>JARWKJ010000007.1:11994067-13194067 GCA_029959095.1 Rhinichthys osculus
AATTAAAACGAGCCAATGGAATTGGCATGCAAGATTTGCATTCCGCAGCCCGCCTACCAGCGCGGGTATAAAAGCGGAAGTAAATATTGCGCAATGCTTTTCGCTGAGGAGCCGAACAGTGTCCAGTCCTCCGCGAAGGTACAGCAACATGGCGAAGGGACGACACGTCTCCGTTCCCTGTACTCAGGGAACGAGGGTTACATACGTAACCGAGACGTTCCCTTTCGTCCTGGGAACTCCAACGTGTCGTCGGGGAGTTCCCTGACGAAATGGGATCCCTAACAAAACGCCATGGTGCTGGCCCCTTCCAGCGCCCAGCTAAGCTACCCTAAGCAGTTTCACAAATTACGGGAGCTAGCAAGGGAGTCACACTGCTGTTCCGCAAGACCCACACAGTGGATTGGATAACACTGGGAAAGCGTGCCCAACCCGAAGAAGGGGAAGGGAACGCTGCGGAAGCCAGATGCCTGAAGAAGGCCTGGAATACACATATGTACTAGCCCAGGGGGATAGTGAAACATATGGCAGTCCCTGAGGTAGTCCCCTCCAGGGGGAGTGGGAGCGTACTCAACAGGGACGACAGAACGAGTCTGTCAAGGGGAAGACACGGCTGAACTGCACGTGGCATAATGGGTCACCGAAGAGACCACTGGACATAACACCCAGTCTACACAACAACTCCCTAAGAGGTAGTAGACCTGGCGCCGGCGGTCCGCCACGCCTGGCACCGAAGGGGTGATGGAGGAACTCACGAGGCTAACCAACGTAGGGCGCCAACGGAGGGAAGACGCACGTATCCGGCTGAGGCACGGAGTGGCGTAGCAAGCCGACACAGCCTATTCCCTCGCACCACTGGCCGTAGCGAGTACTCGGGAGGAAACAGGTTCCACACGTAGGCTATAGAATCTAGCGAACGTGTTCGGTGTCGCCCAGCCCGCAGCTCTACAAATGTCTGTCAGCGAGGCGCCTTGAGCCAACGCCCAGGAGGCGGCAACACCTCTCGTAGAGTGAGCACGCAACCTGGGAGGACAAGGCTCACCCGTAGCTTCATACGCTAGGGTGATAGCATCCACTAACCAGTGAGCTAACCTCTGCTTGGAGACGGCCTTCCCCTTCTGCTGGCCTCCGTAACAGACAAAGAGCTGATCTGAGGTCCTGAAGCTTTGCGTTCTGTCAGTGTAAACCCGCAGGGCGCGGACTGGACAGAGAAAAGCTAGGGCTGGGTCTGCCTCCTCCTGGGGCAGCGCTTGCAGGTTCACTACCTGATCCACGAAGGGAGTGGTAGGAACCTTGGGCACATATCCGGGCCGGGGTCTCAATATCACGCGAGAAAGGCCCGGCCCGAACTCTAGGCACGATTCATCGACCGAAAAAGCCTGCAGATCCCCAACCCTCTTAAAAGAGGCCAATGCCAACAGGAGTGCTGTCTTAATGGACAGGATATTCAGCTCCACTGTCAGCAAGGGCTCAAAGGGAGGACTTTGAAGAGCTCTCAGTACCAGAGCTAGGTCCCAAGAGGGTACAGAGCGCAAAACACGAGGTGGATTTAACCTCCTAGCACCCTTGAGGAATCTGATGATCAGGTCGTGCTTCCCCACGGACTTACCTTCTACTACATCGTGATGTGCGGCTATTGCGGCAACATACACTTTGAGGGTGGAGGGAGACAGCCTTCGCTCCAACCCATCTTGTAGGAAGGAAAGCACGACTCTGACCGGGCAAGTTCGGGGGTCCTCCTGGTGGGAGGAACACCATTCGACGAATAGGTTCCACTTCAACGTATAGAGGCGCCTCGTAGAGGGGGCTCTAGCAAAAGTGATGGTGTTTACCACTGCCTGTGGTAGATCACCTAGAACCTCCGCGTCCCGTCCAGGGACCAGACATGGAGTTTCCAGAGGTCTGGACGCGGGTGCCATAGAGTGCCCCGTCTCTGAGAAAGGAGGTCCTTCCTCAGAGGAATCGGCCAAGGAGGGGCTGTCGTGAGGAGCATGAGTTCCGTGAACCAAGTCCTGGTGGGCCAATACGGCGCCACTAACAGGACCTGCTCCTCGTCCTCCCTGACCTTGCACAGAGTCTGTGCAAGAAGGCTCACTGGGGGAAACGCATACTTGCGCAGGCCCCGGGGCCAGCTGTGAGCCAGGGCGTCCGTGCCGAGGGTCCCCTCGGACAGGGAGTAAAACCACTGGCAATGGGTCGTGTCCGGAGAGGCAAACAGGTCTACCTGTGCGACTCCGAAAACACTCCAGATCAGCTGAACCGCCTGGGGATGGAGTCGCCATTCTCCTGGCAGGGGAGGCAACCGTGAAAGCTCGTCTGCCACACGGTTGAGCTCCCCTGGAACATGAGTGGCGCGAAGCGACCTCAGATGCTTCTGACTCCATAGGAGGAGGTGGGAGGCGAGTCGCGACATGCGGCGGGAGCGTAGACCACCTTGTCGGTTGATGTACGCAACGGTCGCAGTGCTGTCCGTACGGACCAGTACGTGCTTGTCTTTGAGAAGCCCCTTGAGCCGGCACAAAGCCAAGCGTACTGCTTGCAACTCTAGGCAGTTGATATGCCAATGCAGCTGGGGCCCCGTCCACAGACCCGAGACTGCATGCCCTTTGTACGTGGCCCCCCACCCCATGGCAGAGGCATCTGTGAAAACCACAGCATGCCTGGAAACCTGGACTAGGGGCACTCCGGCCCGTAGAAACGCAGGATCCGACCACGGGGAGAAGGTTTGGCGACAGTGCGGGGTTACTTTGACCCGGAACGTGCCGTTCTGCCACGCCCACCTCGGGACTCGATCGTGAAGCCAGTGCTGGAGCGGTCTCATATGTAACAGGCCGAGCGGCGTTACTGCGGCTGCGGCTGCCATATGCCCCAGGAGCCTCTGAAATTGTTTCAGTGGAACCGCTGTCCTGCCTCGAAAAGACCTGAGGCAGGTGAGCACTGACTGGACGCGCTCCTCCGTGAGGCGCGCCGTCTGGGCGACCGAGTCCAACTCCATACCGAGATAAGAGATCCTCTGCACAGGGCAGAGTTTGCTCTTGTCCCAGTTGACCTGAAGCCCCAACCGGCTGAGGTGCCGTAGCACCAAGTCCCTGTGATCGCACAACACATCTCGCGAGTGAGCCAGAATGAGCCAGTCGTCGAGATAGTTGAGAATGCGAACGCCTTGTTCTCTCATGGGAACAATGGCCGCCTCCGCGACTTTCGTGAAGACGCGAGGTGACAGGGCCAGCCCGAAGGGTAGGACTTTGTACTGATACGCTCGACCCTCGAAAGCAAACCGTAGAAATGGTCTGTGTCGAGGAAGAATCGAGACATGAAAGTACGCGTCCTTCAGGTCGATCGCTGCAAACCAATCCTGGGGACGGATGCACTCGAAAATGCGCTTCTGCGTGAGCATTTTGAACGGGAGTTTGTGCAGGGCCCGATTCAAAACTCGCAGGTCCAGGATTGGTCGTAACCCACCGCCTTTCTTGGGTACAATGAAGTAGGGGCTGTAAAACCCGGACCTCATCTCGGCCGGAGGGACCGGCTCGATCGCGTCCTTCGCCAGCAGGACATCGATCTCTTTCCGCAGGACAGGGGCATCCACTGACCGCACACGGGTGAAGTGGATGCCCCTGAATCTGGGAGGCCGGCGTGCAAACTGAATTGCATAGCCGAGCCGAATGGTGCGGATGAGCCATCGGGACGGACCCGGGAGCGCTAGCCAGGCTTCCAGGTACCGACCCAATAAGCCCACCCGAACCACCGGCGTACCCGCGGAGGGGCAGCGAGGTGGAAGGCAGGGACCCGGCTGCAGTGGCGATGTAGCCACTGGAAGCGGGGTCTGGGCGTGGAGTTCGCCAGAGACCTGCTTCCACCGAGGGGCAGACGGCAGAGAGAGCCCGTGGGCTTTCTGCTGCGGGCTGCCCCGTGGCGAGGGGAGGGGGAGAGACGAGGTACGAGGCCCTGCCTCCTCGTGAGCTGGTCTCTGCCCCTCTGGGCCCAGCCGCCGAGAGGAGCGACGCAACCGAGGAAGCGTCGCTGCTTTCTGCAGACTGGGAAGAGGGGAACGGGAGCGATGCTGCTCGGTGACAGCATCCACTGCCATCCTGGCCCTCTTGGGTGGAGGAGACTGTGTGCCCATCAGTCTCGACCGAGGATGACCTGAAGGAGGAAGGAGAAACTGCTCTTTTAATGAATTTTTGGGTACCGCTGACCGAGTGGCCAGCGGCGGAACAGAAACATTTACACGAAACAAAAAATTCTCCGCCCGGCCCTCCCCCGGGGGAAGGAGGCGTGCAGGGGCACCCTCCCGAAAAGCAGTCGTCCGGTCCTCCTTCAGGTCGCCCGTCTCAGGGCCGCTTCCCTCCCTTCCTTTTCCGGGAAGGGGCCGGGGGCGTCTGAGCAGGCTTGGCCGTCCTCTTACGACCAGACTTCCTCGCTCCAGGGTTGGAAGGCTGCGCTGGAGGGGGAGCTGGCGCCGGAGGACGGCCTCGGCGACGGGAAGCAGTCGGAGGTTCTACAGCAGCAGAAGACGGACCCGCAGCAGCCCGCCTCCTGTGCAGGACGTGCCGTATCGCCTCCGACTGTTTCTGGGCGGCGGAGAACTCTTGGGCCAAGGTCTCCACCGCGTCGCCGAAGAGGCCGCCCTGGGATATGGGGAAGTTGAGAAGTTTGTTCTTCTCCGCTTCCCGCATATCAGCCAGGGTCAGCCACAGGTGGCGCTCCTGGACCACCAAAGTGGACATCGCCCGACCCAGCGAACGTGCGGCGACTTTCGTCGCCCGGAGGGCGAAGTCCGTCGCCACACGCAGCTCCTGCAACAGAGCTGGGTCAGGACCACCCGCCTGCAAGTCATGGAGCGCCTTCGCTTGATGTACTTGCAAAAGCGCCATGGCATGCAGGGTGGAAGCGGCGTCTCCACACGCCACGTAGGCATCCCCGGTTAGACCGGAGGAAAACCTACAGGCGCGGGAGGGGAGTGAAGGGGCACCCCGCCAAGTGGAAGCGGTCTTTGGACACAACTGCATCGCAACCGACCGCTCCACTGGGGGGATTCCCTCGTACCCATGCGCCGCTCCGCCGTCCAGGGTGGTGAGGAGGGAGGGGCGAGGTTGTCTACGCCTGGTCGCCAGAGGGGCCAGCCAAGACTTCCTCACCTCCTCATGCACTTCAGGGAAGAATGGGACTGGAGCAGACCGTGGGGCAACAGCACGGCCCGCCCCAAGACACCAATCATCCAGCCGCGAAGGTTCGGGACCCGGTGGAGGGTTCCACACAAGCCCGACATTCGCGGCCGCCCGTTCGAGCATAGCGGCCATTTCTGGGTCCGGCTCAGCCTGAACCACCACACCCGAAGGGGGCAGTCCCGCCGAGTCATCACCAGAAGATGACCGTTCCTCCTCCGATGCCGCGATCGACATCTGATCCTCAGGTGGTGCCCCGAAGGAGACAACCGGAACCACCCGAGGGGGCTCCGGCTGCCCCACCGGAAGCGCCGATGGCCGCGAGCTACTAGAGGTGTGAGGAGCCCGATAGGATCTTTCACCAGTCGAAGCATTACTCACAGTAATCCTCATACGCTCACCAACAGGAATCACAGAAGTAGCCATCTGCCGAACTGAACCGGCAGACGAACTAGATCTGGGATTTTCTGAAGGGACTCCCCCATGTTTCAGGGTTCTTAGTCTTGAACGCAGCGTCGCGAGAGTCATTTTCCCACAATGAGAACATGACTCATCCACAAACGCTGCCTCAGCGTGCGCTAAGCCCAAGCACGAGAGGCAGTGTTTGTGGCCATCTTCCTGAGGGAGAGATCGACCGCATCCAGAAACGCACGGGTGAAACGTCATCCTGAAAAGGACGCGAAACACCCGTGTTGCTCTTTCAGAAGGGAAGAAAAAATACTCTTTAACGTGCCGAGGCACAGAGGAACCACCGCGGCAGACAGACGGGGAAACTGCAAGCCCGAGTGCTGCACTCACCACCCAATACCAGCCGTTAAAACAGCTTTTGTTTTTAAAGCCAGCCAGCCGCGGGAAGCGATGGTCGCTCGAAGTGCCGTCACACCAGCAACAGAGGGTCTTCTCTCTCCTTCCAAAGATGACTCGTATTTTTTTAAATGTAGCTTTCTCGAAGAACACAGCAGCTCAAAGAGACACACTGGAGGCTCCGAAGCTAAAAGCATTGCGCAATATTTACTTCCGCTTTTATACCCGCGCTGGTAGGCGGGCTGCGGAATGCAAATCTTGCATGCCAATTCCATTGGCTCGTTTTAATTCTCTCGAAGGCAATTGGCTCCCTAGCGTGATCCCATTTCGTCAGGGAACTCCCCGACGACACGTTGGAGTTCCCAGGACGAAAGGGAACTTTGCAATTTTGATGGTCTCTTATCCAGATTCAGATTTAAACAGCTATATTGGCATAGTAAAGACCAAAGCACAGTATCAATAAATATATTTTAAAGACATTTATACTTTTTTTTTTAGCAAGGATGCATTAAATTGATCAAGTGACAATACAAATATTTAAAATGTTACAAAAAAAAATGCTTTTCTTTTGAACCCGCTCCGCTATTCAGCAAACTTATCACGTTTTCCACAAAAATATTTAGCAGCACAACTGTTTTAACACCGATAATAATAAGAAGTGTTTCTTGAGTAGAAAATCAACATATTCTAATGATTTCTGAAGGATCATGTGACTGAGGATTTAAGTAATGGCTGCTGAAATTCAGCTTTGCCATCATAGGATTTTTTTTTTTAAATATATTAAAACAGAGCTAAAATTACTGTACATTGTAATAATATTTCACAATATTACTGCATTTTTGGTAAAAAATACATGTAACCTTGGTAACAAGATACTTCTTTAAATGCATACATGCATTTGAAAAAAATATATATACGAAATAACATAAAATAAAAGTATTAATACAAATGTAAGAAGGGATGAACAGCTTATGGCATGTTTGCCATTTTATGCACACCATTTCAGTTATTCTTCTCTCTTATCTGACCTTTTCACTTTTTAGAACTTCCATCGCCATCGTTTCTCCTTTCCTTTTATCTCTCTCGCTATACTTTCACATCTACGTCTTGACACTCTTTGAGGGCTTGAGTCGGAGCAGGGGCTGACGATTGTGCTGACAGTGTGCTTTCTGCTCGGAGCGCTCTGCTGAGCTGCAGCATACTAACGCTATTGAAATGAGACTTGGGGAGAAAGTGATCCACTGTAACAGGAACCCTAGAGCTGTAGAGCCCATTCCCATCAGCCCCTGCCCTGAGCGGTGAGCTGACTAAGGCACTTTTTGATTCCCCCATCTCTGCGAGGTGCCTGGTGTGAAAAACGGCTCTCTCCAAAACAGAATCTCTTCAGGATCAAGAACGCCGGCCAGACAAAGACAGCGGCGTGATCAAACGAAAGGAAACTTTCTCCTCTGCGTCAGCTCGGGTGGATGGGTTTTCACACCGAGACGCCTTTAGAAGAAAGTTTGATACCTTTAAACTGAGTAAATATGGATGTAAAGGGAAGGCTTTGAAACCAAACAGTCTCAAATTGAAATGTGAATCTAATGGAAGTTCAAAGGCTGGAAAGATGCAAAAGAACTTCTCAACCTTGACAAAACCTTCTCGAAATTCAAATTTTGGACAAACGACGATAAACAAGCTGCATAATGAGACATATTTCAGATGAAAAGCAGGCTTTCTTGATATTCAGAAGAGTTGATCGAGACTGTTTGGTGCAAATGGACTACAGAAATACGAGGATGGCATTCCACATTCATCTCCATTAAAGCCTCCCTAGCCACATGTCCTTGCCAACTGTTTCTAACTGACTTGCAATTAGGTGAAAAAAAAAAATGGTTCAGATATTCCCATGACTGCTGCTGCCCTTACCCTCGCGCTCCAGCAGTGTGTTGAATTACGATCACCTCATCTGCTTTAATTCGTCCGGCGTCTCATTTTACAAACACAAAATGACCGCCTTAGAAATGGGAGCAAGAGAGTCGGCATGAAGTAAGCCATTCGCTAAAAAGTAATCAGTGACTGTTTGGTCAAAGTTATGACCCTTTGAAATATCAGTTAGTTTATTATAAACTTGAAATTAAAACTTCCTTTTTAAACTTGATTTTTATTTAAACGAACATGCATGTTTATCGTAGGCTTCTGCAAAATACACACATCTGACCTCTACGCTGACCTTCTCTACTGATCCGTTCCACCCTTAAAACATTCTCCTCCTCTCAGAGTGATGAATGGCAGGCGGTCTTAAATGCTGACTTCCTGTTTGGCGCGCGTCTGGGCTGGGGAAGAGCTGTAAAACCTGAAAGGAGCCTGCAAAGGGCACAGCATGAAGTTATTTCCTCCCATAATGCTTAATTGCTTGTTTGATTACCTTGTATTTTTTACAGCATTAAAACGGGAGGTGACCAACCTTAGCTTTTCATTTGACAATAAGCATGTGACCTTGAGATAACCGCCCATGCTGATGACACAAAACAGCTACGGTCAAGGTGATGTGTGGATTTGACTTTTTATTAATGTGAGAAATAAAGAAGCGTAGGAGACAGAGTGACCTTTTCAGGTCTGCAAATTGTCTTCAGCGATAATTATTCATGCAGCTACGCTGGAATTCTGAACAAGTTTCAGCAATTTTGGGGTATTATTCTACGGGCAGCTCTATTTAAAAATACTCTTTGAACACTCTTAAAAATATTAGGTTGAACTAAAACTTTTACAGCCTGATACGACAAGTTTTCTAATTTTAAAAAATAATTTTTTTATTCTCTTAAATGAAGGTTCCAAAAGGGGGTTTTCGAAGCAGAGCCACAGAAGAACCATTTTTGGTTCTGCAAAGAACCTTTCACTGAACAGTTCTTAAAAGAACCATTTTTGTCTTTGTGTGAAGAACAGTTTAAAAATCTAAAGAACCTATACGTCTACCATAACAAAGCTTTTGTGGAGTGGAAAGGTTCCATGGGAGTTAAAGAAACAGAGATGCCAATAAAACATTTATTTTTAAGAGTGTTTAGAAATTAAAGTTCTGGTGCTTTAAATAGTTAGTTAGACAGATAACCCAAAATGAAAAAGCTATCATCATTTCAGAAACACCAGCACTGAAGTCTGATTTGAATTAATAACATTTCAGACAGTGTCAGGTGGTAACAATGTATAAACACTACTTCAAAATAAAGATTCTTCAATGGTTCTTTGCAGCACCTTAGGTTCAACTCTTCTTATGAAGCATATTTTTTTCATTGTATTAAGTTACATGTGCTATATAGCCCTTTAGAGATTCAAAACGTACTTGATGGGATATTATAGGTTCTTTAAATCAGCATTTTTGGTTTCTGTGTTGCTTAAAGAGGTGACTTTCTTCCAAAACACACAATATATCCTTTGACGAATGTTTCATTTTTCAAGAATGCTTGATTTTGCCCAACAATGGAAGGCAGAGGGTCCAGTGTTGCTTTGAAACCCAGTGACTTCCATGGATTTCCACTGACTTTTGTGGTACACAGAGGAAAGAAAGTCATAGAGGTTTGGAATGACAAGTGAGGAAGTAAATGATGACAGAATACAATTTTATGGATGAATATGCTGATTTTAGAAACTACAATTTTTCATCTCTAAAGATCTAAACAGCCCATATAACTCAAATGTACAGTGAAAAATGATGCTTTAAAAGAAGATTTGAACCTAAGGTACTGCAAAGTACACTGAATAAATTGTATTTTGAAGATTGCTGGATAATAAGTAGCGTTTATACGTTTGTTAACATCTGACGCGGTCCAAAACGCTTTTGGTATATTTCAAATTAGACGACAGTGGCTGTGTTTGAAGCTAGAATAAAAGTAAATGACTTTCAGGGGTCTCTATTACCGAGGAAAAAAGAAAATTATGTGAATGATCTCGTCAACATTCAGTAATGAGGAAATTCAACAAATGACAACACTTTGTTCTGAATCCTTTGTTCACTACTGTCACGCCAAGAAAGAGAAAGGGAGAGAAACAGGGATTGGATTTATTTCTGGGCTTTAGAACATGCATGCAATGCAGAACAAAAGAGAAGTTACAATACACTACACAACGTCTGTCTCAAAAAAATGACAATAAAGTTGAAAGAGATGCACAGAGAGGCTCTGCAATGCTCCATATTTTTGGTGAGGGAACATTTTGGCCTGCAGTGTCCATCAGAAGGCCTGATTAGCATAAACGACAGGCTTTTTTCAAAAATCAGACGGTTTCTAATCATTCGGTGTGTTTGCCACAGTGCTAATAAGATGGAGACGGACTGAGAAATGCCTCCCTAATGCTTTCATCACGCAGAGTGGCTTTTCAGATTAATGGCAATCGGCGATACCCATGGCTCCAGCTCACGGGAGCCGTCGACGCTGCATCGTGTGGTCATTACATTATCACGCAATAACAGATAGCCCGAATGAATGCGAAACAAAACGCCCGTCCCTTGTCTCTTGATCCTTCATTTTCTTTAAGCTATACTTGCTCTTGACTCCTTTCTCTGCTGGAGGAGACCTGGCAGACATCCAAGGCCTACGCTTGCTGTTTTAAAAAAAGATTTACTCCAGCCAAAGTCATTATTAGTGAAGTGAAGAGATTAAACGGAGATATGTGCTAAATTCCAGGATGTGTTTCTGATAGGTGTGGAGCAACATCTCATTTGTTAGCGATTCATTACGGTAATTGAGAATGCAGGAGAGAAAATTACGGTGATAATGATCCTGTTTTTGAGAGCCGCTTTTTATTAGTTTGATTCAGTACAGCAGTCAGAATCCAATTAATTAAGGAGTCTGACCTCTGACATGATTACTAGTGTCGCCCTAATCTATGCAGGGGCCGTGAACATAATAAAACTCTCATTTGCTAATCGGCCAAAAGAAAATGAAATGGCATAAAGTGCATGCCTTTGTTTTTTGTGAAAAAACGACAGTGTAAATGAGGCCAAACGTGACAAGTTGTTAATTTCGGTTGACTTTTAATTAAAAATTATAAATGTATAATTACATTTTCTTAGTTATTAGTTATTATTTAATTATATAAAATATTATTATATTATTATTATTAGTAGTAGTAGTAGTGTATTTCTAATGTTGCACATGCCCTGACTTTCTTTAAAAAAATATTATTAAAAGCACAAATAATACAAATAATAATAAATGTCTAATGTCCTAAACTAAACCTGAAAAAATAAAATAAAAATAAATAAAAGCACTAAATAAAATTGTATAATAATAAAAAATACTACTACCGGTACTAATAAATATTATTAATATTACTATTACTTTTTGTTGGTCTCAGCAAAGCTTTTTGCAGAAAGTACTATAGTACTTTTTAGAAATGTACACTCTTTTCCTCAAAGAATTAAAGCTCCAACCACACAAACAGGCCTGCCACCTCTTTGCAACAAAAGCTTTAAGATTCCCTTCCTCTATAATTGTGCTCGACAGGAGGCAGCTTGCTTTCCTTTCATTATCTCAGTGTTTACTTCTCCTTTATGCTGACTGCGCGATATTTCAGTCGCTACTCAAATCGCACCGCTCAAAATGAACTGAGCTGTAGTGCAGTCCATCCTATAGAAACAATTATAGGACCGACGCTGCTGCCAAAGAGTGCTTTTACACACAGCGAGTATATTGCGGTGAGAGGCTAGTCCATCACATTAAGAGAATGGGAGAACCATTACACCTCTGGAAAAACGTGAGAAGTATGTGCGCGTATGTGTTTGCACATGTGTGTGTAAATTAGAATGCATCGAGAAGGCCCCGCTTGCAAAAGACTTGGTGCTCACCATTCCAGCTTTTAAAATGGGACGGCTCTTCAGTTTATAAGCAGTTTTGGCTCTAAAACGTCATTATGTCTGTTGTGCTACAATTGCAGGGTTGGAGAGGCGCTTTGGTGTGTCTGTTAGCGGCACAGATGCATCTATACCGGGGTAGAAAAACAAAGAGCCAAACGTTTATTAAATTGGTGCCATTTGGCCAATCAAAGATGTCACTTCGATGTTACCAAATACGAGCACACTGGAGGTAAAACCGAACATTTTATGCAAAAGTCCATTATGAATATGGCAGATAATAGGAGGAAGAAAATGATCGAAAACATGTTTGAGTGCATGAAGTGCTCTCAGCTTTAGGTTCTTGGGAGAAACGTTCTACTCACATGAGAGTGGCTGAGTGTATGCACATTTTCCTGTCATCATTAAGTTTTAAGAATAACCCAGGGCCTGTAGCAGATGCTTCGAAGATAACATCTCATTGACAAAGAACTTCTTTTTCTCTCTGATTAGATCGGCTTGAAAATCTTCCTGTGCACTTCATCTTTTATTACACAGACAAATTCATCTGTGCCATACTTGCATCATCAAGGATTTAAGTGAAAGATCTCTTGTGGAATCTCAAATTCACCCTGACATGACGAGCTATATCACAGTCCTATAGCTCGTCCTGGGTCGACATCTCATTCAGTACCATTAGACAGTTTTGATTTATATGCTTTTTAATGTTGATGATCACATGATTTTACATATGCATCTGCTTACATATGCTATCTCTTGTTTTCGCTTATTCTTCGTCGCCTGTCTTTTGATCAAGAGATTCTGTACTCTTCCAGAAGATGTTATAGCAGCCCACAGTGCAAACAAGGAAAGCTGGAAAATTCCATTAATGGCGTGGAAGTGTTATCTCATAAATGATGGAAATGTCTGTCAATGGAGGGGAAAGAGTTAAAGTTGCACCAGAGACATTATAAAGTGGGCAAACTATTTGTATACAAATGAATGGGAATATTGCAGCTTTAGAAATTAAAATCCCAGTTTTTGTTCTCTAGAAGGAACATGCACAGTTAACTGGAAGTGCAAATATAGTTTTTAGCAGCATCATCATGCAAAGCTTTTCAAATATTTACAGTTACTGAAGCCATTAAGCCATTGTAGCAATGCTTTATTTGAGGTAAATCACTATTCATTTATTCCAAAAGTATCTATTAAGCAGGATCTACTGAAATAAAGTGAGTGATAAACAACATTCAGATGGTCATGTAATCTTAACATAGCACCCCAGTTAGGCAACCTGCTCCATACAGAAGCAGTTCTTTGTAGGCCACTAACATTCATTATACGATTTTTAAAAAATTCTTAACTATTTAAATGAGGGGGAAAAAATCACTGAGTTTACCTTTAAGAAGCATAATAGAACCTTTCAGATAATTAATTTATTCAATATTAAAAAATACAGCAGCTATTGATAGTTATTCAAAAATACTATGCTTGCTTGATTCGAGTGCAGCAGAAAATATTAAAAATGTAATTAAAAAGACAAATATTGGCACGTATGGCGTGCACGCCAAATAATTAGGCGCTCCACTGAGGATACGGCTTAAAAGAGATAATCCTAAAGGATAGAGCGAGTTAGATGTGGGAGTAAAATAGATTTTCCAACTTTCTCATAAAACATAAATAATTGTCTGGCAATGATGAGAGCAGCAGTGATGTTCGATAAGTCCAAGAGCTAAATTTGCAGGAGTTTCCCAGCCGTTAGCACCCACCTGCAGTGTTTTAATTGCTTTTTAGGGAAACAGAGTTTAAAAAACAAAGCAAATTGTACGAATTTGATGACTGAACACCATCTGCCTGCTGTAGCACATGCCAGTTTTTCCTTTTGTCCATATATAAGACCACAAATATTCTGTATTCTTTCGGCCAATGTAAGTCCCTGGTGCACTGAACAAGGAAATTAAAATAGCATTATTTATTTATTTGCTTATTTTGATGTCAGTGGCTTTTTTCTTCACATTAAAAGTAAAGAGAATCGGGGGAACAGAGATAATATTTTGTATGCTAATGGCTCCAACTAAAACTTTATTTCTATTAACTAGCGCACTGATTTTATATTGAGAATTTGGCTGTATGGCCGATTAGAAGCATGCATTTTTATGGTATGCTAATCATGCTTGCCTGTTTTCATTCAAGGCGGCGAATGATGCTAATTAGCTGTATTTCAAACGATTATAATAAAGCATAAATCCCAGCCTCAGTCTTTGTGGTAGGCTGCAACTAATGTGCAAGAATTATAGCGGTGGAGCAAGCAATGCTGATGTTAAAATCTCTAAATTATGCATTATCTCTGCGAGCCAGGTGAAATCATCAACAGCACAAAAATGCGCTAACGGCACAGTAGCCGAAGCAAATACTGCTCATGTTCTTACTGACCGAAAAGGAGAAAGAGGAAGGGAGATAAATGGGGACTAGAGATAGAAAACAAAGTAATACAGCTGAAAACTGAAGGTCTAATCAGCCACTCTGCTACTGTTTGTTCTCTCGTTTGTTTGTTCGTTAATGTTTGTTCATTAGTTTGCTCATTCCTTTTGTTCACTTGTTTGCTCGTTCATGCGTTTGTTCCATCACTCTTGCATTCGTTCACTCACTCGTTTGCTCGTTCTTTCTTTCTTTGCAATGTGATTGTTACACAAAAGATGGATGTACTTGGCAGCTAAAGACCTAATGGTAAGAGGAAACAAAATGGTCTCGATAGGTCAAGTGGGGTTTGCATAGACCAAGACATGAGGTGTGGAAAGGTGATTATGCTGTTCGAAATCTCCCCTTGAAATCCTGAGCTGCATGAAATGAAACTATTCTCAGTGTTTGAAAGTAAGCCAATGGTTCTCCTCAATGACATAAAGCTGGCCGGCAGGGGTTACTGAGAGCTCTCAGACTTCTCTCTAAAGAACAGTACCGTTTGCATAATCTTTCTATAGTATGTCAGACAGTTGTGTTAGAGTGGAGACTTACGCCTGAGGCCTGGTGTCAAGGAATAATCTCCTGGCAAACCTGCACAGTGAAATAAGAAAGAAAAAAAAAACAATTGGGGGCCTCAAATTTGTGGGAAAGACTGTATCTGCAATAAGCTACAGCAGAGTGTCTATAGCTTTTTTTAACATAGTACTACAGTATGTTTAAATGACTCGTTCACTAATTTGTATTATGTAAACTTGGTTTAGTTAGGCTGGCTTATGGTCATGTCTACCACTCAAGTTGAGCTATTTTTACCTTGAAAAATTAGGATTGACAAATTGAACAAAACTATCAAGGCCTATGGATAAGCATTGACAGGAACATAGCTCAAAGTCTTCTAATTCATTTTGTTTAAAAATATTAGAGCTAAAAACATGAGACTATAGTCGTCTTCACTAATAGACCATCCTTCTCCTTTTCTGTCCACCACCACCTTGGTCTTTCTCTTCTACAGTATGTCTTTCCTTCTTGGAGTTCACAATCTTAAACACTTAACTTGCTGTTTCTTTATCTGAGGAGCACCAAACGACACCTTCAACACATTCTGTTTTTCCAGCTTTCACTCCGAACAGAGGCATGAGAGAGCTCTAATGCATGATGCATGAAGCTGCACTGGCTTGTGGGTAAAACCTGGCGAGAACCACTCCTTTTCCTCTGCCTTACGATAAGGACTCGCATATTCCAGTCTTACATATTTATTGTTTTGGTTTACAGTTGAGTGGTTTGAGATTAATTATTTGTTGCACATAAATCCATTATGTGCATTTCTACATGCTCTCAGCAGGCAAACATGGGTCTTTTCTAGTCAATACTGAATAGGGCACTCAGTGTGATAGGCAATCACCTCAGATCAATACTAATGTTTTTAGAGACTTCGGGCGAGCTTTGTTCGAGAAAGAAACCGCTATTTAATTCAGTCAGAGTATATTTATTATCAGCTTTAATTTATAGGCTCAGTACGTCTCATCCAACTGACTGCACTGTCTTTTCTGCTTCAGCTATTGTTTGAATACCAGAGATGCTGTGCAAAATGTCTCCTCAGACTTCAATTTCAAAAGCTTTTTTCTTGGTTTTTAGGAGCCTATAAGACACACCTCACTGAGTGCCTGTATGAGCTGTTCAAGCTCTTTTAAAAGCTTTGCCATGGAAGAATCCACACTTCATTTTCTAATTCAAGGTTCAATTTCTTGTAAAATCGCCATTTGACAGCAGCTCTCAGATCTAACGAACAGAAGCATTTTATTTTGCTCAGTAATATCAGCCCTCTGGACCGGTACTCCTTCTTCCAAGGCGGTTCAGAAGGACAGAACGACTGAAGCAAAGGTCAGATGAAGTTAAAAGAAAGTCCTTTCTTACCGTCCGCTCACTACAAAACACGCCACCAGGAAGATAAGGAGCACAATGCCACCAGCTATGGACACCGCAAGGATTGTGGACTGGTTAGGGTCCCCAATGGCCAGCATATCTGAAGAGGAAGAAAGAGAAGAAGAGATATTTGTGTCAATGTTAAACCTCATGTTCTGCTGAGTTTGGCCTCAGAAACCTCAATGAGTTCCTCTGACATAATAAAAACCCACAAGAAAGATATTCAGGCATGTGATAAGGTAAGGACAAAAAAGACGACAATAATAATAATGATAATAGTAAAATTACAATACTGTAACTTTAACCTGCTGTTTGTACCACAGGTATGTATTTTTCTGTTTTAACTAGGCTTGTACTTTTTAAAAAGTAGATTTTTTGCAATATAGTGACATTGGTTGTAAATCATTGCGTTTATTCATATTTTATAACAAACAAGTAATGTAACATATTTCAACCTTTGAACATATGATCATCAAGTATGTGGTCTCTCTTAGACCCCAAAGAGGGTTAAATATTTAGCTTCAAATGTCTAACTTTGCTTTTGTTCCCTCAAAAAAAAAAAAAAAAAAAAACAAATGAACCAGCTGCATCTGGCCCATAAATATGTAGGCGAAGACGGGAGTCAATTTTCTAATTTACGCATGCCATCCAAATAGGTATGTTAACAGAGGGAATAACAGGCTTGGTTTGAAAGTTTCACGGCGAGTATATGGATTTTATGCTGCCGCAATCGACTCATTACTCAAAACAAATACATCATTTATCAAGCCCGGCAACGCATGAGTAACCGCCTCTTTCAGGAAAATGAATATCTCCAGCAACAGGAATTGATTTAGAATTCCACTCAACTTCATTCAACAATCTCAGTTTTGCACCACGCACAGAAAGAGATCGCAACTCACTGAGACAGGAACAGATGCACCGATCAGCTAAGCAATATGCTAAATATGAATTTCTCACAGCTATATGATTGTACCAAGATTTTTTTTTTTTTGGACAGGGACAGTGACAGGAAAGGACATGGAGAACTGAAAGGAAAGGACGTGGAGAACAGAAGGAACAGGATTAGGAAAATAGGAAAGCAGGATTCAAGCTCAAGTCACCCGCACGAGCACCAGAGCTCAATATGTCACAGCAGGTGTGCTAAATCGCAGTGGTTTTATAGTTAGCAATACATAAATAGATAAAAAAGTACATGGAAACAATTCTGTAAACTGAAATAAAAATAAATAAATAAATAATGAATAACTAAACAATAAATACATTTAAAAAAAACTAACAAATGAAAAAAAAAAAAAATGGTTTCACAAAACAAAATTTATTTTAGTTATTAAAAGAAAAATAAACTGGAAAAACTATAAACCTTTACAACCAAACTGCATAAACATGAAAATGATACCAGATGTCAATAACGCTGTAAAATCCAGATTAATTTAGCCTTTTAAATTCAGCAGCCCTAAATTAAAAATCAATAAATCAATAAATAAAATTGATTTAATTTCAAATCAATAAATAAACAAAAAATTTATTAAAAAGATACGTTTAAAATAAAAGACATAAAAACGAAATTAAAAATGTAAAACTATAAGTGCTAGCTTGCTAGCCAATGGTTCCATAAAGGGGTTTTAGGGGAAAAAAATTCTACATTATCAGACTAAATGCATATGCTGTTTACAGTACTGTATGTGCTGCTCTGATGTTTATCGTATGAACTAATGCAGACGGTTTAAGCGGTTTATGAATGTCAGTGTGAGCCGAAGGCTTAAGCATTTCTTATATAATTAAAAGAGCAATTACTACACTGGACTCAGTTAACTTTCAGCTTGGCAGATCAGGTCTGCTGAGCTCTGTGATATGCTTCCAGAGACGCTCGCTGGGCCGTAACATGCTTTAAATTAGGCGCATATACCACAAGGTCTCTGTGCTTACCGTATGCCCCAAAGCCTTTTAAAATGTGCCACCATTCTCTGATCTCCATCAAAGGAACACAGGTCAGATGAACACAGCTTCGTTTGTCCTCATGAGACACGGCGACGCACACATGCTCACCTCCCAGGGAGCATAAGCAGGAGGTTTGGTAAATAAGTCACACAGTTCACCGTATTAAATCCAGAGCAGTGTCCTGAAACAGGGGTTGTCACCTCTGACTTTCTTAGTTGGGGACACTTAATATTTAACAATATTATTGATCTGACTGAACTGAGCTGGACAATGACGTAATTTTTTTTTTTTTTTTTTTTGCAGAACTGCTTTATAGATTAAATGAATTAATTTATTACTTAAAGATATCTACAACGAAACTGAATCAACACTGAATTGACTTCAGCTAAACAACAGCTGAAATGCATAATTTTCCTGTTATCAAAGTAAAGCTGCTTTGAAACAATCTGTATTGTATAAAGCGCAATATAAATAAAGGTGACTTGACTGTGAGCACCAAATCAGCAGGATTTGGATCATCTTCTGAAGGATCATGTGACACTGAAAACTGGAATAATGGCTGTTGAAATTTCAGATTTGTCCAACCCAGGAAAAAAAAATGATATTTTACACAAATATATTAAAATAAAAATCAGTTATTTTGCTATACTTTACATCAAATAAATCTAATATTTTTTTATAAAATCATACCGATCCCAAATTTTTTAATAGAACTGTAGAAGCAGCACATACTTTTTAATGCTGTCAATGTCTCGAAAAATAACTAAAACTATTGCATAGACACAAAGACAAGGCATAATCAAGATAAAATTATAAAAAGAGGTTAAATTTCCCAGCATAACATCACTATTATGCTATTAGTGCTGGTTTGCGGTGTGCTCCCCAAAGATTTGCGGTATGCCACTAATGAACCATCAATAGAGTGGATCAAAGAAAGGGAAAAAAGTCACAAAAAAGGAAAAAGGAAACTGTTAAGAAAAGGATAAAAGCATCACCCTCATGACTGGTCTCCAGCTCTATCTCTCCACCGTAGCTGCCGTAGCCTCCGTCAGTGCGCGCCCTCACTCTGAACACATAGGTGGTGCCCGGCTTCAGGCCCTCCACTGTCATCATGTGGGCTTTGGTTTTCAGAACCGTGTAGTTCTGGTCTCTTTGGTTCTGGAACAGAAAAGAACAACAATGTTCAAACAATTTACTCACAGTAAAATAGTTTTGCTTGTATTTGTTGATAGAGAACAGAAAAACTACGGTACATTTAGACTCGGAATTTAATGGTAATCTGTAAAATGTTACTAAAACTACCGTTCAAAAGTTTGGGGTCAGTATAAATGTTTTTGAAACAAAATGTTATTATGCTCACCAAGGCTGTATTTAAATGATCAAAAATACAGTAAAAACAGTGATGATGTGAAATATTATTACAATTTAAAATAACGGTTTTCTATTTTAATATTTTAAAATGTAATTTATTCCAGTGTTGGCAAAGCTGAATTTTCAGCATCATTACTCCAGTCTTCAGTGTCACATGATCCTTCAGAAATCATTCTAAAATGCTGATTTGGTATTATTATCAATGTTGAAAACAGCTAATTATTATTTTTGTTGAAATAGTTTTTTTTGTAACAATGTCAATTTAATGCATCTTTGCAGAACAAAGGAAATCTTACTGACCCCAAATGTTTAACTAGTTTAATATTGACAAAGAGTTTAACATCACACTTTATCAGCAATTTCTTTCAGCAGACATCAAAAGTTTCAACAAGCCTTCTGTTAAATATTACTGTGATGCTATGCTAACAATGTTAACAATTCAATCGGAAATCTACTTGTTAAAGCTTTTTCAAGTAAATAGCAGGGTGACAGTGTTGAATTCCGAGTCTGTGCAGTAGAATAGTGCATACGAGGATTAATGAAGGATATTATTTCAGCAGCATTTTAACACTGTAGTCAGCAGGCGTCATGTTTTGAGTCATTTTAGGGAGGCAGATGCTGGGGTGCTAACTGTCAAGGCCAGGGCTTTCATTTACCCTGTTTGACATGATTATTGGTGTGATTCTAGTTACATGAGTCAGACATCTGCAGTGGTGTGTGAATGTGAGTCTATGAATACAGTGTGTTGATTTGATTAATTTTATAGTAATTACCTTGTCAGCCAGATAAAATTTTACATGGCAGATTCACTTATTCTATTCGGCATATTGTACACAAAAATGGCTATAGTTGGCTGACTTTGTCTTACAGTCAGCAGTCTGGATAGTCATTTCATTTACATTTACTCTATGCATTTGGCTGACACTTTTATCTTAAGCTACTTGCATTCAAGCTATTCAAGTCTAAAAAAAACGCTATGTGAATCTAAAAATATCTTGCAATATGATCTTATAAATTGATCATCTAAACATAGAATGATCAAAAGACCACTGATATTCCTTCAAAGAAATCAGCTACCAGTCACTAAATCAGATCAGTGTTTCAGCCAAAACACCCTTTCAAAACAAATAAATCTATTCCAAATATTAAAGAGCATCCCATAACCAAATGGGTTCTGGGAAAGACTTGGTCCCTGTCCACCACGCCCAGAATGAACAAGGGCAGAGCAGGTTTGTGTGTGAGAGCGTGGGACCATTCCATTTCCAACAAACACAGCATGAACCACATGATCTCCAATGCCAGACACCCATCCTGGCATTCAGTCTGAGCTGACATCCCATAACCGCACAGCAACCAGCATGTGTGCCAGACTAGACTGGGTCAAACGATAGCATCTGTGCAGGTTTGATGTCAAAAACCTTCAACCGTCAACAGACAGTACGTTTTGAATGGTTAGAACGAAGAGATGATATATTTAACTTGATGAGAATGAAAATGTGTAAATCGAAAAAAAAACAAAAAAACATTTAATTTTATGTCATATTTGATTTAATGTATTACTACATCAAATATTTACATAACATTTTAGAAATAAATAAAACATTTACATAAAACAAAAATGGAATTGATTATTGGATGCACTATCCCTCAAAGCCGTGATTTGATTACTTATTAACAACATGCATGTTCTCCTTAAGTCTGGATGTGTGTGTATGTATGCAGGTGTGTTACAGTAAATATATTCTCTCTGATTGTAGAAATATAATATAATATAAAATAAATAAATAAGTATTTTAGGATATGACAGTGCAAGTTGCTTTCAGTTAAAACTGCTGAAACATGCATTTTAGTCTTTAATCCTTGTCTGTGAAACCGGGGGTGAGTATACAGGTGTGTTTCTGTGAAGCCATTCTCTCTGATCGGTGACATCAGCCCTGGTTTCATTCTCCCGTTATAATTAAAGAGCTATGTGTATGTGTGAGCAGTCGGCTGTGGCGTACAGGGTCTACTGATTGCTTTCATTCCCAAAGGCACGATGATGCTTCAGCCCTCAATTACACATGCCAGAGCTGCCTGGACAACTGCAATCGTTGCAGCTTTTAATGGAGGTCAAAGAAGCATGTTTGTAATCTGTGTATGAGGATAAGAAGTCAGCTTGTTAGAGTAAAGCTGATGGAAATAAAAGAGGAGAAAAGAGATGAGATCTACCTTCTCATAGTAGATGACTTCATATTCCACTATGACTCCGTTTGGTCTGTCGGGTCCTTGCCAGGCCAGTGTGATACTGTCTTTACTCTTTCTCTCTTTCAGGATCACATTCACTGCAAACAGAGTGAGACAGAGAGACAGAGACAGACAGACAGACAGACAGAGAGAGAGAGAGAAAGAGAGAGAGAGAGAGAGAGAGAGAGAGAGAGAGAGAGAGAGAGAGAGAGAGAGAGAGAGAGAGAGAGAGAGAGAGAGAGAGAGAGAGAAGAGCCATAATGAGATGATGTGCATACAAAAATGATAAAATGGTCAGTCATTAAGTACTCAAGACCACCTCAGTTCAGTCGCAGGTTTCTGACCCCCACGGTTTTATTCAAAGTCACACTTCTATTGCTACAAAACCAAACCACTGAGAGCTCAGGATCCCCTTACACACTCGAGAATGCTTTACACACATACACACAAGTGCTGTGAAACCTTTGTCTAAAGAGAGACAAAGGGGAGCCACACGACAGCAGGTAATTACACTCCTGAAACACAGTCTAACACCTTCTCTGTCTCTCTCGCCTGTCCCTTCATCTCTCACTACAGCAGGACGGACAGAAGAAGGGAATGAGAAGGGGGGCAGAGACAGCAGGTCTGATATTTGGTCAGATGGTTGGAGGTAAATTCTCCTGGTGTCCTTCACCTCCTCTGTGCTCTGAGATCTGTGAACAGTCTTCAAAATTACACCAGACATACAACGCACACACACACACACACACACACACTGGTTTCAATGTTTTATGGGGACCTCCCATAGACGTAATCATAATGATTTATATAAATATATACTGTATTTTACAGCAACACACTATAAGTAAAATTAGCATTTTTATGTTCATTTATTTAAGATTTTTCTGCTTCTTTATATAGGGTTCTTGACTTGCTTGAGGTTCTTTGCAGTTTAGTAATTTAAAACACTACTTAGTTTTCTAAAGAACTAGAAAGTACCCAATTATAAAACTAAATTAATTAAAAATAAATAAATAAAAACTTGTGTTATTTAAAAAAGTTTCTTCCATTGCATCAGGCAATCCTTTTTGTGGACATTTTATTCATAAGAGGCTGTCATTAAATTCATTCCTAAATTGCTCTAAACTATACAATATTCAGATTAGGGTTGGTTCACGGTTTGACTTGGCTGAATGTATAAATCATTGGGATCTTTGACCCTGTTCTGACACTAAGCACTTCTCTCTCAGCATGTGCCTGTTCTGCTCAAGAGCCTCCCTCTACAGCCCGACCAGCTTCATACATATTTAATACCTCAGCCGAGCCTTACACAAGCGCAATGCCATATACACATTCACAAACACACATTTAATGAGAACACGCCTGCCCTGATGACCCTAGTCGGCCCGTCAGGGGTGTGAGACAGGGAGTTTCGGAGGGCAGTTGTGTCTTTACCACATTTTAGCACAAGACAAACAACCCTCTGGCTGTACTGAACCGTTACTTTGGCTGTTATTCAATTCTGGAACCTTGAGCAGAGCAGGGAAAATACAGAACAATTATGATGCATCACAAAGACCAGCTCACAAACGCAAACACACACCCAACGCAAGGGCTGTCAAACACTGGAGAGTTTTGAGACATCTCATTGAATAAAAAAAGATAACCTTCACTGTCAGCATAAAGGTTTGGGATGCATAACATTTTGCTAAGAAAGAGGGAAAAACTGAAAAAAGAGACCTTGTCTACCTCTCTTGAAGACTCACACACGTTGACTACAAACATTCCTTCAAATCATATTTTGGAGTAGGTTTTGTTTACGGAAATCTAATGAGCGTTTGGCATTCAAAGTGTGATATTGCATCCAAACCAGGTCCGACACAATGCAACGTTTGAACGTTGAGTAATCTATCAGTCCTCACTGGAAGCAAAATGCTGCACAAAGTGACCATTTCAGCCAATCAGAACATATTTGATGCTAGATTTTGAACCAATCAGATTTCGCTGTGGGTGGGGCTACCAAGCACAAAGCAAGAAAAATATATACCAAGCAACATTTAAAAATGACCATGGAACAGAGAAGCAATCTACCTGTCTGACCGGTGGTGATGTTGACAGTGACTTGTTGTTTAGGGGTCGGGCTCAGATCGGACACCCCGTTCACCGCCTCTATGCTGAAGGTGTAGTTGGTGTTGGACAGCAGATCCGTGATCAACACTTTAGGGATCGAGAGACCAAACTGTCTAGGTATGAAATGTACGTTGTTGCTGCAGGGGCTGCATGTCTTTCCGTCGCCGGCACACTTCCTGCAGTGGACGCTGTATGTAACGTCTCCTCGCCCACCGCTGTCTCTCGGAGGACTCCACTCTAGTGTCACAGAGGTGTCGTTTAGAGTGGAGATGGGGTTCTCGGGTGCTGATGGAGGCCCTGGGAGAGAAAAATAAAAAATACAGAAATAAAGAGTTGGCTTTTACATTTTGTCTGAATTGCTAAAACACTAAACCCCATTCTCTGAACCAAATTCTCAATAGTCTAAAGCAATTTGTTGAATAAATCACTCTTTCTGTAAAACATTAAACAAGTTCAGGTAGTTAAAACACTGTTTGCAAATCTCATGCACTCTTTTTTCAAAACTCTAAACACATCCTCTCTCACTAAAACACATTTTGCACTGTGATGCACTTGTTTCAAAATGCTAAACACAGATAGGCAAAAGTTAAACACAACTGCAACACAGTTGTCATCGTTTACACACAACGACTCAAAATTGTTCACACTTATTTCTAATGACGTGACCAAACCAACTGTACATAATACAAGTCAGTTCAGAGTCCCAAAATTTACTCAAAATGTTGCAATGAATGTTGATACCAACAATGGATGGAAAGAATATAATAATTCATTACATTTATATAGCGCTTTTCTCAGCACTCAAAGCGCTTTACATAGAAGGGGGAATCTCCTCAACCACCACCAATGTGCAGCATCCACCTGGATGATGCGACGGCAGCCATATTGCGCCAGAACGCCCACCACACACCAGCATACTATTATTCTATTTACAATTAAAAATATAAAAATAATTATTTTATGTCAATAACAAATCTAGCAAGCAATTCTCATAAAACAGCCCTTACATTTGAACAACTTCTCATGTACTTTTCTTTACATTTTTGCCAACAAGAAAAGGAAAACCCATACTGTGCAGCACTCTCGCTGAAGCCAGCACACCAACTGAGACAATAAGGAGCAAAAAATATTTTAAAAAACCAAAGGCTTCTCCAGTGCTGTTTTGCTGGAGCTTTTACGCTGAATGCTTCCCATATTGCCTTGCTGCAGTGCATTAGGGGATAGCATTCAACCGAGGCCATCGGAGGAGGGCATGATAATGAGAGGAGGGTCTGAGTAGGTTGTAGGGGGCTAGATAGAAAAACTAGGCCATGGCGATATATCGGTCGACCACTACTGTGTTGGAAGCTTTTATTTTGATGGCGCTCAAGACTTTTATTTTGACGGGCGCCGCTGAGAACACCAGCGCCTGAGAAGAGAACGGCAGCGCCTGATCACACAGCGCTCACTCACATTCTCCGGCGTCTTCATTAGTTTACGATCTCTGTCAGTCATATATCTAATACTTTGTAAGACAGAACTGGTAAACAAAGAAAGTAAATGGTATGCGAAAAAAGTAAAGCGTTTCTTTTATATTATTTGTAACAGAAAAGGCCAACAATCAGGCTAAAATACTTTATCATTTGCAGCCAACATTTCAGCAAATGCGCTCTACATCATTTAAATAAATCTCTGAATATCGAATAAACATTTAATTCCACAAACCTTGCAGATTTAATCGAATCCAGCTGTGATATCTTGTGAAGTGTGCATTTGTAGCCTAACGTGTTACTGCGAGTGTCGTTCGGGTCCGTGCGAAGTGAGTGAATGCGAACAGAAGATCAGCTTCACAGGAGACGCGATCGAAAAACTTGAAATCCTTCATTTTTAAATATGCTGTGCTATATCCAGTTGCCAACTGTGTGTTGAAAGTTGCCTTGTCTTTATTTGAAAAAAATATGATTACCAGTGCGCACGAAATTACCAGATTACTGAGTGCCCTGACAGTGTTTACTTCCTTTTTATTCACATATTCATATATTTTTAAACAATTAACGTTACTTTATTTGTGTAAAATACTGTAATGTGATTGCAGATTCAAGAAGTTACCATCTAAAGTATAAGCAGCATGTCTATTTTAAGGATTTGTTTTCTAATTTATTAAATATTGATTAAAATAAATTTAAAGTATATATAAATATCGGCTTTATATCGGCCATCGTCCACCGGCTCTCTAAGGGTGTACTCACACTAGCCAGTTTGAACCGTGCCCGAGTGCGTTTGACCACCAAAGCGCGGTTCGTTTGACTAGTGTGAGTGCTGCGAACCGTGCCCGGGCGCGGCTCGATTAGCCGGCCCTGGCCCGCTTGGAAGAGGTGGGCCAGAGCACGGTTCGGTTGGACTCGGGCGCGGTTCGCATGCAGTGTGAGCGCTAACCGTGCTGGAGCACGGAACAGGACGCGTGGCGTCATGGTTTTGCGACGCTCCAAAACCAACACAGTCCGTAATCAAAGCTGCAAAGTCCTTGCTGCACTTCAGCTGGTACCTTGCAAACCTCCTCATACGAGCAGCACGATTACGTGAAAATTTTCGCGCCACTAAGGCGACGCATCTGTTTAACAACAGGCTGTGGACCAAACGACACAAAATTATCCACAAAGAAAACAGAGCGATGGACTCCATTGTGTTCAGAGAGCGCCGCTCTTCTTGTTTATCCCGAAACCGTCGCACGCACCATAATGACGTAAGCGTGCTCCGGCACGAATGCTGAAACCCTATGTGAGTGCAGGCCAGAGGGGGAGTGGGGAGGGGGGACAATCGTACTCGGGCCCGGTTCATGGCAACCGTGCCTAGTGTGAGTACACCCTAAGATATCGGCAATAAAAAAAAACAATATCGGTCGACCACTGATAGTGCTGCCATGGAGTATTTCTATTTTCTTTAACAGTCTGCTGAACCTGCAACTATGCACAGCTAAAGGTTTTTTAACACTACTGCGTTCAGCAGGGTGTCTGCTTAAAAAGGTTCTCATATGAGTGTGCGAGACGAAAACAGGAAAAAATACAGCCAAAAGAGAATAGGATGGGAAGATCCGCAAATGCACATATTCCACAAGGACACAAATTGTTTTTGCAAAGCCTCAGTAATCAAACCCGCTCAACTCTATTCCTAGACAGTGAAGGTTGCTTTCACTGCTCAAAGGGTTTGAAGAGTCTGTAAGAGAGTTTCCAGATAGAGAGAGAGTAAATGAAGCAGAGGAAACGAAGGATCAGGGTGGAGGAGTTAAAATGTCTGTGGTGGTGACATTTCACCAGATCTACTAGCTGGTGGAAAGGGAGGGTTCCTTTGGGACACAGATCAGTGTGTGTGTGTGTGTGTTAGCGGTCACCTGTGGATGAAGTCTATATGGTGCACAACCTATAGTTCAGCCCAGTCACTGAGATATAAGAGTGTGTTTTTTAAGGGTTAAAAAAAGAGAGTCTGATTAAGTTCTGTTCAACTTTGTGTGAATAAACAAAAAAGATAATTAAAAGATAAACAGATTCCTGTTTCAAATGCATGCTTGATAATAAGAAATGTTTCTTGAACACCAAATTACAATGATTTCTGAAGGATCATGTGACACTGAAAACTAGAGTAATGGCTGTTAAAAATCAGCTTTGCCATCACAGGAATAAAATATATTAAAAAAAAATATATTAAAATAGAAAAGTTATTTTAAATTGTAATAATATTACAGTTTTTACAGCATTTTTGATTAAATGTAGCATTAGTGAGCATAAGGGCATAATGGTGTTTTTTAAACTGGTTTCCCAAATATTTTAGGATATAGCATAAAAATGCTGGATTGAAACAAACACTTTGATGTTAATTAAATCTTAAAAATGAGCATAAAAAGTCTCATTTGAGGTAAAAACAAAATTGACATGCGCATAAACTATGATGTGAATGAGATGTTGTTCACATATGCAAGTGTGTGATTTACAGCTGGTTTCTCAGTAATCACATTAGCACATCATTTTTATTTCCTGGCACATGATTTTCATATACAGTACAAAACAGTCTCATTTCGCTGCTGTTGCCCTAATTTATTTTATCATTACATTAAGTAAGCAGTGTGTGTCTGTGTGTGTGTGTGTGTGGGGGGGGGGGGTAGTTGTGTGTAAGTGTGTGTGTGATGTACTACAACTGAAGGTCATTAAGTAGATCCATATGTTTAGCTGCATGCATGATTTGCCTTATCAGATGAATGAGTCCTTTAATTAGGATCTGTCATATGGGGTTTCCTTTCTTTATTTTTCATTTCTCTCTTTCTTTCTTCCACGCTTCAACCCCAAGCACACACAAGATATATATAGGTAATGACTCACTCTCTTGGTCTACATAAGGTGACCTCACCAGTCTTGTAAACGCAGAGCTAAACGTCCAATCTGACGTGATTTATGATGATGAGACAGTGATGAAGGTGAAAATGTACTGAGCCCAGTCTATAAGAATAAATAAGAAAAACAGCCTCCAGTCTTCCATCCATCCATCTGTCCATCCATCCATGCATGTATAATTAGAACTATCCATTCAAGCAACTTTCCATCATTTTATCCATCCATGCATTTACCCATTTTTCCATCAATTTATCCATCCATCCATCTATGCATCCATCCACACATCAGTCTATTTATCCATACACTATACATTCATAATTTACCGTTTGCAAAGACCAGCCCCCCTTAGTTACTGTCGCTATGTCCGACAAGCTACGCTGCTCTCACACACACACACCATGTTCTCACGCAGTGAAAAATACATCGCGGACTGACAACACGCTGACAGACCAGGTTACTTTTCGGTTACTTTTGATATTAAACATATTAAACAAAGTCTCTCCTTTCAAATTTGGTCATTTTTTTAAAGGAATTTAAACAATAAATACCGTTTTGTGGCTCTTTAATGTGTCGTGACAGATCACTGTAGAACATCAGTTGAAGCTGCTCGTGATGACTTCTAGTTCATTTATAGCATCAAATAAACATGAAAGAACATAAGAAGGAATGTTGTTTTAACCGCAGAAAGTAGGGATGCACGATATAGGATTTTGGCCGATATTCGATATGCCGATATTTTCAGACTAATTTTGCCCGATGCCGATACCGATATATTTGTGTGTTTTTTTTAAGTGCAAAAAAAGCTTATTAAAGCTTCTATTAAAGTTCTCAGTCAAGAGCAGTGAGTGATTTCCTCTTTGTGTTTTGTTGTTTTATTAAAATTAACGAGATATTTCTCCCCCAAATTTAAATTGTCATCATTTACTCTCTCAAGTTTCTTTCTTCTGGTGAAATTATAAAAGTTATTTGGAAGAATGTGGCTAACCAAACAGTTGCTGTACTTCAGTGACTTCCATAGTATATTTAAGCACAAGAAAGAAATGAATACAACATTAGAGTGAGTAAATAATGACAGAATTTTTATTTCTGGGTGCAGTATCTCTTTAAGGACAAGCGGCAGCATATTATACTGTCTCTTTAAGAACTGCACGCGACGCGTCTAATATACACGCATTTGACAAGCAGATTTTCTCTGTTTGCTTTCACTTTAGACATAACCAACTTTGTTTATGTAAACCGTGTGTGTATTTGAAAGTATCAGCGCAATAAGACTCGAAAGATTAGTCCAGTATGCAGACTCTGTGACAGGCTTTTAGTTCCTGTGAGCGTCGGGTGTAACGCGATCAGAAAAGCAGATGTTAGAACAGCGCATCAGCACGTGAATGATATGTTTACCTAGCAAGACTTTGACGCACATGCAAATAATGAACTTTTGTGAATTGCGGTGTCCCGTGACCGTGAGTGTAACTCTACCTCTGCGTTTACATGTGATGTGAATGTACGTCGCGTTGTACAGTATGTTGAGATGAAGGCGCCAGAACTGAACTGATAGAATGCACGATACTATGATTTTTCTTCAAAAGCAGATCGTGGAGACATTTTAATCGTCCACGATCAAAAACCGTGAGATGCACACCCCTAGTTGGAAGTTTAAGTTGCTGGCGCTCATGCTTCATTCGCGTCACGTGCGCATAGGAAACACGCCACCCTATCGGCAAGGCTCATCGGCAGAAATATTCATATCGGCCGATGCCGATTATGGTCATTTTAAGCTTTTATCGGCCGATACCGATGTTGTCCCGATATCATCGTGCATCCCTAGCAGAAAGGCATCAGTACATTCCGTTTTTCAAGTTCAAATCCTCCCATGTTAATCTACTAACTCTCCTGACTGCTTTGTCGGACAAAATGGCGGATGGCAAAGTATGATTGGTCAGATCACCTGTCAATCAAGCTCCCTGCGAAGGGTCAATTACCTCCCCCTATCCATTCATCCCTCTTTCCATCAGTTCATCCATCCATGGATTTCTCAGCCTATCAACATTCATGCATGATCTACCTAAAAAAGATTTATGGTTGTAGTACTGGATCACTCACGGGTACAGGCCATTGACCGCGGGTCCATGTCAGCTCTGTAAAATCCCTTCTCGCAGGAACACTCTGAGGCTTCCTCCTGATGGGAGAAACTGTGTGGAGGACACTTGGTGCAGTAGGCATCCATGGAAGAGGCCTTATAGGTGCCTGACCTGCAGGCTGCAAAACAGAAACAAGAATACTGAAAGTTTAGACATACAGCTTTACAGAGCACTCCTAAAAAAAAAAAAAAAAAAAAAAAAAAATTAAACAAATCGAAAAACAAAATTCAACCCAACTCCAAAACCCAAAGTGCTGTCCATAAATAGTAAATAACTCTAAAATACATAGAAACATAACATAACATCAAAACATAACACCAAGAAAAACATAGGCTACAACCAATCACTCACAGTTCTTAGACCTAATCAAACGCCAAAAGCTTGATAAAATAAGTCTTCAAGTGCTATGCATACATATGCAAACATATGCATACAAAACAGAAAAATAGGCCTAATAATAAAACAAAACACAAGATGATACAAAACAAAAGTCATACCAGCTTACGGTAGACTAGTTTTTAAAGATGATCTTCCAGATTCACCTCTAATGTCCACAAATGACCAGCTTTGACCAGCAGAAAAACCATGTAAAACCAGCAGTCATCAGAAGCTAATAGAATGAGTTTGAAGTGGAACTAATTGATTGTCTTACCAGTGGCAGACAACCTTTGATAAATCTGTTTAAAAACAGTTATTGTTTTTGTAATTCCATTTGCTGGTGGCACAAAAAGTACACACTTCAGCTGTAAACAGACATTTCTTTCTTCTTTTTCGGAGCTGTTACAACATCCTGTGTTGTGTAAAATGGGTCAGTCAACACGGACTTAAATAACCATTGCAGAAAAACGAGCACGAGTGCAGGAATTACAAATAGTTTCTTGTAGCAGAGTGTCCCTAAAGGACTTCACAAAACCAAAACACATCCTTGAAACCTGGATTCAAATTCCAACATTTCCCTGCCTCAGACTACACCATGATTATGTTTACAAACCGGATAACCTGACTCTCCTCCCAAACTGTGGCCATTTCTGTGAAGGGAAAACAGTTAGCTTTCTCTTTTCTATTTATCTTTCTGCCTCTTTTCCATCTCTGCATCTCACATTCTTTTGTTTGCCTCAGTTTGCCCCAATGGATGACCCAATTTCTGAAATATGTGAGGAGGAATTTAGCCTTTTACCCAATTACAAATGCAAAGTGTTCACACAAACACAGGCTTGAAAGATGGAGCGCGTAGAAGAGTAGAAGAAGGTGGCGAGTAGGCCTTTAGCATAGTGTTAGCCTCACTCTAGCTTAAGGCGCCAATAAAAACACCACAAAGGGCTTCTGCATATTCTAATATATGTAAATTTAGAGGCCCGTGTGAATGTTAATGAATTGGAAAGGGCATATTTATTTGATTGCTTTGCTGCATACAAATCGTCGAGGGGATGTTGGTGGGAGGGAGGTGGTTCGTGAGGGTGCGTCTCAGGGGTAGAGACGTAAATTCATGGTGCAGTTAAGGCGAGAGCGTTAGCAATCTGCACCGCGAGCAAATTAGACAATCCTGCCGGCCGCCGAGGTCAAGCCATCGCTAGTGTCGGAAACGCAATTCAATTGATGGATCAATGCAATGATGAATTTATCCTCGCCTTGATTGCCTGTGTGAGTGGTGAAGGTCACAGATTTAATCAAGGCATGCAGCTCCCCTGCTCGCCCATAAATCCACACCCAGCAAAGAGCGGCAGGCTAACCCCTGCACCGCCATGATCCAATCTCCACCTCCACCTTCCTATACATTCTCACATCATTCGCTGCTGTCTTGCTTTTCCTCTGAAAACATGAATAGAAATACAAAGTGTAACTTTCACAACTTTCCACTGTTTCTTTGATTTATCACGGGAGTCATCAGGTTAACTTGTTGTTTTTTGAAGGGGCGAGACACGTACACCCCATTAGTGGTGCAACGGATCATCATTGATCCGTGATCCGTTCGGATCAATATCTTCGGTTCGGCACACACGTGATCCGCGGATTGATTTATGGAAAAAAAAATTGTAGGTGTGTGTGTGTGTGTGTGTGTGCGAGTGCGTGTGTGTCCTTCGCATGTTCAGTCCACACACATCTCCACAGCGTGGCCATGGCGAGCGGAGGAACGGGTGAGCTTGAACGCCCCGCGTCATTTAAATCCCTATATATGGGAGCATTTTGGCTTCCCTGTCAAATATAATGATGAAGAAAAGAGGTTAGTGGATAAAACCGTGACGGTGTGTGTAGTAGGGTGGCCATACGTCCGGATTTTGGCCGGACAGTCCGGAGTTGCGCTGAATTGACCTAAAAAAAATTAACTTCCAAATCCCGCATATCGATAGCGGCTCCCTGATGCCCGCAAATTAGTTAAAATCTCCCGGAATCTAGAGCGCGCGTGCGAGACGGAACATACTGCGCGCATAACATACGACGCGAACGGCAGAGAGGGAGAGAGCAAGAGCCCTTGCGTGTGAGCGCATGTAAGACAGAGAGCATCCTGATTGGCCTGTTTCGGTAACTAAACCAGTCAACCCCCCTAATATCTCTAAAAAATAAGATATTATGCCTTGTGCACTTTAAGTTGATTTTATATTTTAATTTAATAATTTAAAAGTGTTAATAAGACAAATAAACATAAGTTTTGTCTTTTTGTTTGTCTTTTTTGCTGATCCGAAAAATGATCCGATCAGTGACTCTGATCCGAGAAACAATCCAAACCGTGAGTTTTTTGATCCGTTGCACCCCTACACCCCATGCATGAGCACCACATCTCAACATATCAAAGCATTTGTTCTATAGTTTTGAAGAGTCTACACTGCAAAAAAAATATTCTTACTCTGTAGGTTTTTTTTTCTAATATCCATGAAGATGCATTTATTTGAGAAGCAAAATGACTTAAAGTCAACATGGAATGAAAATTAAGATCAGATTTTCTTCTCTGTTTCTTCTATGTTCTTTATGACATATTAAAAATGTAGGGTGGGATTTTGTCTATCGACAATTGATTGGACTGTTGAATCATTATCGTTTGGTAATTGCTACAATGTCATGCGAGTAACAGGTTGCTGGACAGTAGGTCTGTTATCTCTAATTTCAGGGTACGTTTACGTTTAAAACAGAAACGTTTTACCTTTGTGCCTTTCGCATACAGGCGACAACGTTGTCAAAACGATCCCCGTTAACATGGATCAGCGAAAACGATTAAAAACGCTGTATTATGCATGCTAGGCCAGTAGTTGGTGAGGTCACTTTGTAAAGAAAAACTACTGAACATGTAATAACGCATGTATTACACAAATATATTTGACATTTTTTGTAGTTTACATGGAGATAATAACGGTAATGTTTTCAAAAACTTGCACTTTGAAACCCGTTTTCAAAAATTTGAAACCCCAAAACGCCATTGTTGTGTGAATAAACGGCTAAAACGCATAAAAAGTTTAGTTTTTAGTTGAAAATCCTGTTGGGTAAATGTCCCCTTAAATGGCCCCCTGCTCTGATTACGCAATACAAAATTATATACAGTAACCAATTAAATATTTAAAAAAATATTATTCCCCAGTTATCTATTTAAAAACATATATTGCCCCCATAAATGTACAGTATGTGTGGTATCTGTCAGGAGTTAGTAAGCAGTAATAAAGCACACAAGACTTCAACCATCTTGTTTTACTCATCACTTCCGTTCTCCATACATAACGTCATTACACAACACCCTTTCAAAATAGTAGTCCTAATACAATTCACGCATGAACACAACAGAATATTAGTTAAATGTTATTTTATCGAAAGGAGTATATATTGCAAACTACTTTTTAAATGAGTCACCTAGTTTAACTATTTAGTTTACCAACTTTAAAGTCCCGATGAAACGGAAGTAGCGAAATCATTTCTTCTGTATTATGACGTCCGAGTGAAATGGATTATCCAAAAATGTAGGACGGGCACTTGAGTCTATCCATCAGGTTGTTGATTGAATGGAGGCAGATCTGAATTGAGCTCATAATCAATTGTAAAGAAGGGACAGGGTTTATAACTGTACTGTATATGTAATCTGGATTACATAATCAGATTCTAAAATGATATACTTGTAATTAGATTATATTACACTTTAAAATACTCATTATCAGAGTAGTATAGTTATATTTTTATTGATTACATGATTACTCATTTAAAAAATGGCAGTAAATGATTAATAGGTAAGGTTAAAAGTAATCTAAAAGTTATCAAAAAGTAGTCAGATTATATTACCTAAAATGTGTAATGTAATCGATTATGTTACTAACTAGTTTTCATCACAAAATGTGTAATCAGTAATGGACTACAATTTGTAAGAAATCTACCCAGAACTGTTTATGCAGATTAAATGAATGCATGGAGAAGCATCGTCACCAGAGAGAAGTCTATAATGTCACCGGACGATTGAGTTATGACATTTTAATTAAAAAGTTTAATTAAAATGGTGACACTGGTGCTAACCGCTAGGCTACGGCTCAAACACTCTCCCAATATGAACACCTTCTAGAACTCTGATCTCAGTAACTAGAATCAATACTTGTCACTGAACATGTTCATTGAGGTGATGCACTGGTGGCTAAACCTCACCTGTTAGCAAAGCACAACTAAACCATAGCCTTGATACCACAATGCTTTACCTGATGAGCTAGAAAAACATATTCATTTAATTAGACTAGAACTAAAGAGAATGAAGGAATCGAATCAGCAACCTTCCAAATAACAGCCCTGGTATCTTAACCACTACATCCCATTTCATTTTTCTTATTTAAATAAAAAGTCAGCCAAAAGGGACATTCCATGGTCTCCTAAATAGTCCAAACAAATAGATTCAAATTAGGTTCAAGAGTGTGTTAGTCTTGAGTGTGGTGGGCCTTTTGATGGGATGTAGTGGCTGGAAAGAAAAGAGAGACAGAGATGAGTAGGGCTCTGCTCTTAGAAAGCCTAATCAGAAGCGGAGCGTCTGGGGTGAAGACTGGGCACTGTGCCGCTGTACTGGAGAGTTTTGGCCTGCTGATGAGGGGTGCTGGCTGTTCCTTCCTGGCACTGGTCCATAGCGTTATATCAGAACTCCCAGGCAGCCTGACCATACACACATAGGCCCTTACGGCCACAGGAAATTCCCTTCCGAGTAACAATCTTTGAAAGTTTACAAAGTGTTTCTGAGAGAAGAAGTCTATAACCTCCAGCATCTGTTTAGATGACTTTCAAAGACTCAGCTTTACCGCAACCATTTCAGTCGTCCGTGCTGAACTCAAGCACGGAAAATAATATGACTATGGCGAAGATTGAATAGTCATAATTTGTTCATTCAGCCAAACCCAAATTATATTCAACACAAATAATTTCAAGCAAAGAGTGAAACACTAGAAATTGCTCATATTGGAGTCATAAGGCTCAGGGAAGCCTGATGTTTATTTGAATAGCAATGTTTGACAGAATTAAAGACATAAGTACTATTTGAGTAAGATTCCTCCCAACAGCATAATTTCCATGTTAGGGAAAATGAAGGAATGGTTATCCAATACTTGTGTACTAGTGAGTTTTTAAAGATGTATTTTTCCAGCAGTGCTTTAAAAAGAATTCATTAATAGTACATTTATAATATTAAAATAAACAAAACAAGCAAGCCAGCACTGGGGATAAACTTATTTTTAGCTTTAAGATTTTTACGTGCTGTGATTTATAAATAAACACATTTATAACATTTATTTAAAACAACAACAACAACAAATATGTCAATATAATAAATATTTAAAAAATACTAATACATATAAAAAATATATATAAATAAAGCACTGTGGATACATAGAGAGATGCAACTGGTCATTGAGGGGTTTTAGCATGCTGCTTAAAATGAATCCTACAAACATACTACTTTGGGTATAGCGCCATAATTTAATTTTTAAGATTTTTTGACAGGAGTAAAACCGAGACTGTGAGGGATACAGTGAGGGATACAGAAGGATTGCACTGTTGTTTAACAACACAAATTGTTCAGCTGAGGAAATATTTCTAAAAGACTTTCAGTAGACAAAAACTTCTACAGACTTTGTGAAAATGACATGTAATCTAGAAACATTATACATCACATGTCATTGCAAAAACTAATCCTCACAGCCTTGTTTCAATCCTAATAAAAATATAGGACTGAATTTTGATGGCTTTAGGAAAGGCATCTTCTGGGGGAGATTTCTTTGTCCCACTGTGTTCTTTTTGGAATTCTTAGAGAGAGAAAGTGTGTGTGTGTCCATATCTAGTGGGCCAAAGGTTGAGAGAAGATCATGTGAGAGGCTGAACATCTCACAGAGCATTCCAGCATGAAGAAAAACCTTATAGCCACATTGTGATACCAGAAAGAAACCAGAACCACTGCTGAATCTGCTGTAGTTCAACACTACAACACTAATGATGAAGCATAAATGAATGTTTCTCGCACTCTTCTTATCAGTGGAATGAGTTACAATTTAGACATACTTGATTTTAACCTTAAATGATAATGAAAAGTACAACCTGTATCACTTTTATAGACAACTCACTACCTTACAAACTTTTGAGGAATGGAGGTGGTCAGTGTTCGAATTACGGGGGAGCTAAGGGGAGCTCGGCTCCCCTGAAAAGGACCTGGGCTCCCCTGAAAGCTACTTTGAGACTTTTAGGGGGAGCTCTAAAACACTGTCCATTTTTTGTGTCGCATATAGATTTTGATCTTCTGTACATTAAGGTTCCTGAAATAAATGATGATATTAAAAACGTGTCAGTGTTTATTCGCTCGTTACATTACTATTTCCGAACATCTGTCTCCACTAATAAATGCAATGCTGTGTCTCCTGCTGTGACCATCCATGCGTGGCGGCGTGGCACTGAAAATACTACGTTTACGTCACCACTTGAACTTCTCACTGAGTTGGTATTTGAATGTTAGCTTAGCTAAGCTTCAAGTTCAAAACATACTTTATTCGTTTTTTGGAACACTCTGTGGATATTAATAAGAATGTCAAAAAGAAAGCAGCCGGTGTTACCGCCGCCGCCGCTAAAAGTTGCTGCTAGTGACAGCACCAGCACCGAGGATAGCGAGACTTGGGCGCCAGAAACCACCGCTGCGACTTGCAGCTGACCAGGCGATCATGCAACACCTTTCAACTGGACAACAAAGCAATGGAGTGAGTGGAGAATCTGAGCGTTTGTGAGGATTGGCCCTAATCTATTTAATATTGATGTATTTTTTTTTATGATTGTTATGCGAGTTATTCTGTTTTTATCATGATTTGCATGATGTAGGCTTAAGCGCGGTTGATTCAGAACCGTGGACAGAGCTGTTTGCCCTAACACTGACAACATTGACTGACGCTTGCGTTTTGAAGTAAACGGTTTACTAAGTAAACAATAGGTTTACTGTAAACCTATTGTTTTAAATACCCGAACATGCATCAAAAGAGTTAAAGTCAGTCAGGGAGGACCGGAAAATAGGGCTCCCCCGAAAGCCACTTTGTAATTCGAACCCTGGAGGTGGTACACTTGGGACCGCCAAATCTACATCTATGCTTCTTGTACAAGACAGCCCAGTCGTCATGCATCGCAATTCGCAACAGAGAGATTTTTCACTATTTAGGAATTCTGACTGCAGCGGTCTCTTCCCATAGCATGCGCTCTAACACGTATAGTAAATCAAAAGACAAGGGGAAGCGAACGCTACAGAAATCTACATCTCGGATATCTCCAGGAGGTTTGCCCCATTAAAAATTCATACCCATCTGACTCCCGCTCTTTGTTTATGGCAATCAATAGCTTTTAGATATGATTCCTGAATGTAAGAGAAAGAGAAAATGCGATGGGGAGGTGAGAGCTGATGAAAACGATCCACTCGCGAGACAACGTTGTTTATGAGACAAACTTAATCGTCATTTTAATTTACCGAGCAGCGGTCATCCGTGGAATTTGATTACGGCATTGCTCAAATATTTTATGGCGAGAGCATTTTATGATGTTCAATAATTGTGTGCTGGGAGGGAAAAAAAGAGAAAATACGAGAGATGAAAAAAGAAATAAAGCGGGATTTATGTTAAGTATGCATCCATTTAATGAACATGAAATGTCTGATCTCAGCGGTACTGATATCATAGTCAACAGTCAAGTGAGTAATCAATTACAAAATGAGTTCATGAGTTCACCTTTCATCTACATATTCTGATTCACTTCCTCCATCTCTTACACAGAAGTCAAACTGGACCCGACAGCCCAACGTACGCCCCTGATGAAGTATGACCCGTTTGGGTTAGCCGACTGCAACGCTGTCACATCGCATCGATGTATCACTGATTATAATCTAAACATATTTTCCCTGTGCTAATTGGCTATCACAGCAGTAAACAAGCAGAACAGATTTCAACAACATCCCTCTTTATCCAATCAGACGTCAAAGCAGAGGTGTGCGTTTTTCAATTACTGCCCTTTGTTCGGGTAGAGAACAAATTCGCAAGACAGAAAATTACAAACCCCACAGCCTTCGCCGTGCTCATACATAATGCATCAGTCTGCGTTTGTCTTTTTAAAGGAATGACAGTAAGTAAACAGTGCTCTGGTGCCGAGCACGACCCAAGCTTCCTAAATAAGGGTGTTCGCTACCTCGCATCAGCATTAATAAAGACAATGTTATTTGCATGGTGAAGACAAGCGCACGCACATCTCAGCTAATTTTTTGGCCTCTGCTTTCCACAATTTTTCCCGCTAAATTAATCGCTCATGAGTTTACCTGAGATTAACAATGTCTGACAAGTATCAAATGATGTATGATTGGATGTAGCTGCTAATTCACTGCTTTTTATAACAAGTGCATTGCTGCTGAAAGGTAAACGTGGGAAAAAAGCAGCAGCAATCCGATGGCTAGTTGAGCAAATGGGTCTAAAACCTCTGTAGAATTTGGATGTGTTTCCACAACAGTCTAGGATATGCTAGGGTTTTTTCCCCAACAAGTGTGAAATTCATATGAAATACAATCACATCCTGAGATAGCAATACCTGGTCCCCGGGCTAAACAAGTGTGTGTGTGTGAGAGAGAGAGAGAGAATATACCAGCAGAGGTGTCTCTGTGTCTCTCGGTACCTTAGGCAGAGAAATAGAAATCACACACTCCTAGATAACTGTGAATTGCATCCTGGAGGATGACATCATTACTGGAGCACACACACACACACAAGGTAGGTAATCACCAGCAGTGAGTTGCTTCCTGGTCTGTGTGTGATAAGGCTGTGTGGAGACTAAGAGCTGGTGTTACTGCATCATATGATATCAGGACGTGCAGATCACACTCATGGTGGAGGGTGAGGGTCCATCTGATTGCCCACAAACACACGGGGAAAGAAAATGGAAGAAGACACTCTATCCAAGGCTTAAGATAAGCCTTTCTCTAAACACACCCACACTGGAAATGACAAATTCAATGTAATCGAATCGTCACATCTGAAATCTGCTATACTAGTGAAACATTTGACACTATTTTGCCTCCATTTACTTGTCTGTGGAATAACAGACAATTGTTTTAGCATTGTAGTTATTGTTAAAGTCCCCCTTTAGTCAATTATTTTATCCCTTAAAACTCACCTATGATTACCAAAATGACACATTTAAAAATTAATTCTTTAAAAAAAAAAAATGTGTCATGCCTTAAAGCTCCAGTCCGTAACTTTTTTAAGTTAAAAATAATCCAAAATAATTATTTTAAAAAAAATTTAAGGTGTTCGGATTTAAGGTGGCTAGAGAAAGAGAAAGAAACCGTCTCATGCGAACACAAGGATTTAAACATCGGCGAGGCTTTTGAAAAGTGCGTGAACTCCATGTTTTGAAGGGGTTCAAAACGGAAGAAGAGACGGCTTTTTTCTGCTGAACAAGTAAGACATTTTAATAGTTCAATCGTGTAACAGTACGTTTTCTTAATTCACACAGTTATGGAGTTTCCTTTGTTGTGCCTTTCTCGTTTTGCTATTATGGAGAATATGAATTCTGAACTACGCAGGTAGCTGCTAACCATAAAACACATTAAATTTAACATTAGTCACGCAATGCTGATGTTGTTAACATGAACAATTTGAGAACAAAGTAGGCTATAATTTGCACGGTTGCTGTAAATCGCGTTGATTAAATCTAACGAAGCTTATCATGTCGAATGCTTTTTCCCCCTTAGTTGGTCAGAACAAAAATGGACTTACTTGTTCAGAAGACATTTTCTTAGGAAAATTCTTATGTTGGTCAAACTTTCAAAAAGTGAATCTGTGATTCTGTATGACAGTATCCACACAGCGCGGTGACTGACAGCACCACTCGCCTCAAAGCACTGTTTTCATCCGCGCTGTTTCATGCCGATTTACAACCCACGTAAAGATAATAATTCCGCGAATCACTGCAGTTACAGATTTCGAACAGAGAGATGGCGACAAAGAGGAAAAGATACGGACTGCAGCTTTAAAATAACTTGAATGTAACTCTACACCCTTGCTTCATTTAGTATATGCGGCCCTATGGATATCAAATTAGCCCCGCCTCCACTCACTCACTCCAGCTCAAAGATCAACTCGTTGACATGATTTGTTAAAAGGTAGTTTGTGACGTTAGAAACACCAACGATTTCAAACCGCGTTTTTGAGACAATACTCAGCAATGGTGTTGACTTGTGAATTTGCACATGGTTTCTCTTAAAGGGTAACTAAACCCGTGGTCAGAGCCTGACTCCACCCACTGGCAATATTTGAAAAATGCTGGAAAAGTGGGCGGAGCCCAGTGGAGATAGAGGGGATGAACGGATACTCTATCCTGATCGTTTTCAATACTCGCAATTCCAACTCCTGACTCGCTACAGTGGTTTTGACGAAACAAGATGGTTTTTATACTGCCATGGACGTGGTAGCTCGTACCAAGTGCGTGATAAGCTGAAACCTGCTTACGTCAGCTCTCACCGCTAACGTCACGAACTACCGCAAACATCCAATAGGAAAATTCAACTGCAGTAGCCACCGTTCAACCTGAAGAGGGCAGCACTCAGACGTTTTTACACTATATATTGTAGAATTAAAACACTTTATACCCAAATGTCAAAAAAGTTACTCGAATCAATGAACAGCACTAATAAAGCCCCAGTCTTACAAATCATTAATTAAAAAAAGTTGGTTTAGTGTTTAGTTAGTTACGGTTACCCTTTAAAGCATATTAAAAACACCTCATAGACATATAAACAACATTAAAAGCTTGATTTTCGCCACAGGGGGACTTAAATTAACAAATAATATTATTATGTTTAATAGTTTAGTTAATGTGAAGTTGAAATAAGATAATAATATATAATAATAATATATATGTTTAATGAAAATTAGAAATATTCCCCTGGCAGCTAAATGAAATGAAATTAGTAAAAGCTGAAGTACAAATTACTAATAACAGAATACAAAAAATAATTAGAACTAAATAGAAAACAAAAAACAAAGTACAACTCTATTGTACACTAAACAATCTGGCACATAATAAGTCAGCCACCCATTACTTGCATTTTTATATTGTGCATACTGCATAGCATACACACTGCATACTAAGTCATATAAATTGGGGTTGTATGCCACTTTGAATATCTCCTCATAGCCTGGAAAGAGAGACATGTGACTGGCCTCTGTGGCCATCAGGGCAATTTCATTTTAAGATAACTCTCTCATTTAATAATCCCCTCCCTTAAGCAGAATGTTTCTATGGGATTACGCAAGGCCTCTCTATTGAATTTCAATACGGAAAGATTCAATAGACACAGGGTGGGAGATAATAGGATTTGACTTGTCTTAATGCCTGAGGGGCCGCTGTAGGGGTCGAGGACATCCAGCACATAAACACAACCACTTCCTCATAACGTCCTCCACATTTTACTATATCGTATGCAGAGGAAACATGGGTCAGGCCATTACAAGTATCTGATCCTGCTGCAAAATGCACTTCAGCACATAACCTCTAAACTCTAATGAAAAGACGGCTCATTCACTGATATCTTTCAAAAGGCAATGCAACACAGGTGCTAATGTTATATAAGAAGAAACAACTGGACTGTATCAGCCAGGCTCGGCGCAAATCACATTCAAATCTCAGGATATGAAAAACATGGCAGACAATTGTTCCTGCCTCTAATAAACGTCGGAGAGATAAAGGGATTCAATTTCAATGCCGACTAGTGTTAGATTTCCAGGAACTCTTTTTGTCATTCGCTGGCACTGCCGGGCCTCTATACCTGCATCTCCATTTACTGTTTATGATTTCATAAAACCATTCCCTGAACGTATTAGAGTTGGACATTGACATAAGGAGCTGTTCCTGAAGGGCTCTAAACAATGACAGGCCTCATTTGTCATGAGAGAGTAGAGTGTATCTGGCAGACAAAGAAGCAGACGGATATCTCTGCAGGAATGAGGGTGGCGTAGGGGAGTGAGATGTAAAACCAAATCTCTTTGTTTTCCTCTCGGCTTTTGATGCCTATGACAGATGTGGCGTTAACGTTTCGGAACAATACCGTGCATGTGGTGGACTGCTGTAGCGACAGCATAACTAGCTGCACTTCCTGTGCAGGAACATAGAACCTAACAACCTAGAACAAACACAATTAGCAGTTCACACACCTTGACGTTTAGAGTGCTGCTATTGCGCCATGAAAGACTGCAAGTGCCAAAGGGACAGTTCAAACTAAATTCAGCTAATGTGTGCTTAGATTTTACAGCCTTCAAACACAGGAACATTTTGTAGAAGAATAAAGAAAGTCACACAGGTTTGGCACAACATGATGGTGAGTAAATTATGACATTCATTTCTTTTCAACTATAAAATAACAGCTATAATGTCTCTGAATTCTGATTGGATGTTTAAAGGCTTAAATCTTCCTCCATTTAACTAGTATACCTAGTCACACTCTCAATTAATTTCTAAAATCACTCAGGCTCTTATCAGCTCTTATTGTGCCTTCTGGAAACTTCTGAGCGGAATATTGTCTACAGCTGTTACCTTATAAGCTCTCCTCAAGGGTTACATAAAAGAAAACTGTGACCTGAAATGTTTTGCCCGGTTAGCAAGCACTGAGATAAATCTCTGGAGGCCAAATTGAGACATTCACAGCTTGGCTAAATGCAACCTGAGTGCCTTCATAAGAGCCCAAATCAGAGCTAAATCCTAATAAGCACTGAAGCAAACCAAATCCCCACACCGCTCCTCCTCATTCCCTCTCCATATTTCTCTCCTTCAGCTTCTCTCGGAGGGAGTCTGCCAATCAGCTGAGAAGAGGACAGCTCTGACAACATGACTCATCTAACCTCAGATGAGGGGGCCACACACAGTCATATTCAAGTACACTTTATATAAATATATCAATTATATATACTACATTTAATTATATATATATATATATATATATATATATATAATTAATTTGCTACAATTATAAATACAATTATTAATAATTTTATCAGTCAAAATTAACATCGGTCAGTTAATTTTAAAATAAATATGCATATATAGTTTATAATATAAAATATTATAAATGTATTAAATACATAAATAAATATTCATAATGCCTTTTAAAAAAACTTCATATCACACCTCAAAAATATGTGCACGAGATAATTACATTGATTATAAGTTGTTTTATATGGAATTATGTAAATTAATAAATAATACATTTAACTAATATTTAAAGGGGTGATGAACTGAGAAATCAAATTTTCCTTGAGCTTTTGACATCTAAGAGGTCATCATATTATAAGAATATCCTGTAAGTTTCAGAACTGAAAACGTCCTTGTTAGTCCAATAAAAGCTTTTATTGACACCAGGCTCAGCAAACGGCTCGTTTTTCAAAGTGGGGAACTATGAAGACAAAGAGGATAAAACCCCACCCCCGCAGAAGAAGATTCACCTACTTCAACACGGCCGGTTTAGCCCCGCCCACCAATTCGGGCATTACACGAAACTCATTATAATATGCAAAACTGTTATCCACTCACAGCAGTGGGCGTTTACTTCCAAGTCTTCAATGCGAGACGCCCATAAAAACCGAGCGTTTTTCAAAACTAGGGTAGAAAATAGCCTATTACTTATTCGTTTTGATGTTTTTGAATGTAAAACCAAGCGAACGTCAAAAGTTGACCTCAGACAACAATATAAAAAAAATTAAAAAGCCAGTTCATGACCCCTTTAAAGGTACAGTGTGTAACATTTTTGAGTATTTATTAACAGAAATGCAATATGACATCCATAACTATGTGTTCAGTGGTGTATAAAGAACTTACTTAATAAACCGTAATGTTTTTATTACCTTAGAATGAGGCATTTATATCTACATAGGCGCGGGAATTCCCTTCTATGAAGGCCGCCATATTGTGACGTCATGTTTCTACAGTAGCCGAACGCGAACAAACAACGCTACAGAGCGCGTTTCGTCACTACCTTGAGAGAGAAGCCTCAGGAAGCTAGAAGAAGCTAGTCATAAACACCGTGAGTAGTGACTTTTCCCTTGTCAGTGGTGTATATATGTAGTTGGATTGTTTCATGTAACTTAATTCTTCTCCCTCGCTGTGTTATGGCTTTGCTATGTGGGGATAAATGTGCTGGTTAAGTTCGTGAGACAGCTGATTATAGGCTACTCTTGTCATTGACCGTAAAACAGTTACAGGAATCACCAACCCGTCGATCTTGGAAGCATTTTAAGTCGATCGAGTTTCCAAAATCAGAGTTAAAAGCCTTTTGTGTGTGTAGTAAGTGTGTCTAGGGGATGCGGAGGCGCGCGCGCTGTTACAATCACGTCATTTTTGCCGCACGCACCTTTGGGCTCATGCGGACGCGTCGAGTTTAAACAAGGCTTTACGCTTTAACCAGCTCAGCCACAGTAACAGCTCATATTAGCCAGCTAAACTTTTACTACCCTTCTGGAAAAAATATATAGTTGCATATTTTCATGTGGTTCTTCTCCCTCGCTGTATTATGGGTTTGCTATGTGGGGAGAATGTGCTGGTTACGTTCGTGAGACAATCAGCTGATTACTATTATTATATTATATATTAAGACCCTTGATCCTCACCTGAAACTTTATCCATGATGTGGTTTATAATGGACTGTGGTACAGGAACTTGGTTTACGCTGGCTATTCTCTGCTGTCTCAGACGACGATGTTTGTCCCGTTTTAGCCACTGTAGCTTCTTCGAAAGGGAGGGGTGAGCGGTGGGCTGAACCCTTAGTGTAAACTCGCAACCGAACCGCTAGATGTCGCTAAAAATCACACACTGGACCTTTAATACATAGGCTATTTAACTAATTTAAATAATAATAATAATAATAATAATATGCCCCCAAGTACGATTTGTAATACATCTGTTTTTTTGTTTGTCAAAGATTCAGCCTTATTGGTAAAATAGAGTTCGGTGAATCTGTGTCTGTGTGCATGTGTGTGCGTGCGTACACGCGTTCGGTTTTCATGTTTTATGGAGACATTCTGGTATAGACAATGATTTTTATAGTATTCATACTTTGCAGTCACGTGACTACCATGGATACCTGGCGGGCAACAAACGGGTATTTTCAACGCAGAGTCCTGTAGTTCCAGGTCTTATGGGTCTTTTAGTAGCTATCAAGTCTGTTAGCGAGCTAGCTGCATAACTATGGACTAGAAATAGGATTAACTCCAAGGTAGCTAAATTGTGTAAAGCAGACAAGGTTTTTTTAACATAATCGAGCAGTGATAATTCCTCCATAAAAAATCTAGCTCTACTGTTGGGTCATCTCTAGTTCTCATTGAAAAGCATATCACAAACATCAAAACACCAACTTTTGTATAGTAAAACCGGCGACGTCCTGGCAAAATCCTTGATTAGTTTACTGGGTTTCGATGCTGGAGAACGACGTTCTTGCCCGCTAGCCAGTACTTGTGACGTCACGTGCAAAGTATGAATACAAACTGTATATTCTATCCACTTAACCTACCCATCACATAAAACTTCAGCATTTTACAATTTTTCAAAAAAGCCATTTCCCTCATGGGCACTAAAGAAAAATGTCCACACAAGGATTTCGGATATTGCCAATTTTCCATCTTTGTGGGGACATTGTGTCCCCCTTACGTCAGGTATACCTGTACCACACACACACACACACACACACACACCGTCAGGTATTGCTGATAGTAAAATAGCACTAAAATACACTAAACAAGATACTTTAATGAAGAGGAGTATAATTCAACATGAAACTCTGCTGACGGCTTCACAAAAACCCAGAGATTCTTCCTCTCTCGCCATTTTCATTCACCTGATGGGCAGTGGGCTGGCGGCCTGATCTACGATATTGATTTTGTGTCATCCAGGGGAGGACAGTCTCTTTGAAAATCATCTTTAAACTCTTCTCTCTCCTCTTCATGCTAAGCCTGAACGCTGCAGTGCATCAATAGAAAATCAACATGTCCCTATTCCAGGCCAGCCAGAGCTCCAGATGAGCTGAACTAAGGGCTTTTCTCTGTAATAGCTACAGGCGGCCCACAATCATGCACAGGGCAGTTATTCACCCGGGAGTTGCTTCAACAAAATGCATTTATCTCGTCGGCTGCTGTTTTCTGAGCTAAACGGGTCACTGAATAATTATCTCTGTCAATGGAAAGATTGCTGGTTAAAGACAAAGAAAAGGGGAAAAATAACAGTTTAGGCTTGGGGTTTAAAGGAGTGAAGACCTAAAACAATCAGCTGTAGCAAAGGAAAGCAAACGGAAAAGCAAACAAATGGAAACTGGTTATGGAGCGCAACAGTGACCACCCACTAGTAATTTATGCATTTCATCCCATTTTAACTAACATTTGGTAGGTAGCTGTAGTTAATGTTAGATTTCTTTCCTTGCAAGGCTGCAAAAACACACCTCAATTCATCTAGATAACATTTTGTTTATATTATAAAACAAAAACAAATCAACATTACCTTACATAATACATTAATTTTATTGTACTAAAAATATTTGGAAACACTTTAGTTTAGGGTCTAATTCTCACTATTAACTAGTTGCTTATTAGCTTGCATATTACTAGCAAATTGACTGTTTATTAGTACTTATAAAGCACATATTAATGCCTTATTCTGCATGACCATATTCTGCATCCCTTAATTCTACCCATACCTAACCTTAACCACTAAAACTACCCGACTATAGCTAAATTTATAAGCAGTGAATTAGGAATTTATTGAGCCAAAAGTTAATAGTGAATATGCGTTCCCCAAACTAAAGTGTAACCAAATATATTTTGTAGAAATGTAATGGGTTTCTCCAGACCCTTATTATTATGCTATCAGTGATTCCTGACCCAAATAGTAAAAATGAATGAATGAATATAAGTGATTCCTGACCCAAATAGTAAAAATTAATGAATGAATGAATATCAGTGATTCCTGACCCAAATAGTAAAAATGAATGAATGAATGATATCAGTGATTCCTGACCCAAATAGTAAAAATGAATGAATGAATGAATGAATGAATGATATCAGTGATTCCTGACCCAAATAGAAAAAATGAATGAATGAATGAATATCAGTGATTCCTGACCCAAGAAGTAAAAATGAATTAATGAATGAATGAATGATATCAGTGATTCCTGACCCAAATAGTAAAAATGAATGAATGAATGAATGATATCAGTGATTCCTGACCCAAATAGTAAAAATGAATGAATGAATGAATGAATGAATGAATGAATGAATGAATGAATGAATGAATGAATGAATGAATGAATGGAATGGAATGGAGTTCAGGTTTGGTGTTGACAAAGGGTTCTTGAAATGTACCAATGTGTCTGTGTGGGTAAAAAAAAAATAAAAGAACAATTCAGTAACACTGCTTTACTGAGACTTCTCTGTCTTATCCCAAAGAAATTATATTTAGCTGAATGAATGAATTATATTTAGCTGAATTTTGAATGGAGAGAGACCACTGCTACAACAGTTCTCTGTGACCTTTGCCCACCTTATCCCAAATTCAGTCAGATGAATTAATCTGGTGATAATCCCGCAAAATGTCCAAACTAAGCATCTGTGAGTCAGGGCAGCCCAGTCTCATCCCAAGACGTCATATGACTGACGCTTTTGACCATACGTCAACATCCGACGTTTTAGGGTACCCTTTAACGTCAGTTAGATGACGATATCTAATACTAACCCTACCCCAGACCTAAACCTACCCGCGTCATCTAACTGACGCTAAAGGTAAAGCGTCAGTTAGATGACGCCCTAGGATCGTCATCTAACTGACGTTAAAGGGTACCCTAAAACGTCGGATGTTGACGTATGGTCAAAAGCGTCAGTCATATGACGTCTTGGGATGAGACTGTGACTGTGTTAGTCAGGGGGGCTGAATAGAAATATCCCAGATGCCCCAGGTCAAGCTCTGAGTGACATTGTAATGGATAAAGCAAGCACAAGTCTTCACACTCTCACACATGAACAAACAAACATGCACACAAAAATATTTGATGCAAAGGTGCACTTGTAAAAATAAATAAAACATTAACCATACAACTTTAGTGAGTTTACATTGCCCCATTTAAGCAGAGCACCTTCCCAATACTAAGTAAACCTTTTCATATTATTTAGATCAGTGAAGGGGAACATCATGTCTCTCCTGGCTCGCTGGTTTTGGCCAATCCACCACTAAACTTCATTTCCCATCAATCACTGGGACAGCAGTGTGTGGGACGAGGCATTGCTGCTTTGACTCTTGGCACTATGGTACAAATTGTTCTAGAACATGTGTATATAGAAACATTATATTTTTCATGATTCTTTCTAGTTTAGTTGATTTTGCATAATCATGTCCTTAATATAGTATTATCCTTAATTAGTATGTGGGTGAGTCTCATAAAAAAAAGGTCAATAAATGACATATTTCATCCCAGAATCAAAAGATAATTTTCATAACAATTAATCAGATTTGAAACCCCTCCACTCATTCTCATTAATTTACTGTAATTATTGTAAAAAAAAAAAAAAAAAAAATCTTATTCTCATTGCTGGAATAATAATAAACATAATAATTTTAAAAATAATAAGTAGTGATAATTTGACAGGATATTGTTTATTTGCAAAAATGTCTAATATAAATATATATAATAATTGTATTAATTATTTTATTTTATAACCTAAAATAATGTTTTATAATATTTTATTTTATTTTTTGGGTTTTATTTTTGGAGCCATTTCTTCATGACATAAAAACACTACATAATGAAGTCAGGTTGATTTAATCATGTTAAAAATATATTTTTGGCTTGAATAAAGCTAGTTACTAAATGAGTTGACCTGCAAAAATGCCACACAACAGGGCCACCAAAAATTATTGTAGGTACACTTATGCACTGTACATGGGACGCACATGTACAACACTAAGTGTACTGTATGTGTGTGTGAGTATTATAAAATGCTTAAAGTCTAAAACAGTTTCACTGATACAAACACATGACCTGCTGCCCATATTTCAATCAGTCAAACAGATAAGCAATAAGCCTAGAAAAAAGAGAGAGAAAAAATATATGTAGACGGAGAGATAGACAGGAAGTCAGGGCTCCAGCTTTGGTCTCCGTCTGCCAGTTTGTGGTTGTTATTCCTCTTTGACCTCTTGGCATTGTGCTGGTCATTTGAAATTAAATAAATATTAGTGCAGGAGCTCTTGAGGGGTCAGGGCCACATTCTGACAGACAGTCACAGCAGGAGGCAAATACACACACACACACACACAACATCTTTGAAGACATTCCCATCCCATAACTACCCGTAAATGTTGATGCGAATGCTAAACGGGCTGGGAAGAAAAAAAAATGAAAAAAGCACAAGCATCGAGTGAGACCTGGTGTTTCATCCCCCTTTTCTCCCATACACTCTCTGCAAAGTGCTCTGGAAACACAGGAGCATCCAACTGTTTGAAAGGAGATGGGACAACGCTCAGAAAAGACAGCGAGAGAGAAATATGGGGAATGAGCGAAAAAAGATCCAGAGAACAAGAAAGGAATTCAGTGAGGTAAATCCCGGCTGGGCGTCTCAACCCCAGTAAAGCTTCGGTCCAGATACTCAGCAGTGAGCCACACTAATCACTCACTAATTTCATGCATGCCTTACAGACACTATAATCACCCAAACACACAACAAAACCTTAATCGATCCCAGCTGCGTTTCTGCTTATGTGTATAGCTGGACGCAGCATGTGTTCAGGAACGGAGCCTAAAGAAATGAGAGAGAGGATGAGGAATAAAGAGTTTGTGTGCTGGACAGCCACATGTGCCGATTCTATGGAACGTCTTAGCATGCTAGAAGCATACTACAGTCGTACGGACCATGCACAGGACTATTCACAACAAGAGCACAAACATTTATGCATGTCAACAATGAAAATTACTGCCAAATTCCCCATCAAATAATGCTCAGGCTCTACAAAGAGTTTTTCATACTTGCATTTTTTGGTAAATTAATAAATAAATAAACAAATTGAATAAATTCAATAATGTGAAATCTTATTCTCATTGCTGGAATTAATAATAAGAATTTATAATGACAATCTGGGAAGAAAATTTTTGTGCCATAACAATTTCATAATGCAATAATGTCCAAAAGTATAGTATTAGTTATCTTTGTTAATTATTTTAACAATTAACAAAAACAATTATATATATATATACTATATTATATTATACTAAATATATATATATATATATATATATATATATACACTCACCTAAAGGATTATTAGGAACACCATACTAATACTGTGTTTGACCCCCTTTCGCCTTCAGAACTGCCTTAATTCTACGTGGCATTGATTCAACAAGGTGCTGAAAGCATTGTTTAGAAATGTTGGCCCATATTGATAGGATAGCATCTTGCAGTTGATGGAGATTTGTGGGATGCACATCCAGGGCACGAAGCTCCCGTTCCACCACATCCCAAATATGCTCTATTGGGTTGAGATCTGGTGACTGTGGGGGCCATTTTAGTACAGTGAACTCATTGTCATGTTCAAGAAACCATTTTGAAATGATTGGAGCTTTGTGACATGGTGCATTATCCTGCTGGAAGTAGCCATCAGAGGATGGGTACATGGTGGCCATAAAGGGATGGACATGGTCAGAAACAATGCTCAGGTAGGCCGTGGCATTTAAACGATGTCCAATTGGCACTAAGGGGCCTAAAGTGTGCCAAGAAAACATCCCCCACACCATTACACCACCACCACCAGCCTGCACAGTGGTAACAAGGCATGATGGATCCATGTTCTCATTCTGTTGACGCCAAATTCTGACTCTACCATCTGAATGTATCAACAGAAATCGAGACTCATCAGACCAGGCAACATTTTTCCAGTCTTCAACTGTCCAATTTTGGTGAGCTCTTGCAAATTGTAGCCTCTTTTTCCTATTTGTAGTGGAGATGAGTGGTACCCGGTGGGGTCTTCTGCTGTTGTAGCCCATCCGCCTCAAGGTTGTGCGTGTTGTGGCTTCACAAATGCTTTGCTGCATACCTCGGTTGTAACGAGTGGTTATTTCAGTCAAAGTTGCTCTTCTATCAGCTTGAATCAGTCGGCCCATTCTCCTCTGACCTCTAGCATCAACAAGGCATTTTCGCCCACAGGACTGCCGCATACTGGATGTTTTTCCCTTTTCACACCATTCTTTGTAAACCCTAGAAATGGTTGCGCGTGAAAATCCCAGTAACTGAGCAGATTGTGAAATACTCAGACCGGCCCGTCTGGCACCAACAACCATGCCACGCTCAAAATTGCTTAAATTACCTTTCTTTCCCATTCTGACATTCAGTTTGGAGTTCAGGAGATTGTCTTGACCAGGACCACACCCCTAAATGCATCGAAGCAACTGCCATGTGATTGGCTGATTAGATAATTGCATTGAGAAATTGAACAGGTGTTCCTAATAATCCTTTAGGTGAGTGTATATATATATATAAAAAAAAATGGAAATTGTGTGTGTGTTTTGGGGGTTAATAGTTAATAGTGATTTTTTTTTTTTATGTAGTCAGGTTGATTCAGTCAAGTTAAATGAATACAAGATAATAATACAAAGTTTGAATTTGTAATGATAATGGTTGGAAAATGTGTTTGAAACTGCCATGACAATAATGTCATAAATTCACAATGCAAAAAAAAAAAAAGTCTAAAAAGATAACGTCTAATATTATATTTTTCTATTTTTATTTATTCTTATTCTTCTAAATAAATAAATAAATGCAAAGTACAACCAACACATATTTTATTAGTCATTGAGGTTCCCTGCCAAGTGAAGAAGAAAAAAAACGTTGAATTCTGTTTCAATTGAAAGGCTTGTTGCAGCATTGTTACTTCATGTTAGTTAATATATTAACTAATGTTAACAAATTAGAATTTCCTGTAAAGTGTTAAGAAAATAGCTTACTAAAGAAAAAGAGTGCAAAAAGACGAGCGAGGATAGGGATGATTCAGGAGTGAGGGATGCAGAAAGAGAGAGGGGAGCTGGCTGTGTGATCGGTGTTGTCATGTGTGAGAATGAGCAGTAAATATTTAACGCTGCGGGCTGGGACTCACGTTGCTGCGGCAGGTGCTACAGCCCTGTGCCTGCTGTCTGGAGACCGCTCTCTTTCTCTCCTTCTCTCTCTACATTTACATCTATCTCACAACCAGATGCTTCCTTACCAAAGTAAACATGCACATAATATGTCGTGAAACTCAGTCTTCGGCAGTTAGCACAAAGTGCAAATCACACACGTGTAGTCCTTTTTACGGGGAAAAAAAAGGCAGTGTGTCAGGGAAGGACAGTCTTTATTTTTTAATTCCTGTGCTCAAAAGAAGCAACTGCGCTTCAGCAGTAAGACAGTTTGCATGGTAAACAGGACCAGCGCTACAGCAATATGCACACACAGTGTCAGATATATGCAGTTTTGCACATCCCTACTGCCATGTAAGTTTTAGTAGTTTTCAGTCCATGTTTGTTTTCTCAGATGGAGGAATGCCAAGGCTACGTCCCGCTCTGTGCCATTTATAGGATAAACTCAGCACCAGTTAAGTAAAGGCCTATAAAACTACAGCCTAGCTTTCTGCAAGCACTCTGAAACCTCCTTCTGAGCTCTTCTGTGCGTGAAATATCTGACATGAAGAAATACAAACAACCCCCTGCTCCTCAAACCTCACATCTCTCTCACTGGGAGAGTGGAGTCAAACTGTGTTTCTGAATTCTAAAGAACTAGCCTAATTTTATTCTCTGCTCAACAGTAACCAGCAGAAACACATCCATTTGGTCTGATCAAATGTTTTAAAATATCATTCAATGTCCCAAACAGTATGCACTTTTAATAAGGATTCTAGAAAGAAGGAATGCCAAGTGTCTAGGCCAGGGGAATATATATATAAAGAAACTCACTGAAGATATAAAATAGTATAAACCAAAATAATAATTAAAAATGATTCATTTATTCTGTGGGAAATATACATTATACTGTTACATATTTTTATAATTGCATGTATAGCTACATTTGATACATATCTTATATAATACAACATACAATTACATCAATTAATAATAGAATATGACTTAAATAATAACAATAATAAATAATCATAACACTAATTAATATATTAATATATATATAATTATAAATAATAAATAACTTTATGCTCCTTACACGAGGCTTCAGAAGACTTGTATTATATAGCACAAGTCATATGGACCAAATTAAGAAAGAAAGACATACGAGTTTGGAATGATACGCAAGAAGGGAAAATGACGAGACAACTTGATTTTTTTTTTTCATATTTGGATGAATTATCACTTTTAATGATGATTAATTTCCAAAAGGAAAGCATTTTGGAACTAGGGTGTTTACCAAAGTAAATATAAGAGAACCTAGGCCTTTGCTTATTATTCCTTGCTTATTATTTCATCTCTTTTATTTTCATTCTTAGTTTGGATCTTGTGATTTCAGTTTCATCGACTTTCCTGAGTAAAAATATTTTTTGGCTGCTGTCATTAGAACGTATCAAGTTTCTGCAAATTACATCCTGACTCCGTTGATCTGACCCCCGGGTCAACATGGCAAGTGATGCTTCCTTTTGTCGACGGACACAGAAACACACACAAGCACACGTTGTGTGAGAGAAAACACTGATAACAGGTCTGACCTGGCACAATATCTCATCCCTATTCACTCATTCACACGCCGGCAAACTCCAGCTCGAAAGCTGGCAGATTGTCTGCGGGGCATTGTTCCTTTCATCTTCAGATGGGAGGTTATGGATTTCAGATTGAAAACTGCACACTGATTCAGATGAAGCATATGCTCCCTCTGTCAGAATTAATAGGAAAAGCTCGGTCCTTTCAGTCTGGCTGATAGGGATTTTAGTGTCCGTTTCTTTGAGAGTACAAATGAACCCTGATGAGCTCTTCCTCGTTGATAAGCGCAGTAATATCCGGGTCTCGCCCTCCTCGACGGCCTGCTGCTTTCTATTGTCCTGGACTGATTTGACTCACGAAACTCTCCAGGAAGCTTTCCAGACGGGATCTTTATGAGCTCAGCACACCGATTCCAGAAAAACAGATGACACCCCTGCTTGTCGTGTCTAGCCTGTTTGCATTGTAACTATATTGCAGAAATAAAACTGGTTATCCGATTTGATTATTCAGAAAAGTTTGATATCGAAAGACAGGTGAAAAGGCAAAACTTTCAATCCATATTTTCAAGCAAACCAAGGAAAAGATCAGCGGTCACCAATTTAGAGTTAACACTGTATATTGTGCATTGTTTAAATAATGTCTTGTGCCTTAACCTTAAATTACTTGAATTTCTATAAAATCATTCACAATTTATTTAAAAGCATTGTAAAACAGCGTGACCCTGAGTCAGCTCACTTTAGGCAGAACTTATGATTCAAAACTTAATAGGCCTACTTGAAAAATTGCATTAAATACTTAAAAGTTTTTTATATCCATCATACTATTGTACCAAACCAAATCGACCTAACCTAATAAGAACTTTTTATGTAAACTTAGCACCTAAACAAAACTAACCTCCATTTAAATACAGTCAGAATTATTCAAAATGGGGTAATTTGTAACACTGATTCATTACAATTTGTGACAATTTTTGACCAATTAACTACAGTAAGCACCACATAATAGTTTAAATCACATGTAAATGATGTAAAGCAGTCTTGCCAACCATGGTATATGTTGTCTAGCCCAGCTATAGAAGTACAAGTGGAGAAGTCAAGCCTAAAAACACCTCTCTCTCCTTAACTTAAATGCCAAGAGCACTTCGAATCCATGCAAGTGATCCAATGATACTGTATTAGAGGGCACTGGTGGTGATCCTTCTAGTGCTGCCACTAACGACTAATTTTCTAACGACTAATCTTTCGACTAATTTTTCGATTAGTCGACTAATCTAAACGACTAATAATAAAAAAAATCAAGTGTTTATTTCGTTGTGTCCATTTTATTTTGAACTCAACTGAAGGGCCAAAACATAAAATGTCACCTGTTCAAAAACATTATGTATTAACAATCTAAGCATTAAGTATCTGCATTTCCATTAGGCTATACCATATTGGTCAGAGTCCTAATCTAATCCTCTAATAACAAACATGTATGTATTACTTAAATTAGCTCTTTGTTCTGCCTTAAAAAATGTACAGGAAGCTAATAATGATTAATTTATGTACATTTCTGAAAAGCATAACTGATAACATCACTCTGAATAGTAAAGTAGATGCCATGCATTTTCTGTGAAAAGCGCTATACAAATAAATTGGAATTGAATTGAAAGAGTCTGGACTAGCCCACTATGAGTCGCGCTGAAAGCAGGCAGGCACGCAGTTATGTAGCTCGCGTTTACACCTGCGTGCATGGCGGGCCCGTGCCGCGGTTCGCGTGAATGTGAAAGCAACACGGACTCGGGAGCGCTTGTTCAGGAAGTTAGGTAACCTGCCCATGCGTTTTAGCTGATTATGATGCATTGTTGATGATTTACCTTGGATACGCGAGAGTTGAGTCTGCAGTGTATTCGCGCATTGCGCGTGCAATCAGGGCAAGACATTTGGAAATCCACTGACTGTCTCCTCAAAAGAGTCCGTTTGAAAAACACAATATATTGACCCGCGTTCTGTTTTCTATCATGCGCCGTGCACGTTTGCGATGGCATAAGATGCACGCAAACTCAACAGGGTTCGATAGAATTGAGTGTGAAACCAGACCAACGCTGCGGGGGGCGCCGGGAACAATCGCGCTCGCGCTCGCGCTCGGACTCGGACCGCAGCAAACGAGCCCACTGTGAAAGCTCCGTCACCTGCCTCCGCAATTTTTCATATCAAAGCAGTGAAGGCGGGCGGGAACGTGAAGGAAAATGATAGCAGATAAACCAGCAGGGCGCGCACGGCGCACAGACTGGTGTGTGGAGGTGAATTACAGTGAGTCGTTTGTGACGGGAGACCAAAAATAAATAGCGGTCAATAGTAAAACGACACGTCGACTAAAAAATTGCCGTCGACTAATTTGCATGGTCGATTACGTCGACTAAGTCGACTAATCGCGGCAGCACTAGATCCTTCAGAATAGTCTATTCACTTATATAGACATTAATATAAAGGCTTCCTGTCTAAAGACTGTTGTTCCCAGGTGGAGTCAAGTTCATTCAACTAGCCCTCTCTGACACCATGTCATTCAGGGTTAAACCACTGTGAATAGTCTTCGCACAATCTTTAATGGTCTTAACATGACTAATGCTTCAAAGCAAATATTGGCCTCTATCCTGTATATAGATATAGTAGATGTAGATATACTGTAGACAGATATGAGATATAGAAAGCAAGTATGGATTTGATTGATCAAAAGTGACAGTAACATTTATAACATTACAAAAGATTTATATTTTAAAGAAATTGTCGCTGTGGGTTTGAAACTTCACATCTCCAAAAAATGCTGTTTTTCAGGAAATGGAAAAAATACTGAATCATGTTGTCAAAAGTTGATATTGTGGCTTTATATATATTCAGACACTTTTGTCATTATATTATTAACATTTTTTCGAAATGAAGCTCAAATGGCTGAGGTTTTTGACCGGCGAATTTCAGAGAATTGCGGACATGCATGTTTTGTCAGACATTCAAACGGCCGAATAAAGGCAGTAAGTGCACCGGCAGTAAGTGCACTTGCACTTTAACTTACAGGTTATAAAGTTTACTGTAGCTATATGGACACTCAGTTTGGCCAAAATCTCATAAAAGATGAAGTGCTTCACACAGGCCATTTAAGACAGTGTTGACTATGACTCGACGACGAATGCTAGACTCAGGCACTCTTCTCAGCTCCTCAAATACATAAAACATTAGCCTTTATAAATAAAGTGTTTCTTAAAAACACTGTATTTATTCAAAGATCCAGTTCTTTTGCATTGCAAACAAGCAGAAATGGTTCAAACTGTATGGCATTTCATTTACAATAGAGGTGGGTGGAGCTTTGAGGTTTTACAGACAGTTTGAGGATCTAATGGAGTTAATCACAGGCTCTTTTTATTAGTTTTCATTGTTTGTGTTGGAGACACAAAGTCTCTGCCAGCCCAGACAGTGATGAAATGCTGTTCTTTTGAACTTTCTATAACATCAAAGAATAATGGGTGGCAAAAAAATCCACAGAAATATTAAATATTACTGTTTTCAACATTGATAATAATAAGACATGTATGTTACTAAATTAGCATATTAAAATGATTTTTGAAGGATCATGTGACACTGAAGACTGCAGTAGGCTATTCAAATAAAAAATATAATTTAAACAATAATATTACTGTTTTTACCATATTTTATTATCCAAATTAAAATGCAGCCTTGATGAACATTCAATACAGGCAAAAAATAAATAAAACAATATATACAGGTCCAACCCTAATTCAAACACTATATCTGCTCTATATAAATAAACACTGGTCTGCAGGATGGAGGGTGGGTAGAATGAACAGCATGGTGCAGCTGATAAAGGGGCTACGAGACTTGTGAACATGTAACTGTGTGCTCTTGGGACAGAGGTTATGAATTATTGAGAGAGATGAACTTAAAATAAAACGAGGCTGGAGGTAGCTTGAAGACCAACGATGTGCTGACGGGCTGTAAGACACTTAGTCTTTGTGTTCCGCGTTCCCAACTCACCGTTATTTAACTGTATGCATCCCCCATGCTAGTGAGAAACCAGTGAGAGTTGAGGTGAGGTGAAAAATGCCAGGCAACAGCCAAGCGGTCTTAATGTCTCTATACCATTTCCAGTAATCCTTTCTAAATGTCCGTGTTTATTAAAAACGATAAAAAGCCAAAAGAGGTGAAGCAAAACCCATGTGTAGAGTAGCAGAATAACAGTAATAGCATGCATGCCAACGACATGATCAAAGGCAGGCAGAAAACCACTCTCTCTATTATTAGCACAGCGATGTCCAACTCGCAGCTCGGTGTAATGAAGCTGTTCAATAGCACAACTAACATGCTCTGCTCACAGTATGAGCACAGATCGCAACAGCGAACACAGACACTGCTCTGCTACGATTACCACTGATTAGCTCACCGCCTCTCAAATGCTGTACGCTAATAACTGCTAATACTAACCCCCGCGGTGGTCGGTTTACAGAGATCACAAATCACTTAGCAGTGAGTACTGATAGGAAGCACCCTTTGATATTACAACTGGTATTTTTGTGCTAATGAAGTAAAAGGGTACATCAGATTTAGGACATTAGATGCTTTGGTTACAACTGCTGGCTTGGTGATATTTCACAAAGGTTTTCGTGGATTGATTTTGTTTTCTTTTTTCCCCATCCAGGGCATAAAACTGGATCTCCCCGCAGGGATCAATAGTGAATCTCTCGGATTCTAACATTTGGAACTTGTCCATCATGCAAAGCTCAATTTCATCACACAGGCCCCAAATGTCACACTGTTTAGTGATATTTTCGACTTAGCTATTGGGTTGTGAGAAGATTGTTCAACAGATAACATGATTTTTTCAAAGATGACAGACAATTAGCATACAGTTTGGATTGGCGGTATGGTTCTGTTCTGGGCGAGAACTCCCTGAGCATCCATGCAGCCTAGCATGGATAAGAGCAGAGAGAGCAGCAATAACCCCCCTTAGGGTAAACAGAACAGAACCAACATGAATATATTGCAGACATCATTGTCAATATTGTAATGTACAACATAATTCTAGAAATTAGTCTGATTCAAAGGGGAATCAGAATGCCAAATCCTAACTGCACGAGAGGAGGAGCTGGGGATGGAGGAGGGTAATTAGCTCCTGCTGAAAGACTTTATATATGTACAGTGATAGGCGTCGTATTCCTATAGGTAGACGTGGGTCAGCTGTGAGTCAGCTGATGCTAGCTTGACTAACGTGACCTGACAGAACTAACGCTGCGCTTGATTTATTGCTGCAGGTAGACCTGGTTGACTAGCATATGCGTTTGCATAGTAAATGATGCATACTGCACACGAAGATCGCAAACTCCAATCAGACTGCCTAAAAGCAACTTCCAAGAATCAGTCCGCATGGAAAGTCATGTACGTGCCACCAGGCTGCTACTGTAACCGGTATGCTCTGTTTTTTCTATGTTATCATGTTTGCTTGTATGCCCTGCCGTCTGACCCAGTTTCCCAATATGGTTGATTAGTTATCCCATTCACTTGTTATGTAAATTATCTTGTTAGTCCTCCTGATTATTTAAGCTCTGAGATCTCCTCTATTCTTTGTCCATTCTCGTTTGTGTTATGTTGGCTGTTTATTTGTTCTCCTGAGCATTTTGTCATTAAAGACTGTCAATTTGATTCTCATTTGTTTGTGCGATTTATATACGGCAACCAACCGGTCCTGAACAATTACATTTTGAGGAATTATTTATCCAAATGGATTTGGATTTGCCAAAAATTTTAAAATATGTAGCTATATATCAGTGTGTTTTTTTTTTAAATAAATAAATTAATACTTTTCTTGAACAAGGATGCATTAAAAGGATACAAAGTGACAATGTTACAAATGTCTATTTTTAATAAATGATGTTCTTTTAAAATTTCTATTCATCACAGAATCCTGAAAAGATGCATTACGGTTTCCACAAAAATCAGCACAGCTGTTTTCAACATTGGTAAGGCAAAATGTTTCTTGAGCACCAAATCAGCATATTAGAATGATTTCTGAAGGATCATGTGACACTGAAGACTGGAGTAATGATTCTGAAAATTCAGCTTTCATATCACAGGATTAAATAACATTTTAACATTTATTAAAATAGAAAACGGGTATTTTAAATGATAATATTTTTCAGAATATTATTGTTTTTACTGTGTTTTTGATCAAATAAATGCAGGCTTGTTGAACATAAGATACTTTTTTTAAACATTAAAAAAACAGCGTTTGAATACTATTATGGTGCTGACAAAATCTACACGCGTTTACACTAATGTGTTTTCTGTGCAATTACTCACAAAAACGTGGCTATTTATGTCGCACCAGTCTGTTAATGTGATATCACTGAATTCAGAATTACCTAATCAAATAAAGTAACTAAAATTAACTTGGGAAAAAAAAGAAGATATGACTGTCATGCCAGTGAGATGGACTCTTCTTGTCTAGGAAGCCGATTGTAGTAGCCTAAAACAAGCTGCAAAGTGACTTTGTGCAAAAGTCTGGCCCTGCAAGAATAGGAGACCAGCCAAAAGCAGCATGAAAATCCACAAAAATATACCTTATACTGCTCATACAGTAAATGCTCATGGAAACCGTTGTTTCCAGCAGGGTTGCTGAGTTGGTTTTCCTGCGGCGTGGTGGCAGGCAGAGGGGGTGGGTGGCAGTTATAAATCTATGAGGGTGAAGCGTTGCTTGATGAAGCAGGTGCAGATCTTTACCTCCTCTGACAGACTAATCAATTCAGAGCGATACTTATCACCTGCTTGCACTCTCCAATACATCACACATGCACATATCTCATATCACATATCACATGCTCTGCTCCTGCCTTGACCACATAAAAAAAAAAAACACAAAAATGTTCAAGCATGTTACATATGACGATGTTGGAGTGATAACAGAACTATAGTACAATCTATTTAATAGCAGACATGTCAGCAGTGTCCGAGACTCAAAAGCACAGAAAAACTAAAACACATTAAGGTTTGAAGATGATGGAAGATGAACAACCTGGCCAGGATGGCTTAAAGTAAAGCTTTTCTTTTTCTTTTCTTTACTCTGCGTCCTTGAACTTAAGTGCCAGAGCGACAATGTTGGAGCAGGCAGTGAGCAACCACACTTCACAGAGGACAAAAGGCTGCAGCCTCCAGGAAGGCAAAGTGGGGATCTGAGGTGCAAATTGGGTTATGAGAGAAACAGACTGCAGGCGGAAGCACCGGAGCCTTTGCATTATTGATAACATAGCACCACAGCGGGCCTCGTTCGTACAGCGAGCCGCCAATTCTCAGGGCTGTGATTGGTGTTGTCAGCACAGAGGTCAACGCGGACACGGCCTTCAGTCTGACAACATTCAAACACATCTGGAATTTATCGCCACGGATCAGAGGAGTCAATTCTCCATTTCCTCCAGGAATAAGGCAGCTGGCTCCCAACATGCAACCCTATTTATGTATAACTCCAACTCTCCAATATTCCCAATCTTTTTTTACCTGTCCTTCTCGGCTTATCTCTTTTCTTCTGCAATCCCACAATTCATTTTAAAATGGACCTTTTTCACATCTCTCTCACTATTCACTTTTTGTATAACACTTTAAAATAAGGTCCCATTAGTTAATGTTAGGTACGTAATGTTAACAAATGGAAGCTTATTGTAAAATATTACCCATTTTTATTCAAGGGTATATAAAATTATTGCCAATATGATAAGCCGATAATCATTTTCTTTTTATGGTCAATAACTAATAAATAAACCAATATCAAAATGTAACCCTATGTCCTCTAAGATAAAAGAAAAATAAAACTCTACAATACAAGTGAACTACAATACCAGTGAATTTAGGAATCACAACATTATAAATGTACACAGTATAGAAATACTGTGAAAAAAAGGGATATTTACTTTGAGATGTGATAAAGATTTGCCAGACAGACAGAGAGAGAGAGAGAGAGAGAAACCCTCCAACAATTCTGCAATATCCAACAATAAGTATTTTATGCAACGGGCCTAGTTTTATTGCGGATTAATTCATCACTAAAATTGTACTAAGTGTAGGCCTACTTGCTCTATCTCTGAAATAACTTTCCTTTTCAGGTGATTGTCTTATTTTTCATCTCCTCCACCGATAACTAACGTCCAAATTCACAATCTAATCAATTACCAATGAATAAAAGTCCTGCGCTACATTTTTTCCCCATTTCACTTGAAAATACATCAGATTACAAAAGTAAAATGGGCTGCAACCAGCGTTTCATGTTGACCTTTACAAAAATCATTTGTATTTTGGTACTGGTTTGTGTGTGTGTGTGTGTGTGTGTGTGTGTGTGTATCACTGGATCACAACAATCCTTAATATTACACCAGAAGCAAAGATGAGCTCTGAATTACAGCAAAAATATGTACTGAGCCATGAACGTATAGGTGTTCTGCACAACTATTAAGGCTGCATCGTCCCGTGGGGGAAAAGGCAATCTATTTGGACCTTAGGTTTTCCAACAGTACCCATTTACTGCTACGCACGTTCTTCGGTCATTTTTTCCCCCTAGACTTGAAATACTGGGGAATAAATGTTATTCATTTCACTTGCTCAGAGTCTGAGAGAATAAGAGGAGGAGGAGGAGGAGGAAGAGAGGGTTCTGTAGCAGTCTCGAAAATGAGGTGCAGCTGTGTATTTGATTCCAGAAGTGACTAACACTGAAGCTTTGTGAAGATGTGAGCAAAAGGGGGGTTGGCAACGGCCCTCAGATTGTTATTCAAGGAGTCGTTCCACATCACCCATCAGTCCCCCTTACTAAACATCTGGCATGAGGTAAAATTGCCCCTATGCGCACACAGAGCTTCAAGAGCTATTTCAGCGAGAGGTCTCCGACTTCTGACTGACCCTCTACCACAGGAAAGAAAGAAAGAGCGAGAGAGAGCTCAGGAATAATGTAGCTGCTCAGGGAGCACTTGACCTTCAAAGATCCTCCGCTGTTTCAGATGAACTTAACAGGGATCAGGTGGGTCTTGACTGACTGCTGCTCCACACTGTCACACATACAGATTTAACACACACACACACTCACACACTCTGATATATGACAGGACACGCTGGTGAGAGGAAGAGGGGATATATGAACATAATCTGCCAAAAGACGATTAAAAATGTCCCCCAAAAGATTCAAATGTGTTTTGCAGGACTAAAGAAAAACCTTTTATAACATCTGTTTTAACTTCTAACATGTTCATATATCACCATGAGTTCATATATCACACAGAGCTCTCTTTTAAAATATGTCTGTTTTTCTTATGAGCTACAAAGAGTCATTCCACTTTGAGAGATTCAATCAAAACTTCATAGAGCACATATCTGAGACAAAGATTTGACAGACCTCTGTATTACTTATAAGACAGTTACAGAATTTTGGTAATACTTTGAGGGGGGGGGGGGGGGGACATACAACTTTTTGACGTTTTAAAATAAATTATGGCCTTTTAAGGTCCTTTAAAATAAATTATGGACAATTTGTTGAATATTTCATTCCATGGACTTCCAATGAGAAGCAAATGTTATATTTTGCCTCTTTATCAAAAAAATAAATAATGCAATAAAAAAGTTATTAGTTATTTTCTGGTACAAAACAATCCTATTCAGATCTATGTTATAAACAAGTTTGGTCAAAAATAAACTAAAAGCAATTAATAAGTATAGTCTGAATACATTACATTTGTAATCTAAGACTAAAATGTAGTAAAATATATGTTTGTCATTTTGTATGTTTTGTATATTTATAATATTATTACATAAAAGTAAATAGTGCAGAATCTTAAATATGTTTTATTCAGTTTGCGTCAAAATGTTTTCCTTTGTTTTAAATTGTTCGCAAATTCAGTCAATGTGGTCTCAGACCTGTGGACCTTCTGCACAAAAATAGTTAGACACTTAGCCATAGAACTATAAATTTGTATGAATGTCACTGAATTAACACAACAATAGGCAAACAAATGATGCTAGACGATGCTAGACCTACAGTATGTGTCAGAACAAACTATTTTATGAGCCATCTCTATGACTTTTACCCAATTTTTAGTGGATAAATCAAGTCAGTTCCTCTGGAGTTCACACAGATCTTGTCAGCCACATTAACTATGGACATAATCCACTAATGTTTGACACAGTGATCAAATACTTTTTAGGGTCACAAATACACCAAAGAGACCAGATACACTAAAAAGAGGAAAGGCTGGAGAATTTATCTTTGTCTTAGTCTGTCCTCCCTTCTGAAAAGAACAACATTGGTGGTTACACAGCATGTGTCTATGGATGCTGGTGTCCTCACCAGACCTTTAAACTAGCAGTTTAAAAGTTGTTCAGTTAATCAACTTTAACAAAAAAAGATGCTGGTTGACCAGCTACACCAGCTCTTTCAATACTGAGAGCCATGACCCACTTTCCCTACTATGAAATCAAATCAGCCTAGTCTTAATCGCTTGTAAGAGGGACCCACAGGAAATCAACCAGGACACACTTTCACCAGCGACCAGAATCTGTTTTCTGCTGTCACTTTGACGACACAGAAAGATCTAGGGAATCTACAGCAAACTGACCCAGTGTCATGCTGCTGGACCCAGCCAGAAATGTTCGGACACAACATGTCCCAGAGATTTCCTCAAGAGGAGCATTACACTATAAAAAGACTTCCCAATCTGACTGTTAAATGTGTTTTTTTTACTGATGTCATGAAGTACATATCCTTTTTTTTTTTTTTTTTTTTTACAGTGTATGCTGCCTCTAAGTCACCCTGGGGAGTTCTTACTTGAGTTCAGAAATCGTAAATATGAAGTGACACATGTTATGACACAAGTGGTTTTGATCTGAATTTGGATGGACGCACTGAGGAATTTAATATTTTTTTCTCTTTTTCAACTCTCTCTTTGCAACCAGTGCCAACCAGTTACATGACCAGTTTTACAGCTATTTTTTTTAACACAGGCTCATTGGAAAGATGTGCCTCTACCTACATTTTCCCAAAACTCAAAAAACGTACCAACACATACAAATCACTGCAGTTTCCATTTAAAAATGAACACTAGAGGAAGTAAAACAGCAACAACTTTTATTCCTTTTCACAAAATATTATGACTACATGGGCAGATTAGCGATTAATAAATACTTATTTTCACCCATTTCCTTGCAGAATACTGTTATGATCCTCTAAACAGTTTTACCATAGTGCATCATTTGTAAACTAATACATTTTGACATTTGCATCACAAAACCAGCTCCATAGTAGACTTGCTCAGTAGCTCACCTGGTACAACATTGCACATCCAATACTGAGTCACAATAAAAGAGCTCAAAGACTTGTAGACGCAAACTAAAATGGCATGGTTGCTAGCACCCACTCTTGGGAAAGGTTAGGGTTTGGTGTAGGTCGTACGTTATTTTCAAACAAGATAGAGCATTAACCTTTTAACACCACTTACTGGACATTTCAATTCAGAACTGTCGAGATACGTACAACCAAACCAAAGTAATGAAACACTGCTAGATTCACATTCATCTGTATCAGATAAAACTAAACATGCTTTTAGTCCCACTCACTGGACATTCACTTTGAAAGTGCCGTATTTTTGCAGAAGTGTCCCACAGGTACGTTTTTCCAATGAGCCTGGGTTGGATTTTTTTTTTTTTTTTTTTGAAAATTACAAAATTATGCCCACAAACTAAATTGTGTTGACAAAAACTCAGAAAATCACGATTTACATAAAATTCTGAGTGTCCCCACTGGTAGATAAAACATTGTAAATGTGGTTATTCTGACATGACCTGAACGCAGAATTACTCAATTTGTCATGCTTTACATTTAATCATCATATCAAAAACAAAGACTGTGATTTGATCCTGATATCACAATATGACCTGGTCACCGGTCTAACCTGTTCACTCGTTTTTAAGCATCACGCTGATACTATTCAGTTTCCTGGATTCCGCACACAAAATAAATCATGACGTAGTGTTCAAAAGAGTGCGGGACAGCAGGACTTACAGAAGGGCATACGGATGGAACAGAGAGGAATTAGATAAGCCAACTGAAGAGATGGAATAAAAGAGTCTAAGAAGGAGGCGATCAGCCAACGTCACACAGGAGGAGTCAGAGGGAGTCAGTGGAGAGAGAAAGTATATTGCGTTCCAGGACAGAGGAGTGGAGGATGACAGGTGTCTGGGCTGCTCTGGTCTCTGCTGGAACTGTAATTGGTTGTGGCAGACGCAGACAGCATGAATGGCCTGCTTCAGGCCTCCAGGGGTCAGGTAGAGAGAGAGAAAAAACCAACTCAAAGACGTGATAGAAAAAAAAAAGAGAGGAAGAGATGGAACCAAAACTGTGTGCAATGAGTGCAATTGAGGATATGTATCCAGTGGTGTGTTTTGACAGCAAATCTCAATTTCATAATGATATAATCCCTGTGACAGTACACATCAGGTTATTTTTTGCCATTGGACGTGTAGGGTTACTTGGAGAGAACGAAAGGATGGCTGAAATCTACACAGCGCACAGGGACTTGTACAAGTCAGTTATTCTGTTTAATCAGTGAGACACTATCCGACATCAGTACCTTGGGTAACATGGAAGTCTGCATATAACACACTGACTGTATCTTATAAATACACAGCCTCATGTCAAAATAGAAACAAACTCAAGCGACATTTGACAGAATCTAAAAATTTTACACAGGAACAGCCCAAAACATTCATTATAAATATCTACCCAGCTAAAAATATCTCATTGTGGTTTCCTGCAAAGTAGTTTCACCGATCATCTGATGCAAGAGCTTTTTTTCAAAACACCAAGCCTCAATCTGACTGGTTGGCTTTATGCAATTTCTGGGAATCTGGGTGGAAAGATTTGAATCACAACACAGTCTTGCTGAAAAGGTTTTAGTTGCAACTTTATTGAATTGAAGCTTGCTATTTTTTTTGCTAATTTAATGAATGACCTAGCACAGAATCTTAGATATGTCTTACTCCTTTAGCATCACAATGTTTCATTTCCTATTATTTTGTTCTTTGACAATTAGATATTGGTCACCAAAATAAAAATTCTGGCCATTACATTTACATTTATCAGACGCTTTTATCCAAAGCGACTTACATTGCAATTCAAGGTACACATTTACACTGTTCTTGCTTTCCCTGGGAAATGGGAATCGAACCATGACCTTGATGTTGCAAACAACGCTCTACTGTTTGAGCTACAGGAAAGCCATCACTGATAAGCCAAACAAAAAAAAAATATATATATATATATATATAAAAGTTTTTTTTTTTTTTTTTATGTTATGTTATGGCTGATAATCGATAAACAACTGATCTTAAAAGTCTATACTATTTTGACAAAAATAAATTAGATGAATTAAAAATAAAACACTAAAAACTATCATTTTAAATGCTACAAGTGAATTTAGGCATCATAATGTATGATTTCCATTACACGAGAGTAGATGTTAAAACTTCATGCTGATTTGTACTCGGCTTTCGCCAAGATGTAGCTTTACAGTAAACTATGCTTCTCCATCCATTACGCTTCTTTCCATAAGGTAGTGTGACTCCCCTTCTGTCCGGCGTTAACGGCAGCAGTGTACTTGGCACGTTAGCGCACGCGACGGCTGCAACTACAGGACCAGCACGACAACCGTCTGGATTGAACCGAGTAGGGGACATCTCTAGGGTCTTCAAGTGGGCACCTTCCGTCCTCAGTGTTTCGTCGACTAGCCCACGACACCTCAAGAGGGCTCGACAGTGACTCTGGCGTCCCAGAGTCACCCCCCTCCGTCCCCCACTCAACTCAGCCCAGCTTACTGACCTCTACATCCCTCCTGCTGCTGAGACCTAACCACAATATCACAATCTCTCCGCGACCCAACCATACGCGCCAACCCGTTGACTAAGGCTGTCGAGCCCCACTGGTGCGTTAATATGCAGTTTCAGTGGACAACGGTTCCGTATGGCATACCACCTACCGCAAAACACAATATCTACCCAACCACCCCTCATTCACGCAATATCCACAGGAACGTATACAAACAAACCAACAGACTCTTCAAGTTTTCAAGAACTCTACGAAACCGTAGCGTGGCGGCCTGTACACAGCCAGCTAGAATCTTTCCGTCTCAACCACAGCCAGTTGCTGCTCCTTTCTGCTGCTTCAGATAAGTTCTTTACTGTGCGACGCAACTCTTGGCCACTGAATCCGACGTCTCTGAGGAACCGGGTTGTAGAGTGTGCCACAAAACCTCGACAACCCACTTCCACTGGATAAACCTGGACTCTCCATCCTCGCTGTTCTGCTTCAGTGGCCAGATGAGCATACCGCAGCTTCTTCCTCTCATATGCCTCATCCACCGCATCCTCCCATGGCACTGTTAACTCTATCAGTTGAACAATGCGTGCTGATCCAGACCACAAAACAATATCTGGTCGTAGGTTAGTGGTGGCAATCTCAGGTGGAAAAATAAGCCGTTGGTCAAGATCAGCCAGCATCTTCCAGTCCCTAGCAGCTTCCAGTTGTCCTGGGCGAGAATTGGTGTTAACACCTTTTCTTGGTGGTTGCTCGCCTGGGCGGAGGAATATTGTCTTCTGCGTGTAATGTTTTGCTAGAACAGGTGGCAACTTATTGGTCATGTTACGCTTGCCTTCTAATGCTAAAGCCAAACATCGTAGTACTTGGTCATGGCGCCAAGTAAACCGACCTTGGCTAAGAGCCACCTTACATCCTGTCAAAATGTGCCTTAATGTGGCAGGTGATGAACACAAAGGACAAGAGGGATCCTCTCCTACCCAGAGGTTTAGGTTCTGCGGTGATGGGAGAACATCATATGTTGACCTAATAAGGAAACTGATCCTACTCTCTTCCATTGACCAAAGGTCTCGCCAGCCCATCTTACGTTGTTCCACACTCTCCCATCTCATCCACTCTCCCTGCTTGGCCTGTGAAATGGCCTTTATACACCTCATCCTCTCCTCCTGCTGTCGCACCTCGTTGACTACCAGCTTCCTCCTTTGAGCTGGGCCTGCCTTGTGCCATTTAGGAGGAGCTAAACTGAGCCCAAAACCCCCTCTTCCATGCTGTACCTGTCCCACGATATCCCTAATTTGAAGGGCAGCCTTTGCCTCTACTACAGATTTCTTTGCTGACCACTTTCTACCAGTTTTTAACACAGGGGCTGCCTCCCTTACACATTTGTCGCGTGACTCTACTAAGGTCATTTCCAGTCTGACCTTGGCACACTTGAACTCCTCGGTTAAAGCAGAGACTGGCAGCTGCAATATTCCTTTACTATAAAGTCCTACTCTGCTGAGGCAGCGTGGAACTCCCAACCATTTCCTGATGTATGAACTTACCAACGCTTCCAGCTTCTCCACTGTTGTCAAAGAAACCTCGTACTCGGTCAGTGGCCACAGCAACCTCGGCAGTAGACCAAACTGAAAGCACCAGAGTTTTAGTTTACCAGGTAGAGCACAGCTGTTTATGCTCTTCAACCCTTCCACTGCTTGTCGTCTAACTTCTCCCACCCGAACTGTGTCCTTTAGATCCCCATCGTACCATCTCCCAAGACTCTTCACTGGCTTCTCAGAAACTGTTGGTATTGCCTCACCATTAATGAAGAATGTTTTATCTACTACCTTTCCTTTAACTATCGAGATGCTCCTTGATTTAGAGGGCTTAAATTTCATTCGTGCCCATTCAATATTATCTGTTAACTTCCCCAATAACCGATTAGTGCAGGCTACTGTTGTAGTCATGGTTGTCATGTCATCCATGTATGCTCTGATTGGTGGTAGTCGCATCCCAGAAGCCAAGCGCTCTCCTCCTACTACCCATCTTGATGCCCTCATGATTACTTCCATCGCCATGGTAAAAGCCAGTGGAGAAATGGTGCATCCTGCCATTATTCCAACCTCTAGGCATTGCCATGCAGTGCTGAATTTTGGAGTTGAGAAACTGAATTGCAAATCTCCAAAATAGGCTTTCACTAACTTTGTTATTGACATTGGTACTCTGAAAAAATCAAATGCTGCCCAAAGAAGCTCATGTGGCACTGAACCATATGCATTAGCCAAATCCAGGAATGTCACATGGAGCTCCTTCCTCTCCTTTTTAGCTGACTGAATTCGTTGCCAGATAACATTGATGTGTTCTAAGCATCCTGAGAACCCTGGAATACCCGCTTTTTGAACTGAGGTGTCAATAAAGCGATTCTTTAACAGGTAGGTGGACAATCTCTGGGCAATAATGCTGAAGAAAATCTTACCCTCAACGTTTAATAGTGAAATAGGACGAAACTGACTGATGCTTGTAGCATCTTTTTCTTTAGGTATAAAGACTCCACCTGCTCTGCGCCATGCTCTAGGTACAACCTGTTTTTCCCATGCCACTTTCATCAATTTCCACAGAATTCGCAGAACTCCTGAAGCACTCTTGTACACTCTGTACGGAACTCCATTAGGCCCTGGAGCTGATGAAGCCCTTGCCTTTCTCACAGCCTGCTCTACCTCTTTCCACTTAGGTGCACAGACCTCCATTTGGTATTCTGGTGGGTTGATAGGTGGTATGTCTGATGGAATTGACATAGGCTCATGCCTTTTTGCATCTGTATGCGTGTCCTCCAAATATCTCTCTAGCTCAATCCTAGATGTTTTTAAAGTGCCATTCTTCTCACTGGTGAATAACTTCTTTACGAATTTGAATGGGTCTTTATAGAAATTAGCCCTCGCACGTTCCTTCTTTTTGTAGCGTTTCCGTAGGCGCTCAGCTCTGCGTAATGTTGCCAGCTTATCTTTTATGGCCCTTTGTAAGAGATTGAGTCCCTCCTTCTGACTTTGTTCTGCTCTTTTCCATTGCTTCCTCAGCTGTCTCCTTTCTCTAACTAACCCTTCAATTTTCTGCTGCCGTCTAGACATTTCAGGAGTAGTTTGTACTTTTTCCTTCCTTTTTTCCACACCAAACCTCTCACTTCCATATGCGTAAATGATGTCCCCAAATTTATCCAGCTTCTTTTCAACTGTACCAGTTAATCTTTCCAATGCAAAGCATAGATCTGTGTTTACCGTGTCCCATGCAGTTTTCTCACAAGCTCTTGGCCATCTTACTCCAGGCCTATGCCCGTTGAGGTTCTTTTCTCTCTTATGCTGGTTAGCCTGACCGGGTTCACAAGTATGAATATGTTCATCACTAACTGTGCAAGCCCTCCTTTCGTCAATGACATATATTCATGTTGCATAGATTACATTTAACAGTGTTAGTAGTACATTATTAGATGACATCAAATAATCAAAATGTAAAAATAGGGGAAATAAGATTGCACAATTAAATATTCAATATCAACTTAAATAATTTTTAATTCAAATCAGCTGATAAACAGTAATAAATGGCCCAGACTTTGTTGATATTCAGAAGTCTGGCTCTATGAGACTATCTTCAACATGGCATTATGCAAAGACAAATGACCATTATTCAATTCATGTAGGAAATGAGAGCTCAAAAGAAATAAGGAGCATCCTAAACACTAAACACAGTAATAGCCTTATTCATCCAGCTGATAAGAGCAGCCAGCAGCAACACAATAACTGACCTGAGAACAGAAGCTCTTATCAGATAGACCCCCAATGCTGTGAATGAAGCCCACTGAAAGAGGACTGTGCTAATGAGAGCTCTCATGAGCATGTTGATTACCTACATGGGTGTGAAGGTTATGGGCCGGCCCAATTCATAATGCCATATAGAAAAAAAAGTCACACATCAGGTTGAAGCACAAAGAAAAGAAGAAAAAAACAAAACAAGTACCCATCTGAGCTTCAGGAAATGGGCCGTTCTGCTATAGATTTACAGTAAACTCATTAAGTGCATCTCAGTACATTTCAGCCAATTCAAATCACTAAATTCCACATCCGATCCAGCATTATACATTAAGGAATCAATAATAAAAACAGCATTCAAGTTGTGTGTTAAGTTGGAGTTAGTAAATGATGACCTGCTGTCTTACATTCCTGGTGAAACTGCTGACGGATTCTCATAACATCTATTTAAAGGGATAGTTCACTGAAGCATTTTAATTCTGTCATTATTTACTCAACCTGATATCATTGAAAATCACCCATTTAAAATCCTCTTTTCTGTGTGAAAAAAAGATGAATTTTCAAACAATATTCTGTCTACTCCTTCTGTCTAGGCTTTCAAGCTTCAATAATGACAAAAAAACACTGTAAATGTAGAATGAAAGTCATTATTTACTGAAATTCTATGATACTTGGCTACTGGTGAACTGTGAACAGACGGTCTTTTTAATGAATCAGTTGATCTAGTTCACAAATCCAACTGATTCATTCCTTAAGTTCAACTCGACTCAATCATCCAGTCACAGTTCGCATGAGGAAAAGATTATCCTTAAAGGGTTAGTTCACCCAAAAATGAAAATTCTGTCAGTAGGCCTAATTACTCACCCTCATGTTGTTCCAACCCCGTAAGACTTTCGTTCATCTTCGGAACACAAATTAAGATATTTTTGATTAAATCTGAGAGCTGTCTCACTTCTCTATAGGCTTCTATTGTAATTGAAACTTGCCAGCCCAGAAAGTTATTAAAGACATTGTTGAAATAGTCCAAGTGACTACAGTGGCTCAACCATAAGTTTATCAAGCAACAAGAATACTTTTTGTGCGCAAAAAAAACAAAACAATAACGACTTTATTCAACTATTCATTTTCTTCGGTGTTGGCCTCTGAGTGAGTTCACATAGTGTAACAGCGCAACGCTTCTGGGTTGTAGGTCAGAACGTAGGCTCACTATTGGCCAGCATCACAGACAGCGTCGGTCAATAGTGACCCTACGTTCTGACGTACAACCCGGAAGCGCTGCGCTGTTACACTAGGTGAACTCACGTCAGAGGCCCACACAGAAGAAAATTAATAGTTGAATTCTGACAGAATTTTCATTTTTGGGTGAACTAACCCTTTAAATAACAGCTTAAACTTTAGAAGATTTAGAATATTGCATCTTACTAACTAGGGCTGGACAATAATTCAATATAAATATACTGTATATCGAAATATATATATTTTTTAAATAACGGTGATATGATTTTTAAACACATTTTCGATATTTCAATATACATTACAGGCATGGGCTACGTTTACATGCAACCAGATAATCGGATTGATCGGAGTGATCGGATTGACGGCTCGATCGGACTGAAAAGCCTTAATTTAAACACCCTAATCGATACGATTGAGCTCGATCCGATTGAGCTCGATCCGAATGAATTTTCGATCGAATTGAGAGCGGTTAATTCCTTTTCTAAAACGATAGAGAGGACGTGTAAACACTTGATCGGATTGAAAACCGAAACTGAAAGGACTGTGCATGTGCAATGACGTTGAAATAGCGTATACATGACGTGCTGTTTTTCCTGTTTAAATAAAGTGTCAAATAAATGAGCGTCCCGTCATTCTATAATTCTCATTTCACTCAGCATCTGTGAAGTGGAGCAGGACAACATCCCACCAGTCCTTGTTTCAGACTCATCCACAGACGATTGGGTTTGGGCGCGTGCATATGTTCTTTGTCTCCAAATTATCACCAGAAATGGATAAATATTAAAGTCTGCTGTTTAAAACAAATAAATAATCTATGTAGGAGAATAGTTAGTATGTGAAAACAGCGGACACTTTATTTGTGCAGTGAGCGCATGTCAAAAAATCAATTCTGATTTGAAGCTTATAGCTTGTGACCCGATCACTTGTTTAGCGTTCATGTAAACACTACATTCAGATTCATCAATCGGAATGAATTCAGGGTGTCATCAACAATCAAAATGTCCCTCAGCAAGATCTGTTTTTGTTGTTTTGTTGTGTTTTTTTTCTGCAGCAACTCTAAGCACTTTTCTTATTCTTTATCCTGGCTGAAGCACTTTTTTCAATCTATAAGAATATTATAATCAACCTATGTTAGCCTATAGTTTAAAATTAAAGATATTAATATTAATATTTTGAGTCTTATGTTTATTTGACGGTGATTTCTCATTTCTTGTTTGTATGAAGGCTAAATACAAATGAAATATTAACAATAATTTATTTGTAACATTTTTATATCTAAAATATTATATAGTTTTATAGGAGGAGGTTTCAGAGACTTGGCAAATTAATCTTTCAGAAGTTTGTAGGTACAGACATTCATTGTGGGCGTTCTTGGCAGTTTTTCCTGAGGCTTTTATACTGTTCATATCGATATCGGAATTATATCGTATCGACCTAAATTAAGAAATATATCGTGATATAAATTTTGGCCATATCGTCCAGCCCTATTACTGACTATTATTGCCATTTTATGATGCTTTTTGGAGCTTGAAAGCTCTGATTTATCGAAAGTGAATAGAAAATAAGTGACCAATATATAATTTTTTTCATACAACGCTAACATTTTTAGTTATACAGGTTTGAACTAACATGAGGGTGAGGTAATAATGGCTACATTTAATTTTTTGGGTGTTCCTTTAATACAAAAGGATATGTTAAGTAAAAGTGATTTAAACCATTATATATTTATTTAATCATCTGAAACTAAAGGAGGCTGTATAATTTGATGTCCGCTGTAGCTTTGCTCGATATAGCGGTGCTGAAAGTGTAGCAGTGCCCTATATCACAATGTACTCACCAGTCACACAAAGACATGCCTTCTTTCTGATAAATGTCATTATACCCCAAAACATTTTATATGTATTCACTGTACATTTTTACTCCATTATCTTAACTGTTAAAAGCCCTTCTAGGGACAGGTGTTGCGAATTAGCCATAGCTATAAACACTGTGATACAGGCATCGGATTGTTTTTTATGTAATAGTAATCTAGGCCTATGTTTTTTTTGTTTTGTTTTTTATCTGTCCCTATTCAAATAAACAACAAATAAATAAATAAAAGTGCATGAATTTTTTTTAAATACATGGCTACAAGGATATTAATAATTCATACACAATACCGTATGCGTCATTTGAGAAAACCATAGAGGGAATGTGCTACATCCAGAGGTCTCTATGGAAATGTACAAGCGCTCTACCCTGCACAGAGGACAACACTTGCTCAACCAAACACACACGCTTGCACCTTTTAAAACACATTTATGCACGACTGTCAAAAAAAAGCCGACTTGAACAAACATACGCTGATGATCAGCATTCAAATGGACTTCCTTGCTGATTTCCAAATGAGAAGCGTTGACGGGCAGCATGTAGCAAAGCCTAATTGAATGTCATCATTTTCCATTATTTGTTGCCTTTTTTAAATGAAAGCACTTAGCCTTTTTATTCACGTTTCTCAGAGACAGTTGGATCCATGAGTCCTTATGAATATTTAAACAGGGACCAGCAGTTTCATCTCCTGAGTGGTCTCTGAGCGTCGCTAGAGCCTGCGTCGGGAAGGAGGGATGACCATTACCGAAACTCGACCATGGAACAGCTGAAGAAAAACATGGATATTACAAAAACAGCACTATGGAAAATGTCAGTAATTAGAACTGGCTGCCATTTCAGAGGCAGAGCGGACCCGGCTAATGAGTCCATTAGCACCTTCCTTGCATAAAGAAGACAAGCAAAAAAGCCTCATTTTAATACATTAGCCTGCTGACAGTTTCACCACGGAGGCTATTCAGCGCAGCTGACACGCTTTTCCAAGGGCTCTGACCTTTTGTTTGCTGAGCGCTGGCTCAGAGGAGAGAGTGGATTCAGCTCTCCTGGGCATAAACACTGGAGAAAGTGTGAGAAACCAACACCTTTTGCTTCCACTGACTCATTGAGAATATCAGCAGCTCACTGCATTTTCAGTTACTAATGGTACAGAAGAGGTAACATAACGGCCCATGCGGGCATTAGTCAAGCAATGTTTCCAAATTTAGCCAGCACTCAAGTCCTAGAAAACATTCGAAAAGCTTGCCGTTTGGGTGAATACACATTTCACCTTGGCCCACAGCCAACAAACTGTTGTGTTCTCGTTTTTTTCACCCCTGAATTTCACTCTGCTTTGCAATTTCATCAGAGAAAAGTAAAAGACCTTTCACTCCCACTATTCTCAAAATATTCTCAACGTCCTTGCCCACATACTTAATTGCTTAGTTCACCCGAAAATGAAAATTCTGTCTTCGTTTAGGCCTACGCACCCTCAATGGCATTCCGAACCTGTATGAGTTTCTTCCTTCAGTGGCACAAAAAAGGAGATGTTTAGCAGAATGCTCATACTACACTTTCCCATACAATGAAAGTGAACCGTGACAAAGGGCTTTCAAGTGCAAAAAAAAAAGCTTCATAAAAACAAAAAGACTGAAATTTCAGCATTAGTCCACTCTTTAATGTCACATGATCCTTCAGAAATTATTCTAATATGCTAAAATATGTTAATAACAGGGTGTGCAATGTTTTTTTCAGGATTCATTGATGAGACAGTTCAAAAGAACAGAATTTATTTGAAATAGAAACCTTTTGTAAAATTATACGTATTTAGTGTCACTTTAGATCAATTAAAGCATTATTGATTAATAAAATTATTAATTTCTTTAAAAAAAAATATATATCTTACTGACCAATATAGCTTGAATTTTGTGCTTGAATGTCACTTTTCACAGTTATTTTTGTCAAACTTATGCAAAACAAAAAACAACATGAGAATGAGTAAATAATTACTGAATTTTAAGGCTACGTCTAGCCTACATTTTAACAGAATACATTTGAAAACGGTCAAAACGTGTCAAAAAAAACCCTCTCAGTCCACACAAGCGGTTTCAGGCGTTTTTCAAAAATGTCTCATTGTACGGTGACCGGGAGGGGACATGTTCGGTTCACTTATTTTTGTCGTGACCACAACATATAAACTCGTGGGAACGTGATATGTGCATATGTAAAACCTCATAAAAGCCCATTGACATGATAGATTGAAAAGACATAATAAAGTTCTCATGCTATTCTTTAGATCATTTTATTTAGCAAAATACAGTATCTCACCATTCACTGATGCATCCAGGTTGCACTCAGTCACCATTATAAGTTTGGTCTAAAACGCAACTACTCTCCTGTTTTGGACAGCAATAGAAATTAAAGATTGTCTGTCATCTTTGCAAGACTGTGATATGAAGAGTGTGCAACATCTCCTACATAGTTATAGGTTCAATACACATCTGGTTATGACTAACCATGCGTCAACGTTTTCAAATACCTGTTTTAAAAGTCCACACTATAATGCAAAAACGGCATTTTCAAATTTATCCACTTGGGAAAGCATTTTAAAAAAGCAACATTTTTGCAAGACAAAAACACAGTTTCAGTGTGGATAAAAGGCCAATATAGAGAAAAAAAGATGCGTTTTCAAACAAAAACATATTAGTGTGGACAAGGCCCTAGTGAACTAAAGCCTTAAATGTTGTTGCAATGAAACATCTTTTTTTTTTTTTGGTACTGAAAAAGGATCTGAGTTTCTAATTATGCGGTTCTATCGTGGTCGACCATCTCCTCCCACCACAACGATAAGGCTCCACGCTAACCCAAAGTGGCCTTTGGCACAAAGCAATAGTTCCGTGATTCCTAATCCCATGCTAAGCTTTCCAATATCTGTGAGTTGTCTACCTGTCGATTAAACAACCGCGTGGTCTCCAAAGCAGCTATTGTACTACTAGCAGAAACCATTTCTAGAGAGCCTGCCAGCTTAATACAGATGGAGGATCATTCACAAATCCTCAATATAATCAGAGCTTACAGGGATAACTCATGTACTAAATATGAAAAGCCATCTGCCGACCTGATGTGTAATGCAGTTAGTTACTATGGTGAAAAAAAAAAGAAAAAAGAAAGCCTGTGCTTACACATACCCACACACATCCAGCTATAATTCACTGCCTCAGATGAAGGATAAGGCCATATATTAGGCGACCTCTGGCCTTGCGCTGCCAATAGACCTCCAAGATTAGCCATTTCGTCATGCCGGCCTGTGGACCACCACACTGAGACACAGCTCAAGACGGTCAATCTCTATTTATTGAGTCTTGCGCTCTGTTACCAAGGCCCTCTCGGTGAGTTCTTATTTCTCTTTTCCACTGATATCTCGCATGATTGATTGAATGATTCAACCGGAAAAGATACAGCTAGCTTTGTCTTGAATAAGGTTAATTGACCGGTAGAAAGCAATTCATTACACTGGCACGTTCAACTTCTGATAAGATTATTTTGCAAAGAGTGACCATTCCTTGACCTGCTGCATGAGGAGGGGGGAAGGTTTCAAATGGGGATGGGTGCCATAAGCTGAATTTCAAATTCGGAAAGGAGATAACGGATTCTATGGAGCGCCTAAAGGTACATGGTGAAGGAAAAAAATATGAAATGGGAGGATAAAATACACTCACCGGCCACTTTATTAGGTACACCTGTCCAACTGCTCGTTAACACTTAATTTCTAAGCAGCCAATCACATGGCGGCAACTCAGTGCATTTAGGCATTTAGACATGGTCAAGACAATCTCCTGCAGTTCAAACCGAGCATCAGTATGGGGAAGAAAGTTGATTTGAGTGACTTTGAACGTGGCATGATTGTTGGTGCCAGAAGGGCTGGTCTGAGTATTTCAGAAACTGCTAATCTACTGGGATTTTCACGCACAACCATCTCTAGGGTTTACAGAGAATGGTCCGAAAAAGAAAAAAACATCCAGTGAGCGGCAGTTCTGTGGGCGGAAATGCCTTGTTGATGCCAGAGGTCAGAGGAGAATGGCCAGACTGGTTCGAGCTGATAGAAGGGCAACAGTGACTGAAATAACCACTCGTTACAACCGAGGTATGCAGCAAAGCATTTGTGAAGCCACAACACGCACAACCTTGAGGCGGATGGGCTACAACAGCAGAAGACTCCACCGGGTACCACTCATCTCCACTACAAATAGGAAAAAGAGGCTACAATTTGCAAGAGCTCACCAAAATTGAACAGTTGAAGACTGGAAAAATGTTGCCTGGTCTGATGAGTCTCGATTTCTGTTGAGACATTCAGATGTTAGAGTCAGAATTTGGCGTAAACAGAATGAGAACATGGAACCATCATGCCTTGTTACCACTGTGCAGGCTGGTGGTGGTGGTGTAATGGTGTGGGGGATGTTTTCCTGGCACACTTTAGGCCCCTTAGTGCCAATTGGGCATCGTTTAAATGCCACGGCCTACCTGAGCATTGTTTCTGACCATGTCCATCCCTTTATGGCCACCATGTACCCATCCTCTGATGGCTACTTCCACCATGTCACAAAGCTCTAATCATTTCAAATTGGTTTCTTGAACATGACAATGAGTTCACTGTACTAAAATGGCCTCCACAGTCACCAGATCTCAACCCAATAGAGCATCTTTGGGATGTGGTGGAACGGGAGATTCGCATCATGGATGTGCAGCCGACAAATCTGCGGCAACTGTGTGATGCCATCATGTCAATATGGACCAAACTCCCTGAGGAATGCTTCCAGCACCTTGTTGAATCTATGCCACGAAGAATTGAGGCAGTTTCTGAAGGCAAAAGGGGGTCCAACCCGTTACTAGCATGGGGTACCTAATAAAGTGGCCGGTGAGTGTATATTTCAATGCTTTTGCATTCTCTCGTAATTATAGGTAATTAATTATATTGTATATGTTCGGATTTATGATCACGCGAACTCTGTGGCCCTGTCCCAAATGACACCCTACACACACACTGTCTTCCAACGTGTCTGCACTTTTGCAATATAACGTCACTTTGACTGTCAGGAAGAAGTCTGCATGCGGAGCTCGCCCTGAGTGCCCATATCGACCGCAAAGGTGGAGCTCGCCAGGTTTCGGCTTTTGTTCGGGAAGCACTGTCAGTTTACATCTAGACTAAAAACACATCTCTTTAACCTGGCATACACATAGCACATTATCAATTTCTATAATTCAAATCATGTAAAAATATTATTTTGGCTGCATAAATTAGGTCAGCCGAAACCGGGAACACTTCCCATAACAGCTGATATACTCGTTACATCATAAGAAGATCTGGCATCTACGCTAATCTCGGTTTATCCCGAGGTTTACCATTGTAAACCCGATCCGGGCCGTATCCACATCAGTTGAAGGACCTGAGCCAAGACACGACCGCAACGCAGCCCTTTTCAAAAACGCACTTCAAAGTTTGCCATCTCTGGCCACCAAAACGCTGTTGTCGTGTAAATAAACGGCCAGAACACATTAAAAGTTTTCTATTTTCATTTGAAAACGGTGTTGTGTAAACGGCCCCTAAGTTAATAACTAATGATTTTTTACCACGGAAATTAATCAATCAAAAACGTACTTAAGCTAGACAATTACTTTCTTCTAGAGCTGCTGTAAAGCCAAAACAATCTTTGTTGCATTCATTTCCTATTATCACTGTAAAGCTGCTTTGAAACAATCTGTATTGTAAAAAAGCGCTATATAAATGAAGGTGGTGACTTGAATTGACTTGGCTTGACTATGATGAACTGTAACAGACAACAGCAGCAAGCCAATCCATGTCCCTTAAGGGGCTCCGTAGAATGCGTTATTTATTTTCCGTGCCTTTTCCGAATTCGGAATTCAGCTTCGGGCACATCTCTAGTTTCAAAACAGTGTTTTTGCGTTAAACGCATTTTGTGAAATTTGAGATCATGGAAATGTTTGAAATGGAATACCATATTGTTATTTTTGAAATATCCATGAGAAAAACGATGTAGGATGCTTTATCCCAAAATTCAATATTCTCAATTTGACCATCCATTTCTAGAGTTATGAATGATCTGGATGCAATATCAACGGTCACTTTAAATATCAAAATCTTAAACAAAATTTCCTAATTGATCGGTATTCCAAAATATATTAGTGGATATTTTTACACAAAATAACTAGTTTTCTGTTATTTTAACTGGATGCCACTTCCAGAATTAAACTAGATGTGTAGTGCCGTCATGTAACAAATGCCTTTCTACTCTCATTCACAAATATAAGGAAGTAGATATTGGTACCATTAAATTAGCATAAGCTAAGCTAACTAAAAAAATGCATAGCAACAGAGCAAAAAAAGCACAAAATCAATGGAGAGGAAAATGGAGAGAAAAATGGAGATGATATCTGCTTGCGAGCGGTATGTAGTCTGTAAACGTTTCATCATGAAGGTGTTGCCATTAGCTCCTCAGCAGGTCCCTCTGTGTTGCTTTAGCCTGTCCATTAGCAAATAACATGAACCCCCTCAGCAACCATTAGATAGGAAACAAGCAGCCCAATGCACAAAGAAAGAGAACAACATCTCCACAATTACACTCACAGGTGCCCGTCATGCTTTACTCACTTCCACTCCTCTTTCCAAAGTCGTCTGAAATCTCAAAGTTGATAAAAGAAAGTACACTGCATAATGATGCTACATGCAAATAAATAAAGATCAGTAGGAGTTTGCAGAAAAGCTGCAAATTCAATCAACAGGAGGTTTGAAACTTTGAGAGCTGTGTGGGTTGCTAGATATTTACTTTTTAATGTTTAGACGTGTTTGCAGGCTATGCAGAAATCAAAACAGCAAAAGAATAACGTAAGACGAATTAGGAGCAATTTAAGCAAGGTTGATCCCAGCGGATCAAAAAAAAAAGATAGGCTATACATTTTGGTATATTTTAGAACAATGCATTTTTATTTATTTATATATATATATAAAAAAATGCATTGTTCTAAAATATACCAAAATGTAGCATATAGCATTTGAATAATGAATTTGCTTAATAAAATTATGTTTTAATGAAAATTAAGAATGTAAATATGTAATATTTTTAAAATAAAAAGTGTAAAATTTAAAACGTTATTGTGAATATAGTTGTGCTGAACACCCTTTAGACATATGGCCACTGGTACCTTATAGTTTAAATATTAAACAATGAATCAAGAAGATGTGGGGTTTGAGCAAGTATTACACTTAAATGAGGCAAAAAGTAAGCAGATTTGAAAATAATGATTCAACATCTGGCATAGACTTCTTTGAAGAAAACTTCTACAAACTCATCCAATGAACGCACACACTCTTGAATAAAAGCAAAACTGCCTGCTGGAGGCCTATGGATTTGCAAAGCAAGTAAACAGAACAGATAGTCTTTGGAATGCTATGTCTCAATAATTTGTATCCTGGAGCATAACTACCTTCCCCAACTCAGGGAAACAAGGCACGGAGTGAATCTGAATGAGTCACAGAAGCCCTCAGCTACTTTCATTGCAAACTTATTTGCATTTGCTCACAAACACACACATACACGCTCGCTCACTAAGCATACAAAGGAACTGCAACTGCTAAAAAAAACAGATTGTGGATATTTCATCACTACAGAACGTGCCATATTAACCAATAAATCGCCTAATAAAGTCATAAAAAACGTGGGTTTTGTTATACAGTGGCCCTAAAAAGTATTTGGACAATTTAGCCAAACTTAAAATACATGAATGGCATTGCTTTTTGTAAGAAAGTACCTTTAATTTAAAAGAAAGATTGCATACACTTGATGACTTCAAACATCCAATAAAAATGACCTAGTATACACTTGAAAGTAAATGCAAAAGAAAAGAAAGGTTAGCTCTGTTTGGCCTAGCATCGTTTACAGGATATTTTGTATGGAATGCAATGACATCCAAACATATTAATAGGGATGGACTAATATAAAAATTGACCAAAGCTGAAAATTATTAGGGCTGATAAATGGCAGATATTAGAATTTGTACTATTTTGCCTAAAAAAAAAAAAAAATTGATAAATTTAAAATGCTAAGTAAATTTAGGCATCACAATAAAATCTACAGTATGAAAAGAAAAACGGATATTCATTTTAAGATGTGCAACATTTAAGATTAAATTTAACAGTGTTATTAAATTATTAGTGTTAATTTTGAGATTTAGATGACGGCAAAGGTAATCTAAATGTAAAATAGGAGGAATGAGCATGCACAATTAAATATATCCAATATCGACCAATAAAGAAAAAAACTTTAATATTGTCCGGTAACCAAACAATAGGGGAATTGCCACTATTCCCAACGACTGGGAAAGTTGTCCCAATTTACTGTGTGCATCCCTACATCTTAAAGTGTAACTTGAGAGTACAGACGTGTCTAAATACTTTTTAATACCACTGTATATCTAAAGTTGCCAACACAGGAGTACAATAAGCTGAATAGAAAACTCACGCTGACAGTAGTCCTTGTTCTCTTCGAAGCCTGGCTTGCAGACACAGCGTCCAATGGGCACCAGCCATCCGCCATCTCCACTGCAGTACATCCTCGGCGCCTCAAACTCCTCAGAGTCATTCACACAAGATCCCCTAACCTCCACCAAAGCCGAATCCCCCCCTGTCACCGTGTCGGGAAACTGGGCCAAGTTCAGAACGGCAAGGGGACACTTCTTATAGAAGACCCTCAGGGACACCAAAGCGATGCATGCTCCAACATCTTGGAAAGCCAGGTAGAAACCCTTCTTGCTCAAGTTACTGATGTCCCTGACTTCTGTGTTTAGTTTCATGACGCGATCGCCCACGTCAGTCTGCGTGAAGCTCTCGTCGGCTGCGATAGTGTCTATCTTTATGTACTGGCTCTCCTTGATGAACCACAGGTTGGCGTTGTTGGACTCGTAGTAGTACATATTGAAAGTTTCTTTGCAGGTGCCAGGGACTCCAGGCAGACTGTTGCAGTCACGCAGGGTGAACTTAATCTCGATGTAGACGCGCTGCGCTCCATCTCGTGGGATGTGGCGCGTGCGTAGCCAGTTGTTCTGATTAGCCTCCATCACATTACACACCTGGTAGGAGCGCATTGGGGTGTTCCTCTCATCCATCACACTGATTTCCTCCCACTGCAACAGACAGAACAACTGTTATGATTGCAAAAATGTGCACACAAAAAAAAAATCCCTGAAAAAAACTATTTTATATATTATATGAGGATGCAAGTTTGCCAATCCTGACCTCAGGGCTTAAATATTGCATATTTGTTATGTATTATTTCTCTTTCATGTACACTTATGGAACACATAGTATGCCTCAGTTAGTTTGTGTGAGTGTGTAGGCTATATCTCCAGTTGCATAGGCAGCAATAGATAGAGTATGTGTAAGGGACTCGTCTCCCATCATCTCTTGCCATCTGCTTCCACTTGTCTAAGGTTCCTTCATTTGGAACACTTCATGCATAAGTAACATTTCACTCCTTAAAGGAAGAGAAAATAAACCATCCAGGGAGTCTTAGAGGGGTGGGCAATTTCTTCAACGGCTGGTTCTCAAAAAAGATTCTGATTTGCTTCAATAAATTATAATCCTTTTCTGTATAATTTGCAGCGGAGATGAGCTGGAGGACCACCGGCTCAGTTCTAAGTGATTTTAGAGATTCATTCGAGCTGCTGATCAATCAGCGAGTAACGTACTAGACTTCAAATACTAAGCATTCAGGAATCACTGCTTGACCACTTGAGTTGCCACTCGAAGGCATTCATCATCATTTCCGCTCAAGATTTTTTGAACAGTGCATGATGGGAGCAATCCACTGGAAAAAGACATAGAAAGTTATGGCTTTTAAAGAGCTCTGTGTTCTTTTGATGGATTAGTCCCCCCACCCCACCCCACCATACCATAAAAAACTGTCATCTTTTACTCACCCTTATGCTGTTCAAAACCTTTTGGACTTTTATCTTCCATGGAACACAAAACGAGAGTTAGTTACTCACTGATTTTGTTCATTTAAAGCGAATAGAGACTGGAGCATTCAAGCCCCAAAAAGGGTGCAAAAACACCATATAGAATCATTAAAAGTCATCAATAATGACTTGTGCTCTATATTCCAATTTTCCTGAAGCCATATAATGGCTTTGTCTGATAAACAGAAAGTTGCTATGTTGGACTCATCAACAAAATCACCCAATGATCCAGTTACCGCAGTTAACAGATCACTGGAGTAAATAACAACTTTCAATCTGTTCATCATAGAAAGCTATCGTGAGACTTGAGACAGCATGTCAATCGTTTGATACTTTTATGGTGCTGTCATTTCCTTTATGAAGCCTAAAAGCTCAAGTCCTCAATAATGGCAAAGAGCTACCAGTACATAAACTATCTCATTTTGTGTTCCAAGGAAAAAACAAGGTCACATGGGGTTTGGAATGACACAAGGATGAATAAATGATGACAGCTTTTTCATTTTTGGGTGAACTAATCCTTTAACAACCCTTAAACTGATTGGCAGTGAATATGGGTGCACATTTAAGCAAATGGTCAAGGAGACCGAGTACATCAGAATGTCTACAAAAGAGCCATTTTCCACATCAGTGCATTCAAGTATTTTAAGTATTTTATACCATGCGTCAGCACAGTCTGGAGCGCACATCACTTGCCGGCCATGCCATTATGTCATAGCAACAATGAGAGCGTTTATGACACGTTGCCATTAGCTTATAGCTTCAAAAAAAGTGATTGAGGCTCAGTGTCAATTGTTAGAGCAGTTTGGCTTTAAACTGAGCCATATGCTGACTGGTGGGAATGGGTGGACATTACAGATCAAAGTGACAGAGCCACTAAACGTCTTGGGTATGTTCTTTCCCTTTGAGTGGAATAATTACGACTTTTGAAGGAATATTTATGTAGGGATAAAGGCAGGTTTATGCCTTTCTGTTTATTTATTTTTCAAGAGTCTGTCTGAATCCAACTGCTACGGAAAGTTTCTTTGGAATTGCATTGTCTGAATTCATGAAGTATTTTACCACAGATGGGTGGTTACACAAAAGTCTAAAGGGTTGAGTTACACACCCCAGATCTCCAGACGCACATATACAATTTAGTTACACATTTTAGTATGCCACGATAGGGCACAGCCGTCCAAAGGAAATTTGCCATGTGCAGTTGATATTCATGAACGCAACTATCTAACCTCCAGCAAAAGCATACACCGAAACGTTCATAAATCCACCTACGTACGGCTAGTTCAACACACACTCACAATTGTTAAGTGAAAAACAGGTTATTTGGACAGGAGGTAAAGCTTAGCCACTCTCAATCAACGTAGCGGTCATAAGTGTGACGTGGCCGTCTTGTTAATTAGAGTCTCCAGCTGGCCGAGTCTCTTCTGAAATACCTTAACTCCATTCCCCAGTCACCCTTCACAGGCTCTGGCCGCTTTGAAGCCAGGCAAATATGTCAGATCAGGGGGTCTGCTTAGCCCTTCATTGGCTTAACTTAATTGCAGGCCCACAATCATCTGGTAGTTTAAGATACTTAAATGCAATTGACTTTAAACCCCTAAAAGAACGTCTGTTTTTGGGGGGGAGAAGGCCCCTTTTGGAGGACACGTTAATAGGGCTACCTGTTTTCTATCACTCTAGGTGAATTGCTCCCTTCTATTTTAGTAACAGACATGCACACATACCCTAAACGACTATGGCCATTTGAGAGCCAATCCAAAACAAACCTTCCACATCTGGGACAGGGAAAGCTGTATTAGTCTTGACCTGCGAGGGTCAAGTGGCAGTCGATTGAGTCAGTAAGGTAAATATCCAGCGGAGGTGAAGCGGCTGCTTTGGGAACACATCAGCTTTCCTGTGAGTCGCTCCACAACGGCACACCATCGGCGGGTTCAGTGGGTCACTGGTCGCCATGATAATCCTCAAGTATGAAACGCAAGCCGCAGCTGCGAGACCTGATTTAGCCTAACTGTTCACTCCCATTAAACAACTGCCATACCAGCAAAACAAAGAGACTCCTACTATCACTGAATCTAAGGTAAACACAGCACGAGGACAGGGAGGAATGTTCTCTGAAGAGTTTAACAGACGTAATGTGGAAACAGGCCAATTGGAAGAGACTCTCACAGCACTGTATGTAAGAGTATCACTCAATCCAGTCACAAAAATCTCTCAATTTGGATCGGTTAGGGTAAAATTTAGTTAGTGGTTTGCTATAAAAAATAAAAGAAAATAAATAAATATCCATTTAAAAGCTGTTGATGTCTACTGATGGGAAAGCACATACTTTTGAATATGCAATAAGAAAGCATGCCAGCATTGAGATCTACAAGGTTTCCCTTTGCACATTGTCTCTGCAGCACCATTTTGTAAAAAAAAAAAAAAAGACATTTTCAGAAAGATTCTGTCAAATTTAAGTTGATTTGTATAGGGCTTTTCACACTATGTATTGTTTTCAAAGCAGCTTTACAGAAAATCAATAGTCAAATCAATGATGTGAAGCTTAAGATCAGCCATCATAACTTGTTAATGATGTACAGTTAAAAATATGGATTATTAATTTTGAGTTCTGCTAAAGAAAATAGTATTTTTAATAAAAAATTCTAAAACAATTACTAGCAATTGTGGATCTTTGTTGTGATTGTGCAAAATCCATTAACATTATGTTCACGTTAGATGATAGCAAATGTATTCTAAGATGTAAAAAAGTCCAAAACAAGCACTCACAATTAAACAAAACACTAATATTGGCAGATAAGTCATATGGTCCAGATTAGGGTTGCAAAGGGGCGGAAAATTTCCGGTAAATTTCCATGGGAAGTTAAGCTGGGGAATTTTGGAAATATTCCGTATTAGAAACTTTCCGTCGGAATAGTGGGAATTATGGGAATTAATGGGAATTTAGGGGAACTAACTGGGAATTCATTGTAATGTAATCGATCATTGTATCATATCCAAGCATAAATATAAACAGAAGTCATAAGAAAACATCCATGCAAAATGTTTTCAACAGATATTTCAACAGATTTATTTGTAAGTAGAACAGAACAAGTTTGCTGATGAATTCACATGCTGTAATAACTTAAATCCAACAGACAGGTTTTTTAAACTACAAAACAAAGTTACTTACACATATTTGAGAATCGGAATAGAAGATAGTTTATGACATGGTAAGCAAGTTTGTTAATATTTAGAAATAAAAGCGCTAAATCTGTCATACAGCGCTATTTTGGCTGTGGTGAATCACAGCCAAATTCACCACAATTCACCACATGCTTCACCATGCTGTGGTGAAGCATGACATGGTAAATAAAGTTATGCTAGCTTATTTAGCATCTAACTTATCAGCATTGCTACTAGATATTTGCAATTTAAACATTTAATAAATATATTTCCCCATAATATCATCAAAACTTGCTTCACTTTGTTTAGTCCACAGGCTCAAATGTGTGCTTTCAATAGTCTTGTGCTTTGGGCTTCTGTACATGTGATGGAGGCATGCACAGTGCCAGTAGGGGGTGTGGTCTCAATAGCCATGCAGTAAGCAGTGTTCTATATGCATGTGATTGAGGAATAGCATGGATATTCAAGTGTATTTGAATGGAATCTGTTTGTTTTAGTCAAGATTATGCTAAAATATACTTTCCTCAACTATATTTAAGTTCCCTATGAAGAGCCAACCCTCAACTTTGAAAATTCCCACTTTATTCCCATTTATTCCCATAAATCCCTGTTAATTCCCTTAAATCCCATGGAAAGTTTCCATCTTTGAAAATTCCCAGAATTTTGCAACCCTAGTCCAGATACATCATACATCCCTAGAACACACTAATTCCAATCCTGCATACTATGTAGGACAGATAGTATGCAAACTGGAATGCAGTCTAAGAGAAACAGCCCCCTGCAGACACTCCATTCATCTGCTGAGGAGCTGTTGATGTGCTCACTCCCACTACAGCAGCGCTCAGTCCCACTACAGAAATCCAAACACTCCAAGCCGTTTACATGAAAAATCTCATAAATGAGGTTTGGTTTACAGGATGCATCTGTTTTGAGGATCTTGCTCTACACAGTGTTTGCATTGTCTTCCACGACTTCAATTTCAATTTTAAATGTCATTCAGTATTCACATGATTTCTTAGGGAGAGGTGCCGGGTTTGGGTTATTGACAATATCAGCCTGTTATGCAATGCAATACTCTGTTATGCAAGTCTAATATTTCTCAGTTTGGGAAGGAGTACATGTCTGTCGCACTATATAATTTGTAAATTCCGTTCACCTCTAGATTAAGCTGCCACACGACACGTCTTGCAGGCACGCGTGTGGGGCACGGGCAATCTGATCTAGCTTCTGACGTCTCTATTAAATCATTTAAAAGGCAGCTGTGAAATCCCTGAGATTGATTTTCTTTTAAGTTCACCATGGTTTTTGCAAACCTGATTATTTTTAGACCACTTTGGGTGCATCAAAAAAGACAGAACAGGCCTCCTCTACTCAAAATAAACGGCTCCTTCTTCTGTTCTCTGGCACAGGGGATTGTGTTCCTGCTTTAGAGACTCTTAATCTTGACGTCTTCCTCAAATAAATTGGAAGTAAGCGACCGGGTAAGTTGGTGTTAAGCCGAACATGAATACCTCTTGGCTGAAAACGAGTATAAGCTCGCTAGACTTTACAAATGACCTTGACACCACATCCAACAATTTGCACATGCAAAAAACAGTGGCTCCTATTTATAAGAACTTGAGAACGTGCTTACAGCCTTCCTTTCCCATGGGCTCAATGTATGCTGTATCCACTCTTATACATATGCATGCCCAGGTTGGGTCTAACCATATGCCTTTCCAGCACATTTAAGATGTGATGGCGTGATTACCGATAATTGTTGGCAGGGGGATTTTTTTTTTTTTTTTTTTTACTGTCCCTCTACAGTTCAAATAATTTTGTGTAAAAGAAGCACTGAAGATTACCTTGAAGAATAAAATGTGTAAGAATCAACAGAGCTTATTCAAAGTCCATTTAAGACAAGTCATTTCACTCAGCGGCCATCTTTGAAACTCCTCTCCGGCATGCAAGTGCAGCTCATATCTCTTTGAATGGGGAAACATTAAATTCTGCAGAACTGTTCACCAAGCTTATGATTAAATTTCATATTTGAAATCATCAATGAAATCTGACAACAACTGTTACATAAATTGTGTTTCTAAATGCTAGAGTCATGACAAAAAAAAAAACCCTGAATTTTGCAGCCTGGACAAAGCTAATGCGCTTATACAGTCATAAGCGTGCATCTCAAAACACTGTCTGTTTCTCATAACAACCGAAGCTTCTAACGGCAGCTGCAGTGACGCGATGACTTTGCTAATTAACGATTGGCTCTTTCATTTAGAAGGCGGGTCTTATTCGCTATTTTGGGCGTTGCACTTTCTCCCATTCATAAGTAATCGGAGTGCACCGTCTTCCTATATATAAAGTCTTTGGCTTAATTTATGTAAAAAAAAACTACTGGCTTTTTGTTGAAGGAACCTGTTATTCCTTACATCTGGATTGGCCTACAAAAATCCTTCATCACTACATTTTGTCAAGGAAAATAAAATCAATAGTCAAATCAGTGATGTTATGCTTAAGATGACATCATAACCTTATAATGTATAGTATAACTGTGGACTAATATTTTAGAGTTCTGCTAAAAGAAAAGAGCATGTTTAAAAAAAAAAGAGGAAATATATGCAAAAGGGGTTAAAAATAGAAAAAAAATAATATGCTAGAAGAGTTCAAAAGTGTGTCGGAGCCCAAGAGCCCAGACTCATTTTAATTTTAAAAAGTGGTCCCTGCACAGTTCAAATCATTTTGTGTAAAACAAGCGCCGAGACAAAATGCACCATAATTTTGGCTGGTTGCAAGAGTCAAAATTGATTAAAGACGTTTGTGGGGGCTTGTGTGTTTATGTCTTGATTTTGATTGGTTGTGTTACTCACCCCTTCAGCTGGGTAGGCCTCCCAGCCAAGGTCTCCCAGAGCAGACATAGTGTCCAGCAATGTAACTAGAGAGAAAAAAAGGAGTAGAGAAAGAAAAAGAGCACACGGGGAGAGAGAAAAAAGTAATGATTTGTTAAAGTTCACTCAACCTCATGACACTGTGAGCAAAACAAGCTAGTTAGATGAGATTGCATATTTGGCAAGTAAATCACAGAGCAGTTGCAGACAATAAGGTCCATAGCCTGAGGGACGAGAGTCTAGCCCCACGGTTTAAATCATTTCCACAATGCCCTCGTTCATCCAGCGTCGAAACCCAATGCTGGGAACCCATTACGAGGGAAAGACTGTTTTGTAAATCAGATGTATCAATAAAAACACATTCATGTCTTACACAGCATTACCGGCAGAACAACGTTTGACCTCGATCGCTGTATTGATGGTTTTCATTTTCATTTCTGGAGTATGTATGAATATGTGTGCGTAATATGCCAAGGGGAATGGGTCAACAAAACATCTATTTAATTTCTTATGCTAGTCTCTCCCCCCTCATGCAGAGGGTTGCATACTGTGTTTTTCCTGCTATGCTCTACATTCCAGGGTAAATCAGGTTTTGCCATCGTCGGCTATTCATTTTTAATCACCTCTGATGTTGCGTTTTCACACTGAGGAAAATATATACATGGCTAAGGCTAATTTAATAAAGTGTTACAAACCATGTTCTACATTTCAATTCTACATTTCATGAATTAAAAGACAAAATTATCAAAATACTGACTCAGATATATTTGATCACAGTGACATCACAGAACTGAAATGAACAAAATCAGAATTTAAAACATGACTTCAAAATTTCGTATAATAACAATTAGACAGACAGACAGACAGACACACACACACACACACAATCACTTCTTACAGTCAATACTTCCAGGATATTCGCATTAAGAAAAGCTGAGCACAGCATGTTTGACATATCAGCGCACATGAAAGTTATTGGCATGCAGATCTTAAGTGGTTTAATTGCCTTGTTTGTCTTTCACCCTCTCGGAAGTCAATGTTAACTGTATTCGTTCAAAGAAAAAGTAAAGAATGAGAATATGACCATGGTATATCCTCCTTAGCCGCTGTTTATGAGGTGGAGTGGGATGTGTGTTTTGATTTATAGTGACAGTGCAGTGTTGGTGTAAGATTAATGGAGTCATGTTTCATAAATATTTTCCTGCAGGCTGACTGTAATCCTTAAGCGGTGAGAGGGATCTGCTCTACCTCACATACTGCACAGCACACATAAGATGTCCAAACAACTACAGTGACACAGAGCTGTGAATGTCAATCACTCATTTCACATGCAAAGAGGTTAGCCAACAGGCAAAGTGATTTATACAAATAATCTTAAGGTAGCAAAACAGCGTTTAGTTCTAAGGCCAAAAGAGGGGTGGAAACCGAACATTTAAATAAATAAATAAAAGTTTCAACTGGTTTTAGTCCAAAAAAAAAAAAAAAAGACTGAGAATGCACAATTTGTGTTTAATAGTTTGAGTAAGCCATTAAAAAAGTAAATTATATTTTTTTACAGAAATTAATTTATATATAGCCTAAAGTCTAAAATGAAAAAAAAATGGAGTGATTCACCACCTCCTCCTCTCTGCAGCCCCCATCTAAATCCTCTGGATTGATGAGGAGCGCTTTTCTAAAGAGCCCTCCGCCTGATGCAACACATTACGCCCCGGTGACGGTGACATTTGTAAATAAATAAAGTCTCAGGGAAAGTGTGTCAGAGTATTTGCTAAGGCCATTTGCTCAGTGAACAGGTACCCTTTTCACTGAGGAAAGGTCGCTCTTTAAAACCGCACACAAGGGATAAACAGCATTTATGTGGTCTCTGTTTGGTTAAACCTACTGATTATTACAGATGTCTTAATAGCACACCAGCTAATAGAGGGCAGAATCTGACCCAATACAACCGCTGTGTGCACGAGAACCACTAATCTGGATGAGTTAAAGCAGGATAAACAATTCTGAAATTGCAGAGGAGGAAGATACAGATAACACAGGTTGATGACTGTTATGTCAATTACTCAAATAACTGCTGATAAAGCCTGAGGGGGTGAAACATAAAAACAAACCTTTATTTAACTAAACACTAGCCTACGACTCAAACTTCTGCTCTGCTTCACAAACACAACTGTGTGTGTAGTGAAAACCTCACTTGCAACTAAAATTTGCATGTAATGAATTGGAATTACCATGAATTGAAATTCAAAGAAACTCAAAGATGGTAATTCTAGAAAAGCAAAGGTTCAATTTTGCCTTGACAAAGTTTTGTTGTTCTAGTCATGTCGACAGACAGACAGACAGACAGACAGACAGACAGATAGATAGATAGATAGATAGATAGATAGATAGATAGATAGATAGATAGATAGATAGATAGATAGATAGATAGATAGATAGATAGATAGATAGATAGATAGATAGATACTATGCAAGTAAATCACTCGTATATGCGACTAAATCATCACTCTGGGCGACAAAATAATGTCTATCATTATAGCCAGTTTCGGTCTCCGTTAAGCGATTTGTACGTTACTAGTATTTCAAATTCACCACATGACCTGTATTTGACTTTCCGTAAATTCTAGTGAAGGCGAACGACTCGCCGTCGCGTTTCTCTCTCTCACACACACACGCGCGCAAAGAGAGAGAGAGAGAGCTAGAGAGAGAGAGGCTTACCACTCAGAATCGACGCGCTACATACACGATATTTGTTGTATTTTCTTGTCAGTTCATTTGGAATTATTCAGCTTTTAAGAACAAGCACAAGCAGAATATATGCAGTGAGCGTGTATCAAACTGCCAGAGTCACGTTTTTACTTTATTGTACATTACTTTTTCGTCATGGCCTGTTTTGCTGAGCCATATTCATAGAACAAACAAAACAAACCCTGACAATTGATAAAATAACATATAGACACTTGATAATCTGATTAGATAATTGCATTTGAAAGATTTTACTTTCAATAAAAAAAATTGCAATAGATTGTAAAAGGTGTTTTTATGCATGTCTTGCCTGGGTTTTTGTTGCATTTACACTGTTCTGGCCGTGTCACCGTGGAGACGGGTGTCGGATTGTTTCGAAGCCTCGACACAATTGCTTCAACTGTATCAGTGTTCCACGAAGCCTCAATCTGCCCACCACTAAAGATAGGCTTGTTCGACTTGAACCGGCGCTGCACAGACCGATCGGTTTAAGACAACGGTCTCGTGCAGCGCCGGTTCAAGTCGAACAAACCTGATATGTCGTTCCCTTATCGAGTCGGTCTCTCGACATTACGTATGGGGGAAATCCATTTTCCTCGAATCATGAAGTCTGATAGAATAACTCTTTTGCTTGCAAATAGCCAATGGCAGTCCCGCCATCACCTGATTGGCTGACACTGCTCAATATAGGTGAGAGCGGGCGCCAAAAACCTCAGAATCTTTTTTCTTCACTTGAGTCTGTTTCACCGTTTGATTTACGCATTCAGAGCGGAGTAAAATTAGGAGTTTTTATCCCCTCTCGCGTTCCGGTGGATTTCTACTATGTCTCTTTGTCGCACGTGTGGTGGACCCATCGAATTCCCGGATGCACACAAATTTTGTGTGCTGTGCCTGGGTCCGGACCACGCGGAGGCGGCACTTGAGGGATCGGGATGTCCCGCCTGTGAGGAGCTTCCCATCAAGATCCTTCGTGCAAGGCTGGCCGTTACTCGTAACGACGACCTTGCGTCTCCTGCCTCTCCCCAGTCTGCCGCCGTCGAGCCGCGGACCGGGAGACAGCAGAGACTTCCATCCGTGGGTTCTGTCGAGGCGCTGTCGTCGGCCCAGGGCCCACGCCATCCTCACGTGGCAGAGCCCGTGACCTACTCTGAGGCCTCTTACCGCCCTCCTCAGGAAGCGCGGGAAATGGTCTCGTTTGGATACGACGATGACGACGCCATGTCCACCAATGCCTCCGACCCAGGAGCATGGTCCGAGTTTCCATCTGAAGGCGCCCCCGCCTCCTTGGATGCGGAGCTTATGGCCACTCTCTCAGAAGCGGTGGCAGATATGGAGCTGGAGTGGACGGCGCCCAAGGAGCTGCCGTCGAAAAGATGGATGGACGGTTCCTTCCTCGGCGCGGGCCGTCAAACTGAAGCCCCGCGGAGACCCGCCCCCTTTTTCTCTGAGGTCCACGAGGAGCTCACCAGATCATGGCGCTCCCCTTACTCAGCCCGAGCCCATGCACAAGGTACCCAGCTGCTGACTACAGTGGAAGGAGCTGAGAAACTAGGGTACGCTCGGTTGCCTCCCGTCGAGGATGCCATCGCGGCTCATCTGGCGTCTTCTCCTGGCTGGAAGACCGCCCAACTGCCTTCCAGACCATGTCGCGCTACTGCCCACATGGCTGAGAAGGCCTACATTTCTGCGGGACATGCAGCATCTGCCCTCCATACGATGGCAATCCTGCAGGTTTTCCAGACGCGACTCCTAGGGTCCCTGGATGAGGGAAGCCCGGACCCTGAGTTGCTCAGAAAACTGCGCACGGCGGCAGATCTCGCTCTGGCGGCGTCTAAGAAAGTCGCTCAGGGAATCGGACGCAATATGGGCAGTCTTGTGGCCCTACATCGCCATCTGTGGCTAACGCTGTCGGGGATGCGCGATACTGACAAAAGGCAGTTCCTGGACGCTCCGGTAAGCCCCACGGGCCTCTTCGGTGTTGCGGTGGAGTCGTTATCCGACAAGTACGCAGAGACCGTCAAGCAGTCTAGAATGATGCCGCATCTGCTGCCGAAACGGTCTCAAGCCCCCCCGGCGGCGAGATCCAGATCTTCCTCTGCACAGCGCCCAGCGGGACCTACCAGACGCGCGCCCCCGAGCGCGGCAGAACGTCGCGAGCCAGAGCCCCCCTTCCGCCAGAGGCAGTTCAGAAAGCAGCCCCGCTTCGGTGCGAAGCCGGCCTCTAGTAGCCAAGGACGCCCGGCGGGCAAAAAGGAGCGGCATTCCTGATGCGTGTGTCGGGGAGGAGAGAGCGCGGGACGTGTTCGTCGGACCCGCTGCAAAGAGGGCGTGTTCCCGCCCAGAGTTCGACGAGAATGTGTTGATTTTGAAACCGCTGTGTTCTGTTTCAATAAACAAAGTGCATTACATGTCTCAGCAAAAGAGCTTTCTTCCTCCCAACACTATTACCCGCGCCATAAGCGAAACCTCTCCCCCGGGAGACGTTTCGCAGAGCGGAAGCTCGGGGAAACCCGAGAAGGTGGTTATTCATGTCCCCGTGCAAAGAGCCGCGGACGAGCCATCTGCCCTCAATATAGCGGCCAATGCTTCCCCGGTGGCTGGCGCCCAGCCCCCGCCGCAGCATTCATTAAAGCCCCCCCTATCGAGTCACCTAAGTACGTGGTCAACACTACCGACGGCTTCAATGTGGGTGTTAAACACGATAAAACGCGGCTATACGCTCCAATTCGCTCGCAGACCACCCCGCTTCGGCGGTGTAATTTTGACAGAGGTGTCAGAACAGAGCGCCCCGTTACTTCGGGAAGAAATCTCCTCTCTCCTGGCCAAACAAGCAGTAGAGATAGTTCCCGAAGAGCGGAAAAACTCCGGTTTCTACAGCCGTTATTTTCTTGTGCCAAAGAAGGACGGAGGTATGCGCCCTATTTTGGATTTGAGATTACTGAACAAAGCGCTCGCGAAACGCGCGTTCAAAATGTTAACAGTGAAGCAGATCCTCGCGCACATTCAGCCCGACGATTACTTCCTTGCAGTGGATCTAAAGGATGCATACTTCCATATTCAGATAGCCCCACATCACAGGCGCTTCCTTCGGTTTGCTTTCGAGGGTGTGGCATACCAGTTCAAAGTGCTGCCTTTCGGGCTGGCCTTGGCACCCCGTGTGTTTACAATGTGCATGAATGCAGCGCTTGCTCCCCTGAAGCTCAGTGGAATGCGCATTCTGAACTATCTCGACGACTGGTTAGTCATCGCGCGGTCGAGGAGTGTCCTTGTGGAACACAGACACAGACTCCTCGCTCACCTGACGGATTTGGGACTGTCTGTGAACATGCAGAAGAGCGCGCTTCAACCGTGCCAATCCATCACATTCCTCGGTATGGTGCTGGACTCGCGCACTATGATCGCGAAGCTATCAGAGGCGAGAATCCAGTCGATTCAGAGAGTGTTAGCCCTATTCGTTCAAGGCAGAGCCATCCCCTTAAAGACGTTTCAGAGGCTACTCGGTCTAATGGCAGCTGCAGCCTCCGTCTGCAGACTGGGCTTATTACACATGAGACCGCTTCAGCACTGGTTACAGGGGCGCGTACAGCCGCGGGCATGGAGAGCGGGAACGGAACGCCTTGTTATAACGCGTTCATGTCTGGAGACTCTAGCACCGTGGTTCGGCACGACCATGTTCGAGCAGGGAGCTGCTTTGGGCAGAGTGGTCAGACGCGTAGTGGTCACTACGGATGCGTCGCTGTTAGGCTGGGGAGCCCTCTGCGATGGCAGACCGGCATTCGGTACGTGGACAGGAGATCGGACGCGCTGGCATATCAACTGCTTGGAGATGGTAGCGGTTCATCTAGCGCTACGTGGGTTCCTCCCATTTGTGAAAGACCGTCATGTTCTCATCAGAACGGACAACACGGCAGTGGTGGCGTACATAAATCGCCAGGGAGGTTTACGCTCGCGATCCCTGCAGGGGCTAGCGAGGCGGCTATTATTATGGACGGACAAAGTGCTACTGTCGATTCGAGCAGTACATGTGCCGGGCAGTTTGAATTGCGGCGCGGACATGCTGTCCAGGGACGGCATTGTGCACGGAGAGTGGAGGCTTCATCCGCAGACGGTAAACATGATCTGGAATCTGTTTGGCAAAGCGGAGATCGACCTCTTTGCATCGCAGGAGAACGCCCACTGCCCGCTGTTCTTTGCATTGACGACGGCCCCTCTAAAGGGAGATGCACTGTCGAGCCGCTGGCCGAAGGGGCGGAAGTATGCTTTTCCTCCGATCAAGTTAATGCCGCTGGTGCTGCAAAAGATCAGGGAGGAGAGATGTGCGCTGGTTCTGGTAGCGCCGAAATGGCCCAACCAGCCGTGGTTCCCGGAGCTAGTGAACATGGCGCTTTTTCCCCCGTGGCGGATACCGCCGAGACGAGACCTCCTATCTCAGGCGAGGGGGACCATATGGCACCCCAACCCGGAGCTGTGGGACCTGCATGTGTGGCAGATCAGCACGGAATATCACAGCGGGTACTACAGACAATAGCAGAGGCTAGAGCCCCTTCAACGAGGCGCTTATACGCTCTAAAGTGGAGGGTGTTTGCTAACTGGTGTGTTGACAAAGAGGAGGACCCCAGGAGTTGCGGTATCACCATTATTTTGACCTTCCTACAGGAACGTCTGGATGCTGGCAGTTCACCATCTACACTGAAGGTTTACGTGGCCGCTATTGCTGCTTGTCGTAATATAGATGGCCATTCAGCGGGGAAACACCCTTTGATAACGGGTTTCCTCCGGGGAGCGAGGCGGCTTTTCCCCCCCCGCCTTCGTCAGATGCCTGTGTGGGACCTGTCGTTAGTGCTTAGTGCGCTGTCTGACCCGCCTTTCGAACCAGCTGAGTCTAGTGACATCAAAGTTCTCTCATTCAAGACGGCGCTTTTGCTCGCGCTAGCCTGCGGTAAGCGGGTGGGGGACTTGCAGGCTCTGTCTGTGAACAGTGCATGTATGCAGTTTGGACCGGAAGATTGCATGGTCAGACTTTTACCCAAGCGCGGATACTCGCCTAAAGTGCTCTCAACTCCATTCAGAGCCCAGGTGATTACAATTCCAGCTTTTTGCCCCGATGTGGTCAATATTTCAGAGTCTCAGAAGGACGCTTTGTGCCCCGTGCGTGCCCTGCGTGCTTATGTGAACAGAACTAGCCATTTTCGAACTTCAGAGCAGCTCTTCGTTTGCTTCGCGGGTGCCAAGAAAGGCGGCGCGCTGTCGAAACAGAGGCTATCACACTGGATAGTGGAGGCTGTGCGACTGGCTTATACTTCTCGAGGAGCTGTTTGCCCTATAGGAGTGCACGCCCACTCCACTAGGAGTTTGGCGTCATCATGGGCGTGGGCGAGAGGTATGTCTATCCAGGACATTTGCTTCGCGGCAGGCTGGTCGTCGCGTAATACGTTTGCGAGATTCTATAACTTGAATATTCCTTCATTCACACCGCACGTACTGTCAGTACATGGAGAGAAAGCTGAGCTGTCATTGGACTAGGCTAAACATGCCCCTAATGGCGCACACTCTAGCCGCGGTTCCGACTAAGCGTGAGTTTTTAGCAATATAAAGCTATCTGTTCTCTATGTTGTGTCCTTATTATGCCCGCATTCATAAGCCGGCAGTGTATTCCTAAGCACCAATCACATTGCTGCAATTCCCCACTCATTCAGTTCAGTGTTGCTTAACTGTGTGGGAGGGGCCACGTTGGTGCGGTTGCCGACTTGGCTCTGTGCCAAGAGGTGGTTTCGACCAGGTCCGGTGGCGGTTCCTGAGCTGTATAGGGATTAGCGCTTGTGCTATCTTCAGCTCGTTCTAGCTGGGCGGGGTTTTTCCCACGCGGCGGGGGTTTTATTGCTCCCCATACGTAATGTCGAGAGACCGACTCGATAAGGGAACGTCTCTGGTTACTCACGTAACCATAGTTCCCTGAGAGGAGGGAACGAGACATTACGTAACCTGCCGTGTGGGAAGGGCTCACAGTTCCTTACTCTCGTTCAGCTAAGATTCTGAGGTTTTTGGCGCCCGCTCTCACCTATATTGAGCAGTGTCAGCCAATCAGGTGATGGCGGGACTGCCATTGGCTATTTGCAAGCAAAAGAGTTATTCTATCAGACTTCATGATTCGAGGAAAATGGATTTCCCCCATACGTAATGTCTCGTTCCCTCCTCTCAGGGAACTATGGTTACGTGAGTAACCAGAGACGGTTTCTCTGGTAGTGGGAGGAACTAATGAGCACAATCTCATTGGATGGTATGAAGGTAAAATGATGTCATAAAGAATCGCATGTGCAGGGTAAGATTTGTGAAAGAGTACATAAGATTGCAAGCTAAAATAAATTTGCATGCGCAAGATAAGATTTGTAAAGGTGTAAATCGCCCTTCAAGTGTAAGGAAAAAAAAATATTTGCTGCTTTTAACTGTTATTCGTAAGTGTAATTCATGTATTTTGAAGCTGCAGCTTCATGCTAACGCAAAATAAATAAGATATGTATTCTTCAGACTTTCATTTTCCACGCTTACACTTTTGGCACGGTTTTTGCGCACAAATGCGGAAATGCAAGCGAAAACAACAGAGGCATGAACTGCAAAACAGATGAATTGCGTAAAATCAAACTTTGTGTAAAAAAAATAAACTCTTGAAAATGTCTGAATGACTTGTGTGCATGGGGCAAAAAAGTTCCCGAAATAACCCGATTTGTACAGTTGCCTCTTTCTTTTACCTGCGCTTCCAGTTTTGGCACTTTCCAATTCTCTCGCTCACTGAGTTTTGCAATCGCGAAGAGGAGGGCGGATCCACCTTCATCATGTAGCCAATCAAATGAGCTTCTCGCTGACACTCGATTTCCTCTGATCTGATTGGTTCAATAAACACGCCAGTCACCACCAGAACACATCTTTATAGAGGGGTTTCACCAACGTCACGTTCTGGGCGGTAACCCGGATGCGCGGCCATTATGGAGGCACTCGGATGTAAACAACAGCATGGATTGCACTGTTCATGTACTACTGAACACATTGTTACACTAATAAACCACGGAAAAAAAACACGTGGTAGGTGCGAAATCATATAGAGAAGGACTTGGGAAGCAGGACAGAGCGAAACATTTTGACAAACTAAAGTTAATATGTTTTATGTGGTCACATTATGTGGTAGCTGCTAAAGATCCGAACGAGTTAGCTTCTCTAGCACGTAACATTACTGCAATTCTTCCATCTATTTATTATCCCGAAATAAGATACGTTCAGATTGTCAGTCCAAAAAAGCACATGAAATTCGTTTCAAGTTACATCCATATGTGGTTTGAAATCCTATTCAAATCACATATCAGGACATCAGCCTCAGTCTGAACGATCGGATTTCGCGTGGTATGTCTTAAAATGCAAACGTAATTTATAGGAAACATGCTGAAAGTCACTGCCGAAACAATGCTGTGTTGTTGCAAAGTGCCGGACGAGCAGAAAAGTATTATTTCTGAAACCGGCGCAGACGAGCGTGGGAAAAAAGCAGTAGCTAACGTTATATACCAGCCTCCTACAGTTCTGCCGTAGTAGACCAGCGCGGCGGCTACACATTTCCATGTAACATTTAAAAAAGACAACATCTAACATTATATTGCAAATGCAACCCCTCCATCAACGAAAAGTCATTGCCATATTACCAAATAACATGCATGGACACACACGTCGGATCTGAACAGTTGCGATACACAGTGTGGACATCATTTTAGATCAGATTCCAATTTGATACAAAGATAATCGGATTTGGACTGACAGTGTGAATGTAGCCATAGTTAACGTTAACTGCGTCGACATTTTAGCCATAGTCAACGCTTCATTTACATGTGTCTGATGCTGTACCTCTCTCAACCACAAACGCCTTCTTTCATCAGTTTTTTGCACTCTTCTCTTTAACTTTTGACAGTCTATAGCACTCGACATGTTTTTTCCCGATGTGACCGATTGGTACAGACAAAAACTCGACCATTTTTCAGCAGCAATAATCAGCCAAATTTGCGAGTCCATTCAGTTCAGTGGCATTATTTACGTTCTGTGCCTCCAAAATGGCCGACTTCCGGATTGATGACGCGTCGTGAAACCCCTCTATCTTTATTTGGCTCAGAAATTTTCTCATTGCCGAAATGGTACTTTTAATGCACACATACATGTTAAATAAATAAATAACGGTTAAAGTTTATTGTTTATCACACAAAAGATGAAGTGTCAGTTTTACTCCAGAAAATCACTGTAAGAGCTGAGTGAACACAGTATAAGAAGTGCGTAAGTACATAAACAAATTTCGGCAGAGTTGAGGCAGCATTCTTCAAAGACTAAATGAACCCACCTCGTCTTCAGTGGCTGGCTCAGATTTCAGGAGTATGTGAATGAATACATCCAGCCCAAGCGGCAACCTCCCTGTCTCTCTCTTGAAACCAACACGGAAGTGAATTAAACTGCAATTCATCTACTGACCGCTTGAGGCAGGCTGCAAAAGTGAGTCAAATCTGCATCTCCCCCATGTTAAAATGCCCAACTTTACAGCAGAAAAAAACATGTTTACAGCCTGGAGCAAAAAGTGGTTTTGGTCTTTATAGCTTATTTTGCCCTTCATGACAAATGTGAGGGGGGTGAATTTTTTTATAACTCATCCATTTAAATTATATTAAGCCTGCATAATTAAGGGCGTGGCCACTTGAGTGACAGGTGGATTGCGGCCGTTTGTCTGCTGTCTGTTAACGTCACTCTCAGCTAATTCCAGCAGCTGCTGTACTTCCCATCTCTGCCGTGCTTGTGCATTTTTCGGGATTATTTCATACAATTTAATACCCGCATTATACCTTCACCCATGCCGTTGGATTCCGTCGTTGTCGAGTATGGAGAGAACAACCAGCGCTGTATTTTCAGTTGTTTTCCTCGCATGCACTAACGTTAATGGATGTCTGACAATTTCGTTGCTAAAAACGTCCATAGATATAGAGACCTGTTGCTCTCACGGAACAGATATGCTTATTTAACTTTTTTTGTGTTAAATAAAAAGTACCGTCAGATGAAATTCTGCAAAACAGTGCTTTCTCTCCATCAATGCAATATGCACACCCTTGAATGAGCGCGGATTTCTAGTGCACTTACTTGAACTTCTGAGGTAATATATTTGGTTTAACCCATTTGAGAAATTGAGAGGCGGCCAAAATCAGATTTTAAATTGACTGAATAAAGCTCTTTACGGACTTGACGTGCGATGCCATGCTGACTGACATGTATGCGCATGAATCACTCACATGCACAAGCTCAGAGCAATATTGTAAGTTACTGCATGATAATACATTTTTATAGTAGAATAATAATACACAGTCTCACTTTAAGTTACGTCTTTTACCTATTATAATATTTTGAAGGGCAAAAACATGAACTTTAACTATTGGCTTTACTTCTTCAATCAGCTGTCACTTTAGCGCGAGGCCAGTAGCATATAGCATTAGCACCTCAGCTCCACCCCACGTCCCGCCTCTTTGCCCATTTTATTTTATTCGGTAGTGACGAGAGGTGACGCGCTGCCAAGATGGCGACGGCCGGCCCCGCCCACTTTAGGCTTCAAAAACGCTCTTCAGAAACCTACGGCTGACGTCACGGACACTACGTCCATATTTTTTTTACAGTCTATGATCCAGCCACAACACCTTCAATGCTTGGGAGACATTCTCATCAGTGCAGCAATGGCGGATGTGTACAACTCGCTGTGAACTCGATCAGGGCGGGTCTAAGTTAAAACTGCAGTGTCTGTCAACACTCGTGGGCGGGGGCTGTGGCTGTAGTGTCGTCACCAAAGACGCATTCTGCTTATGATTTATGGGGATTTAAAAAAAAGGAGTAAGTGGATTTTTATCACTGTAGGGTGGCTGTGTACACACACTGCCAACACACATTTATGTCCAAACACCATACAAAAGTGGATTTTGCATAATAGGTCCCCTTTAAGCACCACAACCAGTCCTAAGTTCAGTTAAAATGACCAAGCATGGTTACCAAGTTTTAGTTCTAATTACTAAAGTTATATCATTAAATAGTGCTTGATTATCATAATAACATAATATAATGCTTGATTGACTGAGTGTGTATACGTTTAGATATTTAAAAAACTGTGCCATTTTACAAATATAAGCTGATTTGTTGGAATATATATATATATATATATAGTATATAAATAGTATATCAGCGAGTAACCAAAAAAATGTACTAGCCAATGGCGATTCTATTGCCAAGGTGTTCGTAGAGGTGTAGATAGATAGATCGACCTTAATTTAAATATTTCAGATTATCTTGATTATCAAAAAAATGACAAAAGACAAGAAATAGGCCAAAAAGCTCACATAAATGTGTTGTCCAGAGGCCACAAATATAGTGCAAAAGTGCAAAAAGTTCAAGGTGCGCAAAACGTTTTCGGGTTCAACCCTTCATCAGTGCCATCCATTCTCTCCAGATTATCTTGATTTACATAGACAGATCTAAATAGATAGACTGATGGACAGATACTCTTTTAATTTATGTTCTCTTTCTCTGTTCGATTCCTTCTCATTCTTTTCTCATTCTGTTTCTCTGTCTCTGGAGAAGAGAATTCATCCACAGGTGTAACTCTATCTTGACTTGGACTTCTCACTTGCCCATTTGTGTCCGTGCCCAGCTCATATTCATCATCCAATAAAACACCATCAATGTCAACACCAGATTAAACCCAGCAAAACACTTTACATTAAGATCCATATCTCGCCTCATCTCACACTTATGACAAATAATACACAGCATCTCACATTATCATTGCCTCATGCGTAAGATGGGTCTGATATATCTGCCGACATAAAGTTTTCTCTTCACAAAACATGTGAATCATTTCCCCATGACCACTGTTGTTGTCTGCCCAGAGCAGACTGCATGGGCTCTTTTGGTTTCAAACAGGCATGCTCATGTATCGATTATCATCAGTTGGCAGCGTTTTTACATGGGGAAGAAAAGCAGAGAGACTATGGGACCATGTTACTGGAACAGGACACCCCAGGGATGAGATGGAGTCCACTCCAATGATTTTATTGTGATAAATCATTAAATACGACAATTTATCATAATCCATTGATCTGTTGCACATTTAGTCGCTTGCATTAGTGAATCTCTACAGGAATCATAGGGAGAGGAAAATATTTGTTATTGTCTGATATACATAAAATGAGGTCAGGCTGACAAATCGGCTGACATTTGGCCATTTTGAGATTATCGGCATTGGACAATAATGGGTTGTTCGCACCAGCAGCGATTAAATTGCATGAATTGCTTAAATAATTAGCTTGTCACAAATGGCTAATGTACTTTTTTCTTTCTCTTCAAATATTTGAATGAATTTAACTTCAGCCCATTTATGTATGTCTCATTCAATTATAATATTATACATTCTTCAAGTGTTTGAGGTCAGTAAGATTTTTTTTCTTAAAAAAACATACTTTTACTTTTATTCAGTAAGGATGCATTTGTAACAGAGCACTAGCGACTGACGCTAGAGGCTAGGATCCTTGTTAACACGCCCGCCTTCTGAGCCAGAAACGCTGGTTCGAATCCGGAGGGATTACATTGGTGCCATTACCCGGATGGTAGTGAGGTTTAGGGGGCCTTGAAAGTGGTAATAACATTGCAGTCTATGGGGGGGTCAGAAAGCTCTCTGATTTCATCAAAAAGATCTTCATTTGTGTTTCGAAGATGAACGAAGGTCTTACGGGTTTGGAATGACATGAGGGTGAGTAATTAATGACATAAATTATATTAGGGTGAATTAACCCTTTAGGGGGGCGCAAGCCACTGACGTTATAGGCCGCGGTCTTTAGGATATGTGTTAGCGTGCAGGAACGCCGGTATAAATCCCGCTCAGAGCAGTGCGAGTAAACCCGAGGGGTTACACATTCAACTGAGCAAAAGTGACAAAAACTTATATTGTTACAAATGATTTCTATTTCAAATGAACGCTGATATTTTGAACTTTCGATTAATGAAATAATCCTGGAAAAAATTTGCAACTGTTTGCAACATTGATAACAAAATAAATGTTTCTTGAGCACCAAATCAGCAAATTAGAATGATTTCTGAAGGATCAAGTGACACTGAAGACTGGAGTAATGATGCTGAAAATTCAGCTTTGCCATCACAGGAACAAATACATCCAGTATTTGAGCCAACACCAAACCTGTTCCCTTTTTTATTCTAGTTCTCTCACTTTTATCCAGATTGCCCATGGTGCTCTCGCCTGCTGTTGAAGTGCTTGAGTCCAGGCCAGGGGTGATTCCAGCCGCTTTGAGTGGGGACAGCTCAGTGTTGAGCTGTGATCTCCACTTCCATCCTCTTTTGCTTTCTAATCCTGGCGGAAGAGATGCTTTAATCTACCTGCCAGCAATCAAACGCCCTGTCATCCCTTCCGAAACCTTGGGCAGAGTCGCCCGACTTCACAATGAGGCCGGCAGCCAAAAAACACACGCTTTGTAACAGGTGTGAATATATAGATAGCTAACTAAAAAACAGAATCGATATGAAGATCAAAAGATGTCCTGCAACAGCCCACCTATAGAATACATCAGGTCTAAAAAGAAAGTTTATATACAGCTAAAATACAAAAGCACACACCTTTAATCCTCTCTGATGGATTTCTCCATCTGAATGAGGCCATCAATGGTGCTTAAGGTCTTTCGTTCTGCTCTCAGTGGCAGGGGCCAGGGTGTTGTCGTGGTAACAGGGAGGTACAGGGGTACAGCAAGGGGGGGAATGGAAGATTTGTGCATCTAGCTCCAGTAAGATATTAAGGAATGCTGGAGTCGGTGCGTTTCGGTCAGCCCTCTCCACGCTGGGTCACTCGGCAGCCAATGGCACATTAGTGAGCACATAATCACTGCTGAGGGCCAAATCAGTGTACCTGCGAGCAGCTACCAGCAACATGGGCTGCATCCCTAATGAGCCAAAGTCATCAGAAAAGCATATGGAAGAGACTGTTTCCTCTTCCAAACTCGCAGATGGCTTAGACCGAGGTATATAAAAGCATATTAGATGGAGATGCCAGATATATCAGTGACTATATTGGCCACCATTAGCGTTTGAATCAGCATCGGTCTGATTAAAGATAATATCAGTGCTTAATTGCAGTTTTCATAAGCACTTAACTCTTATATTTTCTATATATTTTATCTATTTTCCATATGTTCTACTTATTGTTCTAATTCTTGATTTTATATATTTAATTAATAACATAAAATATGTGATAGTGTGATATTCTAATATGCTCTCAAGAAACTATTTTTGTATTATATTATTATCAGTGTTGACAGTTGTGCTGCTTAATGTTTTTGTGGAAACTGTGATGCATTTTTTTCAGGATTCTTTTGATAAATAGATAGAAAGTTCAAATTTAGCCTACATAATTTACATGAGATAGAAATATTTTACTATCCCTTTTGATCAATTTTATGCATCTTTGCTAAGTAAAAGTATTAATTTCGTTAAAAAAAAATCCCAAACTTTTGAATCATATTGTATATACAAAATAAAAGCAGAAAAATGGTGCATAATTATACACAATGTAATATGTAGTTCTCTATATTATGTAAAGATGGTTTGTATCAATGTGTAAAAAGTGCTATAGAAATAAAATACATTTTTGAGAGAAAATATACATGACATGTAGAGGTGTAACAATATATCGTGTCACAATATGTTGCAATACAAAAATGTAACAATATGTATTGTGGATAGTGACAATATGTATTGTGTATAGTTCACCCAAAATTAAAAAAGTTTTAGTGTCAGTACTACATTAAACTGCTACTATATATAATGTTGAACATAATGTATAATAATGCAATGGGGGAATATTTGTGAGTCCTGATAATGCCAATTGTCTTGTTACCAGTAAAAAGTGGCCTACATTATTTTAAATGTATCTAGTCAGTGTCAAAGTGCAAGCATATTCGTCTAAAATAATTCTGTTTTCAGTTTCAGAATCATGAATATTTTTATTCTGGTGTCACTATTGCCCTGTGCATTGGGTTATCAGCACCAAGTGCAAGCCTATTTATTTCCACCCCCAATGGAATACCAAATTTAGCATTTTAATCAACAGTAAAAAAAAAAAAAAAAGGTTAACCTTTTACCATGTCTTTGAGTATCGCAATAATATCGTATTGTGAGTTCAGAATCGTGATATGTCGAATCGTAACATGAGGGTATCGTTACACCCCTAATGACATGAAATGACATTTTTGTAGATACATTAGCTGTATTCAGAAAATCTATCTGCAAGCAACACCAAAATATATGTCAGATACAGATTTTAAATAGCATTTGCTCAATCTGGCTTCAAAAAGTACTGAGGAAAATCTTGTAAATTTAAAAAAGTGGCATCTGTTTGCCCTATGAAAGTACTTTAAAATGTATCTAGAGCACCCCAAACCCAGACAAGCACTGACACACACAAAACTGAGTACAGGAGAGAAGGAAAGCTGAATACACTCGCATACGCACACACATGCACTCTGACAATCACACAGGAGGACAAAGCTTGGAGTCACGGGAATACAAAGCTTTAGAAGACAAGATTTTTGAATGACAGCATCCTCAAGTCCCTTGGCACCAAATTGGCCACAGGAGGGAAAGAGTGAGAGAAAGCTGAAAATGAAAAGAGTGTGAATGACTGAGAGAGAAAGAGAGAGACTTTCAGTCAGTCCAGGCTAAAGCTCATTGGCATACAAACCCTTCCCACAAACACATCTCCATTCTGCCTCTTTTTTCCCCCATCAGCTGCCAGGTCATCCTGCTATTGTGCTGCCAACATCAGCCCCGGACTGGAGAGTGCATGGAGAATGAAGCCCTCAGACAATGACCACTCTTTTCCTCTCCTTTTCATCTCTTTCATTCTCATTTTCCTCTGCCATTTCCCGCTGGCCATCAGACTCTACACGGACTGAACAAAAAGACCACAAAAATTCCCATAATGACCTGGCTGCTATGGAAAATGTTTTGACAAATCTGAGTATGCCTGATTTGTGATTAATGCATGAGGTAAATATTTCAGATAAATATTTAACCTAAAGGGATAGTTAACCCAAAAAATGAAAATTCTGTCATTTACTCACCATCAAATTTCTTCTTCTGCTAAACACAAAAGAACACAAAATACGATATTTTGAAGAATATGGGTACCCAAACAGTTGATGAGCCCCATTGACTTTCATAGTGTGGAAAATTTTTTAAAAATACTATGGAAGTCAATGGGGCTCATCAACCAACATTCTACATTACCGACATTCTTCAAAATATATTCTTTTGTGTTCAGAAGAAATAAATAAATGTATACAAGTTTGGAACAACTTGACGGTAGGGCTGTCACTTTATGTTCGAAAATCGATTGCACAATCGATCGGACCAACCAACACAAGTTTCGAAAACGAAAATAGGTAATCGATTTTAACGGCCTTTTTCTTTTTTTTTTTTTTTACCAAAAATGTGTTTTAGGTGGACAGATCAATACAGTATCAGAACATGTAGGATGCTGGAAAATAACAATGTCTTTTCTGTTAACCAAATTCGCTATTACTTCAATGCAAGTGAACAAGCGCGCCGTTATTTGTTGCTTAGTGACACGTGTGTGTGTGTTCAAGTAAGCCAGAAATGTGCAGATTCTGTGCAATACGCTGTATTTAATATATCATGAGGACTCACGAGTTGCGTATTTGCGCTAAATCCACGCAGATTTGCCTTACACGAACTTCCCCAGCAAAGTGAGTAAACACAGAAACACGCCAGATTGGCTCGTGATTTGACAGCGTTTCCCGCCAAAGTTCATTTTTACCCGTGTTTGGCGGGTCGGAGGGTGTTAATTTCAATCCCTGAAGTTTGCACTCCTGTTTATCATTGTGCACGAAACTTCTCGCCAATAAATCATCAGAAATATTGCGACTTGTGCGCGTCTCAAGCGCACTCTTTACGCTCGTCCTAATGCCTGTTAGGTGTCCGTGGATTTGCCTGTATTTGGTGTTGAAAATGGAAACGTCTTTAGACATGGAAAATCGATTTTACAATCGATTCAATGAACACTAAATGTCTCAAAAATCGATCAGGATTTTTCCACAAAAGTGACAGCCCTACTTGACGGTGAGTAAATGATGACAGAATTTAAATGTTTGGGTGAACTATCATTTAACGGATGTAGCCCAAATTGTAAAATAAATAAATAATAATATAAATTAAATGTATAATTGTTTAATTATCTAAAAAATAATAAATTATTCAAATGATTCATTAAATTGTTTAATTAAATATTAAAAAAAAGTTTTTTGAAATTACTTCACTTTAGAAACATTATTTAAAAAAAAAAAAAAACATTTTTGACCAATGTCACTTTATTCTGTCACATTGTGGTTGTAGAAGTGGGTCATATGACACTAGAAACCTACAACTTGAAAGGAAATCGAGAATTAATTTTCAGCATCATCTTCTCACAAACCTCATTCAATCCATTTTCAGTGCACTTACTTGTGACCACCAATAGTTTTGTGGTGCATTTTCGTATCACTTTAACTATTTTCCAACAAAAAATGCTGCCCCATCTTTATAACAGGACCAGGCTGTATTATTTTCCAGTTAAGAGGCGCATTACTTAAATTACACCTCTTTTATCACTGTGTGTTGACCGTCTAAAGTGCCGTCTCAAGAACCGCATAAGACTGGATCAGGTCACAAAGACAGCATGTGATATCAGAGTGACCCAGGAAGCTGGCTGTCCGAAGCAGGATGTTTTTTTTTTTTTTTTTTTAAAGATGCTCCTCGGGTGAGCGGGGAGAAGTCGGTGGCAAGGTCGCATTGCATCGAAATGTAAATCCAGCCATCGTTTGACCCACCGCACAGGAGGAGCCAGCGTAGACAAGCTGAGCAAACAGCCCACCATCAGCTCCGACACACAGAAAACAGAGACTCGAAGCATACGGGTCGGAAGCAGTGAGAGATTTCACCCGGTCAATAACACAGAGCCGAGCAAATTGAAAAACCCTGCTGTTTGTTTAGTGCTGCAGTAAGGCGGCGATTCTCCGAGCACAATCGCCTCTCTAAACCGCACAAGAAAGAGAGAAGCCGAGGCCAAAGGCAGGCAGATGAATTCAATTAAAACAAATAAAAGGTCAAGACTGGGACCCAGCAAGACCGCAGGGAGAGCGGAGCACACAGCGTGATGTTTAGAGTCGGGCTCCATTGTGTTGACTAGCCTGCTAATGAGCTTCCAGTCAGAGAACCGGTTGTTGAACATGAGTGTCAGAGGCGTTCATTTGTAGAAACAGAAAGGAAAGAGCGAGAGAATTAAAAAAAGAGGGGACAGTGAAACTCATTTGTCGGAGACACAAGTAGTTGTAGCTGACAGGTCAATGCTTTGTGCCCGCAGAACAGAGGGCACCCCAGTGGATATAGGTCACCAGCCCAGCATGTCACAGAAAGGGTTCCTTTACAAAAACAATATAGAACCCCAAACAATGACCTGAGCTCAACCAAAACAAATAACTGATCACGTAAAATGATCCCTCTTTATATTCTGCAGTTTGGCAATTAATCCTGTTTGCCAAATTCAAGACTGATGATGTCTTAAAATCAATAGCTATCCGTCTAATTTTAATTTCATTGCTAATACTATTGGCAATCCATTATCTGGCTTGAGCCATTGTGTGTCCAGAAAATCATTTGCCCTCAGCCTTTGGTCATGTGTGGTGATAATAGTGTGTATGGTGGGAAATTAAGAGTCCTCCAAAGGTCTTTTTTTATGATTGCACATTGCTGTGCGACCCACAGCGTAAAGCCATCAGTAATCCCAGTAATAGAGGTGAATCAGAGCGGTGGGGCGGACAATCAATGTCCACGTCAGCTCAAGGTCATGAACAAAATAATGATGGTGATAAAAGCAATCCAATTACACTGATGTGATTAATCATAGAATAATATATTTTATGATTCCCATTCCAATTACATAGTTAAACAAGTATAATCGATAAATAGATCAATAGTCTCCTGAGAAAGACTCTAGTAATCTCAAATTTATCAACTCGAAGAGATCTCAAAGAAATGACAAATTTGGACTTTCTTTGTTCTGCAGAACATAAAAGAAGATATTTTGTAGAATAAACAATGCAAGTCAATGGGGCCCAAAAGAACATCGGACCCCATTGATGTTTTGTTCACTGTATGGACCAAAAAAAGAACAAGATGAGACCAGATGCAATCTAAAGTCAAAGATTTCAATACTCAAACATTTATTTTGACCCAAAACCAAATTATCTGAGGTATGCTATCCACATTAATATTATTGTATACAGTATAGCAACAAATATCTTTTTTTGTTTGTTTCTATTTTAATTTCTCCAGAGACATTTGTGAAAAAGTTTGAGATAAACCTCTGAGAAATGAGATGTATGTCTATCTAGCTATCTATATATCCAGCAGCTAAACAGACAGAAAGATGGATGGATGGATGGTCTCATCAAATGAATCTTGACTTGCCGTAATCTAGCAAATCAAATATACATTATCATAAAACCGTGAATCCTTGATTTTGTGTGTGTTGCGTGTGTGTGTGTCCCTCTCTTGCTTGTTTTAGCCGAGGCATTTGGCCATGGGGGCACTCTAATCCAGACTGTTTAAACCTGGAGAAAAGGCAGAGAACAGAGGCTCCTTCACAAACAGACCCTGTTCCCCTGGGGGGAAGCTGAACCACTAATCCTGCAGCCCAGTAAATGAAAGCATGCAACAGGGACAGGTCACCCAAACTCGCTAGAAGGGAGGAAAGAGAGAGGAATATCAGAGCAGTAAAAACGGCCCATGGCAGAGGTACAATACTAATCTAAAGCAAAAGAAGAAGAAAAAAACATAAATCAATGACCATTCCAGGGGTTCAGCAAAAAGATTAAATGTTCATTTTAAGCCATTAAACCGAATTAAGCTCGCCAACCCGGATCAGACTCAATAATCTTTTCTCAAGCAGGTGGTGGTATGAACCCTCTGCTGTTAGCCCTCTTCCTCATTTTATTGTAAATTTAGGTTTGACTAATTTGTGTCCGTTCGTGTGCTTGTTCAAACTGCAAGAGTCTGCAAAACATGCCTGTGATGTCTCGGCATAATAGCGTTAAGATCTGAAAAGGGATACAAATCTCAACCCTAAAATATAGTGAAATAAAAACAGATTTTTCGGTTTCTGCCCCAAATGTTTTATTTCACAAAATTGTGCTAAGATCCACCGCAAAACAAAAGCTTCACAAAAGAATTCTAGTGCTGCAAGGCGCCCTCTGTTGGTCACATTAGCTACTGCACTGTCCCCTGACCTCTCAGAATACATTCCTTCTTAGATGACTTCCCCATTTTGGTCCATATGTGGCAAATGACTCCCGTGTCATTGTGTTCGCATTGCTCCAGTGTAACATGGCACCCGCACTCCCACTGCGGCTTAAAATAACAAACGTTGGTCAGTCTTACGGCTCGGCGAGCAAGCACAGCGGGCGTCCTCCAGATGAGACGACGTTATTTACAGTCACATAGAGCACGGCAGAGCATGGCGGAGACAAAGCAGAAGAGACCATGCTTTGGCGCTGAAAGCCACTCGATGAGCGGTTATGCACTCCGGTCACATACACAACAAAAACACACAAGCTACCGCAAAACATACAAAGACATGGGGCAGTGGACTAAAGTCAGCCAATTAGGCCGATAACAGAGGGGAAGGTTCAGATGAAAGCAGAAAACATTATAAAGAGGAAAGAGGCTAGAAGAACAAGCCCTGCTGGGAGAGAAAAAGAGAGAAAGAGCGAGAACGGCTCCCAGTCACCGGACTGCCACAGAGACACCAACACTAGAACAGCACTATTTAGTCCTTCTATTGGGCACAAAATGATTTGTCTTCCATTTCCACTCGTTAAACGATTAAACTTAAAGTTTCATCATCCACTCGAATGTATTTTTCCTCCAACAAAAAGCATTTTCTTCAGGTTTTAAGGGTTGGCATTGGTGCAATCTAAATGCTTCTGAGATTCAAAAAGCAAAAAGATTTTTATTTTTATTTTTACTGTAATTGACTGAATTCACTGAAAGGACCAAGAAAAAAAGTTATTGCACTCTTCTGCTCGGGATAAGAAATTACTTCAAAAGCTCTGCATCTCGATGGAATCATTATCCTCATTGTCTATCTAGGATGCATTTTCCTGAACTCAAATTCCAACATTTGACATTTAAGTGCTAAGCTGTGCCAAAAAAGAAGCTTGTTCATAAGGTCTGACTGACACACACACACACACACAAACACTGAAACCATATTGAAATATTTGCTGCAACTCACAGCTCTGGCACACATAGATAAAAAAAAATGCTATTTGAGAGGATTGATATACTTTAAACCATCATTCCAAGTACATTAATATAACCATAGATTACCATTCTAAATTTATTTTCAAATAAAGTGCTAAATTGGCCAGTGTTGTGTGTTTTCACTCTTGTGGCAGGGAACTGGTACTTGTATGCTATTTCAGGATTTTTTTTTATTTATTTAACAGATTGTGGAACAGATTTTTCTTGCGTGCATTGAGACTGCTATATAGAAAAGATGCACACACCATTAACAAATCACCTTATGGTCACTGATAAATGATCAGGCTTATGACTTTCGGTTCTCTCTATATCCTGCTTGCCATACGGCATTGCACACAACACATGCATCAATTCTGGACAGTCGACTCATGTTGAGTTCTTCATTTTGTTTTCTTCTCTTTTTTTTTTTAATCCTTAGCAAGATGATTCATTATATATAGGCCTACATATATTTTCAAACAACGTAAACACTTTAATATAACATTAAAGAACTTTATAATACCCACAACCATTACATTTATTTAAAAAAAAATATTGCTGAACTTTTTTTCAGTGACTTTCCAATATAAGAGGAAACATTTTACTGCTTATTTTTAAAATATTTTAAAATGTTCCACAATGACTTTCATAATAGCCAACTTTATACAACAAATTATGGTAGCAAATATATGCATTAATAATAATAACACTTGTGACCATGTGCTATCATTTTCATTAATCACTGGCACGTGCATGCGTGCAGTGTAAAATACGTATATTATAAATGTCCAGCCGCAATCCACCGGTAACACTTCGAGAGCGAGTTCTACTGGACATGGGCACGCATGATGAACTCTAATATTACAACAAACCCTACTTAAAAACAATGCACTTGCTATTTTTCCTCTGCTTGCTTCATTTACCTTATGCATGATTTGTATGAACCACGTCATCCATATAGCGCACTTCAGTAAACTGTGTCTCCCGCAAACCTCAGCCATTAATTAACCCTATTATTTACTTGTTAAACACAAAGTCCTCTTACCTTCATTCTCTGGGTAATTCCGTAAGGCTTGACTCGGCGTGAGGGAGGATAAGAGAAAGAAAAGTAGGGACGGATAAATCCAAAGGGTTGCCATTTTCAGGCTGCGCTGGGCGCGCGCTGCATCCCTCTCGCTGTAGAAAGTTACTGAGGCTCGCGATCAGAGCTGAAGTGAGGAGAGGAGAGGAGGAGAGCAGGAGAGGAGAGGGAGGGTCCGGTTATACTCGGCGTGTCAATCATCCCGGGCTGCCAGGGAAACGGAGGACGGCGGGAGGCGCGCTGGTGCTTTTATAGGCGCGAGCTCGATAAAGATCTCAACCGCCACAGAGAAACTGAAGGAAGCGCAGACGATGACAGCTGCCAAATTTCATTTTAGAGTGCCTTTAAACTGCTTAATTAAGGTATCTTTACTTGTAGCGACACTTTGTTTGATAGTTTAAGTTTTTCTTGTAAGCTATGCCTAGGCTGGAAAGAGAAAACCTCTCGTATTTGTACGAAATTAAACAAACATGCAATACTTTAAAGGTGCATTGCGCAACATTTCATGTTAAAAATACCTGTTTTTCTATCCTATACATGCTTAAAGAACTGCCTGATGGGCTGAATGAGCCCTTCTCTGCGCACTGAGATTGCCTCTATAATCCTGTACAGTAAAATATACACTGTTAACAATTTTATTGTATTTTTACAGTTCAGTACTGGCAGCAAGGTTGCCAGCAAGGTACTGTATTTCGATTTACAGTAACTGTACTGTAATTCAATTTACAGTACTGTAAACTACAAAACAGTATTGTACTGTATTTTTTACAGTATTTTGTCATTTTTGTCTACTTCTGTTGTAATTTATACGATATTGTACTGTAATATCTATATTGATATATTGATGCATTATTGCAAAACATTGTAATTTTCAAATTACTAATGATATTATAACTATATAATATGTAGTTATTACAGTATATAAATCTATAGGTAATAATATTATAATGCAACTTCAGAATAACTGCAAATCAAAAGACAATCCAAACAATGTTCTTGTCAAAAAAAAAATTTATTGATCAATTACACTATTAAAACCATGTATGGTGAACGCATTTAAGAGAGAGGTTGAGAAACTGCATGACTTGCAGCTGTAGCTGGACATACTTAAAGGGATACTCTACTGGTTTTTCATATTAAACTATGTTATTCCCTTAACTAAGACGAGTTGATACATACCTCTCTCGTCTCAGTGCGTGCACTAAATCGCTGTCTTGCGGCGAAACTTTGTTAGATCTTATCTCAGCCCTGTTCATTCAATACGGGCCAAGAAGAGAAGCGACCAAACACCTCCACGTTTTCCCTATTTAAAGACAGTTACACGAGTAGTGTGACTCGACCTAGGACGGTGACACAAAATAAAACGTTGTGCTTTTCTAAGCGTGTAAAATGGATAACTATATTGTATGGCAGAATACCATAGCAAGTGCTTGGGAGCACTTCGACTCTGCGCAGTAATATCATCACTCGTGAAAAGTCCTCTCCCCCCGCTCCCTCTCCTCCTCCCTCTCATTTCAACGGGAGCGGACTTTTCACGAGAGATGATATTACTGCGCCGAGTCGTAGTGCTCTCAAGCACTTGCTATGGTATTCTGCCATACAATATAGATATCCATTTTACACGCTTAGAAAATTTTGTGTCACCGTCCTAGGTCGAGTCATACTACTCGTGTAACTGTATTTAAATAGGGAAAACGTGGAGGTGTTTGGTCGCTTCTCTTCTTGGCACGTATTGAATGAACAGGGCTGAGATAAGATCTAACAAAGTTTCGCCGCAAGACAGCGATTTAGTGCACGCACTGAGACGAGAGAGGTATGTATCAACTCGTCTTAGTTAAGGGAATAACATAGTTTAATATGAAAAACCAGTAGAGTATCCCTTTAAAAACTTGGCTGGGATTTTGAGGTGGTACTGGAACCTTGGACCGATGACCAAAACTGAAAAAGACATGACACACAAAAACACATGACAAAATCTGTTAGCCACAGCACCAAAGATGAGCAGACAGACAGTGGAAGAGAGAAAATTCTGTTGAAATAACAAAAACAGCCACAAAAAAAAAAAAAGGAATCTTTAGATTTTAAAACTTTAAGTTTAAAACATTGTATTAACATGGCTAATACTTACATAAAACTCCTTCCCAGGCTGCAAATTGTCCCACACTGTAGAGCTGTAAGAAATCAAAATAAATAGTATTCACTTAACGGTTATGTGTTTCTTGTTAAGGAAATATCTCATAAATCTGCTACAATACATCTAAGTTAGGTTAATAAAACAAGCTTCACTTGGCCTCTCTAAATATTCTAACTTGATTTTTTGGCATGCAGTTTACTTGTCTTTGTTGCTTAATAGATCATTAACTCAGTCTGAAGTTTTTCAACAATTTAGGCCTACACCTTTATTTATATTTTTAATTATTATAATAATCAATATAACTGGGTCTCCTGCCTAAATAGAAATGAAGTAAAAGGCTAAACTGGTACCAATAGCCAATCTCTCTAGCCCATCTCTCTAAGCCCAAATAAATCACCCATTTTGCGTTGCAAAGGAAAGTGCAGTATTTTTAAGCCTTATTTTCACGCGTCTTATTTTGTGTCTAAACGACTTCAATTTGGTCCAGTATTGATCATAAAATCATTAAGTTCGTCATTCGGGAAAGGGACTGCAAATATAGCAGTTTGATCAAAATGTATAACGTTATGTCTATTATAACTGCTTGTTTTTACCACTGACAGGCTCGGGTGTTCCCTACAGAGATAGGCCTAACAGTTAACGTTAGACTAACATGTCAAATGCATTAATTTAATCTCGCAGACCATCGTAAAACACATTTAATTAAAACTCGACAGAAACAAAATAAAACTCACAAAAGACCATCTCGATTTGTCTTTCCACCGTTCCAACAATCACCAAATCTGTTTTTGTCGAAATAAACCGTAAGGTAATGTTAATTCACGGAGAGATAACGTTAACAAACATAACAGTGTTTTTGCAACCGTCGCTAAACTTCCACTGTCATTTCACATTAAAAGCTATGTAGGCTACACACTATAGCGTAAAATCCTAAAACCTTATTATAAAATTCAAAATTAACTTACCAAATTTCCAGATATCCGCAGAGTGAGATATCCGCGCTGAGTGAGTGAACTGCCGCAGTTGTCCTCTGACGTCAGTCAGGCGGCGCGCGCGCTCTCTGTTTACAGCAACCCTGTATATTTGCCTGACATGTTACAGCCAGGTTACAGCTAGGTTACAGCAACACTAAAATGTACTGTAAAATGTGCCCGCTCAAACAAAATTACCCAGAATGCAATGCAAATTACAGTATTTTACTGTAATATAGAACTGCAGTATTGTACTGTAGGTTTTTACAGTACTGTGCTGCTAAATCTACAGCGAAAGTTAACAGTGTATAAGAGGGATTCGGGCTCGAATTTGAGACTGGGCGTGACGTCATGCGCGTTCACGCTCACCAGGCTATGTCTCAGGTTTGTGTATTTGCCGGCGCCGCCATTCTTAGCATCAGCGAAGACAACTCGTGCGTCAAAGGTAGAAGATGGATTCAAAGAGACCGGCTAGTCCATTCCAAACCCCAACACAAACTCCACGTAAAGTAAAGAAAAGAAAAATTTTGTCTAGTGCCACCAAAAGGTCCAAATTGGAGTCAGACAGGCGTCGGAGTAAGACGAGACCTCGGGAAGGCATTTAACAAATGGAGAGATCTACGATCTGCTCTACTGTAGGTTTTTTCTTGATAAAACGGTAAGATATAGCCCAGTCTCTAATGTTTGATACGGCCAAATCTATATATGACAACAAATGACGATGCGTAAAATGTGTAATCCTTTAGCGTAAGCTAGATACATGTACAATCAGAATTGGTTTTACTACCATTGTTAGTGAACAGTTTCATAAACTAGGAATTGTGTTCGGAAGAATAGTACAACATGAAACATAAAACATATCCAATAAAAGATGCGTGTGGTCCATGAGCGTGCACAACTCTGGTTGCAGTTTTGCTTGTCGCCAGAGGGGGCGTAGTTCTGCAATTAAAACTCAGAGACTTGCGTTTTGCACCTTTAAGAGATTCTCATATCGCTATAAAATTGCGCTTCGCTCAGGCTATATACTGTACAGGTCTATTTTTTGGAAGAATTTAGGACTAATGTTCAAAAAAGCATGCAGCGTAGCCTACTATACGAAATCCAAAATATAGCCTAGGCTGCCAAGTACTGTGAATGCTAATTTTTGCTGCACGTTATCGAGTTATTATTAGCATTGCTAAAGTACGCTGTTCTTCTGTGGTCAGATTTCTCTTTCATGCTTGTGGCTGTATCCAAAATCACTCATATTCTCTCATTCACTATCCACTTGAAGGATTGATTGAAAACAAATGAGCCAATTCGTACACTGAAGGTGCATCCCAATTTGGGTCCTTATGCACTATTCTATATAATTTTGTAGTATAAATAGTGCAAGTGAGTTCACAATGAAAATTCCAAAAAGAAAAAGTGCACTTTAAATACGTAAATTATGCACTTAACCGAAAAAAACCTGTGGAACGTTGGACACATAATGCACTTGCATCTTTCCTTAAGTGGAAGGGCTATCATACTCCAATGTTGAATGACAAAATAACCATATAAAATTCATTCACTAACACAGTTGAATACAGTTTAAGTGCATAGAGTATTGTGTCATTTGGGACACAATTTGAGTGTGCCGGAAGGGCTGCCCCTTTTGCATATTTTGCTTGCTGTTGTGAATGCCATCACTGCCGAGACTGAAAATTCATTCAGCGCAACCCTCACATTATGCATTATGGGTATGAACCATTGAGTGTACATCAGTTGTATTGTATACTAATATACTTATAGTCCACTATGGTTTCGGACACCTCTACAAATGGTTTGCCCCTAAATGAGTGCACTAGATGAGATTTTGGACACAGCTTGTGAAACTGGAGTCATGACTAAGTTGCCATGGCAGAGCAACAAAAACAAACAGTGCCATAGAGTGGAGCAGGTATGATGTCTAATTCGTCGCTGGTTCCTTTGAGATTTTCCTATGGGGTTTTTCTATTTATGAGTAAAAAAAAGCCCATGGTAAACATAACTTCACAATACTTTGACGTTTTGTTCTAAACACACACTCACACCCCTAGTTGTCTAGTTACTTATTTAAAACGTACATAACTGCTTCAAAATTCATGTTTTGGCTATGGGTGTAATTTACGTTGTAGAACAAAATGTCAAAGTAAGTTATGTTTACCACAGGTTTTATTTTACACATAAATCGAAAAAACTCCATTATAAAACGAGCGGCGAATTACTCTTCAAGGTTCTGATGTCATACTTGCTGCAACACTCTGTTTCATCATACTTTTAAGTGTGTTTTCATACAGCTCATAACTAAAAAAAAAAAAAACACTCAGCGGAACAGTTATGGCATGCTGATGTGATTAATAATTAATATTTCTGAAATAAACAACTCAGTTAAAATCTTACAGGTCAATTCGCTAGTGTGCCACCACTGTTTCCAAATGAACTATTGTTAGGTAGAAAAAAAGAAAACGCCTCGTATTAATATGGAAAGCAAACAAGATTTACGTCATTCTTAAATTATGTACTATATAAAGCTTTATGACATATTTACAAAGCATTCAGAGTACAGATTACAGCAATAAGTCAGACATGCTTGACATGTAAAAACGGTGGTAAAATAACATATGGCAACAAGTGGCTTATTGCTTTTATAACATCAAAAATAAGAGCAACTGTCCTAATTTACTTACACTCATGTTGTTCCAAACCTGTTTGACTTTCTGGCCTAGTTTCACAGACACGGCTTAGATTAAACCAGGATTAGGCCTTAGTTCAATTAGGACTTTTATAAACGTGCCTTAAAAAAATAAAAAAAAATAAAAAATCTTGAGACAAAACAATGGCACTGACATATTTTATGATATGGGGGTTTATAACTAGGGGTCTGTGTCTTCTGTGAAACATAAAATATATTATGAGAAATATATTATAAATAATATATTATGAGAAATATATTATGAGAAATATCTCAGCGTTTTTTGTCCAATGGACAGCAAACCTGTAATGGTCTGCAAAACAAAACGTATCTTCTTTTTTAAAGAATGTTGATACTAACAATCTTCAAAATATATTTTTTTGTTCTGAAGAAGAAGAAAAAATCCCACAGGTTTGAACTGACATAATTGGTGAGTAAATGATGACAAGTTTCTTTTTTATGTAAACTACCTTTGAACACATTTACAATAACCTCCCCCCTCCCCTCCAGAACTATCATTTTATAAATAAGGTACGATGCATTGACTACAGTACAAGAAAACCTGTGCAAGGTAAAATGTATAATCTTTGCCAGATCTAGAATGCAGAGCTGAACACTGACCAGTGAAACCAGCATTACTTTATCCATTTGCTCTTTGCTCCAACTGGGACTTTCTAAGTGTCCAATTAAGACAGCAATTTACACCCCATACAGGCTGCATGCCAATGACCTAATTTCCCCATGGGGTAAAATAAGAAAAGGTTTTTTGCAGGCCTCATTCATCCAGTAACAAAACTCTGCTTGTCATGGCAACATCAATGACGTGACAAGGCTCTCAGACTCCTCAACTACCATCAACCCCCATCTATGGCTGTGTGTGTGATGTCTTTAAGACACTTGCAATCCTCATGGTCGCTGTGGATTGTCTCTGAATGCTACTGTAAAGTGCAGTGTCAGCTTTTGCTCTTCAGGAGAAACTATCAAAGTCAAGGCAGAGAATATGAAATATGTCTGCAATATTCCTCTCTTCTCTTTCATAAAACAAATGGCCATTAGAGGAGGATAGAGAGCTATTGTTAAGATTTCCTCATAGAATCACTGCCTGGTGTACATTTAGCTTCAGTCATCGCTATGTTCGACACACACACACACACACACACACACACACACACACACACACAAAACCTTTCTTCTCAGGCTAATTCGTGCCATTTGTGCATTTCTGCCATTCTGTGTCATTTTGAGCCACATCAAAGCTTAATGGTTGACTTTTTGTCCAAAAGAAATGCTTCACTCTCTACCTTTTTTTAGCACATTTCTAAAAGGATTGAACTCTGGTCACCTGCTCTCTCCCCCTTTCACCCTCAAAGGTCAGCCAGTTATAATGGCTTGAATTGAGGGCCAAATCCAACTCTTCATTCTACAGATTGTTCTATTTGGTAGGTTGTGCTGTTGTGCAGATTCATTGCTGTAAGGAAACGCACGTCAAAAAAAAGCCACATGCACATGGAACCACAAAAGAAAGCAATCTGTTGACCTCGAAAACAGTAAGATATGCAGATGTATTTTGCATGTTACTTTACTCATAACATGTGCATTTACACACACACACACACACACATATACAACTGTTCAGTAAGATCGTGAGCTTAGAATTATAAGGTTCTATCTCCACTTTTGGTCGAAATTGAGTTTTTGACATAATCTTATCCATTAGGCTAGGTGTTTATTAATGCCTGTGTGGTGTTATTTTTGTAAAAAAAAAATATTTTGTTAGTAGTTATTAATAAAATAAAAAGGTTCCATCTCACAAAACAGCAGGGATGTAAAAACTTTGATGCTCAATATCTCAGAACTACCCTAAACGGAGATAGAACCTTATAATTCTAAGCTCACGAGATGTTAATACTTTTAGAAATTAATACTTTTATTGAACAAGGTTGCATTTCATTGATGAAAAGAAGTAAAGACTTTTCTATTTCTGTTTTCTATATCAATTTATTTGTTTTTCATATGCTATTTGAATAAAATAATCCTGAACATATCCACAAAAATATTAAGTAGCACAACTGTTTTCATCCACAAAAATATTAAGCATGCACAACTGTTTTCAACTCTGTAACAAATAAAACAAATTTTTAGCAACAAATCAGCATTTTAGAGTGTTCTCAAAGTAGTTTTTTGTTTTGTTTTGTTTTTAACTATTTTGATCAAATAACTCCAGCCTTGGGGAACATAAGAGACTTCTCAAAAAAAAAAAAAAAAAAAAAAAAAAATATATATATATATATATATATATATTCTCATATATCTCATAATATACTATTGTGTGTATATATATCTCATAATATAATATAATATATCACTGAAGTCCCAAAAGTTCAGTCCAGGTTTCAACCTCCAGCTGAAGCCACTGGCCTTGTGGTACTACAGGGCTCGCTGAAAGGGTCGTCTGCCATGCTGAATTCACCTAACACTCTAACAGGCTTTTCAGAGCTACTCACTCGTGTGTTAATGTCTCTATTGTGGTGGACCAAACATTTAATGGCCAGCAGTTTGGTGCTCGCATTTAGAGGAAAAGAAAGGATTTTTATGAGGAGGAGGGGACACTGATCTAGAGACCCTCTGGACATCACAGACCGCCAATGAGGGGCGGGCTGGACGAGGCTAATGGGTAAAGAAAGAGAGAGAAAGTTGAACAGCGTGGGTCCGTGTGCCTCGGGTTCCAAGATAGATAGTTCGAGCGCGAGGAACATAATGGAGGGAGGGAGAGTGATAGTCTGCTCATGAACGGAAGGAAGCAAATTGAGAGATGAGTGCAGGGATGGGGGAGGAGGTATAACCATAGCGGAGAAAGTAACTCCAGTGCAACTGAACCACATGGCATGCAGCGTGCAGCAGGTAATTCATCATGTCTGAGTTTGCAAGGGACTGCACACACAAAAGTGAGAGTGTGGGAAAGCCCAGGACAACAATGCAAGCTTACAAGCTCCCCCCCATAAACACCCCCCTGTTCTCCTCTCCCATCTCCTAAGAAATCCCTCCCTGAGCAAAGAACTTCGCCTGCCACACTGTAAAGCAGACAACCATTCATCCCATTCCAATAAGTAAGTGAAAGAGCATAAGAACTTTGTGCATCCTAGTTGCCAGTCACTATTTCACACTCTTTCTCTCTTTCTGTGCACATAATGTTGTTGTCAGGTCTGCGATCACTTGAGACATGAAGATAAAAATCCCTGAGATAGCCCCAGCCTTTCAAAGCTTTATCTGTTGGCCTTTTTGTTCTAGAATGAGCTCCATTTCTGAGCTCTATGTCACTGTACTGTCTCTAGGTAAAGACAAAATCAGATCCAGCCAGAAATCTCATGACAGCTTTTCTTCTAAGAAGATATTCACCGCAGATGCGCAAAAGCAGATGCAGGACAATGCGATTTTAGTTTCGCACTGAACTCATGAATGCCTTATGAAACATGATATTTACTTCTCAGTTATTTATCTAAAGAGATCTGAAACAAACGTTTGGCAGCTACTGTGTTGCCTTGTAGGAAACCACAGTAATTTCCTGCATAGTTAGTGGGCTATAGGGGGGCGTTATTGCTTTGCAACTTTCTATCTGCATTACTATTGCTGAGATACTTTAGCTGCATGGTGTTTGAATCTGGCCATCTTTCAGAGCTAGTTTATCTCAATGTCTTTACACTGTATTTGAGATCCACAACCAATATTTCACAGGCACCAATATAGTGGTCTAGTGTATGAAAGGTTAACCAGTCTATCCATAATAGATCCTGAGACAGAAAGATCTACAGTAGTACTCTTGACCCAGACTCGCAAGAATATGAAACCTCTTCCCTCTCCATACAATCATTATACTGTCTGCATGGAGGAGTGGAATGTATGGCTTTGCTGCTGATACATAAAGTTTTGCACTTTAAAAGTTTTAAAAGTTCAATAGTGTCGTTTCTACTCAGAGAGCTGCAAGAACAAAGCCCAACTTTATTAACATTTATGAACACCAAACCTTTAGCATTACCATTAATATGACTAAATAATGGCCAGTCTTACAATTATTCATATCTAAACTAAAAATAAACAATGCAAGGATTGAAAAACAGACCTATCAAGTGTCTGTCCTCTCAACTTTCATTTAATGAGAGACCCAACATCATTTTTAATTCATTCGTTTTGACAGCTCTGGGGGCAATTTTAGAGAAACCTTCGAGATGTGGTAAGAAGGCTGTTGAAGAACTCTGGTCTCTTCCTATACATTCACATTTATTCTGCTACAAGTGTCATGCACACAATTTCCAAACTGACATTTTTCTTTCCTCAAAAAGCAACTCGTCTCAAACTGTTAAGGTCTGTTCAAACCAAGTTAACTATAACAATAACTAGTTTAAAAGTTTTAATAATCATTCTAATTCTATGAGAATAGGGAAGTACACACCACAGCTAATGATAATGACAGAAGAACAATATCAATGGAATCACTTTCAGAATGATTGTTTTTCCCCAGGTGATGAACGATAAAAACATTGACAGCCAATCAGAATCCGCCCGATTTTAAAGAGCTCAAGCATTTAAAGCAAAAGACAACTTCAGTGAGCAGCACTTATAATAAACAATGTTATTGTATGTTTTTGTGGAGGCTATATAATAGTTATCTATATGGTTATCTTTCATGGTCTGAATGGGTCTAAGATTAATCGTATTTAATTATGACAGTCTTTTGACAGCCATAATATTTTAAAGCCATCATTTCTAAGTATCCTGGAACCTGCCTAAATACTCTGAATCACTTCGTGTGTTTACTTGCACAGTCTTTGTAACCTGACAACATGGTCATGTAAACTCCTTAAACTGTTCTTTTATTTGAGAACGGTCATAAACTGCTTAAATAAAGCGAGAGCACACATACATTTTTGACAATTTGTCATGTATACACCTAGCCTTATTAAAACCATTCTCAGTTGTAACTGAGTTATGGTCTGGCAAAGCGTCATAGACAAATCATTTCCAGAGGGGCGTCACCAACGGACGTAGCGGATAGACCTAAAACCAATCAGAGCGATGAAGGAGATGACGAATGCAGAGCGGCGGAGAAACATCTCCAAGTGTTGTTCTTTGCTCGGTTTTTAACAAAAAGGAAACGATCAAATCGCTTAAAACAGACGCGATAGCTGATTCGAACGTGCGATGTTCGACGGCAGCATCCATCTTTGTAATGTAGGCTACAAAATCTGCTTCAAAATCCCAGCGCTGTCGTCATCGTGTGAAGCCCGCCCCAACGTTTCTGATTGGTGCCTCGATTTCGACGGATTGGAAATGGGCTTCAATGAGCTCTTTGCCAGACTAACTTTCAGAGCAAATCTAAATTTGCCAGAAGTTGTCTGGGTTTTCCCAGGCTAGTATACACCTTAATCTATGGTCTTATTAACGTTTTGACATCATATAACACTGTTATACTTTCAGGTTTTTGGAACAATCAGGTTTTTGGAACAATCTGATTTTGGATAGTTTTCAGCATATTGCGGTGCATGTAAACTCATTTATTGTGCTAAATAACTAATAACAAAACTATTTCATGAGGAAAAACATAGATGATTTTTGGGGGGATGAACTATATCCTCTCTACACCCAAAATACATCTTGTTCTTCCTGTACACTGCCAGCATTAAACTGAGTGGAAATCTATGTGTGATTTGTCACCATTTCCACAGACTTAGACACCCAGGCATACAAACCCCATCCCTAATGGACACTCTGCGCACGCTAAACAAATTAGGCCCGCGCATTACAGCTAGAGTGCTAGACAGAGAGAGATAAAGATGCTAAAGCTAATGGCTACCAACACTCTCTTCTAACACCATGATGGATAACCGTGGGTAACATAGTTACAAAACCCCCCGGAGGCACGATCGACAGGCAGCCCCGCAGCTAGACGTCAAAGGACGTTCTCATACCCAGAGTGAATGAGTGAATGCATTACGATCCATCAACGCTCAGACACCTTTAACACCATTACAGAGATGCTTTCACTTAACAGAGTCTAGACTAGGCAAAAACAAACTTATCAGCTTCACCTATGGATGATGAAGAGACGCCTATATGCAACGACTGGCGTTATACATTTATTAGTGTCGATGTCACGTGTCCAGGTCAATAAACACCATGGACCCAATGCACTAGTAGGGAACTCGGTTTTATTTTTACGTTTTTATTTTTCTGGATTTCATTTTTCAACGTTTAATACAATTTTAATAATCAAAATGGAAGTAGGTCTGTAATCAACATTTTTTAACTATTTAAAAATGTTTTATTCAAATTTGAACAATAATAGGGGCCTATGAAATGGTTTCTTTTTTCAGAAGTTCTGTCTATTTAAATTTTTCTGGATTCTTTTTGTTTATGGTTTGCACGACAGAGGTTTACAGTTTCAATTAAAACATGTAGATAATATTGTTATATTCCTTTAAAAATAATGTTTTAATAAACTGTATTATTATTGTTATTACTTTTGAGAAGTACAGTCTACTGTACAAACTGTCCCACTGATTCACAGAGACACACATATTTTTACAGTTTAATATATACACAGACAATTAGTCCATATCACGATTTGATTTATTCACTCATATTTTGCCATATTGACGCTAAAGGATGCCAGTAACGTGTATGACGCCTTGGGTTCTGCGTGTTATATTCACGCTAAAGGGTGCCATGTGCGTAGTATTTCAACGAAATGTCATATGGCGTCACCTATATGACGCCAAAGGATGAGAACGGGCTCGCATTTTCAGTATTATACAAAAACCTACAAGACTCCCACTGATGACACCATGAGGACCGTAACATAATTGTGTTAGTCAGATAACGGTCGGTAACTGTAGCAATGGTGTTGGCAGTGATAAGGAAGAAGACGGGTGAAGCCCATTAGGACACACTTCCTCGGTGAGCGGGAGAGTGAATCTCTCACACATCAGTGGACCTTAATCAGATCTGGAGCCAGCACAGGGGCTCATCTGCACCTTTCATCTTTCTCTCTCCCGCTACCACTCCGACTGTCACTCCATCATTCCAACCTTCAAATCTCTCCTATTTTTGTACTGATAAATGCACACATCGCTTGTTCTGTGCGCCGCATGCGTTACCCAAGTAACTGAAGCCGTTGAGGGGCCGATCCTGTGATCCTTTGGCATGTGTGACAAAAGGAAAAAGACACAGCAGAGTTAGAATTGCGAATGAAGAGGAAACCGGAGAAATGTGATGTGGTTTATTGGTAATGCTGTCATGTAAACAAACATTACATGCAGTTCAACGCACTGGCTCACTGCACAACATCACTTTGACATGCGGTTGGAAACACGATCGTCTTGACATCCGTTGAAAATTCCAGAATGTTCCAGCACATTCTTCAATTCCTCTTGGAACCTGTCATGGTCAGTAGGTTAACCAGCCATCTCTAAGCTCTGACCTGGTCTCAGACGTTGACAGAGCGATCTGCTGAAAATCATCCGAAGACCCCCCCTAGGCTCATGCTCTGACTTCGGGGCACAATTACAGCCAGTGTTTCCAAACACAGCGCACGGTCCGTCATGAGTGAGTGAGGTTCACAGCATAATCTGCCCCAACAGAGGGGCCCCTTTTCCAGCATGCAGGGCTTTGATTCTGACCTCATTTAACCCCGAAAAGTCGAGTGAGTTAGCTGGGGGATGGAAGCAAACACATTTTTATGTTGAATATAGAACATCATACAAAGATAAAGGAAGTAGGAAGAGCTTGTTCATCTAGAGATCGACAATCACAACCAAAGCAGCTGCTTCCCGTGGTCTCACCACCGACACTTACATTTTTTGTCTCTTATATGAACTAACTTCAATGGCATGATTGAGTCTCTCCTTGGCAGGCAGAAAGTTTTTCTGTTTATCTCCATTCCACTTTCAAAGGTTAGATGGACGCATGAACTTCTGAATTGTCTGGGTTTTTCTTTTGCTCTATCATGCATAATTGTTACAACGATACATTTAAAGTCTCTTTTTTAGGTTTCTATTAAGTCTAAAAACCTAAGTCTGTTAATCGGGCACCCACATCCCTCTGTGTGAATCGGCTATGGGTGAAGACGGAGAATACCATTATAAGAATAGCATGAATAGTTACCAGTGATGAACAAGTGGAGCGAGTGAAGTTGGTATCTAAAGTAATCATTTCTGGATCAGCTGTGGCTTTCAGTGGCTGTGAACCATGAAATCTGGGGCAGGCGCGCAACAATTTAACTACTTATTGATTGTATGTTTCTGCTCCCTGTGAAAAGTCCAGACTACCACTGAGACAGCTGAAATACCACAATTGAAGAATTTCATCAAATCTTTTTTTTTAAATACAGACAAAATTAGCAGGCTTTCTTTAATACAGAATAAAGGTTTTTTATTACCAGGTTAAAATCAAAGTTAATTTTACAATTCATTGTCACATTTTCAACAAGTATACACATTACAGCTAAGGAAATCAGATGTTTTTTGAACACCACCAACAATACTATCAAATGTTTTTTATCACGTTCTAATAGTGTATGTTGTGAAAAATACACAACATACACTATTGTTAAAGAGTTTAGTGTCACTAAGATTTTTTTTCAGCAAGGATGCATTAAATTGATCAGAAGAGATAATAATGACAATTCTGTTTCAAATACGCTGTTCTTTTGAACTTTTATTCATCATAGAATCCTTGGGGGAAAAAAATCACAATTTCCACAAAAATATTAAGCAGCACAACTGTTTTCAATATTAATAACAAATGTTCCCTTTTGTTGTCACTCGTAGTTTTGTCGGATGTCGACGAATGGGGTTTCGCTTAGAAAGCCTATCAACTTCGAGTATTACAAAACGAGCCAATGGCAAAGAAATGCCATAGGTCTGCGGAATTTGCATGGCACCCTATGGCACCCTCGTCTTCATCTTTGGAACCTCCACGTGTGGCTCCTGGATGGGACGAGGCAGGTTTGAGTACCCTACCACCAACGGTGGTGGGTACTATCACTTCCGCTAGAGCGTCGTCCACGAGACACGCCTACGTGTTGAAGTGGAACCTCTTCGTCAACTGGTGCTCTTCTCGCCGAGAAGACCCCCGGAGATGTTCGATCGGTGTCGTGCTTTCCTTCCTTCAAGATGGGTTGGAGCGAAGGCTGTCTCCCTCCACCCTCAAAGTATACGTTGCCGCTATTGCCGCACACCATGATACAGTGGAAGGTAAGTCCGTAGGAAAGCACGACCTGATCGTCAGGTTCCTGAGAGGAGCGAGGAGACTGAATCCTCCTCGCCCTCCTCTCGTTCCCTCTTGGGACCTCTCAGTGGTTTTAACTGCCCTGCAGAGTGCTCCCTTTGAGCCTCTGCAATCAGTGGAGATTAAGTTCCTGTCTATGAAGATAGCTCTGCTGGTTGCACTGGCCTCCATCAAGAGGGTAGGGGACCTGCACGCATTCTCCGTTGACGAAGCGTGCCTGGGATTCGGCCGGCTTTCTCTCACGTGATCCTGAGAACCCGGCCTGGATATGTGCCCAAGGTTCCCACCGCTCCCTTCCGGGACCAGGTGGTGAACCTCCAAGCACTGCCCCTGGAGGAGGCAGACCCAGCCTTGGCACTGCTCTGTCCAGTACGCGCCCTCCGTGCCTATGTAGACAGAATGCAGTGTTTCAGGACCTCAGACCAGCTCTTTGTCTGTTATGGTGGGAAGCTGAAGGGAAAGGCTCTCTCCAAGCAAAGGCTGTCTCACTGGATAGTTAGACAGTTAGACAGCTGTCCCCTTGGTGTGACTGCCCACTCCACCCGGAGTGTGGCGTCCTCTTGGGCTCTAGCGCATGGCGCCTCGCTAACAGACATCTGCAGTGCTGCAGGCTGGGTGACACCCAACACATTCGCCATATTCTACAATCTCCGAGTGGAGCCAGTGTCCTCTCATGTACTCGCTTCAACCAGCTAGTACCGGACCCGCTTAGGTGTCTTCGCTTGCTCGCTATTCCACTCCATGGACTGGATACGTGCGATATATTCCTCAGGTGAGCTTCCTCCTCAAGCCCGGAGTTCTCCAGCACTGCTGATGTCGACGCCAGTGTCTATTGCCTGTGCGTTGGCTAGGTGCCTCCGTGTGCATGGTCCCCCCGCGGGCGACCCCCACATGTGTATTTCCACTGTAAGCCTCTCTGAGCATGTGTCTTTCCCTCGGCAAGCCACCTTGCCACCCCTGGGGTTGAAATATTCCACCTGCGGCTGGACACCCCAGTGTTCTCCATATGTATCCCTCCGGGTCATATGTGTATTCTGTACCGCGGGGATCGCCTGAGCTCAGTCTTGGCTCCTCAGCGAAGAAACATATCTGCATATTGCCGGCGTTCTCCTTTTATACCCACGAGGTGGGGCGGAATTGCGCCATGCAAATTCCGCAGACCCATGGCATTTCTTTGCCATTGGCTTGTTTTGTAATACTCGGAGTCGATAGGCTTTCTAAGCGAAACCCCATTCGTCGTCATCCGACGTAACGTCTCCGTTCCCTACTCAGGAAACGAGGGGTTCTTAAGCACGACATCTGTATTTTTTGTGATTTCCGAATGTCAAGTGATGCTGTAATTTATTCCTAACATCTCCGTAATAAATAGCATTTTAAAATATATTAACCGATCTTAAATATTTGAAAACTATATGGGAAGCAACAACCTTCCCGCTGGACCAACAGATAAAACGACTTTGAGACTTTTGGGGAATTACTCTTTACAGAAATAAAAAAAGATCTAGTGAATCTCACACCAACAGGTGATTTGAAGGTCTGTGTGGTGGAAGACTTCAGAAAAAAAAACATTAAATATAAAGAGGCAGAGAAAATGAAATCTCAGGATTAGAAAAAACAGCTTTTCAGATCAATGGCCGAGAAAAGGTCTGAGTATCGATTTGAAAAAGGTACTTGTGGCGTATGAAAACACAGAGGTGGATTTTCTTTCTGCTGATGGCTTAGATGACCTTCTTCAGATCCTCAGAAGCAAGCACACCAGCTACACACCTTTCATATCTCAGGCTTGTGTGTCCGTTCCTATCAAACTCAGAGGTGAGATACTGTAACCTGACCGAACCTTGTTTAAAAAGAAAAAAGCCTCAAGCCCTGTCCATTCTGATCTTAGTTGTGAACTGTAATTGGCTCGCAGTCTACCGACATGATCCTGTCAGCTCGTATGATTGACAGCCCTTAGTCCCAGAAAGCCTCATTTGTGGAGAGTTTCTTGCTCACTTTGGCAATAAATATCCCTCTCCTCATCTCCTTGGGAGAAAATAGTACTCGCTAATGTTCTGCTCATAGGAACATGTGTGTGCACACATGCGTGAGCACATTGAGCATCACTGTTCAATGGGGAGTATCCATAGACAGATTGATTTTTATACTGTACCAACAAACAGTATATTCTATCTCCTAGCCCTACCCCTAAACCTACACATCACAGAAAACTTTCAGCATTTTTCAGATTTTCAAAAAACATCATATGATTAATAAGCTGTTTTCCTCATGGGGACCGAAATATGTCCCCACAAGTTCAGAGATTTCTGGCATTGCCATCCTTGTGGGCACATTTTGTCGTGATAACTCACACAGAATATCTGAACCACACGCACGCACGCACACACACACACTCACACACACACACACACACACACACACACACACACACACACACACACACACAAACAAACACACACACACACACACACACACACACACACACACACACACACACACACACACACACTGCTTCTACAGACTGCAACTACAATGATACATAAACTGAAAGCTGCTGTGGGCCATTTAATGATGAAGAAGTGCTCTTGATATAGCAATCAGGAGAATTCTTAACATTTGAATAGTTTCTTCAATCAGCCAATACCAAGAATATTTAAAGTAACTAGGATGGAATACCATTATACAAAGCAAATGTGACCTTTAGCTGTAATTGTAATTTATCTATCCGTTGTCCATCTGTCTGTCTGTCTGTCTGTCTGTCTGTCTGTCTGTCTGTCTGTCTGTCTGTCTGTCTATCTATCTATCTATCTATCTATCTATCTATCTATCTATCTATCTATCTCAAAATGACAATAACAATATGACTGCAGTATGCAGATTCTAGTGTCCCTGCAAAGCCACGCTTTCACAAAACAAGAGGGACAGGCTATTGATTGGAAGAGGGTAGAATCCATTACCAGGGGTCATTCTTAATCCTGCCTTACAAAGATGCCACTCTTATTGACTATAGGATGGCAAATTAAACAGAGGAAGTGAAGATATGCAGCACACATGCTCACACACAAACACACAAACGACTCTTCCCAGAGGTTAATACACAAAGGACAATCAAACATGAACGAAAACAGGCCAGAGGAGCGGTAGATACGAATGAAAGAAATAAAACCTCAAGTTCAAAGAGGAATCTTTTCTATTTACGTTTGCAGACTTTATCTCAATGTACAACATACCCATTACATTAAAAGAATTCAAGGTGCTTACTAAGGCAATACCTGCAGGTGTACAGATGCTGTTCAAAAGCAGTGTATATACATCCACAGTCTCTGTCTGTCCTCCTAGACCTGAACATACTTATGTCGGCAATATCTGTTTCTCTGGGTTAAAGACTAACTATTATAAAATTAGATCCTTGTTTTTAAGAGAGATTATTTCTACGCCTTATGTTATTTTCTAATGGAACAGTTTTTTTAGTAATGTAAATTGGACTCAAGTTTGGTCATTACCTCAAAAATTCCTCCTTACAAATAAGGTTAAGGAAATCTCATATAAATGAATTCATAGAGTTTATCCTACAAAGGTATTCCTATAAAAATTTAAAATTAATATTGATTTAAATGTTCTTTCTGTGAATGCTCCACTGAAACAATCTCTCATTTGTTTTGGTCTTGCCAATATACCCAGTATTTTTGGAATGATGTGGAGATTTTCATTGCTGAAAATATTTTAAAAACATTTAAATTATCTTACAAACATGTCATTTTGCTATTATATCAAGGATCACTCTTTAAAGAATGTTGGTTTTATTATACATTTTATTTTATTTCTATGTAAATTTCACATTCATATGCAAGTTTACAACAGGCAAACCTCTTTTTATGGTGCTTGGAAAATAGATTAAAATGCATGTAGATGTGACGTCAAAATCTAAAAATAGTAAAGCAATTAAAGTGATTGATATATGCTCCTCCTTTAACATTTTCACATAATATAAAAATATAAAATATAATGAATGGTGCTGACCTGTAAAGTACATTTTCTGTATTTAAATTGCATTGGCATACCCTTTGGAATTGTTAAATGTATAATGTATATCTATTTGTAAACTGATGCTTATGTACCCTCTCATCTTTTTATTTCATTTTTTTTTTCTTGTTGAGGCATGTGAATTTTTTTGTTTTGTTATATGAGATATGACACTATACATGTTACCTGTTGTTGACAATAAAGCATTAAATAAATAGGAATCTTTTCAATAGTATATCTCATATAACAGCAGACAACATATTATATTATACAAGCTCCCTGTGTCACTGCTTATATGTTTTCCTTTTTAATTGTTTGTTTTCAGCCACAGCCTGGCTTTTTGTGTCTCTCTTTGAATCTCAGGGACTTCTGAAACACAGGATGTATGTATGTATGTATGTAAGTGTGTGTGTGTGTGTGTGTGTGTGTGTGTGTGTGTGTGTTAAATTCTGCTCATTTAAGGTGATGTTAAATCAAATCCAAAATTAATAAAAGAACATATGTTATAACTTATAAGCCTGACAGCATCAAATCAGCATTAATCTGTTATGTACAATAATCATTCAGTGAAGACTTATACAACTTCTTATACAATAAATTTACTGTTTTACCTTTTTAATATTCGTCCTTGTAACTGTCAATGTTGTCATGATTGACGTGTTGCTTTGGGACAATTGCGTCAGTTCCAGTGAAAAGTCAGAAATCTTCATTCACTTTCTCCATGGCGACCAAATAACCCATTTTTGGCTGGCATGACATCTTAAAGCGGAAAAGTTTTTTGTGCGGCATTCGGCACTCTCGCATGTGCAGATAGTGAAATGATTCTGCCGCGTCTGCTGCTTTACGGTATAGGCCGTTTGATTTTTTATTTGATTTTTCGCCATGGAAAAAAACGTCTTTGCGTCCGTGACGTAATAGGGGAGAGCGGGGTAATGTGAGACATCGGGTAATGTGAGACACCCCGGGTGCTTCTCAATATCCCTCCTCGTCTCCTCGCTCCTCCGTCCTCCATCCTATGACCCGGAAACCAATCGAGCTCAGCCATCTTGAAGGACATCTCAATTCTCTAATTGCACCGCGAGGAGGCGAGGATCGAGGAGTGAGGAGGCTTCCAGAGGAGCTATGAGCGAGGATACACAGGTGTACCCTTTGCGGAAGAGTTTTATCGACTAAACATGACGCACGTATCAATTCTCCTCCCCCTTCACATCTGTCACAATCATTTGAATTTATACTTTACTTTTGTAGTTTACAAAAACCACACAACTTACATATTTCAACAAGGTATCTTGCTTTATTATTATTTATTATGAATTTCTTAAATAAACAAACCTTAACAACATAAGGGCAAATCCTTTGAGCGCTGCTGATGACGCAGTGAAGTGACGCTCGAGTGATCAAGTATTCCAATGTATCAAAAAGCTTTCATTCAATTCCTCCGTCCTTGTTTTTTTTTCCTTGCAGCCTTCCCTCGCATCCTACAGGGGGTGGAGCTGAGACACGAGGAAAGGAAGCGAGGAAAGGAAGCGAGGAAAGGAAACGAGGATGCACAAATAAGAAATGAGAAGCACCCCCCCTGTATCTAGTCAACGGAACACATTTGTGGTCATGTGACCATTATGTTTTCAAGCCCATCCCATTTCCCCTTGGCCATGAAGGAGAGGACCTCATGATGCTGTGAAAAGCATGTTTTTTTCACAAAAATATTTTTTTTTGCATGTAAAAGTAAATTTTCTTGCTGTCAACTTAATCAACTGTTGTGCCAAAGCAAATTGATTCAGGTAGAAAAACTTATATCATACATGTTGATGAACTATTAACATATAAAACCATGTGATGATGCTAACTGAAGAGTATCCTGAATTACTAAGAGAGATCGTTTTTTTCTAAAATGTGGCAGTGGGGTAAAGTGAGACAAATGCTGTGGGGTAAAGTGAGACATGAGGCACAAGTTAAGTTTAGTCTTAAACATATTTTAATGTAATATTACATTACATATGTTTTATTTTTTTAATGTCATAAACATTGTAGAAAAGCCATCATGCCAAGGTAATACACCAGGAAGACAACCTGGGGAAAAACACCCCTCGAGGAGATGGAGAGTGCAGCCGCTGAGGTCAAGGAAGGAAAGAAGTCTATAAGAGCAGCTGCAAGGGATACAAATATTGACAAGCCTGACAATATATTGAGGAGGAGGAGCCCTGTTTTAAAAATGTGGAATATTGAAGCCAAAATTTTAAAAACGCAGTGCAGATGCACAGCAGACTCAGATGAACGGCTAGTGCGGTCATTGGATGGGCTGCGGCAACTGCACAAACCTATGGCGAGGCGGCTCAGACGCAAGAACCAATAAGGCTGCTTCGCACCCTGGCGTGTCAGAGCCCTCCAGAATGGGTGTGGTCTAAGCCTTTACATTGGCCAGTTCAGCCAAAGGTAGTCGACTGAAGCGATCCCCTGATCAAAGCCACATACACTTTGAACGTGGAGGGGGTACGACCCGCGTCCAAACGCCCTTGTAAGAAGGCGAGTATACTCAATACTTCGCACAAATAGGGGTCCAGGCTCCGTGCAGCGCACCAGCCAGAAAATACCACCCGTTTCTGAGCGTAGAGGCGTCTAGTTGACGGCGCTCTTGCCTCAGTGATCGTTTTCAGCACCCTTTCCGGGAGACACCCAAGTATCCGTTAAGGGGCAATACATAAAAGGCCCACAAGTCGGGACGGGGACGGCAGATTAATCGGTTTGGCTGCGTGAGGAGGTCTCTCCTCAGCCGAACCGGCCATGGGGCTGTTTCCAGCAGCTGTACCAGCACGGAGAACCATGACTGGGTCTTCCAGAGAGATGCTATTAGTAGCATTGCGCACTTGCTCTCCTTGATCCGTTCGATGATCTGTGGTAACATCGTGACCGGAGGAAATGCATACAGCGGGCGGCTCGGCCAATCGTGGGCAAGCACGATTGAGAAAAATATTCGGCAATGAGCGTTGTCTTCTGAGGCGAAGAGGTCGACCTCTGCCTCGCCGAAAGATGCTCTATATTAGCTGAACCGTCTGTGGGTGAAGAGACCATTCCCCTGGGGGAACATTGTCTCTGGATAACATATCCGCACCCTGGTTCAGGATGCCTGGCACATGCGCCGCCCTTAGGGAGCACAGGTTGTGCTGAGCCCATAAGATGAGGTTTTTGGCCATGGCATGCAGGTTGTTTGACCTGAGACAGCCCTAGCGATTTATATAGGACACCACTGCAATGTTGTCCGTCCGGACCAGGATGTGGTGGCCTTTTAAGTACGGGAGAAAGGCTTTCAGCGATAGAGTGACTGCTCTCATCTCTAGACAGTTTATATGTAGGCGCTTCTCCAGGCTTTACTATAGGCCAGAGACGAGCCTGCCCTTGTAAAGGGTCCCCCAACCTAGGTTGGAGGCATTTGTCGAGATCACTTGTCTCCTTGTAACCACACCCATACTTACTCCTGACTGATACCAGTCGTTTGCTTTCCAGGGAGCCAGGGCTCTGATAAAAAGTAAGTGGATAAGTTTACCCCCCGCTGGTTCACTTTACCCCCTTGATTTCTCTAGTCTGTCTCAGTTTACCCCTAAGCTGGGGTAAAGTGAGACACAAGACCACTTTTAAAAAAACAATCATATTTTCACTGCCCTTCGTCCTGAATACATTCTGATCATTTCCATTGCTAGGAAACATCCTGAATTAATGGGAAATGTGTAAATTTTACTGATATATCATTTTAGCTCGCTTAGAGGAGAGCAAATGTAAAAAATGTCTCACTTTACCCCACTCTCCCCTATATGGGTAGACTGCAGCAGACCTGGTACAGTAGGCCTATAATCATTTTCTGAATGCATGTAATACCCGGATGACAATCGTCAACATTTACCAAAATATAGCCTTTACATGACAAAGCATAGCCTAGCCTAGGCCTAACGTTACGCAGAATAATCCCAAAATATGCAATAGGCCTACACAGAAACAAAATTACAATATGATTAAACGAGACTATTTTATAATATAGCCTAACACATAATAATAAACTATACATATAATAAGAAATGACTAAAATTATAAAATGTAAAATAAAAGTAAATAAAAAACAATAGAAAAGATATAAGAAGATAATTTAAATAAATAATACAGTTTCATTACTAAAACATATTTAATATAATTATACTGATTCTGAGGTTCTATGGCTGGTCAGGCTGTTGTGTAGTTGCTCTTCGATTGCCTGTGCCCTTGCCTAATACAGGTGAGTCCCTGAATGTAATCTCCCTGTGTCAGACAAATCAATCTTGTAGCTGTCTCTCAGGTTAAGCTCTGTCCCATGAGTGCATCTCCATCAGGCCTTAAAACCCTGTGCTCAGCACAAGTTGTGTATTTTCCATACAACACACACACACACACACACACACACACACACACACACACACACACGTTACTCCTTACATGTTATCTTTCATGTTCTTTGTATGTTTTCTTCAGTACAAAATGATAATGCACTGATATACTTTGGGTGCACATGTAAAAAAAAACATGGTTCAACACCTAAAGAAACAAATAGGCTAGAAATAGAAGTCGCGATACACTTTTCTTCCCTAGCCATTGTGACATATCCGAGTGAAACGGCTTCTCCAACAAGAAAAATGTGGGGCGGGACTTGATTTTGTCCATGTAGAATTGATTGAGTCATTGTGGTTTGCTATTGCTGTGATCTCATGTGAGTGACAGGTTGTCCCCTCCCCCTCGGGCCAGTACACATTATCAGAGAATAGATGTTGTTGCATGGGGTAAGTTATGGGTAAGTTATTTTGATTAAAGATTACGAGGGTACATGATTTAAAAAATAATATAATGATGTAAACAGATAAATAATTTATGATAAATGCTGCAATATTCTATTAAAAACAAACAAACAAACAAACAAACAAACAAATAAAAATAATTGTCAATCTTGATTTTATGGTGACTTTAAACAACATGTAAATTGACTTAAGTGTCCAGTGGCATAAAAAAAAGCTGTTTTATTCTGTGCACATGAGTGGTCCCACCTCATAGACGCCACCATTTTAAGATCACATGACCAACCAAATACTACTCACTTTATCTCAGTATAATAACACTAACCCACATTATCTGATATGAAGTCCAATTCAAATATAATAATAATTATTATTATTATTATTTTACAAAAAGAAAAAAGTATCTTTTGGTTATCCTGTTAAAAACAGAAAATATTTGTGTTGTGTTGTGCTCTGTTTTTTTTTTTATTTATTTATTTATATCCTACCATATATAATCAGTAGAGCTGACTTGGATGCGATCTGTCCTAATACATATTTAACGTAATCAGTTTTAACTTCCTGAGTCGGGCCTCATTATTTCTTATATTGACAGACGTCAAAATACTTTGCAAAAAAACCCACAAAAAGAATACCCCCTCATGACTTGCAAAACATAGTGACCCTTCCCTACGCCTGTGGATGGGCACTGGGAGTTTGGGTCTGTCTTATTAGTGTGCAATATTATCATATTTCACGGAAGAGCAGGCCAGAGAAGGTAATTACCTGCTCCGTGCTATTAAGCCCTGTTTTATTCCATTCATTTTCGCCTGACCAACTCAGGCAAAGGGCCGTTGGCATTTATTTGCCGTCTCTAGATTTACGAGGACCTCGGCTCAGCCAAGCCATAAAAAATCTGAGGAGAAAAACCGCTCTATGTGTCAATGTGTGTCTGCCCACATGAATGTGAAGGAGAATGCTGTAAATGTTCACACATTTATGTGAGATTTTTCACAGCCGTGATATAAACAATATCGATCGTCAATTTCAGCGTTGTTGTTATTGGAGAAAAACAACTTATTTTTATGTACAAAATGCAGCTGGGCCTCCAGTCGTAATGTCCCCCAGATATACAGGGTGAAAAAAAGAGAAGCTCAATGCGATCTGAGCTCAAGCCAGGTGTGTGTGTGAATCTCCCCACCTGCGAGATTTGATCTCAATCAGCTCAATTGTTTTGTTTACCTCTTGTTTCAAGATCTAAATAAAAGCCGTTCTCCCACTTATCAGAGGTATCCTCAAGTTTGATAACAGCAGGCTTCTCCTCTGTTTTTCAGTGTAACCGTGTTTCCTACATTTTGCAATGCATTTTTTTTCATCTTATAAAAGGCTCAATATCGGATGAGTATCTGAAGCCAAGTATTGATTGTAATTTCCTGCAACGTTCATTCCAATCACAAGCTTTATTAAGAATCTCATTTCTATCTGCCATACGATTGGTGATCTAACAAGCGTGCCCGTACAAACAGAGAGAAAATCAAGAAACAAAATAAGACGCCCCAGTGTCCTGTGTCTGAAATCAACATTATTGTGCTGGTCTTATTACGGATCAGTTTGTGTCTGTCTGGAGCAAGTGGGATATATATATATATATATATATATATATGCAGGGGAAGAAAAGAAGAGTTTTCCAAACTTTCAGAGTGTCAGCGGTAAGACTGTATTGTTATCACCTTGCTGAAACTGACAATGAGACGTTCTCCCTTTAGACTATTATAGCTTGAAGTTTAAGTTTGAAATGCACTGCCTTCTTTATGTGGAACTGCTGCAGTACCAGTAGGCCTAACAGAGACTCACACAGAAACATATGTGTGGTTGTTTTTTAACCTGAGACAATTCAGTTGATTTTCAGTTGTTTTCAAGGTTTTACATCAGCTTTATCCTGTAGTACATGAACAATGAGTTTAACTCTACTGGTGTAAAACTGTTAACTGACTGGTTGAGCATTCTCATGGTTTGCTAAATGCTGCAGTTATCTTGAAACGGTTCTCTGGGTTAGTCTGCCACCATGTGGGGATAACGTGAAACTGCACTCCTCAATGTAGGAAGATATTGATATGATGAAGGCCTGTTTACCATCAAATCAGTTTCAGATAAACCAATTTTGACCATCAGTTGTCTATAACATAATTTTTGTAAAAATGCTAATTGTGGAACATTTTGAAAGCAATACAATTTAAGACATATTAAAGAATGTTAAAAGAGCATGACACAGATGAAAAAAAAATCCAGGAAAATAAATTATTTATATTGGTTATTGTAATAGAAATAAAGTTATGAATCAACATTTTATTTATATTTACAAATATTTATTGAATTAATTTATTAATAAACAACAGTAAAGCAAATTATTTAAATTACACTCTCATTCGAAACCTCACCACACGATTGAACTGGTCGGAAATCTTAACATTTCTGTCCTTCACAACTAAAAATTCAATACCAAAGTTCAGTCCTAGACTAGGACTAAATAATACTGTAGTGCCTTAACCCACAACCCACTTACAATCACGAGTACATTCAAACTTACTGTTGTGTGTGATTGTTCAGTTTTTTTCTAGGTTTATTCTTGTCATGTATACCCATCTGAAATTTTCTAAGTCCTTTCTTGATTTTCCCCTTTTTTCTTTTACTTAACTTTGACAGTTTTGTCGTCCTGGGTGAAGTTTTGTTGATCACTCTAGAGGTTGTTGCTGTGTTGTCCGTTGTTTTAAGTGTGTTAAGATATATAACTGTGCCTATTTCAGTTTCGCGGCTGGTTTCTGTTGATGGCGAAGTTGGTCCACCTGTCCCACATGTTGTCACAGTACTCAAAGAAGATTCTGGGTTTTCTTTGGACACTGAAATCGGTTGGTTGGTTGTTTTGGTGATGTCAGTATCTGGTGTAGATGTTTCGATTGTCGTAACTATTCCTGATGCTGTTGTACTCGTGCTGGTCTCAGTCTTTGTTCCCGGTGTTTTGTTTGTTGTAGTTACAGCTGGGATCTTGTTTGTTGTACTGGTATAGCACATAGTAGGTTTTGTTGCCGTTCTTCCATCCACTTTATCCATTGCTCTCTTAGCATATTTGCTCTTGGGATCTGAACAAATATCTATGTTATTCTTGGTGTGGAATCTGAATATGGAAAAAAAAGACTTGATGTTTTAGCTTTCATCGCTTAACTATCCACCCCAAAATAATTACAAATAAAATAAATTTTCCAATTGTAATATAATATAACAACTTTGTACATGCCTTACAGCTCTGATACCACACAATGCTGGATCCTGCATCTCATATTTCACAATGTTTTCAACTGGTGGTTTGGTGTCTTTCACAGTAAGACAGCAGTCTGCTGGACGATCATTACCTATTGGAGAAGCACATCATTGTGTTCAGTTCAATTATCATTACTTTCACAGACACACTCTCTTATAAAGATACAATGTCAGCTCAACTTCTCTACATTTCAGTCAAGTGAAAGTTACTGAGGTCAAAACCACGTATTTAAACAGAGAGCTCAGCAATTAAAATAATCAAATCTCACCTGTTACTACAACACTCATCCATCCTATAGATAAAAGTACGGCAGAAAACAGAGAGAACTTCATCTTGTTCTGTTGCTCACTTCTAATTCTGAAACTTTCTGCTGGGCTGAAGGGTCTATGTTGAGGGAGGTCTTTCAGCCCACAAAGCTCACCACCCTCTACGATCACTTTTCTTCGTCACCTAGGCCCACAGACACCTCAGTCGGGGACAGGAAAAGATGACTGATGAGTGGAAGCCAAAAGCGAGAGAGAAAGAGATGCACTCAACCACATAGAGGAAAATAAGGGGTTACAGAATTCACAATGAGCATTCAACATGACTATATTCAGTTCACCGTGGCCTACAGTTTTGGTCCAAGTGACAATTCAGTTGAATTCATATTCTATACATAGTTTTATCTCATAAACGCTCACTTGTAGCCTCTGTCCCTGGTTAGGTTTTAAAATTAACATTAATAATAACAATTATTAATATTATTATTTAATTTTGAGGGTTTAAAAAAAAAATTGACTTAATCCTTTTTAGGTATTTAAATAAATAAATAAATTGACTCTTAAAAAAGTGGAGTAGCATGGTACAATGTGTCACCATTATGTTCAGTTTAGTGTCATTATGATGGACTTCTAGTTTTTCATTCTCATCATGTGATCCCTTGTTCAGTCTTCCTGCTTCTCATTATCAGTTCATTTGCATCAGTTGTGTTCTGTTAATCATCCTCGTTTGTGTTTGCTATATAAGTTGGTCCCTCACATTCATTCTCTGTTCTGTCTATCATCTATGTCGCTTTAGTGTGTGTCCTTGCCTGTTTGTTCATTCGTTGGATTGTTATCATTAAGACTGTGTTGGAACTGAATCTTCATCCTCTTCCTTCCTGCAACCCATGACATAATGCTGGTACCAGATGGTATTACCTTAGCAATTATAGCTACTGATTCTAAATGATTACAATATTAATCTACACTGAAAAACTGGTGTAGAAATAATTTTCCCTCAGAAAATGCAAGTAAATTTCAAGTATTGGCAAGATACACATTTAATAAGAATAATAAAAAAATGTATGTTAAAAAAATGTGCTAAAAAATAAAAAAGATTAATTGTTGAAAGTTGAAAGAATAATTGTTTGAAAAGATTATAGCATGTGCTAATTTGTATCTGGGGTCCATAGAAAGTCTTTTTTTTCCATTTACTTCGAAGAGTCATAGTGTCCAAGAAACATGGTATTTCCATGCTACCATGTCAAAAATGTGGTAATACAATGGAATTATCGTAAATTCACTGTATGTAGAGATAGACCTGACTACATTCACAAACTACTGTTTCTAAATAGAATTGACTTGATTCATGTTATGCGATGTTTACAGCAATGTCACATGCAACAGGAAAAGTATAGACAGAAAAAGCTTTATAGTTGAATTGAACAGACAAAAAAATGAGTTTGCATGCATCTTAATTGAGGCTTTGTGCACTTTGTGAGCAATAGATATAAAATGTGGGTCTGTTAAACGCGTGTGGAAACTACAGAGGGCTTAAAGGGGCTGTGATCATGAAACCACAAACGTTTTATTCAGCCCATTCAGAATGGGATCTTCCACATCTCAGTGAGACCTTAAAACAAAACCAGCTCCCACCCAGCACTCACCTACACTTAAAAAGAGACACGTGAGTTGTTTTGAGATGTCATTTTTCTCTTTACGGCATTTAGAATGAACGAATGTACATAGCTAATGCGATTATACAAATGTTTGGCATTTTATAAGGTTAACATTTATGAGTTTGTTTACTACTGCCCCACTACACTGGTCCTTTCTGGTCTTATATGAAAGTAAATATGTAACCCTAAATGAATAACCACATGCGCATTTCCTGTTTCAAAATCACATTAAAGAAACAGGGTGTACGATGTCCTCTGAGCTATTTGTAGAGTTCTGGTGTAGATGAGAGATGGCAGACCACAGGATCACACTCTGTTCGGCGAAAGGAAGGAGTGACAGCAATGTTGCACATTATTATGCAGTATATACTAAGTTCTAGTAAACCAAAGAGCAGCCAGGGTGCCATATACACATGTCTTAAGTTTCAGTTTTCACTGACCAGAATTACATCATCTTGACCTGAGTCACTGGAAAAGATTAGAGTTGTATTATAATTATGGTGTTGACAGGTTAACAGAATGCTTGTTAATACTTCATGTTCTGGAATTGAGAAGCAGGTTTTCAGCAGTAGTGGAAAAAGTATTGAAGTTCCATACTCAAAGCTGCAGTCCGTAGCTTTTTTTGGGGTTAAAAATGATCCAAAATACATATTTGAAAAAATACATAACCAGCCAGTGTTCAAAACTATCTGCTTGCCTTAGCTCGATTCAAAGCGGTAAGCTTGTAATAATGTTTTTAATTCCAGTGGTACTGGTGGATTTCCGCGGGAGATTCGAGCATGTCTTTGCGTCATTACGTCACATCTGTACACATAAAGAAGGATTCTCGGCTAGTCGGCTATATTGCGTGTAAGGATGTTGGAGGTGGAGATTTATAGCCTTTTCTCACAGCACTTGATATAATTAAACTTATCAATTTGATGGCGGATCCAGAAAGGTTCATACGACAATCACCAGTGACAACTGGAGACTCACCCGTTGTAAAATGCAAAAGACTTCGTTCGGAGTGGCTACAGAAAAAAAAAGAGACTTCAACCGGCCCATGCGAAAACAAGGATACATATTGAAAGGACATTACATGTAGTCACGCAATGCTGACGTTGTTAACATTAACAATTTGAGAACCGCACTAATACCGCACTAATGTATTAAATTAATTGTTCACCCCAGTAAAAAAAAAATCCTGTTATCGATTACTTGCCCTCATGTTTATATATATATATAAGTAAGCTAAATACTACAATGTAGTATTTAAGCATTTAACTTTTTTTAGAGGTATTGTACTTATAAGTGACTATATATATATATATATATATATATATATATATAGTCACTTATAAGTACAATACCTCTAAAAAAAGTTAAATGCTTAAATACTACATTGTAGTATTTAGCTTACTTTTTTTTTCTTACTCAGAAAATAAGTTATAGTTACAGTAATACAATTGAACTTATCTTGAACATGGTAATTTGGTTGCTGGAGACCATGGGACACAAGGGGTGCTAAGGGGTTTGTGTACAATTTGAGATAAAACAGTAAAAATAAATAATTATTCATTTAAAATAAAATTGAATAATAATTTGTCTATGTGTTTCTCAATTTTCCCAACGTTAGCTTGTTGACTGGCAGTATGGCACTATTTTTTTTAAATAAGTTTTCTACAAAATTTTACTATTGGGTCAAAATTAACACAGCATAAATAACAAGTAAATATTGTATACAGACACTATTTTAACAACTAACTTTAGCTCAATAAGAAGTAAAAGCTATTATTTCATTTAACATACATGCTACATAATGTTACTTAATGTTGCTTACATGTTACTTAATATTTTTCACACACAGTAAGTTTATGAATTTGACTTGTCTTATGTAAGAAGGGAGTCCCTTTCAAGGGGTCTTAGGGCTGTGAAAAAAAAAAAGAAAAAAAAACTAAACATGTTGAGCAGAGTCTGGAATAGAAAGACAAATAGACAAACCCGAAAGATGTACTAAGAGTGATAACGTTTTGACACCCTCCCTGATCTGAGTCCTGAAATATACAGTATGCAAGATATGCATCTAACACTATTCACACAGTTTTAAGAAAGGGGTTAGGGTTAATATGTAATCTGACTGCTGCATTAAATAATAGTTCACTCAAAGCTTTAAGCTGCATCAATGTAACATTTTAAGGCACTGGATGTTATGTACACATCTAATTCAGGCATCAGGCACTCTATATTTGACCATTTATTATGTAGCCAATAGCACCATTATGCATACAAAAACGTAACATGAACAAGATTACATGTTGCTAGTTAATATATTTTTGATTAAGTAAATTAAGAAAACAATACACAAAATAGAAGGCCTCACACAAAATGTGAATATAAAGGTAAAGGCAAAACAGGCTAAATAATTGGAGTTATTAGGTTTAAAAGTTAATGGGTCATCTATGGGAATATCAGTATACTGGCATAAAAAGCCATAAAAAGTTTTCAAAGATAAGAAGTTTTATACTTTTTAAGTTTTAAAGCAATATTTCATTAAAACATTGTTTTACAGAAAAGAAAAGAAATCAAACAAACCATCCAGTCTAGGTTTGAATGTAATCCCAAAAGAGTTTGCACCTGTTATGTTACCCTCAGTGGTGGTCCTTTGTATTGTGGTTGGGAAGTTTGCTGTACTTGTTTCAAAAGATTCGTTGGAAGATTCCTTTGGTGTCCTTCTTTCATTCACATAATTTATTGCGTTCTTAGCCCCAATGTCTTATGGATCTGAACCAATGATTATATTTTTCGTGGTGCGGAACCTGTACATGAGATAAATGCTTGACTTTTTAGCTCTCATCGTTCAGTTATCTACCCATTTATTACTGAATCTGCACAAAATGTTATATTATGATAGATTATATTAACTTTGGACATGCCTCACAACTCTGAGGGGACATAGCAAACTATCTTGTATGTCAAGTCAAGTCATCTTCATTTATATAGCGCTTTTAACAATGTAGATTGTTCCAAAGCTGCTTTACAGTAATAATAGGAAATTAAAGTAACAGAGATTGTTTTGGCTTTATATGACAGCTCTAGAATAAAGTTATTTTCCAGCTAAAGTTAGTTTTAATTTATTCACTTCCGTCGCAACGATCATTAGCAATTAACTTAGGGGCCGCCAACAAAACACTGTTTCAAAAGAAAACTCTTAAAGGGGTCATATAATGGTACATGCACTTTTACAAGTTGATTGTACTGCAATGTGTGTTGGCAGTGCCTCCACACAACCATCATTTAATGATAAAAATCCATCCAGTGGTTTTGTTTTAATCTCCTTATATGTATTCCCGTCTCAAATCGAGCAGTTTCACCGTGTGACGTCACACGGCGCATTACGCCCCTCCCACGGTTGTTGATTAACAGCAGTTTCAACACAGACCCGCCCTGAGCGAGCTCTCATCATAGTCCGCCATAGTTGATTGACAGCTGTCATCATAGTCCGTCATTGTTGATACACTGGAGCAGAATGGCGTCTAAGCGATTATGTTGTTCTGTTCTTGGGTGCAATAACAAACACAGAAATCATTTTGATGTTCCTAAATTTGAACCGCTGAAGACGCAGTGGCTGAGTTTTGTTTACGATGGGAATATTCCCCATGATTAATGTCAATGCTTTCATGTTTGGGCGAATAATTTATCGTAGACTTCTATATAAACGAGGGTCAGTATAAAGCTGGTTTTGCTAAGAAGCTGCTCCTGAAAAAATAATCGGTATCAACTATTTATGTTCCCTCTGCACCTCCAGAAGAAGGGAGTGTAAAGTTGTATTAAAGTTGTATTTATATTAATCTTTGCAAATTGCGGGAACAAGTTTTTCATGACCATTAGTTGTAACGTCAATCTGTCAACGAACTAACGTATACATCAGTAAACACATAGCGTTCATATCTCACTTCTCTACCCTGCCAGTGCATACAAAGATAGATCAAAGTGACTTTACGTTAACCACGCCCGCAGAATAGAGGGGCGGGGTTTATGATTTAAAGGCATATGCACTGAAACGGTGTGCTGAAAACAGAGCTAATTTTGACCAGGTAAAATTTGTGTTTTCTTAAAATACTAATGAGAGTTTTTAATACAAGTATATTACAAAGTTTTCATTTAGACCCTAAACATTCATATTAACTTACAAATGGCATTATATGACCCCTTTAAGTTCTCTCTACGCAAACTTTAAAAACACAAACCTGTGAGAACGCTGATGGCGATGGTAAGAGTTCATTCCATAGGTATGCGTGTTTGAATATGTGTGCAGGCGTGTAGTCCTTCCCTAAAAAAACAACCCTAAACAAACTTATCTGGCCTTAAAATTTATAATACAGAATTTTATCGCTTCGGCGTATAGCCACGTGAACCGGAATTATCCCGACAACAATTATCTGTACAGAGGTAAAGGGAAGGAGGCATTCACAGGGGAGGGACTAATGACATTTCAGGACTGCGTGGTCCAGCTTGTACAATAACGAGTGATAACGTTTTGACACCCTCCCCGATCTGCCCACTGCACTTCCTCCTCTCGTTTGTGCCGGAGTCCTGAAATATACAGTATGCAAGATATGCATCTAACACTATTCACACAGTTTTAAGAAAGGGGTTAGGGTTAGATGTAATCTGACTGCTGCATTAAATAATAGTTCACTCAAAGCTTTAAGCTGCATCAATGGAACACTTTAAGGCACTGGATATTCAGGCATCATGTACTCTATGTTTGACCATTTATTATGTAGCTGATGGCACCATGCATACAAAAATGTAACATGAACAAGATTACATGTTGCTAGTTAATATATTTTCGATTAAGTAAATTAAGAAAACAATACACAAAATACAATACTGTACGTTATTGTATATTGTATGTTAGTATGTAATTGTACATTATTGTATGTAATAATCCAAAATGCTTGCTTGAAGTTCCGCACCTATTGGGAGCATTTAAAACATTGTCCTTTCATATACATTTCTAATTTTTTGTCTTCACTAATAAAAAAATAAAAAAATTGTTTGCTGTTAAGCAGTAGTCTGTGGTTGGTTGTGACTGTAAAAAAAATAGAACCCAAGACTTATCACATACAATGTTTAGGGCTTAGAACTATAACATTTTCATCCATATTGTATCCATATATATTAAATAATAATATAATATTTATAAAAAAAATCAAACAAACCATTCAGTTTCCATCTCACGCATGCATGTCCCTGTCGGGTTCGTCACTTATTGGGGTCCCCTGGAAACTTTTCCGTTGTGGTCTGTGTTTGCAGGGTGTTTCTGTATTTGGTTGTGTTGTGAATCTTTGTAGCGCGTTTCTGTATTTGGTTGTGTTGTGAGTATTTGGAGCACACGTGTGTTGAGAAACTGATGAAGATGTTTTATTAATTTGCGGGTGTTTTTCTATATGCATGTGTTTTCTTCAGTTGCAGCGCGTTGAGCTCTCTCAGCCACCGTAGTATAGACTATAGAACAATTCTAAATCAAACAATTGTGGATTAACATCAAAATTGAACCACGTCTAATGTTAAAATGTATGTTTTAATGTAACCTTCTCCCTTTAAATGCTTTGGTCAGTTCAAGAATAATTTATGCATTTATGCATTATTTGATATTATTTATTTGAAAGAATTAAAATAACAGTTTTATGTATATACTTGTATTTTTCATCTGGTAAATGTTGATATGGGATTTAGAAAGTAATAAGTAATGCAATACTTTTTAGAGAGAGTAATTATTACAGTGTCTAATTATTACACTGTTGAATATGTAATTAGTAGCTAATTTATTACTGTTAGAGTTACTTATCCAACACTGTGCACCAACAATGCCCATATTTAAAATAATAAGTTCTAATTAAAATATTTACATGATAATCAAACATCTTCACTCCAGTTTACATGCAATTTTCTGTTTTGCATGTTCTGTTTTGCCGGAGCAAATTTCGCCAATTTGGGCAAAAGAGCATATAGGCTACACTGATACAGCCTTATTTAATCTGCAAATATTATAATTTCAAAGTTATGTGAGTATTTCAATTTTGCAACACAGCTATTAAACAGGGCGAGTATTCTTATAACCGTCTTTAAATGATCTTGAGTTGGGAGAATAAGATGCGCCAGATCTGCGTCATGTGCATTAATTTGGAGATTTGATGTGAAATCATTACAGTATAAAAATGTTGTAATGTTATGTCAGAAAAAAATTATTAATTCAGGGTTTTTTTAATCAATTGACACCACCCAAGTACAGCAATATGGGGAAAACTAGACATGTTTATTAGAGTCCTGAGATAGAAAGATATAATGACTAAAGAAAAAAGATGCTATTAGAGACACAACGTAATATTAGCTATACATATAATACATTAATATGGTTATGGGTTAGTTAAATTACCCGCATTGGTAACACTTTATAATAACTGCATGCTATTAATCATTTGTTAAGCATGAGTAAACAGTTAATTCATCATTTATAAAGCATTAATAGACATTAATAAGCAGTTTATAAATACAGCTAAAAACGCTTTTTTCTTGATTCATAAGCATATCTATAATGCGTTTAATAATTGTATTTTCATACTTTGTTAATGATCAATTAATAATTTCTAAATAAAGTATAGCATTATTTACAAACAAGAGTTGTCAGTCAGTCATAAGATCACTTAGAAAGTGTAAGTAAATGTAGTAAATACAGGTTATAAAGCATTTAGTAGTGGTAATTTAACTATTTTGTGAGCTAATCTAAAGTGTGGACTATTCATGCCCTGTAAAGCATTTATAAAGGAGATTTGAAGGCGCATCAATCTTCTAAACAGTAAAATGTAACAAACACAACACAGTGATACAGATAACACAGTCTCATCCCAAGACGTCATATAACTGACGTCTTGGGACGTCTTTTGACCATACGTCAATATCCGCCTTTTTAGGGTACCCCTAAACGTCGGTGAGATGACGTTATCGGATCCTAACTCTACCCCAGACCTAAACCTACCCCTAAACCTACCCCGTCACCTAACTGACGTTAAAGGTAAAGCATCAGTTGTATGACGTCCCAGGATCGTCATAAACCGACGTTTAAGGGTACCCTAAAAAGGCGGATGTTGACGTATGGTCAAAAGACGTCAGAAATATTTAACAGCCTTTAAAATCTCCTTTATAAATGCTTTACAAGGCATGAATAGTCCTCACTTTAGATGAGCTCACAAACATAGTTAACTGACCACTACTAAATGCTTTATAACTACCCGAATTAACCCTGAATTACAGCATAAATACATGTTAATAAAGCATTTATTAACACACTAAGTAACCATCACTATATGTCTGAATAATAAGATGTATGAATGTACATTTACATAGTTTATTAATCATTTACTTACACGTTCTAAGTAATCTTATGAACCACTGAAAACTCTTAAATAACTGGTTTATAAAAAATGCAATTATTCATTTAGAAATAATAAATTGATCATTAATAAAGGATGAAAATACAATTATTAAATAAATTATAGATATGCTTGTAAATCAAGAAGAAAGCATTTATAGCTGTATTTATAAACTGCTTATTAATGTCTATTAATGCTTTATGAATGATGAATTAACTGTTTACTCATGCTTAACTAATGATTATTAGCGTGTAGTTATTATAAAGTGTTACCCTTGCGTTTATTTGTAAGTAAATTAAAAAAACACAATACACACAATAGAAGTCACCACACAAAACATGAATACAAATCATGACAAAACAGAGATGAACTTTGTGAGTGAAATCAAAGTGCTGATTTTTCACTACCATCACCTTATTCATTTATTACACTTAAAAAAACATTCAGTCATCCTGGGATTATCAGTATACAAGCATAAAAAGTTGTACAAATTTTTTAAGCAGAATATGTTTTACGGCTGTTTGATACAGAAGTATTCAGCTTGTTCCTTCTTTAAACAAAAGTAAGTATTGTCAAAATCTCTCTGGTCTGTTTTTTCCGTTGTTTTTCTTTTGTGTAAGCTCTGTATGTAATCCTGGACCCTGTCTTCTACTGGAGAAGAGCATATTGTGTTGTAAATATGCAAATGTGTACACAAATCGTTTTAATATTGTATTTTAAAACATACATACTCGGGCTGGTCTCAGTCTCTGGTCTAGATATTTCGATTGTCGTAACTATTCGTGATGCTGTTGTACTCGGGCTGGTCTCAGTCTCTGGTCTAGATATTTCGATTGTCGTAACTATTCGTGATGCTGTTGTACTCGGGCTGGTCTCAGTCTCTGGTCTAGATGTTTCGATTGTCGTAACTATTCGTGATACTGTTGTACTCGTGCTGGTCTCAGTCTCTGGTGTAGATGTTTCGATTGTCGTAACTATTCCTGATGCTGTTGTACTCGTGCTGGTCTCAGTCTTTGTTCCTGGTGTTTTGTTTGTTGTAGTTACAGCTGGGATCTTGTTTGTTGTACTGGTATAGCACATAGTAGGTTTTGTGGCCGTTCTTCCATTCACTTTATCCATTGCTCTCTTAGCATATTTGCTCTTGGGATCGGAACAAATAACTATGTTTTTCTTGGTGAGGAATCTGAATATGGAAAAAGAAATACTTGATGTTTTAGCTTTCGTTGTTTAATTATCCAACCAAAAATAATTACAAATAAATTAAACTTCCAAATTAACAACTTTGTACATGCTTTACAGCTCTGATAGGACACAATGCTGGATCCTGCATCTCATATTTCACAATGTTTTCAACTGGTATTCTGGTGTCTTTCACTTCAAAACAGCAGTTTGGTGGACCATCATTACCTATTGGAGAAGCACATCACTATGTTCAGTTAAATTATCATTACTTTCACAGACACACTCTCTTATAAAGATACAATGTCAGCTCAACTTCTCTACATTTCAGTCAAGTGAAAGTTACTGAGGTAAAAACCACGTATTTAAACAGAGAGCTCAGCAATTAAAATAATCAAATCTCACCTGCTGCCACAACACTCATCCATCCTAAATAGAAAAGAACGGCAGAAAACAGAGAGAACTTCATCTTGTTCTGTTGCTCACTTCTAATTCTGAAACTTTCTGCTGGGCTGAAGGGTCTATGTTGAGGGAGGTCTTTCAGCCCACAAAGCTCACCACCCTCTACGATCACTTTTCTTCGTCACCTAGGCCCACAGACACCTCAGTCGGGGACAGGAAAAGATGACTGATGAGTGGAAGATATTGACAATAATCTGTTCTAATTAAAATGTGTACATGATAATCAAACATCTTCACTCCCATTTACATGCAATTTTCTATTAATATGAATGTTATTGTAAGCTGTGTTGTCTGCAATTGTTCACTTGTTCTCCGAGAAAGAAAAGAGGTAGCCTAGGGAAACAGGTAGTGAAAGTAATATGCTTAGCATACATTCAAAATCTCAGCACTCCATTTTACTGTCATTGTTTACTGCGAACGTGCATAATTGCAGTAGGCATGCATGAGCCTCGTAGTTTAATCGCAGTATTGCCTTGAACGTATTCTAATCAAGGGCGCATGTAAAAGCAGTGTTATTGGATATGAGTTTTCAAAAGCTGCAGACCTAAATAATCTTCATCTTATAAATCAGCATCTTTCGAGAGTAGAAATTAAAACGAAAGTAGCCTAAAATCAAGAGAGAGAGAGAGAGAGAGAGAGAGAGAGAGAGAGAGAGAGAGAGAGAGAGAGAGAGACACACACAATATGTGACTCATTAAATATATTTTTATTTTTGTCGTTTCAACAACAGTTTGTGTCACCACACAAAACATGAACAAAAATAATGACAAAACAGAGATTAACTTTGTGAGTGAAATAAAAGTGCTGATATTTCACACCATCACCTTATTCATCTATTACACTTAGAAGTCATTTTTGGATTATCAGTATACAAGCATAAAAAGCCATAACAAATTGTACAAACTTTTCAAACAGAATATGTTTTACGGCTGTTTGATACAAAAGTATTTAGCTTGTTCCTTCTTTAAAGCTGCAGTTCGCAGTTTTTCCTCTTTGTCGCCGTCTCCATTCGAAATCTGCAATTCCAGTCATTCGTGGAATTATCGACTTTACGTGAGTTGTACTTCGACACGGCACAGCGCAGATGAACACAATGTTTGAGGAGACTGTGAGGCTGTCAGTCGCCGCACCGGTGTGGATACTGGCATTCAGAATCACAGATTATTCTTTTTGGAAGTATGACCAACATAATCATTTTCACCGGAAAATGTCATCTGAACTAGTAACATCCACTTTTGTTCTGGTTCTGACATTGCAGTAAATCGCACACAACCGTGCAAATTATACTTTGTTCTCAAATTGTTAATGTTAACAACATCAGCATTGCGTGACTACATGTAATGTCCTTCCGATATGTATCCTTGTTTTTCGCATGGGCCGGTTGAAGTCTCTTTTTTTTCTGTAGCCACTCCGAAGTCCGAACGAAGTCTTTTGCATTTTACAACGGATGAGTCTCCAATTGTCACTGGTGATTGTAGTTTGAACCTTTCTGGATCCACAATCAAATCGATAAGTTTAATTATATTAAGTGCTGTGAGAAAAGGCTATAAATCTCCACCTCCAACATCCTTACACGCAACATAGCCGAGACTCCTTCTTTATGTGTACAGATGTGACGTAATGACGCAAAGACATGCTCGAATCTCTCGCGGAAATCCACCAGTACCACTGGAATTAAAAACATTATTACAAGCTTACCGTTTTGAATCGAGCTACGGCAAGCAGATAGTGTTGAACACTGGTTATTTTATATATTTTACTTCTGGTGGTCTCAGTTTGAGTTTCTGTTGAGTCTTCATAACACGTTTTGTCCATCTGTCACATGGATCTGAACAAATTGTTTTATTCTTTTTGGTGCGGAATCTGTAAAAAGTGGAAGAAAATAGATCACTGCTAAATTATCAACCCATTTATTACAGAATATGTGTACTTTATATTGTGATATCGTCCTAACTTTGAACTTGCCTTACAGCTCTGATAGTGTCATGGTATAGAGAGAAGCAGACAGGAGAGTAGTTCAAAAACAGAGTTTTATTTGAACAGAGTCACGGTGTGGCTCATCTACAATGTTTTCAACTGGTATTCTGTTTTTTGTCACAATAAGACAGCAGCATGCTGGAGGAAAATCACCTATTAAGCACATTATTGTATCCAGTTGAGCAATCATTACTTTGACAGTATAAGATGTACAAACATCATCCATATTCTCTCAAGATACAACGTCAGCTCAACTTCTCTACATTTCAGTCGAGTAAATATTACTGAGGCCAAACACACAATATATTTTTGAAGAATTGAAATGGTCAAATCTCACCATCCACAGCTCTCATTAACCGTATAGAGAAAAGAAAAGCAGTAAACAAAGTAAATTTCATCTTCGTTCTGGTGCTCACTTCTAATTAGGGAACATTGCTGGGCTGATGGGGCCGTGTTGAGGGAGGTCTTTCAGATCTCATTCAATAACTGATGCATGCACAACAAAAACCTTATGTTATATAGTAAAATTGTCACCTGAAAAAAAATGGCAGTTAAAATTAAAGTAAAACTGACCTCTGTTACTCTCACAAGTACAAATATAAAAGAAACAAATTTCTCAGAATGAGAACCACAGGTTTTTTTTTTTTTTTTTTTTGCAGCATAAGAATAGCACTTCCTTCCTTTATCAGTCAGTGCACTAGTGTACAGACGAAAAAAAATACAGAGTCAGTGTGTGTTTCTGAGAAAAACTGAGGTGTCAAGATGGGCTAAATACACCAACATGCTAAATGTTTTATATACATATTTGAACTAAGGTCTATCATCAAAATATAACCAAACAAAAACAGCACTATTGCAAACATTAAAATAATAGAAAATATTTGATTTACTATCAAAGGACATCATTTTTGTACACATCTTTAATTTTTTTATTTTATTTAGTCTTTAAACCTAAACCCATTCACTCATTCACCCACTCATCCATGCATCTGTCTATCCACCAACCACAATAAAGAAAAAGAAAATAAAGTTTTTATTGGGGGTCTGTGGACCCCTAGGGGTCCATGAAGGTATGGAGAAGATTGCAACAGCATTCTTTAAAACATAGCCAGTTAAATAAACTGTTTTACAGAATTTATTCTATATGATTAATCAACCAGTTTTCTTGCTGCCAGTAATTATGAAAGTGTTTGCTTATGCCAAAAAGTACAAAAATAAAAGCAATAAAAATACAGTCCCAAACATATACGGCATTTCCATACATCAGAGCAATCTCATGAAAGATTCAACATCTGATTGGAAAACATTGCCTTTTAAAGTTGGAGAAATTGTAAGTTGTGGTCTGCAAAGATTTTTTGTTGCTATTTTTTTAAATGTTTAAAAAAAAAAGGAAAATCAGAATCATTTGTTTCTACTCTGAGAAACATATACAGAATTTATTTTATTTAAAAAAAAATGATGGAAAGAAACTGAAAAACAAATGACAGACAATTTTTTTTGTTTCAGCACAATATTTTAAACAGTTTTAGTCCTCACACTTCTTGTTAATTTTTTTAACACCGCCTCTCTCTTTGATCTCTTTTCTATGGCAATTCACACTTGCACCGACCAATGAGGATAAACACCAAATTACAGTATGTCCCTGTAGCCCAGCTAGGGTTATTTATTATCTCCTAAATGCATAATTCATATTCATAATATGTAAATATGTTTCTGACATTCATGGGTTAAATAGGCATACACATTTTATTTCACTCGTTCTAATGTTATAGAGTTTACGGGAAATGTTTATGTGAGGGGTACTCATAAAAAACTTTGTGTTTGAAACTGTGTTTGAACACTTTATTTTCTGGTGATTGAAAAAAGGAAAAACTAAAATAACAGCTGACTAAGCGGTTAAACAAGACATCTAGTTAACGCCAAAAGTGTTAAAGAACGTTTCTTTATTTTGTTTCTTTTGTTATACTCGGATTAAGTGTGTGACTTGAATAGGTTACTGCTGAGCACGCTGTACTCTCCTTGTCTTTTACGGCGAGTAAAAGATTTTCACGTGCGGTTGGATTTGACTTTATTGATCGTTTCGAGGAAGACGACAATGGAGGAACCAGATAGCGTTCTAAATCCCCTCGTGGTTTAGAATTCCTCTAGCATCGCGGGATTCGTAATCTATCAGCGGTAGATTGAGACTGCAGACGCATACGGAGTGAACGTGATCGATGGACAGCGCGCGTGTCGAAACGGGAAGAGGTACACTTGTGTGTTTGTTTATTTAGCTCTTTGGAGCGAAGAGGCCATTTGTTGGTTTTCACGGCCACACCGTTCTCAAGCAACGACACAGGCCTGCAACAGGTTGGGGTTATTGAAACTGAGTGTGTGTGGGCCCACATTATTTATTTGTTGACTAATTTGTTCATTTGACTTATGCTGAGTGTTTTTTCAGTTTGATTTATGATATTATTGTAACCTACTATAGATCAAAAGGGAATTATATTACTGGTTTCCAAATTGATTCATATTTGAGTATCTTATTGGCATTTCTAAACAAAGAGGATCAAAAGGTGATTTGAGTGTGAAAGAAATACACAACAGACATTTGAACATTTCATTTAATTTTATTTTTGATTTACAATATTTTATCACTTCATCTGTCTTTGTTAAATAAAATGACTTGTTAATTGATAAGACCCTACCCTTTTTGTGATTTTTATTACAGTTTATCAGAAAGACAATCATCTACCATTTTCATTTAAGTAAAGTGATTAAAGACGAAAAGAGTAAGGAAGTAGATTAGTTAAGTCGAGAGACACATCATTAGAACCTGGTGCTCCGCCCGTCAAAGAAGGGGGTAGGGGGCGCTACATCCCTTTTCAGACATTCCACAACCTGACAATTGCCAATTCAATGTTTCAATTGGCAAAAACAAGTGCCAACCAATGGCAACAGGGGCCAACAGGGGTCACACTGATCCAACAAAACCCAAGCTGCCACCTATCGGTGTCTGTTGGTGCAGTTTGAATTGGCCTTTATCCTGCCTTTTCTGATCTCTTTCCTTTTGGACCCTAATGGGCTTTTGTGCTTGTCTCTCATTTTTATTTCTTACTCTTTTTTTTCTTGTTTACACTCTATACCGCCTGCTATTCAATGGCAACTCTGTTGCTGTCACAGGATCTGCCCTTCCTCTGTTTTCCTCCGCTGATGCTCCTTCTGCAGGAACAGATTCCTGCTCTCATGCCTTCTTCTTTGCTTCATCCACCTTTCCATGCTCCTTCTGCAGGGACAGATTCCTGCTCTCAGGCCTTCTTCTTTGCTTCATCCACCTTTTCTCCGCTGATGCTCCTTCTGCAGGAACAGATTCCTGCTCTCAAGCCTTCTTCTTTGATTCATCCACCTTTTCTCCGCTGATGCTCCTTCTGCAGGGACAGATTCCTGCTCTCAGGCCTTCTTCTTTGCTTCATCCACCTTTTCTCCGCTGATGCTCCTTCTGCAGGTACAGATTCCTGCTCTCAGGCCTTCTTCTTTGATTCATCCACCTTTTCTCCGCTGATGCTCCTTCTGCAGGTACAGATTTCTGCTCTCAGGCCTTCTTCTTTGATTCATCCACCTTTTCTCCGCTGATGCTCCTTCTGCAGGTACAGATTCCTGCTCTCAGGCCTTCTTCTTTGCTTCATCTACCTTTCTCCGCTGATGCTCCTTCTGCAGGAACAGATTCCTGCTCTCAGGCCTTCTTCTTTGGTTCATCCACCTTTTCTCTGCTGATGCTCCTTCTGCAGGAACAGATTCCTGCTCTCAGGCCTTCTTCTTTGATTCATCCACCTTTCTCCGCTGATGCTCCTTCTGCAGGGACAGATTCCTGCTCTCAGGCCTTCTTCTTTGCTTCATCCACCTTTTTTCTGCTGATGCTCCTTCTGCAGGGACAGATTCCTGCTCTCTTTCCGCATGGCCCTCTTTGTCTAGTTACTATTAAGATCAGAACAGTGTATTTTGCCAGATACAAACTGTGTCCCAATGTGAAGGCTGCATCCTTCGAAGGCCGCGAACTTTGAAGGATGCAGTCTATTCGTCCTTCGAAGGACGCACCATATTATGGAAGGATTGTTGGGTCAGATTGAAAACTAAAAGTCTTAAACGAAAACCAAAAGTCTAAGTTTGAAACTAAAAGTCTAAGTCGAAAACTAAAAGTCTAAGTCGAAAATGAATTTGATATTTAGGACTGGGCATTTGGTATTTAGGATTGAGCATTTGGTCATTTAGCCATTTAGGATTTAGGATTGGGCATTTAGGGATTTAGGATTGGGCATTTAATCATTTAGCCATTTAGGATTGGGCATTTGAGGATTGAGGATTGAGGAGTGTATGCAATTAAGGAGGCGTGGCCCAAATACTGGAGGCTGGGTTTGAAATGGCTGGTGCAGATGCACCTTATGGACAGCAGAGGGCGCTCCAGTGCTAAGGAGCACACTGTAATGAAACCTAAACAGAGCGAGTGAGCAGGTCTGGAGCGAGGACTGTACTTTATAATGTGATAACTTCAACTTAATGACAGCGTTGTATAGGGGTACTGGAACGGTACATGTATTCCTATTGAACCGAAACGGTAGCCTACGGGCGTCACGGTTCGGTGCACGAATTTACACGGAGAATACACGGTATAAAAATAAATAAAACTCTAAATAGCGATACATTTCGCTCTATTCGCGTTTGGTGTGAACGCAGCACAGGCTGCGACGTCAAGGTTGCAATGTTGGAGTGTGTGCTGCAAAGTTCAAACTGCAAAGTGTGTATATTTGTGTACACTCGCAATAAAATACAACATTGTGCTTTTGTCACACTCTAAAATTTTGTCAAACTGTAACCTACAACTGTCACCCAACCAAAATCACACACACACACACACACTCTCTCACACTCTCTCTCTCTCTCTCTCTCTCTCTCTCTCTCTCTCTCTCTCTCTCTCTCTCTCACACACACACACACACACACACACACACACACACCTAGTTCGTTCGCGCCCACGCCTCCCCCTCTCTCTCTCTTTCGTGCGCACACACACACTCCAACATTGCAACCTTGACGTCGCAGCCTGTTTATTATGCTGCGTTCACACCAAACGCGAGTAGAGCGAAATGTATCGCTCTTTAGACTTTTAATTATTTTTATACCGTGTATTCTCCGTGTAAATTCGTGCACCGAACCGTGACGCCGGTAGGCTACCTTCAATAGGAATACATGTACCGTTCCAGTACCCCTATACAACGCTGTCATTAAGTTGAAGTTATCACATTATAAAGTAAGACCTGCTCACTCGCTCTGTTTGGTTTCATTACAGTGTGCTCCTTAGCACTGGAGCGCCCTCTGCTGTCCATAAGGTGCATCTGCACCAGCCATTTCAAACCCAGCCTCCAGTATTTGGGCCACGCCTCCTTATTTGCATACACTCCTCAATCCTCAATCCTCAAATGCCCAATCGTAAATGGCTAAATGATTAAATGCCCAATCCTAAATCCCTAAATGCCCAATCCTAAATCCTAAATGACCAAATGCCCAATCCTAAATACCAAATGCCCTATCCTAAATACCAAATGCCCAATCCTAAATACCAAATGCCCTATCCTAAATACCAAATGCCCAATCCTAAATACCAAATGCCCAATCCTAAATACCAAATTCATTTTCGACTTAGACTTTTAGTTTTCGACTTAGACTTTTAGTTTCAAACTTAGACTTTTGGTTTTCGTTTAAGACTTTTAGTTTTAGACTTTTAGTTTTCAATCTGACCCAACAATCCCTCCATACTATGTAGCCTTCATGGGATTTCCTAATTGCGCAACCAGGTGTTCCCTATTACCGCACCTGGCGCCAAGCAACAGTGCGAGAGTACAGCCGCAATCCTGATAATTCATTTGATATAATTGAGTAAACCGCTATGGAGCCAGAAATGGCTATTGCCATTTTTTAATATATATTTTACGGGAGGACATGGGAGGATGTTTCAGCCCCGGCGCCGCCGAGTTATGTATTTTCGGCTTAACCAAGACCATGGCCAGAGGCTGGTTTACTGCGTACCTATCCAGAGGCTGCGTCCTGAACTGCCAGATTACACTTTAAACTGTTCAAGTATTGGGTGTTAACTTACGTAAATAATGTAATGGAATATGAAAAGAAAAGAAAACATACATAGGCACACACATATATATATATATATATATATATATACATATTTATAAAACGGTTAGTTACAATCCTTGATTCTGATTGGTCAATAGCTGTGCTTTATTCACGATAAAACACGGCTATGACCGCTTCACCCAACGGTTCTATTTATCACTGCGCCCTTAGCAACACCCTTAGCTACTGGAGGCCAAACTTAAAACAAAGAAAGCACTGGAGCGACATTCTTGCTGCAACAGAAAACACTGCTGATAGTGCTGAGCCCCAACTAAAGAGAACCGCGTTAAATATCACCACAGTGGAGCCGATTGAAATGAGACAAATATTTAATGCGTGCACAATTAACGGAGATGTTCAAATAAATGTAAATAAACAACAATTTTTAATAACTAAATTAATAACATTAATAAAATAGATTAAAGACCTAACTGTTATCTATCAAAATATGTGCCCTTGTGTTTTTATTTATAGGCTATGTAAATATTTAGTTTAGTGCAGAGAGAAAATAACGGAATAAACAAAAAAAATAAACGTTTTCTCATGCTGAGAGATAAGCTATGCCTATTTGTGTGAAGAAATTATAAAAATATTGTGTTGTAAAAAATAAAAGGAATGAGACAAGTTTGAGAACGGTTTGTTGTTTTTATTTGAGCTTTCATGCATATTACAGATTGGAACGTTGTTGTTCATGGTCAGGGACTATTTTTTTTCTAGCGGAAGGAATGCTTTTAATGCTTTTATTGATTTAACTTCATGAAATTTCCACTAATATTTTTTTTTCTTTAATATTGTGTGGTAACCGTTTTATAAAAGCAATAAGGTACTCGAGGCAAGTGCTGTATCGTGAATAAGTAACGGCTGAAGGGCGTTGTTAGGCACGACGCGAAGCGGAGTGCCTGCAACCCCTTCAGCCGTTACTTATTCACGATACAGCACAGCCTCTTGTACCTTATTGCTTACATATATTATATATATTCAAATGTTCACTTATATGGGCTACCTTGATGCGATTTTGTAGGCTAGTGTATTCTTTTTATTATGTACAGAAATGGACCATGGTGAATATATTAACACAGGTTTTCAACTCTATTTGAATATTTAAAACCAGTTGACTTTATGCACAGCTGCACTACTTCCTGAACTTAAGCCAGCTCCTTTATTCCCTGTCTTACATTATTGGACACACTGATTAATTCAGGTGTGCCTGAGCTCAGTAGTCATAGCAACAATAATCAGACACACCTGGATTAATCAGTGTGTCCAATAATGTAAGACAGGAAATAAAGGAGCTGGCTTAAGTTCAGGAAGTAGTGCAGCTGTGCATAAAGTCAGTTGAATATAAAAAAGTCCAGTTACTCCCGCTCGTCATCGGCAGCTGTCAGTAACTGTTGCTAGGTGACAAGAACAATCCATAAGCTAGACCGGTCCGAGTGATGCGCACTATGCGCACTTTCTTTAGATGCGCACTTTGATATGGGACACAGCTAGCAACAATTTGTTAATATTGTGATGATAGACCTACATTTTGTTACTTTAATTTTCGAAATAATCAGTGGTGGAATGTAAGGAACTACATACTTCGTTAAGTATTCATGTACAAATGTGAAGTAGCCTACTTTTTTCCCTCACAGGACAGCAACACTACGCATTGTTTTACATTAAACTACACAAAAGTATAGTTTAAATGTAGACCATTACAAAAATAAACAATGTCTAGAGCCATGAATTCTCTTTTATTTACACATTTAAAGTTGCATGAAATAATGAATAATAAAGAAATAATGTACAGAATTTTTTTTTTTCCTTTTAAAAAAATATAAGTGAAAAAAAAGTTAAACAAGAATATATATATGTAAAAAATAAATTCTCAATCATTCTTTCAAGAAGAGAAAAAATCCTGTACATTCTCTTCCTACTCTCCTCGCCTCTGCAGTCCCATGTCTTCTCTAATCAAGTCCAAAAACTCGTCCTCTCTGTCTCGCCTTCTTTGTGGTGCTGGTGCTGATGCTGCTGGCTCGTCCTCTTCTTGGTCGCACACTGCTGAACTCGGCCCTGGTCTGTCCTCAGGGATGGAGGCGATTGGGACAGGGGGGATGGTGGAGTGCCTCTGTCCCAACACCTTATCCATGAGGACAAACCAGGGCCAAGTTTCAGCAGTGGGTTTCCCACTCACCCTCACCTGTCCCAGGACACTTGCAATCCTAAGGCAGAGCAAATAAAGCATGCCTTAACAACAACAACAACAACAACAACAACGACACAATACATTTAAACAAAGATCTGTCAAACTTTCTTACTTTATATATATATATTTTTTGTCCTGCATGGGAGTCACCGTCCCCAGCAGGTCAATTTTCTCCAGAATTCTCCTAAAACAAAACAAAAGGGAACCACTTATGAAAAATATTAAGACAGGAGTGCAATCTTTAGTGCATTAGTGCAACCTTAACATTACAAAATATGACACATCAGGATATGAATACAAAATACTTCAGAAATCATATTTCTGGATACTCAAATTTGGTTAAAACCTTTGTAGACATAGCTTGCATGACAGCACTACAAAAACACATAAAAGTGAAACCCCATTGCCATTTATATATTTTTTATAATAGGCTACACAAGTGAGACAGACAAGTGCAAATATTACAAATAGGTTGTTGTTTTACGCTGGCGCTGGAGTTTTTCGCCCCCGTAAAGACATGGTCAATTTCAGACCGCAATTGAATAAATTAAGCTGTCTGCTCCTGAAACAATTATTAAACTAATATTAGCACAAGTTTTGCCTCAAACCACATGACAAATGAAGCCATGCAATGGTGACAAATGAGTTAAGATAAATAAGAAAGAAAAACTTGTGGCTTTTAACTCTGATTTTTCTAGCTATTTGAGTAAATGCTTTATACGGTTAGTCCACCACCGAACTCTCGGCCGCCCTTTTTTTAAAATAAAAATGCTAAATAAAAATCTGCCTTCAAATACGGCCTTCGGAGGATGCAGCCTTCACATTGGGACACAGCTACAGCCTGGATCCTGGAAAAAGGAGGATTTTTTGTTATTAGTGCTCAGTATTTGTGGATTTATCTCTTTACTTTCTCTTTTTATGGACTTCTAGTATAGATAACTTCATATTTAAAAGATTTCCAGGGGCTTTACCACTGCAACTTTGGGTTACACTTTATTTCGATCGTCCACTTTGGACATTGTAAGTAAGTAAGTAAAGTTTATTTATAAAGCGCTTTTCACAGATAAAATCACAAAGTGCTGTACAGGAGGAGAAGTAAAACAAACAATATAAAATGTATATACATATGTAAGATTAAAGTGACACTAGTGAAAACCCATCAACCAAAAGCCTTCTTAAATAAACATGTTTTCAGAGCCTTTTTAAAAGAGGCAACAGTGTCTGCCAGACGCATGGACAGGGGCAGGGCGTCTCACAGTCTGGGAGCTACAGACTGAAATGACATGTCCCCTCGGGTCTTATAATGAGTCTTAGGGACTGCAAGCAAGTTCTGGCCAGAGGACCGGAGAGTGCGGTCAGAGGAATACGGCTTCAAAAGGTCCAGGATATCCTGACCATTTAAGGCTCTGAAAGTCAGCACTAAAATCTTAAAATCAATCCTGAATTTTACAGGGAGCCAATGGAGATCCAGTAAGACTGGGGAGATATGAGATCTTCGAGGGGCACCTAGCAGCAGAATTTTGAACAATTTGCAATTTGTTCAAAGCAGACTTATTCAGACAGATAAAAACAGAGTTGCAGTAGTCAAGTCTTGTTGATATGAAAGCGTGAATTATTATTTCAAGATCCTTCTTTGACAACATTTTGCGAATTTTAGAGATGTTCCCAAGATGATAAAAGCAATTTCGGACGAGGTGTTTAGAGTGTGTCTCCAAAGACATGGCCTGGTCAAACACAACCCCCAGGTTTCTGAGGCTGGATTTGACGGAGCGGCCCAGAGAGCCAAGGTGCTGTTTGATCAGCGGGATCTTATGGTCTGGGGCAAAAATCAGAGTTTCAGTCTTGTTTGAGTTTATCTGCAAATAGTTTTTGATGGAGGACACACACTCTAGAAACAGAGACAAACGATGAAACTCAGACTCGTTAAAAGAACAATACAACTGAACATCATCAGCATGGAAATGGTGTGATACATCCTTGAAACAACTAATAATTTGACCAAGTGGCAAAATGTACAGTAAAAACAAAATAGGACCCAAAACTGAACCTTGTGCCACTCCACAGGACAAATTGGTCACATCAGACTGTACATTGTTCACAGCAACATTAAAGGTTCTGTCATGAATATAGGAAGAGAACCACTGACATTGTAAGTAACTTTGCAACTATGTGTCAGTTAACTAACTCTCATTGATTTTCAACTACATGCCAACTAAATCTCATGAGAGTATTAGTAGACTGTTAGGTTAGAGTTAGGGTTAGAGTAAGAGTTTGTAGAATAAGCTGACCTAAACTTGCAAAGGTACTTAGTCAGTAGAATATCTGCTGGGAGAGCATCAAAATAAAGTGTTAGCAGACAGTCTACTAATACTCGAATGACTGGGAGTTTACATGTAGTTGCAAAGTTTATTATACTGTATAGTTACTAGAATGTCTAAAGTGGACTACAGTCAAATAGTCAAAATAGTAACCAAAGTGTAACCTGTATCTGTAGGCAAGTCTATAGGGAACTGCTTTAATGGGCCACAGTCCTTCAGTTTGTATTCTGTAGTTCAATACTTTCTCTAACGCACTCTCCTGTATCCTAGCTTGAGGCAACAACTCGGTGGAGGACTGTATATAAACAGTTCCCCTTCAGTCGCTCACGTTCGACGTGACGACGTTAGGGGATCACTTCAGGGAGCCCTATCAACTTCGAGTATCTAAGAACAAGCCAATGAACGTTGGCGTGCGTGAACGCGTCACGCGCCCCCGCCCCGCAGCGCGGGTATAAAACAGGAAGCGGGCGCGAGCACCCACCGTCTTTCATTTCGGAGCGCGAGTTTCCTGTGACTGATGTCTAAGATTCAACGCCTTTGAAGACTTCAAGGAAGATCTCTGTTCCAGTGTTGGTGTGACGGCGCGATCAGCGGTGGCCGCGAGCAGTGCAGCTCTCAACTGCTGTTCTCACAGCACTATTGTTTGTGTGTGTGTGTGTGTGTGTGTGTCCACACAGTGGCTACCCCTGGGCGCCTCTGCACTGTGAGAGTAATTTCCTTTTTTATTTTTACTAAAAGAGCAACACAAGCGGACCCTGCGTCTTTTTCAAGATGTCATTCCGCTTGTGCGTTTCTGGATGCAGTCGTTCCCTGGCGCCAGCAGATGGCCACAATAGCTGCATCTCGTGTTTGGGCATTCGGCACGCTGAGGCAGCTTTTGTGGATAGTTCATGTTCCCATTGCGGGAATATGACTATCACAGCACTTAGATCGAGACTCGCTTACCTCAAGGGAGGTGCAGTCCCCTCGCCTATGCCCCGATCTAGTGCTTATTTTGCCCCGCAGAATAGGCCTACTTCGGCGCATGACCAGGGTGATCTGAGGATTACCGTGAGGGCTTCCCCGCCGAGGCAATCTCCGCGGGCCCCTCACGCCTCTCATGTGCTGTTGCCATCGGCGCCCCTTTGCGAACGGCTCGGTCCTTCTCCGGAACGACCAGTCGTTTCCTTTGGGGCACCAGCTGACGATCAGATGTCGATCGCAGCATCGGAGGGGGAGCGGTCATCTGGAGATGACGACTCGGCTGCGTTGCCCCCTTCGGGGTGTGTAGCGTTGTCCGAGCCGGATCCAGAATGGGCCGCTATGCTATCCCGGGCCGCCGAGAAGGTCGGGCTTGCGTGGAATCCTCCACCACGTCCCGAACCTTCTCGGCTGGACGATTGGTTTCTCGGGGCGGGCCGTGCTGGTTCTCAGTGCGCCGCCCCGGTACCTTTCTTTCCGGAGGTGCATGAGGAGCTTTCTAAGACGTGGAAGGCACCGTATAGTGCCCGAAGCCGTCCTAGTGGCTCCTCTCCCCTCGCCACCCTCGACGGCGGGGCAGCTAAGGGGTATGTGGGGATCCCCCCAGTGGAGCGGGCTGTCGCGATGCAGTTGTGTCCGGCATCCGCCTCCTCCTGGCGGGGTGACCCACGCCTCCCGTCCAAGGCCTGTAAGTTTTCGTCCGGTCTAACGGCGAGGGCTTACAAGGCCTGTGGACAGGCTGCTTCCGCTCTTCATGCCATGGCGCTCTTGCAGGTCCACCAGGCCCAGGCGCTCATGGACATGAACGAGGGTGGTTCTGACCCAGAGCTCCTCCGGGAGCTCCGTGTGGCAACCGACCTCGCCCTCCGGGCGACGAAGGAAACCGCACGTTCAGTCGGTCAGGCGATGTCCACCTTGGTGGTCCAGGAGCGCCACCTTTGGCTCAACCTGGCGGACATGAGGGACACCGATAAGTACCGGTTCCTGGATGCCCCTCTCTCCCAGGTTGGGTTGTTCGGCGACGCGGTCGAGAGCTTTGCCCAGCAGTTCTCGGCCGCACAGAAGCAGACGGAGGCCATCCGACACATCCTGCCCCGACGGACCGCTGCTGCTCCCACCCGCCCGCCGGCCGCAGCTCCTCCGTCTACTCGTCGCCGAGGTCGGCCTCCTGCGGCGTCCTCCGCTCCCGCTAGGCCCCAGCAGCAGCCATCATCCAGACCTCAGCGTGGAGCAAGCCGCAGGAAGTCGACCCCGCCCGTCCAGGCCGCTGCCAAGCCAGGAGGCAAGCGCCGGTGCAAACATCCCTGAGACGGGCTGCCCAGAGGTGGATCAAGTTGCTCTTCAGGAGATGGCGGACGTGCCACTCCTTCCCCCGGTGGAGGGCCGGGTGGAGAATCCTTTGTTTCCTTTTCTTTTTGTTCCGCCCGTGGGTCAAGTGGACTACAGTCAAATAGTCAAAATAGTAACCAAAGTGTAACCTGTATCTGTAGGCAAGTCTATAGGGAACTGCTTTAATGGGCCACAGTCCTTCAGTTTGTATTCTGTAGTTCAATACTTTCTCTAACGCACTCTCCTGTATCCTAGCTTGAGGCAACAACTCGGTGGAGGACTGTATATAAACAGTTCCCCTTCAGTCGCTCACGTTCGACGTGACGACGTTAGGGGATCACTTCAGGGAGCCCTATCAACTTTTCGACCCGTGGGTCAGTGGTACCCACCTTTTCAAAGAAAGAGTAATTTCTGAAACCTCTGGGCCCCAAGAGGGCGCGCTTGGCAGTCGACGACGCTATGCCTTGTCACTCCCGAGCCCCTCTTCCATCGCCAGCGGGCAGCAGTGGCTGTGTCTTGGACGCACTGTCGCCTCCGCACACTCACTCTGCCCTCCGACGGAAGCAGGTACGTCTTGCACCACACGTTCAGACCCCACTCCGGGCCGCTATGCCGCCCGAGTCGGGTCCCTGCATTCCGTCACGCTGCCCCACTCCGGGTACGTCTGTGGTGCCATTGGTCCCGCTTGCTCGGTCTCTGGGAGTTTGGCTAACGCTTCCCAGTCCGTCTCGCTGGCTCATCCGTACTGTCAGACTCGGCTATGCGATTCAGTTCGCCCGGCGCCCCCCTGTTTTCAGGGGCATCCTGTTCACCCGTGTTCTGGCGGACAGTGCCCCTGTTCTCAGAGCGGAGATTGCAGTCCTACTGGCGAAGGACGCAATCGAGCCGGTCCCTCCAGCCGATATGAAGACCGGCTTCTACAGCCCGTACTTCATTGTACGCAAGAAAGGAGGTGGGTTACGGCCAATCTTGGACCTGCGCGTCCTGAATCGGTCCCTTCACAGGCTACCATTCAAGATGCTTACGCAGAAACGCATTTTCAAGTGCATCCGTCCCCAAGATTGGTTTGCAGCGATCGACCTGAAGGACGCGTACTTTCATGTCTCGATTCTCCCTCGACACAGACCGTTTCTTCCCTTTGCGTTCGAGGGACGGGCATATCAGTTCAAAGTCTTACCCTTCGGGCTGGCCCTGTCGCCCCGCGTCTTCACGAAAGTTGCGGAGGCGGCCATTGCTCCCATGTGCGAGCGTGGTGTTCCCATTCTCAACTATCTCGACGACTGGCTTATTCTCGCCCAGTCGAGAGAGCAGTTGTGCGAACACAGGGATTTGGTGCTCAGTCACCTCAGCCACCTAGGGCTTCGGGTCAACTGGGAGAAGAGCAAACTCACCCCCGGGCAGAGGATCTCTTTTCTCGGTATGGAGTTGGACTCGATCAACATGACAGCGCGTCTCACCGAGGCCCGCGTCCAGTCAGTGTTGAACTGCATGAGTACGCTCAGACGCAGAACAGCGGCACCACTGAAATTGTTTCAGAGGCTCCTGGGGCATATGGCATCTGCAGCCGCGGTAACGCCGCTCGGATTGCTTCATATGAGACCGCTCCAACACTGGCTTCACGATCGAGTCCCGAGATGGGCGTGGCAGAGCGGCTCGTGCCGGGTTCCAGTAACCCCGCACTGTCGCCAAACTCTCAGCTTGTGGTCGGACCCTTCGTTCCTGCGGGCAGGTGTTCCCCTAGAACAAGTGTCCAGGCACTCTGTGGTCTCCACGGATGCCTCTATCACCGGCTGGGGGGCCACGTACAACGGGCATGCAGCTTCAGGTCTGTGGACGGGGCCTCAACTGCATTGGCACATCAACTGCCTCGAGTTGTTAGCAGTACATCTTGCGCTGGGCCGCTTCAAAACGTCGCTACAAGGCAAGCATGTACTGGTCGTACGGACAACACTGCGACTGTTGCGTACATCAACCGTCAGGGTGGTCTACGCTCCCGCCGCATGTCACAACTCGCCCGCCATCTCCTCCTTTGGAGTCAGAAGCATCTGAGGTCGCTTCGTGCCGTTTACATTCCGGGCCTGCTCAACCGTGCAGCCGACGAGCTCTCACGGCAGCAGGTGCTGCCGGGAGAATGGCGACTCCATCCCCAGGTGGTCCAGCTGATCTTCAGGCGCTTCGGGACCGCACAGATAGATCTGTTTGCCGCCCCGGACACGTCTCACTGCCAGTTGTTCTATTCCCTGACCGAGGGGACCCTCGGCACGGATGCTCTGGCACACAGCTGGCCCCGGGGTCTTCGCAAGTATGCGTTTCCCCCAGTGAGCCTTCTGGCACAGACCTTGTGCAAAGTCAGGGAGGACGAGGAGCAGGTCTTGTTAGTTGCGCCGTATTGGCCCAACCGGACCTGGTTCCCGGAACTAGTGCTCCTCGCGACAGCCCCTCCCTGGCCCATCCCTCTGAGAGAGGACCTGCTCTCTCAGAGACGGGGCACCCTGTGGCACCCGCGTCCAGACCTCTGGAAGCTTCATGTCTGGTCCCTGGACGGGACGCGGAGGTTCTAGGTGACCTACCCCCAGCGGTAGTTGACACCATCACTTCCGCTAGAGCCCCCTCTACGAGGCGCCTCTATGCATTGAAGTGGAACCTATTCGTTGAATGGTGTTCTTCTCACGAGGAGAACCCCCGATCATGCTCGATCAGAGCCGTGCTTTCCTTCCTGCAAGATGGGTTGGAGCGAAGGCTGTCTCCCTCCACCCTTAAAGTGTACGTGGCCGCTATTGCCGCACATCACGATGCTGTTGATGGTAAGTCCTTGGGGAAGCACGACCTGATCGTTAGGTTCCTGAGGGGAGCGAGGAGACTGAATCCTCCTCGCCCACTCTCTATACCCTCTTGGGATTTGTCTCTGGTCCTTTCGGCTCTTCAGAGACCACCCTTTGAGCCTCTGCAATCAGCTGAGTTAAAAATCTTGTCCTGTAATACAGTTCTCCTGGTTGCATTGGCCTCTATCAAGAGGGTAGGGGACCTACATGCATTTTCGGTCGATGAATCGTGCCTGGAATTCGGCCCGGATAACTCTCACGTGATCCTGAGACCCCGGCCCGGATACGTGCCCAAGGTTCCTACCACTCCCTTCCGGGACCAGGTGGTGAACCTGCAAGCGCTGCCTTTGGAGGAGGCAGACCCAGCCCTGGCTTTTCTCTGTCCCGTCCGCGCTCTGCGTTTGTATGTGGACAGAACGCAAAGCCTCAAGACCTCAGATCAGCTCTTCGTCTGTTACGGAGGCCAGCAGAAGGGAAAGGCTGTCTCCAAGCAGAGGATGGCCCACTGGATAGTGGATGCCATCGCCTTGGCTTACGAAGCCCGGGTTGAGAGCCCACTCTACTAGGAGTGTCGCTTCTTCTTGGGCGCTAGCACACGGCGCCTCGCTGACAGATATCTGTAGAGCTGCGGGTTGGGCGACACCTAACACGTTCGCTAGGTTCTATAGCCTACGTGTTGAGCCGGTTTCTTCCTGTGTGCTCGCTTCAACCAGCCGGTAACACCGAAGTTCCCGCTCTAGTGTCGGCTTGCTGCGCCACTCCCCTCTACGGAGCAGATACGTGCGCTCTTTGCTCCAGTCGAGTTCCCCACCCAGGTGAACCCTGTGAGTTCCTCCACACCCCTTCGGCAGTTGGACGTTGCGGAGCGTCCGACGCCAGGCCTACTGCTCGTATGCTTGTGTAACTTGTGCTAGGCTGGGTTCCGTATGTGTGGTCCCTGCGGCGATCCCATATGAGTATTTTCCACGATCAGCTTCCTGCGGTGAGCCCGTGTCTTTCCCTTGGCAGAGCTCGCTCTGCTGTCACTGTCTGGTGTAGCCTCCCCCTCCTTAGGTGGAGCCACCCCAGTGACATTCCATATGTTGCACTGCCCCAACCGGCCAGTCCATATGTGTATTCTCCACATGGTACCTCCCTTCGGGCAGGATGTGGCTCCGCAGCGTCCCTCTCCCCTGGAGAGGCACGCTTCCCAGTGTTATTCAAGAGTTCACTGCGTGGGTATGTGGAACAGCAGGTTCTCCCTCTACGCAGGTCTTCCGCCCCAGCTTTGGGGGTCTGAGAGTCTTGCGTAGGGCACTGGATGTGGCAGCAACCGATGGCGTTTTCCATGGGGTCCCCTAACGTCGTCACGTCGAACGTGAGCGACTGAAGGGGAACGTCTCGGTTACTGATGTAACCCTCGTTCCCCGAAGGAGGGAACGGGAGACGTGACGTCCCGCCGCCACAGTTGCTGACCATCGCTGTACGGCCGTCATTAAACTCGGCTCCTCAGTGAAAAACGGTGGGTGCTCGCGCCCGCTTCCTGTTTTATACCCGCGCTGCGGGGCGGGGGCGCGTGACGCGTTCACGCACGCCAACGTTCATTGGCTTGTTCTTAGATACTCGAAGTTGATAGGGCTCCCTGAAGTGATCCCCTAACGTCGTCACGTCGACGTCACGTCTCCCGTTCCCTCCTTCGGGGAACGAGAATTACATCAGTAACCGAGACGATTTTTTTTATACGGTTAATCCATATTTCATAAGCTACTTCACGTTGATTGAATATTTCAGTACAAAGTTATCTTATTTCATTCTCACACAGGCAACATATACACAAAACCACTCGGTTCTATGTGGCAGAGCTACAGTGGTAAAGCTCCGAAACCACATTTGCACTAGCTTTAACTTTACTCTCACTTTACTTCACACCCTTGCACAAGCCATAAAACCGTTTACAGAAAAAAAAAAAAAAAAAAACCTTACCTGCAAACACACTGAAGGACCCTAAAATCCCCCCGAAAACACAAACTATGAAAATCAGCATCGCCTTGTTCATGTCAATTGGCCGAACTGATCTGACCAACTAGGACAATAGTATTAATAAAAGAGGAGGAAACCGCTTACGTGCTAGACATACATGGTAACATACTGGTGACTAACCTTTTTATTCACTTTCCCACGGACTGGAATAAAAGCTATGATAATATTTCCAGTGGTCAGAGTGATCAAAATAAATCCCATCTGGGACCTGAAATCATTATTCATATATAAATGCATTTATTTGTTTCATCCACATTTCATTGGTGTTTAATGTTTTGTAATGTTTTTGCTGTCAGTCAATTGTTTTTGGCTTGATTATGCAGTCACATTTGCTCAGCGAAATCCAGTTCTGTCAGGACCACTATCATCAAATACGATTGTCAATTAGCATACAGTTTGGATTGGTGGTATGGTTCTGTTCTGGGCAAGAACTCCCTGTGCATCCACATAAGAGCAGAGAGAGAACCAACATGAATCTATGCAGATATAATTAATTCAAGATTTTAAAGTACAACATAATTCAAGAATTTATTCTGATTCAAGGGGAATCAGAATGCCAAATCCTGACTGACGAGAGGAGCTGGGGATGGAGGAGGGTAAATTAGCTCCTGAGCTGCTGATAATACTGAAGGAGCTTATATATGTATACAGTGATAGGCGTCGTATTCCTATAGGTAGACGTGGATCAGCTGAGTGTCAGCTGATGCGAGCTTTACTAACGTGACCTGCCAGAACTGACGCTATGCTTGATTTATTTAAATATCGGGGAGTTTTGCATGAAGGCAAAAATGTCCCACACACAGATTTCGCTCGTGTTTAAATTGGTCACACAAATTTGCTGCGTTGACCAACAGAAAGCTGCTTCTGTGACTTCTGCAAAAGCTGTGCTTCATATTGCTACATCATTGACAATAGACAATGGAACTTTTTCTGCAAAAGTTCGCTAGTTACCGCACCTATTGACTAATCTCTTTACTCTTAAAAATAAAGGTACTAAAAGGTGTTTTTTTGCAGCAATGCCATAGAAGATCCATTTTGTTTTCCCAAAGAACCTTTCAGTGAACATTCTTAAAATAACCATTTTTGTCTTGTGTTTACTTTGTAGTTCGGTTCTCTTGGTTATTTTGGTTGGGAACAAAAAAGAAGATAATACATTTAGTCCTGGTTCACTTAGCATTCACACTGTCATTTTTATTTTGCAACAGAACTTAATGAACATCCAAAACAATGCTGGACTAAATGTGCTTGTTGTATGTACGTACATATGATGGTATTTTGACGAGCTATGAACTCCTGAAAAGTTTATGAAAAGTGTCAAAAAAGTGGCAGGAATACAACTTTACTACAACTATTGATGGATGTAATGCATCTGTGTTGAATAAACGTATACATTTCATTTTTTTTTAATGGTCTTAGTGACAAACTTTTGAGCGGTAGAGTAAATTTAAATTGAAATGCAAGTTCTAGGACTTATTGTGCATGATTTATTGATTGTTTGTCCTTTTACTCTACATGCTCTGCTTAAATATATATATTTTGCCTGAAACAATACCTTTCAATCCGTCCACCAACCGCTGGGCTTAATGTTATATCCAATTAGTTTATGTCAAATTACAGTTATAAAACAGTGATTTATGTTCACTTTTGGTACTAAGTATACTCTTAAAATAATCAGTATGGGTTCTGCATATCTAAAAAAAAAAAAAGAAAAAAGAAAAAAAAAAGTCAAATAATAATATGTTCCATTACGGTCAATAAAATATGACTAAAGAGTTGACCGTCAATAAGAAAGGAAAATGAGAGGTGTGAAAGACAAACCACATGCAAATATGTAAAACAGCTCCTCCATCAATAAGCCACAGGTACACTTTCATCGTCACTTTAAACCAGCTACAACTGCTTATGAAACTGCGCTTGGGCTTATCTACACATCACAGGAAGTACAGTGTCATCATCACACATACAGCATCCGTCGAAAATCTATTCATGTCTGTTGGCTTCAGATTAAAATCCTATGATGAACACAAAGTCAATAAATAGAAAATATTTTGTGTCACATAATAACGATTAACATTTGCTTAGTTAAAAGAGAATGCTAAAGCACATGTCTTGGAAATACCATGCACGGAGCCGAAGGGGGAACCCCCACTAAACCAATGCTAGCTCTGTGTATTAGCAGGTTCTTCCTCCTACAGTTTGATCTACAACAAACATGCAGTGGCAGATGCTCATCTTCCACCATTAACCCACAAACTGAGCTCTCACAGTAAGGCTTAGCTTTCTTACACCCTACATGACAAATATGGAAAGCATTGTGCCTTTGATTTCAGCCATTTTGTAGCATCATAGTGGGCTACACATACAGCACTTTCCATCATATCATCTAGTTTGTACCCGTCTTTGTTTGTTCATTAATAAGGTGGTGTATGACAAATTGCTTATAATGTTTATCATCTGTAAGTCGTTTGGTATATATGCTCCATCTAAATGAATAAATGCAGATGTTATTGCTGACAAGGTTATCAGTTATCCAAGATGTATTCACCCCACGGGAAAATTTAAGTATTTTACAAGGTTGCGATTTCATATGAATTTGTACGATGTGTTGATATCTTCAAATTTATGATTTTTAGAGAAAGGTAAGCATGAAGGTTCCTCCCCAACCCTTCCCCTAAACCTAACCATCACTGGCCCGCAAGCAGATCGTACGGAAATATGCGAATGAGATCGTACAAATTCATAGCCACCAATTTGCCAAAATGTAAAATAGTTGTGATGGATGTCTAGTAGAAGGGAATGTCTATAGCGTTATTCTTGGTGTGTTTCTATCTGTTTCTCAACTTGAATAACTCTACTATACATGCCACATAATGCTCATCATTCACTTGATTCTGTACCCTTTATGGGTGTTAACCGACAATTGATAGAAAGTTGTCTCCTTGCCACTTAGCACAGCTGGAAAACCGCAAGGAGGTCTAAGATGATGACTTACCAAATTAACCACAGGAGAGAAATGAGGACATTTGCTATTCTTCAGAATTGGGGAAGTGGTGTATAGAAAAACAATGACCTACTAAAGTGCCTAATAATGAATTACTTATAAGAGCAGTGAGACTATTCCAAATTAGTGCTATCCCTTTTTTCAAATATAAAAAATACAAATCATATTTAGGCCTACTTATACATGTATATAAATTTGAAACTAAGAATTAAGGCAGCAACCAATTACGATCACAGTGTAAAAATGTAGATGCTATCTATAGGGCTGAAAAAATTGGTTGATACTTTTTGCATAAAAAAATAACAATAGCATTGTTTTTCAACTCTAAAAACAACTAGTGATAAATGCTATTCACATAAATAAAAGTAATGTGCTATTTTTTACTAAAGTTAAAATATTTACAATAGTGGGTGGAATAGAATTAGTCAAAATAGCCTTTGTCCGGTTGGCTATTTGCACTCTTGAAAAACACACTTATTACACCATTAATGGTAAATGACATATAAATAGACACTGTATTTTTGATTTTTACCCTAAAAGTTCAGTTTGATGTCTAGGGGGAGGGTTCACATATTCAGTGCATCCTACAGTGCATGTTAGAATTTAGTCAGAAACATCTGGATTTGCGCTTGAGATATTACATTGCTCACTAGTGTTTAAACTACTGTACCATAGGAATGGTTTTGCCAATGTAAAAACAAAAAAACAATAATAATAATGTCAGTGTTATTGAAAAAATGTAATGAAAAGACCATTTTAATGAATAACATTTGAGTTTACTTTAAATGAACAGACACAGGTCCATATATTTTCTAAACAATAACTTGTCTACATTTGATGCCGCACATATTTAGACTTAAAGCTACAGCTTAGCCTACAGGAATTAAATGCAAGCAGTTCAAAATGGTCTGGCACAAAGGATTTTAATATATTTGATAACATTACCTTTATAGGTAAAAATACATAATCACATCCAAAACATTTTAGAGAAATAAAAAATATAGATATTAATAGATAGTATAAAATATGAAAGTACAATCTTTTTTTTGTAAGAAAAAGAGATTTTTTAAATTAAAAAAACATCACAACTTATGATGTAAAATAAAGTGCATGTTATCTCAAAAGAGAAAACCTTTAAAAACTGCAAAATTATACTAGCCAGTTATAGCAGTAATTTTCATCCAAAGGTCTGCATATCAATCTGAGCCGATAACCGAGTCATATTTGTGGTTTGTGTATTCACAGGAGCCGCTGTCACAGATTGACGAGATGCTGACTGAGGTTTCTTCTTTGCGTCCAGGTACTTCATTGCTTTTATGGCCCATGGTGAGGAGGGATCCGAGCAGATTGTGATCCCTTTGATTGTACGAAATCTACAGAATGAAACAGAACAGCTATTATGACAATATTTCCAGTCACATAAAATCAAGCTTTCATTATCCCTTTAGTTTGTGTCTTAATAATACAAGATAATTCGGCAGAAAGCTAAATGGATTCTCACCTCACAGCATTCACAGGGAACAAGGGTTTGTTCTGGATGATGTAGCCAACTAGATTCTTCATAGGAACTTTAGTATTTGTAGTAGTTAGACAGCTTGAACGAATAACAGGATCTATGGAGACAAAAGCAGGGCATTCATTTTAAATGTAAACTACCACTAAACGAAAGACCTTACAAAATACAATTATCATCAGCAGTAATGAATTCAGTAGCAACACAAAAGACTTTCTGAATATTGCTAAGAATGTGTGAAACCCACCTTGCACTGAGGACGAGACCAGAAGCCACAGCAGCAGAACTGCATGGAAACCCAACATATGCGACTTCATATTCTAGCTTGGTAGTCACCTGTGATGTGACCCTCAAGAAAGACGCAGTCTATTTAAGCTCAGACCTGAACTAGGGCACATGGAACACCACCCACTAAAACAGCTCCACTCTCACGCCACCACAGGCAGAAAACGAAGGGTAATACTTAAACCACTACCCAGACTACTGGTTAAGGTTTTTATTAGTCAGGACAGTATGGTCACATTACGTTTAATTGGTTGAAGGTATAACAAAATGTCAGGTAAACTGATGCTGTAAATGTGTACGATTCAGATACATCATGAAAACAATATTGGTAACACTACAATAAGGTTCATTAGTTAACAACCATGAACTAAGAATGAACAATAGTTCAGCATTAATAAATTTTATTAATCTTAGTTAATATTAATTTCAACATTTACTAATACGTAAATAAAATCAAAGGTTGTATTTGTTAACATTAGTTAATGCACTGTAAGCTAACATGAACAATTAACAGCTGTATTTTTATTAACTTGCATTAACATAGATTCATAAATATAATAAATGCATTGCTCATTGTTAGTTCATGTTAGTTAATACATTAACTAATGTTAACTAATGAACCTTGTTGTAAAATGTTACCACAATGTTTAAGTATTTATAAGCTATCAGAGTTGGATTAAAGAACATCTTGTGTATTTGAAACGGGTGTTTTGATAGCATAATTCATCTTTGACAAATTGCACTTTGCTTTACTTTTCACTCTGGTTGATGCATTTCTTGATTTTTATTTTTATAGGTCATGGCGGTCTGCTTCTTTTCTCAAACCACAAATTGGGGGACTTTACTATGCAGCATAATCAGAGTGCACATCACATCCTTGAGGTTGAATGTTGTTTTTTTAGCAATGAGAAAGTACCCAGTGTAAAACAGAGCATGAACATCCAGTGATGTGAAGACAAGACCCAACATTGAGGTGAGGAAACACTAGCTCTGCGTCCGAAATCGAATACTTCCCTACTAGGCTATGCAAAAAAAAAACAGTATGCCAACAGAATAGTGAATGTGTGAATAAATAGTACTGGACAAACAGTAGGTGAAAAGTCCCCGGATGACCTACTACTTCTAGTGAGATTTTGAAATGTGCATTCGATGGACACTTTACTATCCCATGAGGCCACAGGAGAGGATTTGTGAAAGGCTGACAACTGACACCATAGATCACATGTCAATGACAACATTGTGAACATGGTATGTCTGAATTTCATTGATACTACACACATTCATACTATACACAGAACATAGCCTAAGAGTCTTAACGCAAGTTTCAAACTTAATGTAGGACCTACTATACAGTATGTCATTTCGGATGCGGAATAGGGCTCATATACAGTAGATAGGGGTAATGGGACTAAAAAGATACCTGGAAACAATTAAGGGGGGAAAAGGAACTAAACAAAACAAAAAACTAGGTCCACAACACAAGGTGCACAAGGTCATTACACCCAGGTTAAGCACATATGTGCAGGTCAGTCCAATTCTATAAAGACCATTATTTGTGTGCACAATTTCATGTTCATCTAATTGCTAAGCAAGACCATCTTGGTCAACCAGCTTTACCAGAAAGACCCTACTTGGCAACTAGTTTGACCATCTTTGGTCTCATTTACACTAATTCCAATTTCAATGTGTTGACTATATCGATTTTTTCCGACGACCAGCTTACATCTTTTAAAAGTGATATATTTGATCTGCATTTACACTATAGACTTGGCAAAACAACCTTAGGTAGAATAACTGACCCATTTGCAATGGATGCAGACAAAATAATAATACACGCTTTTGCTTTCCGCACCATCTTTACGTCAGCAAAACATTGGTCTCTTAAGTGGGTCGAGCCTTCGTTCTCCATTGCACCATTGAAAAGAATCATGTGATCGCAGTTGGTTTGCCACGTCATTCGCCTCCGTCGCTTTTTTAATTAGGTATGACTCGCATTGACAGGGGAATATCCGATCTGTCTGCTCACATGGCAGACGCAAATGCACTTATCCGATTCATTTCAGATTTATTTCCACATATGAATGAGGCCTGAATCCGATCTGAGAATATTGGTATCCATGTGCTTTTTTCCTGCACTATTAGACTTTGCCGTAATTTTACAGTTACTTAAAAAACAAAAACAAAAACAGTAAAATACCATTTATATTATTTATGGTTAACTACTGTAATAGTTAAATAAATAAACAAATAAATAACAACTTTATTCAACTATTCATTTCCTTCTCTGTGGGCCTCGAGTTAGTTCACGTAGTGTAACAGCGCAGCGCTTCTGTGTTGTACGTCACACGTAGGCTCACTATTGGCCAACGCTGGTCATGTGTGTGATGCGTGTGACTTAATCTTTCCTCAAAGTAGTAAGAACGACAGACAATCTGCATTAATAGACACAGTTTTAGGTAATAGTGGCCTACAACTGATTAGCAGAAATATTTCAGTAAGACAGTAATAATGTGAGTTAACCAGTTAGCAGGAGACACAATATCAAACTTAAAACTAAGTATTTGAAGACCATTGCTGCGTTCCAATTTACATACTATCCGTCCTAAATAGTATTCGAAAATAGAATTAGTACGTCCCAAATCGTAGTATGTTGAAATGAGTGTTCCAAAGATACCCGGATGGTCTACTATTTCCGGTCAGAATCCGAAGTGCAGATCGATGCACACTCTAACGGCTGATATTGCCCACAACCCATCTCGCGTTGGACGAGGATTCGGTTAGAACTACAAACACGAGTGGAAAAAAACAAGTGTTAAAAAGTGTTAAAAAAAAAAAAAAAGAAAAAAAAAATTACAGACATGGAGGATGCGCGAGTCCGGCGGTTATGTGGAGAGGTTTAGATAAAGGGGTTTGAGTGATTAATTATCAGTATCTAACCTGACGGAAATTTCTTTATTCAATGTTGTCTACATTATATTGCAGCATTGTGAACCTTTGTAAAGATACGTTTAGCCATTAACTTTTAAATGCATTATTATATTTAAATTGCAAACACATGAGGAGAATCTCTGCATGAAAGACCCACGACTGGCAGGCGATCGTGCTACTACATTTCTCTCCGAAACGGTAAGAAATTAAATTAAATTGAATGGAGGATTTTAACTGTGACAAGATGATTGACAGGGCAGTTTACGGTGATAGGATGCACGCGACAGATCTGTCCGTTAAAGATGATGAAGTAGTATGTCCCAAAGCTTGCCTACTCTTTTGCTACACACTCAAGTATGTACTTTTTCTTCACAAAAAGAGTACATACTTTTAGGGCGTAGTATAAGAAGGCGAATTGGGACGCAGCCCATCTTTCAAGGGCAAGCGGTTTTCGAATCCTGCATTAAACTGAGATTTGAGAAGCAGTTGTCAGTAAAATAAAGGAAACACAGCAAAAGTTTAGGATTTTACTGCTGTGGTATTGTGATAAAGATGAATTTTAACCACTGATTCTTCACATGCTTATGGGCAGTGAAAAAAACTTTAAACTTTGCAGGATGTTTTCATTCACTTAGATCTATGTTACACACTACATGGAAGGTAATTTTAAAAAATCATAATAGGGGCACTTTAATTGCTTTATTTTGTGATTATTTTAATTCCTTACTGTATAAAGCACTTTGAATTGCCAAAGTGTATGAAATGTGCTATATAAATAAAACTGCCTTGCCTAATGTTGCATCACAAAAAAATAAGTAAAATGGATGTAATTGATTGTGACAGTGAATAAAGAATATGCTGATGTACATGGACTCATCACTTTTTTGGGAATTTATTAAATTCGATAGCATTCATGTAAAATATAAATCAAAGTAAATTTACTGTTTTATTCTGTAAAAATAAAGTGCAGTAATGGCAATATACTGTAAAATGAAATTGCGGTAAGGGCATCTTAATGTAAAATGAAATTACAGTAAGGGCAACATACTGTAAAATTAAATTGCGGTAGTATGTAGTAGTTCTGGTAGTATGCTATTCCGAATTCAGCCATAGATAACATTTTGTGTTTAAATGCCAAATATGGCAAAAACTTAAAAGTCATGTAAACAAAATGTTCTGATTTGCTTTAAAAAAAAAAAGTCATCTATATATATATATATATATATATATATATATATTACATTAAACACATATTTTCTATAACTACGGAATAAATAACTCTTATACCACGGGCTGTTTAAATACTCGATTCTGATTGGCTGGAAGGTGTGCAGTAAAACCATTTAATGCACAGGTAGTTCCAGTCAGTTTGATTACAGTTCGAAATTAATCCGCTACTATAAACATTGGTAACCATAGTAACAGAGTTACACTTGCAAAAGAGTGAGAGAGAGAGACACATATGAAAACGTTAGGTAGGCTCAGAGCCATAGAGAGAAAGAGTTGCGACGCTCTTTGATCGCTCGCGATGGCTGTCACGTGGTTCATGTAAGCCCCAATAGTTCCAAAACATACGCGGGCTGTCATGTTCTTCTATGGGACAGACAGCAGCGATTGCATTATTGACCGGTAAATATAAAATAAAACACACACCCAAGTACTTTTTCAGCTGTTACTGCATTATTGCATTTTGTTAATGTCAGTTATGCATATGGAGAGGCAGGGTGACAACGAAATAGCCTAATACTGTATATTACTTAGATACGTTTTAGGCTTCTTTTTTTTTTTTTTTGAGGGAAAAGACAGAGCTAGATAAGATCGAAGACGACAAAGATAAGATCAATACGAAAAAGACAACTAAATGGGCAGTTAACACTTTCAGTGACTTGTTGCGCCAAAGACAGACCAATTGTGATTTCGAGACCTAACGTTACTCTGCTTCTCTTTTAAATGAGACATTGCGGGAGTTTTATGCCTCTGTTCAGTCTACCGCTGGACGCGAATACAGTGTTGCAAGTTTGATGTGTCTCAGAGCAGGTATAAACCGTCACATTACAAAATACAACATCATAAGGGATAAAGACTTCAAGTCAAGCAATGCCGTCTTTAAATCAGTTTTAAAGCGCTACAGGAAAAATGGAAAAGACACCAGCGTTCATCATCCGCGTAAGAAAAGTTTGGTTTGACATACAGCTAATTCATTTAAATAAATTACATGATTAGTTCAAATAAAGCTTGCCTTGCCACTGTCAATGTTGCCTATCATTCATAAATAATTTTAATAAATCCATGAATCATTAAGTTATAGGCCTATGCTTAAGCAACGAGGGAACTGTAGACTTTAAAGAAGAGACGCACACAATTTACTCGAGCACGCATCTCTCTCTCTCTTTCTTCTCTTTCAGTTCTCTGTCTCTCTCTCTCTTAATAATGAATTTAAATAAATGTGATAATTCATTCAAATAAAAGCAATCCGATGGCTCTACTTTATTTAAAGGGGTCATATAATGCCATTTTTGTACAAGCTAATATGATTCTTTAGGGTCTAAATTAAAAGTTTGTAATATACTTTAATTAAAAATTCTCATTAGTATTGTAAGAAAACACTTATTTTACCTGGTCAAAAACAGCTCTGTTTTCAGCACGCCGTTTCAGTGCATATGACTTTAAATGATAATGAGCTTTGCTCACCCCGCCTCTCTGTTCTGTGCATACACCGTTTGTAACACAATAACACAATAACCATAACGCGTTGTTCAGTATAAACGTGGGATTATGAATTATATTGAGAACGTCATACATAGAAAACATGTCGTAATGTACCCTGAGTGTAAACCTTAGACGCATTCATTGTGAAGCGTGCAGCTAGCGATTTGCAAAGATTAGTATATTAATAAAGTTTAATAAAACGTTACACTCACTTCCGCTCTTCTGGAGATTCAGCAGGAACACGAATATCTGGTACCGATCTTTTTTCATGAGCAGCTTCTTAGCAAATCCAGCTTTATACTGATCCTCGTTTATAAAGCAGTCTGGTGTGTGAAATGATTCGCGCAAAAATGAGAGCATTGACGTTGCTCGTGGGGAATATTCCCATCGAAAACAAACACAGCCACTGCGTCTTCAGCGGTTTGTATTTAGGAACATTAAAATGACTGCTGTGTTCGTTATTACACCCAAGAACAGAACACCACAATCGCTTAGACGCCATTCTGCTCATAGACAGTGCTCCAGCATATCAACAATGACCGCGCCGGTCCGCGCCGCGCAGACTATGATTGACAGCTGGCTCACGAGCGAGGGCGGGTCTGTGTTGAAACGCTCCTGTCATTCAACAATCGTGGGAGGGGCGTGCGAGCTTGTGACGTCACACGGTCGAACGGCTCGATTTGAGGCAGGGGAAAACATATAAGGAGATTAAAACAAACCACTCGATGGATTTTTATCATTATATGATGGTTGTGTACAGACACTGCCAACACACATTTCAGTACAATCAACTTGTAAAAGTGCATGCACCATTATATGACCCCTTTAAAGCGGACGGAGTGCTAGAATTAACGAGCCGTAACTTAAGAAAATAACCGTCATTTTTACACGTCTGTTAAAAAATTACATTGTAAACATCAGTTACAGCTTTAACTTCTTATTAACTTGGCAAATAACCGAGGTATAAGCGGGATAATCCACGGCTAGCCATGCATTAAAGGATTTTAATGCATGGCTAGCCATGGATTATCCCTTACATATTTACCACTTTTTCCATGACCTTCCCAGTCACTTTTGATTACCGGATGAGTATAATTTAAAACTAATTTTAATTCAGTATGTCCATTAGTTGCCACCATCTTAGATATTACGTCAAAAGACGCTGAGGATGGGGTTCATCGATTTTGACAAGCTGGACTGTGTGCACAGCTCCACTGATCTAAGTTTTTTTGGAATGCATGAGTGACACTTACTGTGCATGAGATGTTGTATATATGCAAGTATATTTTTAGGTTTAGGGGTTGTTCACACAGGACATATTGTTACAGTCAAAAACAGGATGCAAGTGGATTCTCTCATATATATATATATATACTGTATATCAGTGGCGTAAAAAGTGGGTGGGACATGTGTGTATAAATGAATGAATCACGTGACACGTGAATAAAAACATAGATCCGACTTTAAACCATGTGTCCTTTAAAGGTCCAGTGGTAGAACTTTTGCCGAGCATATCAGATGTCCATGGTTCTAATCCGCACTCATATAGTTTTTTTTTAAGTTTTTTTTTATCAAAACCAAATATGTTTTCAAATCAAGTGACAGTAAGTGTCACTTTTAGCTTAGACCACAGGCTTACCTCCCAAAGAACTAAAGAGAAACAACAACATTTTCCAAATAGAAATGTTTTATTTCAAATTAGAAATTAGGCCTATATGTAAGAAGGAATATAGCCTATACAAAAAGTCCTGTAAAATTAAACGAATAAATTGACCTAATAATATGAATAAAATTATATAAACAAAAATATACATAAACGTTTTAAAAGTAAATTAACTATTAGACCAGAATGTTGATAACTGAATTTTTGCGCAACGCGCACGTTTAAAATTTAAATTGGCTTATAGCCTATCCATTGTACACAAACTGCTGTAAAATTAAATGAATAAATGGGCCTAATAAGATAAAAAAAAAATTATATAAACAAAAATGTAAAAAAATATAGGCCTACATAAAACATTTTAAAAGTAAATTAACTGATAGGCCAACATTTTGATAACTAAACTTTTGCACAGCGCGCACGATTAAAATTAAATATATCAATTGTACAAAAAAATTGCTGTAAAATTAAACGAATCAATGGGCCTAATTATATAAATAAAAATATACAGGCAATAGGCCTAGGCTACATCAACGTTTTAAAAGTATGCTAAATGAACTATTAGGCCAAAATTCGTATAACTGAACTTTTGCGCAGAGTGCACGTGGATTACAATTTAAATGGCTTATGTTGTCAAACTTAAAAAAAAAGAAGAAGAAGAAAAAAAAAGAAAGAAAATGAATTGCTTTCCTTATCTACAGTTCTTTTGAGTTCACCTTCAAGAACACAAGTTTGGACGATGTCTGAGGCTTCAGACTCATGCAGTGGTTGCGGAGAAAACCCTCTCTGCGCTCGCAGACCCGCTTGGGATGCTGAACACAATGCGAGCTTCTTTAGCCAGGCAGGGAAAAGACGTGTGGAGTCCGACTCGTGGTGTGAGCGGAGCGCTCCACTCCGCCCGCTCCACGCCGCTCACATGCTCTGCACCAGAACGAACAAAGAGTCTCCGAAACGGATTGAAGCGCGCGTGCATGTGAAGACTGTGCGTGAGCCACGAGATACACTGTAACCGTGACACCGATCGTTGGCGGCAAGGAGCACTTTGATCACTTGATTTAAAAAACAATGTATTTTAGGGCTAGATCGCTTTTTTTATTTAACAAACGAACGAAATGAATGGTCTGCCAGTTGGAGATGTTTTATTTATTTCTACTGGTAGCTATCCGTGCCTCGAGAGGTTTTAAAAAGTGGTGGGGACAATATCGACCATGGCAAAAAGTGGTGGGGACATGTCCCACCCGCAAATTACGCCCCTGCTGTATATACACACTCACCTAAAGGATTATTAGGAACACCATACTAATACTGTGTTTGACCCCCTTTCACCTTCAGAACTGCCTTAATTCTACGTGGCATTGATTCAACAAGGTGATGAAAGCATTCTTTAGAAATGTTGGCCCATATTGATAGGATAGCATCTTGCAGTTGATGGAGATTTGTGGAATGCACATCCAGGGCACGAAGCTCCCGTTCCACCACATCTCAAAGATGCTCTATTGGGTTGAGATCTGGTGACTGTGGGGGCCATTTTAGTACAGTGAACTCATTGTCATGTTCAAGAAACCAATTTGAAATGATTCGAGCTTTGTGACATGGTGCATTATCCTGCTGGAAGTAGCCATCAGAGGATGGGTACATGGTGGCCTAAAAGGGATGGACATGGTCAGAAACAATGTTCAGGTAGGCCGTGGCATTTAAACGATGCCCAATTGGCACTAAGGGGCCTAAAGTGTGCCAAGAAAACATCCCCCACACCATTACACCACCACCACCAGCCTGCACAGTGGGGAACAAGCAGTAGCGGTTATTGGCACGGGCGAACCGGGCAGCATTTTTTCATGACACATGGGGGGCGGCACGAGCAGTTCTCATTCTTTTCACTCGAGATGTTCTCATTCTGTTTACGCCAAATTCTGACTCTACCATCTGAATGTCTCAACAGAAATCGAGACTCATCAGACCAGGCAACATTTTTCCAGTCTTCAACTGTCCAATTTTGGTGAGCTCTTGCAAATTGTAGCCTCTTTTTCCTATTTATAGTGGAGATGAGTGGTACCCGGTGGGGTCTTCTGCTGTTGTAGACCATCCGCCTCAAGGTTGTGCGTGTTGTGGCTTCACAAAGGCTTTGCTGCATACCTTGGTTGTAACGAGTGGTTATTTCAGTCAAAGTTGCTCTTCAATCAGCTTGAATCAGTCGGCCCATTCTCCTCTGACCCCTAGCATCAACAAGGCATTTTCGCCCACAGGACTGCCGCATACTGGATGTTTTTCCCTTTTCACACCATTCTTTGTAAACCCTAGAGATGGTTTTGCGTGAAAATCCCAGTAACTGAGCAGATTGTGAAATATTCAGACCGGCCCGTCTGGCACCAACAACCATGCCACGCTCAAAATGGCTTAAATCACCTTTCTTTCCCATTCTGACATTCAGTTTGGAGTTCAGGAGATTGTCTTGACCAGGACCACACCCCTAAATGCACTGAAGCAACTGTCATGTGATTGGTTGATTAGATAATTGCATTAATGAGAAATTGAACAGGTGTTCCTAATAATCCTTTAGGTGAGTGTATATATATATATATATATATATACACAATATATATATATATATATATATATATATATATATATATTTTTAAACCTGAACTTGCTCTTGAATGGCACATTTTTAAGATGCTGTGTCAAGTTACAAGTCCCCAAAGAAGCAGCGAGACACAATAGCATCAAACCCCAAAGGGCTGCAAACCACAGCACCAGGCCAGCAGTGTCAGGCCAGAAGTTAAGGCTGTGCTAGAGTCTCATGGAAGTTTTGGCATTTGTCAACTGTGCCCTTACTTCTGGTCTGAGACTACAGTCCCGTATAGTTCTCTGGCTCTGCTGGTGGGAATGTCTCACAACAGATGGCACAAAATAGTTTTTTAGAGCTCCTTTGCTCTTTAAGAACTTTTGTCAAAAACACATGATCCTATTAACACATTCACAACATTTTTTATTACTGTGAAGCTGCTTTGAAACAATCTGTATTGTATAAATCACAATATAAGTAAAGATGACTTTACTTGACGTTGTTAGGCGTGGTGGTGCTCAGAAATCCTCACGATGATGAAGAACTTTAGAAGGAAGACTTTAATGAACCAACACATAGGAAAGAACACAGAAGATAAACACAACCAGACATCAACGAGAACATACAGACACTAAGGGAGAACACAGGGTATATACACAGGTGACAGGGAGGAAGTGAATAGACTGATTAACAAAATACAGCTGAACTAAATTAACAAATGAGGATGGGTGATGATGGAGACAAGGGCCAATTCGCCTAATTATACTACGCCCTAAAAGTATGTACTCTTTTTGTGAAGAAAATGTTTTGAGTGTGTAGCAAAAGAGTAGGCAAGCTTTGGGACATACGACTTCGTCATCTTTAACGGACAGATCTGTCGCGTGCATCCTGTCACCGTAAACTGCCCTGTCAATCATCTTGTCACAGTTAAAATCCTCCATTCAATCTAATTTAATTTCTTACCGTTTCGGAGAGAAATGTAGTAGCACGATCACCTGCCAGTCGTGGGTCTTTCATGCAGAGATTCTCCTCATGTGTTTGCAATTTGAATATAATAATGCATTTAAAAGTTAATGGCTAAACGTATCTTTACAAAGGTTCACAATGCTGCAGATGCAATATAATGTAGACAACATTGAATAAAGAAATTTCCATCAGGTTAGATACTGATAATTAATCACTCAAATCCCTTTATCTAAACCTCTCTACATAACCGCCGGACTCGCGCGTCCTCCATGTCTGTATTTTTTTTATTTATTTTTTATTTTTTTACACTTTTCACTCGTGTTTGTAGTTCTAACCGAATCCTTGTCCAACGCGCGATGGGTTGTGGGCAATATCAGCCGTTAGAGTGTGCATCGATCTGCACTTCGGATTCTGACCAGAAATAGTAGACCATCCGGGTATCTTTGAAACACTCATTTCAACATACTACGATTTGGGACGTACTTATTCTATTTTCGAATACTATTTAGGACGGATAATATGCGAATTGGGACGCAGCAAAGGAGAGGCGGGAAACTGAACACAATGAACACAGGAGGAAGTCCAAAAACAAACAGACATGTCACAAATGTCTATTTGAAATACATATTTTTTTTAGATGTCCTGAACTAGTCTTGATTTCCGAACTAATATATATATGCTTTTTTCATGCAATTAAAAAGCCATGAGATTAAAAAGGCGCTACACACACACACAAAAATCTAGAGATAAAACTAAGAGCCTGAGTATTTAACCTGCTCCTTTTTCTTCTGCAATTGCAATGGCTCATTCATAATGGTTGATTCCTCTTCCTCCCGTGCTAGCCCATCCAGCTGAAATGTATCTGTGGTTTCAGTAGATCCTCTCCAATCCTGCTCCAGTTTGGTTACTGGGATACGAAATTCTGTCTTGTTTCCTGTCTTTGCCTGTGTTATGTCCCCTATCTCTGTTAAGTTCTGTGTGTAATTGTAAACCTGCCTCTTCTTGGAGTAGAGCATACTCGAGTTGTAGAGCTGTAAATAAGCAAATTTACACATTATTCTTTAGAATAAAAAGTTTGACAAAAGTTTTTAAATATCTTTAGAATACAGTAATGAATCAAAAAAGTATTAATTATAATTATAATTATTAATTCACAATTGTGCACAATATTTTCTTGAACTTTGTAAACTCCTTTCTTCTATTACAGACAAGGTCATTTATTAGTAAATTATTTTATTTCAAACTGAGCTGATTTTGTATTTATGGTTGGCATTTTCCCAGGAGCCGCTGTCACAGATTGACGAGCTGTACTTGATGCTGACTGAGGTTTCTTCTTTGCGTCCAGGTACTTCATTGCTTTTATGGCCCATGGTGAGGAGGGATCCGAGCAGATTGTGATCCCTTTGATTGTACGAAATCTACATGAAAGAGAACATGCCTTCAAAAATTTTTACTAGAGAAGCAGAAATATCAATCCATCTATCTGAGATATATGCGGAAGTAATTATATTTTAATATTCTTATCTTTACCATCTAATGTCATAGGTTGTTGAATAATACTGAAGTATACACCTAACAAAACTACCAACCAGAATGCTTTCTAGGGTAAAAACTAACCATCACATCCAATCATCACAGAGTAATCAAAAATGACTAGACAAGATACTTATTAGTGGATGTAAAAGAAAAAAAGTCAAACAAACTGATAATGTACACTACTGGTCAAAAGTTTGGAAACATTCGTTTTTTTTTAATGTTTTGAAAGTAGTCTCTTAATCTCACCGGGCTGAATTTATTTGATAAAAAATACAGTAAAAACAGTAATACTGTGAAATATTACTACAATTTAAATGAGCTGGTTTCTGTAATATATATTAAGATTTAATTTATTCCTGTGTTGGTAAAGCAGAATTTTCCGCTGCCATTATTTCAGTCTTCAGTGTCACATGACCTTTCAGAAATAATTTTTTATCATTTTCATCATCAGATTAAGAGACTTTCAAAAACATTAAAACTAATGTTTTCAAACTTTTGACCGGTACTGTATATGCGAGACAAATATTTGGTATTTAATTAGCTATTAGAGTTGGAAAGGAGGACATCAAACACAATCCACACTTCAAATATGTTAATAGCATCTTTACTTTTGAGTCTGCTTGCTGCATTTCCTGATTTTCTAGGTCATGGCGGCCTTCTCTTTTTCTCAGACCACAAATGTGAGAGTCCTTATCTTGTTGCAGTTCTCACAGCGGCAACATATAGTATATAAGATCTTTGTGGCTAACAGGTTCATAATAAAGTGTCTTACTGTTTATCTCAAACTGTTTCGCTTTTGAATGTGGTACATTATTTTAGACTTTTCATATTTTAACAAACATGTAAAGATTTAATCAGCTTTTACATTATCATTCAAATGTTTGAAGTAATACAAAAAAAATACCAAGTACCAAGCATTGTTCCTTGAGTAAGAAGCAATCAAAAGCAATCATACACAAAAACACTCTAATAAATTAATAATAATTTATTAATAATAATTTTCGAGAATATTCTGTAATGGGTTTTCCAAACAGAACAATCTGTGTGAAAAGGGGAAACAAAAAAGAAATATGGAAATAAAAGCTAATCAGTTAATATCTAAAATAGTGACTTTATGCAGCATCAATTTGCATACAATTTTTCTTTTTTTTTTTTTTAGCCAACCCTCGAATCGTAACCGTGCATTTAAGAGACACGAGAAATGTGGGTTGATGTGGGGGTGAAAGGGGAAGCTTTTTTTTAAAACCACATTTCCCAACTTTTAACACGTCTTTGAGGTCAAAATGTCATTGTGAACCAAAATTTAAAGCACATTTCAAACATCAATCTTGATATGCCACCCCAGAAGAAGTTTCTACTGTGAGAAGAAGCCTCCAATATCCACTAGATATTTCGTGTTTCAGGTAGAAACACAATGGCGACCCCTAGCAAGTGAACTTAGAAAGATAAATCAATTGTGGGTTTTTTTTCTAGGTCGTAAGAGTCTAGTGGCCTGATTTGGTGTGCCGGAAACATTGTGTGCCGCTGAGCAAAACTGTTGCATACAATTCACGAGAGACTCTGAAGGCATGTGAGGAACATGGTGTTCAACAAGGCTGAAATCAGACTTCCGTCATGTGCTAAATACAATTTTAGAGCTACTGTTATAAGAAATAATTGGTGTATTAATAAACAATATTGGTATATACATTGAATAACTGGAAGTCTTGTGCAATTCTGAGTGGGTCATTTACACACTGTATTTGCCTCCAGTCAAATGTTCCAACCAGCAAGCGCACAGGACAGAGATGCTTCACACGCGATGAAAAAACAACAAACTGTGCCTTTCAAATCCAGAGTCATTATTTAAAAGACACGACACAAACTCCCACTACCAATTAATTCACCTAAGTAAATTTGAAGATTTATACAAATACTAAATATTAAACATATACATACATAATGACTAATATTAATGGCAAAAATATTAGGGCACTTTAAACGTGTATGAACCTAGTTGCTGTCACGGTTGGCTTAGATAGGAAGACGAAGACAAACAGATTAAGCTCAATATACATCTATTTTAATGAAAGTTCTCCAAGCTGGCAGACAGGCAGGATAAACACAATACATAGCGGAGATCGGACAAAGACAGAGTGAACAGGCGGAACTAAATACACAGATGATGGTAATTAATAGGACAGGTGATACAGATGAACTAATGATGGTAACCAGGGAGACAGACTAGTGGCGGGAAACTAAACAAGGAACATGTGACAAATGGGGGGGTGATGGCGCAGTGGATAAGACCCTACCCTAACCCCCTACCCCAGACCTAAACCTACCCATTCTCTGTGCGTGTTATATTGACGCTAAAGGGTGCCATGTGCGTAGGATATGTACGCTTTGGCAAAAGCGTCGTATATGACGCTTTGGGATGAGAACGCGTTGATATGACACATGCCTTTGGTGTGAGAGACCCGGGTTCGAATCCACTGTGAGACACCAATGTGTCCCTGAGCAAGACACTTAACCCCTAGTTGCTCCAGAGGCGTGCGACCTCTGACATATATAGCAATTGTAAGTCGCTTTGGATAAAAGCGTCAGCTAAATGAATAAATGTAAAATGTAAATGACAACTAACTGAAAAGTCCATGAACACAGTGGTGATAGTTGCATTTGATAGCAAAAAATAAATAAATAAAAACATTGGATACACTACCATTCAAAAGTTTGGGGTTGGTAAGATTTGTTTATGTTTTTGAAATAAATCTTTAATTCTCACCAAGGATTTATTTGGTCAAAAATACAGCAAAACTGTAATATTGTGAAATATTATTACAATTTGTTGTGAAATATTAGTAGAATTTGAAATAACGGTTTTCTATTTTATTATATTTTAAAATGGGTGATGAAAAAACTGAATTTTCAGCATCATTACTCCAATTTTCAATGTCACTTGATCCTTCAGAAATTATTATGATTAGCAGCTCAATAAATATTTCTGATTATTATCATTGTTGTAAACAACAGAGCCCTAAAGGGACATGGTGTTAGAAAAAATATGAGATGGGAGGAAAAAGAAAAATTTTCCCCCGTTAAACTAAAGAACTAAAAAAAAATCAAGTGAACACAAAGTTTGTCGGGGGAACGCAAACATTCTGCGAGCGATCGCAAAACATTTGCAAGAGAACACAAAAAGCATTGACAATTTTCCCTCCTATCTCATATTTTTTTTCCATCACAATGTTCCGTAGTAAACTGTTGTGCGTGTGGCGCTCTCGTGAACTCACTCAGAGGCCCACATAGAAGAAAATGAATAGTTGAATAAAGTTGTTATTTTTGTTTGTTTTTTTGCGCACAAAAGGTATTCTCGTCGCTTGATAACTTGAGGTTGAGCCACTGTAGTCACTTGGAATATTTTATCGATGTCTTTATTAACTTTTCTGGGCCGGCAGATGCAATTACCTAGCAGCCTATGAAGGAGTGAGCCAGCTCTCAGATTTCATCAAAAATATCTTAATATGTGTTACGAAGATGAACGAAAGTACGGGCAGACATGGGCAGTATTTCAAAATTTAATTGTATTTTAAATTTAATTTTAATAAAACGTATTTAATTACTTTAGTGTATTTTGTAATTTGTATTTTGCAGGTGTGGAAAAAATAAAATGTAGTTTGTAACAAAATATTTTGAGGGAGTGTATTTAGAGTATTTAAAATACTTAAGAAAAATCACCATAGTAAAAGATTTTGCCATATTTTCGGTCTGATGTTGGCAATGGCAATGTCCAGGTTAGATGCACGAAAATCACGTGACACCCTGTAGACCGGGCTCCCTCCAAGAAGTGAATGAGTTTTGAACACAGGATAAGAAGTGGCGCTGCTCCTCTTAAAAACGGCATTAAAGGTGCTATTAGCGATTTCAGGCCCAAAAAAGACCGAAACATAAATGATCACATTCCTCTAATTTTTCCTAGCGATCCGCTAGCTGCCCGCCCCATAAGCAGGCCGTCCAAAAAACGCGTCTCTGTAGGCAGCCTATGCTCTGAGATCTGCACACAAAAACAATGGGTTTCACCAACCACCAAAACCTAAATAAACAGTGTTCCAACCAATCACCACAGTGTTGCGAAGTCGGAGCAAAACCTCACAACACCCACCCCCTGTCGGTGATTTCCCCCTAGGAAAAATACGATGAATGTGATAATTTATGTTTCGGCCTTTTTTGGGCCTGAAATCGCTGATAGCACCTTTAAGGTAAAGTGTTTTGTGAAAAATATACAGACTACACACACACACATATTGCACACTGAATGGCATTATAGACAGCCCATTCTCATCCCTAGGCGTCATGAAACTGACGCCTTGGGAATCATTTTGACCATGCTTCAATATTCGACGCTTTAGGCACCCTTTAGCGTCAGTTACATGACGCGATCCTAGGGCGTCATCTTGCTGACGCTTTACCTTTAACGTCAGTTAGATGACGCTATCTAATAACCCTACCCCAGACCTAAACCTACCCGCGTCATCTAACTGACGCTTAGGTAAAGCGTCAAAGATGACGCCCTAGGATCGCGTCATGTAACTGACGCTAAAGGGTGCCTAAAGCCTCGAATATTGAAGCATGGTCAAAATTGTCATTTTAGTGACGCCTTGGGTTGAGAATAAATAATGGTGCCTTATGAGATCAATGCTCTGTGTTGTCATTCATAAAATGACATTATATGCCCTACCTATTATGAAACAGCGAGTCTGTCGTAACTCCACTGAAGTCTCCATGCCAAGCAAGCGTTCACAATATAAACGTAATTACATATGAGAAATATTGATATTGATTTTGTATAAAACTACCACACCATTGATATGAACTTAGCTATACATGCCATTTACGTCAGAGGGAGCTATTTCAGGCCCTGTAGAGAGATTTAGTGAAATGTCCATACTTTTTTATTTTGCTACTTCGCCATTTTGAATTTACACATTTATCATATTTGTGTTATTGTTACTATTTGTGTTATTGACCTTTCAGTAATAAAAAAAAAAGACTTAAAGGAGCTGTATGTAAGATTGTGGCCAAAACTGGTACTGCAATCACTTTCAAATTACTGTAGAGTGGTGTATCCCCTCCCCCTCCCCCCTGACTCAAGGTTGCCAGATAGGCTGCAGGATCCAGCAGGAACGTGACGAGCTGCAGCTGTGGTAACTAGAGCAGAGCTGGCAACCCGGATGCCGCAACACTACTGACTTCGTGATTGGTAGATAGGTGGAGGGAGGAGCATCAGACCAAAACACAACATGACAACATCAACATCAGTTGAGGGCTGCAACTGCACTTTTTAAATGACAATATCCTGGCCGGACTACTGTTGTCAGTGATATAAGTATTTGAAATGTACATGATTTCTTAATGTCTAGTGACATATCAGGGCCATTTTATGATTAATTAAAACACATATTTCTTACATACAGCTCCTTTAAGATTATTGTAGGAGTATTTTTGTATTAATACTAAATAAATACTAATTACTTGTATTTTATTTAAATACATTTTTCACATCAGTATTTTGTATTTTATTTTGTTAGGTTTCATTAGCCAGTATTTGTATTTTGTAACAAAATAGTTTTTGATGTATTTGTGCCCACCTCTGAGTACGGGGTTGGAACAACATGAGGGTGAGTACTTACTGACAGAATTTTGATTTTTGGGTGAACTAACTCTTTAATTCCAAAGTCCCTTTAAGACAAGTCACTTCACTCGGTGCCCATCTTTGAAACGCCTCTAGTGCATGCAAGTGCAGCACCTCTTTGCATGGTGAAACACAAAATTCGCCAAAACTGTTCGACAAGCTTACGATTTAATTTCATATTTGAAATCACCAATGAAATCTGACAACTGTTTAAGAAATCTTGTTTCTAAATGCTCGAATCATGACAAAAAACTGAAATTATCAGGCTGGAACAAGCTAATGCGCAGTCCTAAGTGTGTGTCTGAGAACACTGTCTGTTTCTATAGCAACCATAGCTTCTAACGGCAGCTGCACTTTGGCTGTAGTGATTCGATGACTTTACCAATCGGCGATTAGCTCTTTTCTTTAGAACGTGGGACTTATTCCGCCATAATGCGCATTGCACTTTCTCCCATTCATAGTAATGAGTGCACCTTCTTTCTGTAGCTATATAAAGTCTTTGTTAATACTTTATAAAAACATTTCAGGATACTTTGATAAATAAAAAGTGAATAGAAAAAGAACCTCGTCAATTTGAAATATTTTATATATATTTTTTGTAACATTATAAATGTCTTTACAGTCACTTTTGATGAATTTAATGCATGCTTGCTGAATAATAATAATAATAAAAACTAAAAAAAAACTGTGACCCTAAACTTTTGAACGGTAGTCTATGCGATTCAAAATTTAAGGCAAACTGTATGGGACACAATTTTATCTCTTACTGAATACTGTGATTATTTCATAGAGCTATATGCACAGTGCATTAGATGACAGTTTTCGAGTATGGTATATTAGAGAGTTTCAAAATGTCTAAGAGAGTGGAAAGTCACCGTCTTTGTACCTTTAATAACTCTCGAGTCTCTCTTGAGTTAGTTTATGGAGGTCAGAATGGAAAGTGCAAGGGTGAACATCCCACCCTATAGTCATGATTTGAGTGATTCTTACTCACGAGTTCTCCAGAAGCCTTCACATCCTTCCTCTTTTCTGCTCTGATGCTCCCCTCCGGCCACATGAAGGATCTGCTAGGTCCATACCATGTCCTTACCATGTGCCTATGACATGAGTTCAAACTGCTTATTTGTGTTTATTTATTTGTTTAAATAAAATCAACATAGCAGTACATGTGGGGGGAGAACAACAAATATATTTTTGCCAAACAGTAAACAGCAGAAAATTCAGCAAAAGCTGAAAAAAGAAAAAGAAAAAAAAAGTCTTCTCTGACTGGGGGATCTTTCCTTTCATCCATTCCACAGGCACAGGATTGCATCATTAAATATCCGGACCAAAACCACAGAGTGAGCATAAATGCAGGAGGGTGTTTCTCCAGAAAATAAAATCATGAAATACCGCAAATCTGGGTGTAATACATCTGGTGTAAAATTGATGATATAAAAAGGGCCAGTGTATAAGTGAGATGTCAGTGAGCATCTCTAACTTTGCATTGACAGAAGATCCAGTGAACACATAATGATGATGAGTCTCGCTGCCAACGCCGTCATTATGTCAGTGATGATCATGGGGACGAGTGAGTATGTGAGATGCTATACTTTTAAATTCATCTGTGTCGTATCTGACTTCCAGAAAGAAATCTAATTAAACTCCTCAATTCACTAGATGGACAAAACAAGCCCATTGAATGCTGCTCATCCGTCTCCACCAATGAAATCACGTTACCTATAACATGATTCAAACTTCAGAAAACCTCCTTGTGTCAAAGCAGTCATGTAATGTTAGATAGAGAATATCTATTTTGTCTTATATTCAATCATCTTAAAAAAAAATGCTGTTTCTAAATCTGTCTCTAAGTCTTGGCACAGTTTCTACACAAGTGAGGGACCGATATGCAGTCATTGGAGCGAGACCTGGGTGTGGGAAAAGCTCCAGGATCTCAGGAAACTTCAAGGGTAAGACTGAAAAATGGTACAATGCAACAGTAGTATTAAGACTGAAAACATATAGACTGATTCATTTTTTTTTTTTTTTTTTTTTGTTATCTCTGTAAAGCTGCTTTGAAAATCTGTATTGTGAAAAGCGCTATATAAATAAATGTAACTTGACTTGACTATAGAATCTATCAGAAAGAGCAGAGATTTTCAATACAATAAGGCTTATTTGTCTAGTCTTTTTCTCAGACTGCAGAAGATGAACAGCACGGTCTCTACACCTCTCTCAACATCCTCCCCTTAAATACTCTAAAGATGCTTAGATGGATTAAGAATTGTGCTGAAACGGTTAACTTGTTGAAAAGGCTGTGAATGCTTCATGTTATTTATTGTGATGTAACTTATCAGTGAATTGATGTATTTATTCATCAATATTTATTTGGCTTTTCAAGAATTTGACTAATGAAAGCCATTCATTATGTACTGCTTACAATCCCATATGTTCCTATATCTGAAACAATCTTTATTGCAACTTTACGAAGACGAATTGTGCTCAAATAAAGTGGCAAATAAATCTGAAGCTGTGCTTGTCATCGCATTGACATTTTAACAAGTTTTTAATATAGATCCAAATAGTTTATGCACAGTTAGTTAATCATGAAACAAAGCATAATGTCAGAAAAACGCCACATCATTCTCGTCATAATGACAGACAAGATTAGTTCAATTAGGATATTTAAGTCAGTGGCTTTTATAAACGTGCCTTAGAAAACAAAAACCATTACTGGTGTGCATCTTAAAACAAAACAATGGCAGAGTAATATTTCAAGATATGTCAGAGCAAGTTACTTTCAGTTAAAACAGCATGGGACTGGGCTTACTGTGAAACCAGGGGAATGTCTTCCTGCTTGTGGTTTTGCCATGTTGTGTCTGAGGTTGATGATTTCTGCAATACAGACATTACAGACTCAGATCTGGGATTAGCTTTGAAATCGTATTAGGTTAACCAGAGGTTTTGTTACAATGTATTCCAGCAGAAGTGAAATGAACAGGCCACATTTGGTGGTAATATATAATAACCACTGAGAAATCTAGTCCCATCATTATGAAAAACATTAATAGTTATTATTCATAGTTTTATGTTTTATTTATAGTTTATATTTTGATGACCTCTTTTTAGAGCTTAAACAAAACTGCAGTGGCACGGTTGTAAAGTTAAAGGAGAAATAGCCTTGTTTTTGTTTCACCTCTAGGTGGCAGCATTCTCCAACATTGCTGTCATTCTCATCAAGTGACTAATAAATCAGTTTTGTGCATAGAATCATCATAATACATAAAGTTAAATAGTCTCTCTTTTTTCTCTTTAATTCTTCTCCTATAAAACTAAGTTACAGCAATGAGGCTCTTAACCTCTTTTAGGACGACTCTTCTCCTGAGCCGCGTAGAGTGCTACTCACCGATACAACACTATCAACTTTGAGGAGGATCTCAGGATATAAGACTAACACAGCCTTGAAGGTCAACACAGAAACTGACTGACTTTTTTTCTAAATCAACTGCATTTAATTCATATTTTACCGGAAAGATAAGAGTTTAAATATGAAAATTAATCTTGATTTCTCAGATTGAATTTAGGATTTTATATAGATAAATATCTATATTTAATATGCTGTCTGCATGTTTCATGGGATTGTAATTATTTCCATCACTAAAGATAACACAGTCTTCTATCTTTGTCCGTTTTGTGTGTGTGTGTGTCTCAAATCAAAGTTTGGAGTGTTGAGTTTCACCCATAGACTGGTTTCACCCATAGACTGGTTTCACCTAGCTAATTGGCTTGGTTCATGGCTTATAATTCCCTATGGGGAAAAAAAGTTCCAGAACCAGCGCCACTGAAAAAGGGCACTCTATTGATCAAAAGTAACAGTGAAGATTACATTTCAAAATCAAATAGATGTACATTCCACCTTTCCATCCATCAAACAATCCTGAACAATTAATGTATTATGACTAGCCTACCACAAAATTATTAAGCAGCATAACTGTTTTCAACACTAATAATCATAAAAAAAAAACATATTTCTTGACCAAATCAGCATATTAAAATGATTTCTGAATCAAGTGACACTGAAAACCGGTTATGATAGCCTACTAAAAATTCAGCTTTTGCCATCACAGTAAAATAAATGCATTTATAGTTATTGCAGAACAGCATTTTAATAATATAATAATACTAGCCTAATATATATTTTTAAGACTAAATTGGGACATGTAAGACATTCAGTGTTCTTTAACACTAATTTGACAATAATCTTTAGTAGGCTAGACCTGAAATAAAACGGCTCGGCCAGATCACGTGAATCAAGCCTAGCAAATAGCAATCAGCTGATTGTTGCCATAAACAGACTCAGTCACTGAGCAGCCTTGTTTAAATAGAGATAACAATCTGCTTTAACAATCTCAAGTCTGCTATTTACATAATAATTGAATCCCGCTATTATTTGTACTACATCAATTGATGTTTTCATATCAATACTCACCATGTCTGTCATAGTTCAGCGACACCGGAATACGCCCCGTCTGGAGGAGTTAAGTAACGTTATGTGATCGGTTTCATGTAATTCATCATGACCAGAGGTGTAGTGGTAAAAAAAAGAGGTGGGTAAACTATAAATTCTGGTGGACCACGACGTGGTCACCCGGTAAGGTGGGCCACTGCCTACCGGTGTATGTGTATCCTGATGACATTGCTATAGACGAATCCGGCGAAACTACCGGAAGTAAGCGGGCGCCATTACTGAGCTGTTGCTGGGTAGCGTTGCGCCGTTGCCTCCTATTGTTTTATTTGCAACTTGCGTCCACTGGAATAAACAGCCCGCGATTTACGACTGTCACTAACGTTACAACTTTTATAATGTCGAGTGGGAAAACATGTTGGCATTTTGAAAAATCATCGGATGCCAGGCGAAGGAGAAAATACTCTTGAATAACTTTAAAACAACAGAAGGGGCGCATTGGGGTAGTAACGTAACAGTACTGTTATGTCTGTTGTTAATGTTTGATTTGCTTGACTGTGACAGATAAAAAAAAAAAAATTAAATTAAACTAAATATGCATTTTTTGTTATAATAACAATTATTTAATGACATAAGTAAAAAAATATATAATGAAAATGTAATATAGTGCTCAGCAAAATCTCCTCTCTAGCTATTTTTTCTATTCAATTAACATGTTATGGTCATTAAATGGCTTTCCTGCGCTAAATGTAACGTTATGTGACATAATTGTTCTCCTGCTGTTATATTGACATCTTTCCATGGTTTAAAAACACTAATTGGTCGATATTATGTATACTTTCTAGCTGTACGTTACCTTACCCTTGGCTTTTGCAATGTGAAAATGAGATAAATAATGGACACAAATGAAAAACATGAATTCGTTTATTTGATGTCATTCATTTATTTATTGTTGCCAAATGGACAGATCTTTTTATAATTTCCTCGTTAGCTAAGCTAACGTTAGCCTAGCTAGCTTGCCAAGCTATTTTCATAAATAATCTGTAAGATCGTTTGTACCTTCATCTGTGACTGGAGGCCACTGTCTAACATCATCAACCCAACAAGTCATTCTGCCTGGCTGTAGCTGTCACATAGAGCTGTCATCGAGGGTGCGTTATCACCACAGTCTATGGTTATCACGGAGGTTTGTTTACATACCGGTAACAGCTCAGTAATGGCGTCGCCACAAGATGGCAGCCTACAGAACGCTCGTCGGATTCGAAATGAAGCCTTTTCATACGCTTGTCCTTTGGACAAGTAAATCTGTCATTCGAATGAAGTGATCACTTGTCCGAGTAAAAAAGTTTCTCGTCCGGATTTTTTTATTTTTTTTATTAATTTATTCTGAAACAATATTCTCATCAGTGATATTTAAATCGGCATATTGTACTATGCCGATTTAAATATAGGGGGTCACTGAAAAATTACAATTGCTTAAAATAATGTTATGAACTTGATTTAAAGTTACAAATAAGAAACGTTGGAAAGAATGATCTACTTTTAAACATAACACTAAACCGCCAGTAGGTGGCGGCAGGCGACCATCATAATGAGTGAGTCATTAATTCATTCATTCAAACGATTTGTTCAAACGGCTGATTCATTCAAAATGCTGAATCATTCAGTAATGAAAACAGGTCGAGTGTTCCTGTGAGATGCGCCGTGGTTCTGCTGTGATTTTTGTTGGGAACTATTTTCGCTGCTGAAACAGAACAAAAAACAGCCAATATTGCATCTAAAATGTAAGTGACTTAATTTTAACTGTTTATTGAACTGTTGTAGGAAATCAATGTCACATTTTCAATCGTGATGGTGTTCAGGAAAAATAATTGAGGTTGCTTAACATAAGTTATGTTAATAATATAAAAACTCCACATTTAGATTTTTATAGGCAGTATGTGTTAACTGTCTGTGTGTGCACGCTCATTTGTGTAGATTTCTGCTCGAGAGGCTGCACGAGCGTCAACAGCGCAACCTTACCGTCAGTAGCTAATAGTCAACAACACTGACAGTAATGCAGCGCAATATGAAAGAGTTCGTCTCAGGTTTAACAACCTATGAAACTAAAAATAAACAATATGAAACTAAAACGACATAAGCTTAATTTATAGCTATTTAGAGGTGGATAAACGCAATTTAGAGGTGGATAAACGCACTTTGGAGGTGGGTAAACGCTATTTCCGAATATTGGGAGGTGCGTAAACGGCGTTTACGTGCGTTTAGCCTCCACTACATCCCTGATCATGACTGATTACATTCTTCTGGAGCCTATGCTTAAATGCGTGTTGCTTACACTTTGCAACTTTGCTTCTGCTCTCTGGTCATTGCTGCTGGTTAATTGAACTAACCACGTAGGTGATATTATTCTGTGGGTTACGGTAATTAGGATGCAATGTGACCATGACGTCAGTGTTTGTTTTCATTTTTGGAAATGTATTCTGTGTTTGCCACTGAGCTATGACATATGTGGGATGCGTCCTTTTCTGAATGTGTTTTATGTGGTTATGTGGGATTAAAGGAACATCATTTTATTCTAACTGGTTCAATTCATAAGGATGTTTTCTGAAGCGGCCTCTGCTTTATACGATCTACGTACGTAACGTCCTTCTCGTCACGTCACGTGGGCACTTAACGTTATTTGAAGTTCGCAAGCAGTTATTCGACTCCAGGCACGTCGCTTCGTCTTCTTTCGCTGTGATTTAATGAATATTAATCAAACAAAAAACACTTAATTTTTGACAGACTGTTCACAAACAGTTAGAAATGGGCTCATTTATTTCTATTCCTTTGGCGCAACCACCTTTCATATTCGATCTTCCAAAGTCTCAGATCAGAGAAGGTCAGTGACTGAATTAACAGTTGATTTCAAAATCCTATTGGGGAGACCAGGGCTGGTTGGTTGTCACTTTTTTCTGTTGTATTTCGTTTGTTTGTTTATTAATTATTTTAAGCTGGCAGGTTTTCCCAATGTGTTATTCTTCTTATTTGTATATTACATGCAATTGATCATAGGCTAGCTAATCTCAGCAAAGACAACAGTAACGTTTACACCAGTTTTGCGTAAAGATAGAGCAAACTGCCCTACCACAACTGTTGAGAAAATGAGTAGCAGATATTTATTTTGTTTATTTGATTTAAACTGACTGGCTAAATCAAGCAAGGTAGGATGGCACATTATTTAAATGGGTAGTTCACCAAAAATAAAAATAAATATCCCATGATTTACTCCCTCAAGCCATCCTAGTAAAGTCAAACACCTAGGATGGCATGAGGGTGAGTAAATCATGGGATCATTTTCATTTTTGGGTGAACTATCCCTTTATTTAAGCTGGGTGACTTGTGTGGTTTTGCTTTTGGGCAGAGTACTGCAGCCTGGAGGAATATGGCATTTCATGACTTGTTAAGTTGATGTTTTCGATCTGTGTATTGCAGTTGAAGAAGAAGAAGATGATGTTTCTGCAGAATTCCATGCAGATAATTTGGAAATTTGTGAAAACATGTATCGGCAGAATGCTCGCTCCAAAATGGAAGAGGACATGTTTAATGGTATAAGTTGGCCTATCACAATTTCTGAAACATGAGATATTTAGAAGTTTGCATAACACTTTCTGTTTTGCAACCAATGCTGAAAGAGCAGAAGTATGTCTAGAATCCCCTGTCAGTGTTCATAGTAGAAAGGCATAATGTTGATGATTCACATGTTTTTCAGTGTATAGACGCAACTGGAGTGAAGTGGTTGAGAAGTTGAAGGAGAAATACCCCCAGTGGACTTCTAAAGACATCTTGAACCTTCGATTTCATTTTGAGTTTTTTGTCGATAATTATAAGTATCTTCTCCACTACTGTATCCTGTAAGTGAACACTAACTTTCAGTACCCATGCATTTTGCAAAGCTAAACCCAGACGTTTTAATTGTGACAAACTATTTCAGCTCTAGGTGGCAGAACTCTAAACATCCACACTTATTATTTGAATAAAATAAGTATTAATAATCTCTCACACTCTCTTATTCTCTCTTGTTTTTCCCCCCGTTATCTGTCTCATCATGAACTCTGGGACAGCAATGAGCTGCTTGACTTTTTTCAGGATGACTCATCTCCTGAGCAGCGCAGAGCGATGTTTGACTCTGTAGACACTCATCATTATGACGCCATCAACTTTGAGGAGTATCTTCAGGTTATAAATAATACCTTAAACGACAACTTTTACATTATGATTTTTTGCAGAATTCTTTAACATCTATGTCCGTTCGTCTTAACCTACTAAGAGCAAATGTTTGTTTCATATAGCCTGATTTTCACTCGTCGTCTCTCTCTTTTAGCTGATGAACAATATGAAAATTGGGTCACCTGTACCCATCCCTGCTGGGATTGACGAGGACCGAGATGAGATTTTGACATTGTGCTCTGATGTATCCGAAGCTCACCCTTTTAAACAGATGTGTTATGGGTTATTCTAAATTACAATTATTGTTTTGTAAAGTAATGGTGGCTGTCATCTGTGTTCTGTTAACTCTCAACTGGGTTTTGTTGTCGTACATAGAAATGTTTTTTTTTTTTTACTTCAGTATTTAATGCTTTTTTCAGTATTGCTGTTTAAGACACATCTGTACAGTACCTCAGACTGAATTATACATTTTATGTGATACAAAAGTGAGTACAAAAATATAGAAAGCAAGAGTTTCATTGTTAAGGATGACTAGTCAGAAAAGAAGTCGAAGTATGAGGATAATCATCTGTAATTAAAATGAATCTGCCGTCATATTGTTGTTTAAATGCTTATTTATCTTCAAACGCTTTATGGGCTGTGGGTGGTGGTTCTGGGATTTGTATTTTTCAGTCCAACAGTGGTGAGGCGCTGAGATCTCTTGTCTGTCAATTTAGCTATTTTGGACCTGTAAAGAAAATATAAATTCAAGTCAGTGTTATTTTGGCCATCATAAAATAACAAATCAATAAGGAGTCTGTGACACTATTTACTGCTCAGTGATGATCGCAAATGTTACCTTGAATGTTGCAACGGTACATTTGCCACAAATATGAGGCGACTTGTTTTAAATGTCACACACTCTGTCCTGCTTACCTCAGACGTGCCAGCGCTGCTTTCACCCACTGATCCTCAGCGCTCGCACACACCTTCTTGTTGTTCTTGGTGAAGAAACTTGAAGAGAAAGATTGAGAAATTTGATTTTGGAGACAAACCAATGATCGCAAAACTGTTTTATTTTCTTCTGAAGGTGCTGCAAGTAGTTACATATATTTTTACATTACTTTAACTCATCTAAATAATTTGTGCAATTTGAGCTTTTTTAAAAGCTGCCTTCAACTCAATTTATATATTGCACTACTTTTCAAAAGACTATACTTTTTAAAGAAATTAATTGTATTCAGCAAGAATTCATTAAATTGATTAAAACTTGACAGGAACATTTTACAATGTTACAAAATATTTCTAATTCAAATCATTTGTAACTATCAAAATATACTGAATGTATCATGATTTTCACAAAAATGTATGAGCAGCACAACTGTTTTCAACAAAATTCTTGAGCACCAAATTTGCATATAATGATATGTGAAGGATCATGTGGCACTGAAGCCTAGAGTAATGGCTTAATTTTAAATGAATAATTTTTCACATTATTACTGTTATTATTACACATTATTACTATACATGTTTTTATAACATAAATGCTGATTTGATGTGATTAAGAGACATTCAAAAACAATAAAATAAACTCAAACTTTTGAACAATGGTGTATTAAATAGTAAATTGAATGTTTATTCATCGGTTATTATAGATAATTAGATAGATTATTTAGATAATTATAATTATTTTTCCAAATATATCATCAACATAAATTGAGTGAAAAGTTGATTTCAAAAATTAAAATAATAATAATTTGCTACATTTATATAGCACTTTTCTTGACACTCAATGCACTTTAAATGGAAGGAGGGTCTCTCTTCAACCACCACCACCACAAAAAAATAATTGCCATTGTAATGGCAGCAGCACCTGCACCGCATACTCCACAACAAGTTTGCGTAAAACTTGATCTCCACCATGATTTGAGAAAGACTCAAAGAGCATCTTGCTTGAACGGAAGCAAGAACGTCATACCTTTTTTTTACAAATAATTTTGTATAAAATTAGTGACTTAGAAATAATGCTGAATCTTAATCATATATACACTACCGCATTGCATTGATCAAAAGTGATAGTAAGACATTTATGTACTAAAAGGTTTGTATTTCAAATAAATGCTGCTCTTTTGAACTTTATATTTATCAAAGAATCTTGAAAAAAGTTTCTCCAATTTTCTCCAAAAATATTAAGCAGTCTTCAACATTGACAATAATAAGAAATGTTTCATATTAGAATGATTTCTGGAGGATCATGCGACACTGAAGACTGGAGTAATGATGCTGTAAAATTTGCCATTACAGAAACTTATTTATTTTAAATTGTAATAATATTTCAAAATATTGCCGTTTTTTTTTTACTGATTTTTAATCAAATAATTGCAGCCTTGGTGAGCATTAGTGAAACATCTTACAAACCCCAAACTTTTACGGTAGTGTATATTTTTCTCATTTAACGTTATAATTTATAATATAATACGTTATAATCACACCCACTTTTAACATCTTTAAAATGATTATTATTATTAAATAATGTCACAGATTTTCCAATGTATCAGACTGTATGTCCTGCGTTAATGCTATGTGTTTTTTTTTTTGGTAACGCTTTAGATTACAGCCCGGAAAGTACTGGGTAATTAAAGCAATTTTACAGCGTAACCTTCGGTAATTATAGTGTACCTATAACGTACTTACAATATAAGTATAAGGGAACAATATTTTAAGTTTGGGGAATAAAGGGGTAACAACTAGGAGAATAAAACAATTATTAATATTGTGAGTATTATAGAACTAAGGGGTACTTATTCTACTATTATGATACAACAATCTTACATTTGTGATCAATTTAGCAAGAACATACACTGCGTACCTTTTTGAAATAATGGTGAACCAGTACATACTGTATAGGCTTTATAAATAGATATAATAGATATGTACCCTGTAATTTTTCAAATGTAATCTTTTTAACAAAAGTGCACTGAAAACGAAAACTATTGCAACTTTTGCTTAAATATTGGGAAAAGATACTCTTGTTTCATGGAGCCTGTTACCCCCTTGTTCCATGTAGTTACAGGGTAAGTACAATAAAAATGCATACACAATCTTATATCACTGACTCGGAAACCTTTATTTATTATACAAGCACCACTTACCCTGTAACCACATGAAACAAGATATATTTCCCAGTATTTAAAAAAATTGCAATAGTCTTAGCTTTTCTTGCCTTGAAACATGTTAGCCCAAACTTAAACATCTGCACTTTTGCTATAAAAATAAAATAAAAAATAAAAGTATAAATGCATAGATATGCACCCTGTCATTTTTAAAAAGCCTATACAGTATGTATTGCCTTGGTACACAATTATTACAAAAAGGTACGCAGTGTATGTTCTCGCTAAATTGCTCCCAAATGTAAGATTGTTGTATCATAATAGTAGAATAAGAACCCCTTATAGTTCTATAATACTTACAGTATAAATATATTTTTTAAATTCTCCTGGTTGTTACCCCTTTATTCCCCAAACTTTACATATTGTTCCCTTATACTTACATGTAAGTACTTTATAAGTACACTATAATTACCGAAAGTTACTCTGTAAATTCCTCTTAATTACCCAGTACTTTCCGGGCTGTAATCTAAAGCGTTACCGTTTTTTTTTGTATCTGCTGTGTGCCCTCATATTTAAATGTATGGTTAAATAAACCCCTATTTTGGCGTAACCACAATGTGTGGGTAAGAGGGTGAACCCTGACTCATCTCTGAGGTCAGATCACAGCGACTCACATGATGGCATCTATGCGACACACCTCGCGGGAGCTCTGCTCGATGAAGCCCTTGATCACACCGAAGGGCAGAGGTTTTCGAGTGTATTTCACACAGCAGGCATAGTTCAGCGGCCCGTCTGACGTGACACAAAGCATCTTTCTTACAGTCAGTCATAGACCCACATAAAGTAGGTCTGTTTATTGTATCTACTAGTGCCCATTAAAAGGCATCAAAAAATCAACTGAATCCACAGCAATGCAACAAAACAAAGCAGTAAGACCTCATTTGTATCCATAAGAAACTTACATGCTGCTGGAGTGTGAGGAAACAGGCTCAGAAGAATGCTGCTGATGAGAGTGATGCTGACCAGAGACATCATGAAGCGCATTTCAGACAGAGATGTTTGCTCTGGCAGTGCAGGGCCTTATATATTTGTGAGTGATAAGATCTGCACGTGTATCGTAGAATCACAAATCAGATACAGGCTCCAAAATGGGGACGGCAACCACGGAAAACGAGGACAGGAAAGCCAATAATGGCGATATTACAATGCTTACAAAGCAAGTCCCAACCACAGATGTGCAAAGTGATCTAAGACTGTTTCCGCTTGGTATCTTGAGCAATTACGCATGTCCCATGTGAGAAGCTGCTGTGCAAATGCCATACATTTTACAGTATGACTGAATTTGTTGTGACTAATGATGATGCAAATTAACATCATGTGTGTAATACAGAATATCTAGGGAAAAAAACATAGTTTCTATTCCATTCTCATCTATTCTGTTCATTTTACATCCCCTTTATGGCTAAGAGCGAAATGCATGTTATCTCGTCATCTATTTTGAATCTTTTGTTAGCTCTTTGAGATTATTTATTTTATCTGATGGTATTACATGATTACAGGTATGATTTAGACAATTTGAAATTGAAGACATCTAATTGCGCCTTATCTTGAGCTACCAAATGTGTTTACCGGGGAAGTTGTTTATTATGCAATGGGAGGATTAGCTAAACCTCTTCTTTACCATGACCCATTTAGTGGTGAGAATTTTCCCCTCTGAGCAAAAGAACAAATTAACATGCACAGCTTCCGTGACCTAGAAAACATCTCAATCCGAATTCTAAACATCTAGGGGGAGAGTTAATGTAAAGATCATATATTTACTTCATCTTGCTTGTATGTGTGTCTTTGAGTGTAACACACTATCAATCGTGAAATATGGTTTTGTCATGTGAATCGGCATTTTTGTCTAATGCTGCATATCTTTGATATAATTGTGAGACGTGGTATGTATAAATTTAGATAACATCTCATGCAAGGTGCAAGCTGTCTGTTGTGAGCCAGTTCTATTTCTGTCGCTGATAAATCATTTATTCTGTATATCCAGGAAATTGCAACCAGGCTTAATATCTAAGCAACCCTGTGGCTTTCAAAATGTTTTTTTTTTTTTTTTTTTTTTTGCTGTATTTTGTCATACATTCCCTAACTGCACTCTCAACACCATGACACAGTGATTTTCTTTGTTAGTATTCTTTATTTAGTGAGACGTCTGTATGGGTCGATAGATGAGCAGTCAGACAGACATGGATGGTTGAGTACAGTTAGATAGATGGGTATGTAGGTGGGTAGAACGACAGGTGGATATACACTTAGACAGATGGATCGGTAGAAAGATGAATGGATGGATTGACTTATGGACAGATGGATAGATAAATGTATTGATTAATATATGGACTCATAGATGACTAGTAGGATGGATGGATAGAAACACACATGCAGATAGATACAGATGGACAGATCGTTGGAAGGACAGACATACAGACAGACAGATGGATGGAGACACATACATATATAGTCAAACTGAAAAAAAAATTCAGACACCTTCAACATTTCTCACATTATCACAGTTTATTTGCTATAGTTTAGAAAATGGTAATAAAATGACAAGAACTCAGAGTTATCAAATATGGCTTTGGCCATCCTTCTGTTAGATTGTCTCACAAATGAATTAGGTTGAATAGCTGTCAGCTGTGTAATTTAAGTACAGAATTAGATAATACCAATTTAGGTCAACCAATTACCAAGCAATGCTTAATTTTGTTCAGTCTGTGGTGTATAAAGATCGCATTAGCATTTAAAGAAAAAAACACAAAACATACTGTAGTCTCATAGTCTCAAAGTGTCTGAATAATTTCTGGTCCCAAAGTTTTATACATTTTACCTGGTTGTCCACTGTGTGAAGAATTTTTGGTTATAATATGTCACAGTTTACTTTATTTTGCTGTCCTCACTTACATAAATGAACTATAGTGTCCTGCACAAATATCAAAAATGATATCAGGTGTCTGAATAATTTTTGGTTTGACTGTAGATGATTAGATTTGATGGATGGATGGAAACACACATGCAGATAGATGTATACAGATGAACAGATCATTGGGAGGACATACAGACAGATGGACGGATAACATACATAGCCATACACAGATAATTGGATGGATGGATGGATGGATGGATGGATGGATGGATGGATAGATAGATGGATGACTGACTAGTAGATTTGATAGTTAATTGAATGGATGGATGGAAACACCAACGCTATCTCACGACCAATTCGTACGAATTCGTACGAGTGATTAAAAGATGGCTAATTCATACGATTTGTCTAAACCCACGTGATGGGTAGGTTTAGGGGCAGGGTCAGGGGTAGGTCATTCGTACGAATTCATACGAATTTGGTACCTCGTAAAATATGTACGAATTAGCAAAAATCGTACGAATTTGTACGAGTGAGGTCGTATGAATTCGTACGAATTAGCCACCTCGTATAATTCGTACGAATTGCCGTGAGATCAGGCTGGAAACACACATGCAGAATTGGATACAGATGGACAGATCATTGGAAGGACAGACAGACAGATGGATGGATAGATAGATACATACATAGCCTACATACTGTACATATAGATAATTGGATGGATGGATGGATGGATGACTAGTAGATTTGATAGATGATTGAATGGATGGAAACTCATGCAGATGGATACAGATGGACAGATAATTTGATGGATAGTTGAGAAGGATAACACATTATGTCATCATACAGATGTGGTGCTTTTATGAAGTTAGTTCATTAATATTTAACTTGACTATAAAAACATTGACAGATGTTCACTTCTATAGAAGGAATAAATGTGAATGAAGATGATGTCGATGTCCACTGAACATTGAGGTGTTCTGCATTAGTGTTGAACTGACGCTGAGTAAACAGCAGTCTGGCTCCATCTGTACGTACAGCGCAGTTGAGTTAATCATTGCTGCGACACCTTTACTCTCCCTCTCAATATCTCCACTTTTCTCTTTTTATTGAGACCTTTCTTTCTGCCTCTGTCTCCGCTCTCCCCCGCACTCTGCTCTGCAACACACGTGAATCATATTGTACGCCTCCTCTCGTCTGTGCCAGAGCGAGTGGGACTTTCTGCTCGTGCACTTCAATCTTTTCACATGTTTGCTCTCAGTCTGAATAATTACCGTACGTGGGTGGATGTAAGCTTCTCTCATTTTGATTCCTTCATAATGACCCAGTGGGAGGTTAACAAATTAATACCTCAAATGATGAATCTGGAGAGACGGAGAGAGGAGAAACCGACAAAAGACATGTCAGGTCACCAGCTCTCTCATTCATTGCTCTCCGGTGATAAATATTTGATGCTGAGATTAAAATTCATGGGGTAAATGTTACACCTGGGTCCTCTGAAGCCTGAAGACAGATAGATCACCTGTCAAAGTGAATAGGCCAGGCCTCGCATACGTTGATTGGAAATGCCTGTGAAATCAAGAGGTACAATAACTGGTACGTATTTGACCTAGTTTGACCTTGAGGTCAGAGGTGAGACAGTCATTTATCTCGGCTGTTTATTCAGAATATCTGTCAATTTAAGAAAGGCACATCCTTATTGATAGATAGACAGACAGACATTTATCTTGGAATCAGAATTTCTGACAATTTAAGAAAGCCACATTCTGCATACTTAATTTTTTTATCATTAAAAAACTTTGACCTTCATATGGAAGCCCATTTCTGCCTCATTAAAAAACAAACATGCTTTGGTGAATTCAAATGATGGCGCAAATGTAAATTATGAGATCCCATCATATGAGATAAAGTGTCATAATCTTAGTAGCTACATCATAATTTCGATGATTTGACTTAAATATGTTTTACCATAGCACTGTATGGATGCCCATTTCCACCCCATGGGTATATAAAAAAAGTTTAACATTGACATAAAGTTTACCAGCCAGACATCTACAATTTTAAAAAAGAAATCAGCCTAATAAAAGGCGTTTTCTTAATATAATTTTAAATTCCCCTAACACTCATTGTATTGAAGTAATTTGAAATGTCAATATTTCCCTTCAGGGGGCGCCAGAGGATATGGAGATGGATTTGTTTTTCCTTGTCTTGCTTTGAATTAAGAAGGAGGATATCGCTAAAACGATTGCTGTTGTTTTCAGAAAAAGTTCTGCATTCTGCTTACTTGGATACCATTTGTTACCAGGTGGAATAAAACTGTTTTAGTCATTTCCTGGTGGCATTTGTTCAGTTTTGTCATCTCATGAAAAACGAAAATGCTTTTAACATTAAAATCACCTCAAAGACTTTGGCCAAAAAGCTGTCTGCTTAAGTAGGAGATTTGTCACAGAGGACAGACAGAGTGGACACAGAGCCATAAATATGAGAATAAATATCACAGCTGGCATAACGTTGTCAGTGACACAACATATACCTCCCTCTCGCTCTCAAATGTGGGCCATGCTCCAACTTTAAAGTAATCAAATATTTCTCATTCTAGGGGTGATTTTTGTAGTTTGTGATAAATTCTGTCCAATAAAGCCGGCGAGATGACAGCTATGAAGGATGTAAAGGACACCGAAAAGAATGAATGATTATTTAAGGCCCCGCTTCCTGCAAGGAGGGCCCCGTGCCAGAGACAGCACAGTTCTAACTCTATAAAAGTGTCAGTGTAAAAGTCTTTTGCAGTCCTGCATTTGCAAAGATTAGGAGTTCAAGACTGAAGAGTGAGCGAGTTTGTGTATCTAAAGCGGAACTGGAAGGCCCTGTCCCAAATGGCAAACTTCTTGTTTATGAGACCATGTGGTGTCCCATTTGTCATTTTAGGTTTCATAAGGGGGCTCGTGAGTTTCTTCCTAACTTTAGCAGCTGCTATGTTTCTTCAGTGTGCACTTTTGCTGATGTTGACAGTTTATGTGTTATAATGTCATAATCAACCAACTTTCCTCATTATTATTAGAGTTTGATAATTATTTTTAGGGGTAGGAAATGAAAGTCAATAGACCCTTTTCACTTTTTCCGGGTTTGTCAGAAGTTGTCATAGTTGGGTGAATTTCTATAGAGGTGAATGGAAACTACAGTCTGTGTTCCCATTTGCTCCAATTTATATGATTTTACAAAAGCGGGGAACAAATCTGATGTATTGATAACATTGGTCAGAAGATTTTAAATTAGCTGTCACTGCCATAACACTCGTGCAGCAACATTCACCAATTGCTGTTAATTGTAATTTAATGCCAAGGTAATATAAGTATAGTGTTATAAATGTACATTAAGTAAAAAAAAATAATATATATATATATATATATATATATATTGAAAATGTAAAAAACGTTGCTAGTTTTACAATGTTAACTCTGAAACTCTATGCTAATACTACCAAATGGAAAAGGGTCCATTTGGGGTCCAAAGTTGATTTCTTTCGTTGAATGGACGACCCCCAGAACCCCGTCCCCCCCCCCCCCCCCCCCCCAAAAAAAAAAAAAATCAGGTTTTGGAACGACATGAGGGTGAGGAAATGATGACAGATTTGTAATTTGGTGTGTCCAACTATTGCGTTATATCTCCATACATCATGACAATAATTAATCGCTTTGAATTTTAATGAAGGACATGCACCCATTAACGCAAACACACTGTGGGCCCTATTTTAACGATCTGAAACGCAAGTGTCAAAGCGCAAAGCGCAAGTAACTTTGTGGGCGGATGCCGGCGCTGTTGCTATTTTCCCGGCGGGATAAATGCCTCTTGCGCCTGGCGCAAATCTAAAAGAGGTTGGTCTGAAGTAGCTTCATTATTCATAGGTGTGGTTTGGGCGTAACGTGGAATAAACCAATCAGAGCGTCATCTCACATTCCCTTTAAGAGCAGGTGCGCATGTTGCATGGCGGATTGCTATTATAACGGCGGATTTACCAGGCGCGCGCCAGGAGCGGTTCACAGCCGAGGAGACCGACGTTCTTGTCAGGACCGTGAAAGACAGAGAAGTGATGTTGTATGGGGATGGGAGGAACCCACCCAAATCAGCATCGGTTAAACAGGCGTGGGAGGAAAAAAACTAAATTTTTTACATCTTCATGGACACCACAATGATTTCCCTCATGTGTTAATATTTTTCCTTGTTATAATGTATGATTTGCAAAAATAAAAACTGCTGCATCTGTGTTGATGAGAGAATCAAAGTGCGCGTTGTGCACCCGCTACATTATGGCCAAGCATGCGCGCTTAAAATAGCATTATGAACAACACGCAACGCGCCACTGACTTTAGACTAGGTTTTTTCTGGTCAGTGGCGCAATTGTTTTATAGAACAGCAAGATAGCATGAGGGACAGTTTGCGCCGGAACACGCCTCCTCTGCGCTGAACCGCCCCGGTGAGCGCAAGTGTATTTCTTAGTTAACCGACGTGTGTCTGTGGAGGGAAAAGTCCGCTTTGCGCGGGTGCAAAATAGGAATGATACATGCGTCAGTGTACAAAGTCATTTGCGCCGGGTGCAAGATAGAGCCCTTTATGTGTTGGTGCTTCTGAAGAGTTGCTTGCAAACACTTTAGTCCTCTGTGCAGCATGCTAACATTTGCTCAACACTGTCCTCCTGTGCAACAGAAAACAAACACGCACTGCTGGCCCAGAGGAGCACGGGCCAGAGCGCCACAATAAATCAAAGTGCCAGCTCCGACACACAAACGCAGGATCTGTAGGCAGAATGCATCTTGACAAGAGCCTTCTCAGCGCGGGTGCTTTGTGTTTCGGTGTCGGGAGCAGAGGAGTTACACAGATAACAGATGGATTTATGACAGGGCTTAGGCAGGGATTAGGGCACCTCAGACCTAGATGATTGCACAGCTTATCATGTCACCTTTAGCTTTATCACAGACATACGCTTCTGAGAAGACCGCCAGAGATAAAGGGTACTAAGCCACGTGGGGCAGGTTAGACAAAGAAAGAGGGAGAAATGCTATGTTAGCAACTTGAGGACATAGGCCTACAGTATGTACGATGAATCTGATAATTGCTTTGCTATTCAGTACAGTAAATGTGATTTCACAGAGTGACATGTTCCTGAATCAACATCTTTGTTGATCCTGGAACAACATTCCAATCAAACAATCAGATTTGAGGGACAAGTTTACAGTTTATAGGCTTACAACCAAGGTTAGGTGCTTCTACATGAATGTTTTTCACCTATTATTCCCCCCTGATTTTAGGGATAATTTATGGGTACGGTTAGCTGAAGAGGTAAGGATAGTGTTTTGACCAAATTTGACAGGAATGTTCTTCCAGGATTACTAAAATATGTTGATCCAGGAACACGGCTTATTTGGCAAAATCACGATGACCTACACACTTTCAGGAAAGTTTGCGTAACATTTTTAACGGTGGGAGGAGTGACGGAGGAGGAAGATGGTGCATCTGATTAATGGGGCATCTCGTCCAAAGAGCCAGAAAAATGAGCAGTGGTTTGGAAGATGGTCAGAGAGGCCAAGAAATTATGCGATTATGTATTAGCCTCCTCCAAATGTGTGTGTTGAGGTTTAATGCCCTTCATTTTCACATCAGTGGTGTGTCTTTGTGGGCAATTATGAAATCCATAAATTAGATATGCGCCAGGAGGTCGTTTACATATTTCTTTGGCTATCTTTGTGTTTTATTACTCAATGCTCTCAGCATGCGTGTGAATGCGCTATAACTTTATGTTGGAGTAGATTTATGACCGATTTACATTAACCCACAGAAACATTTCCCATGGACAGGCTCGGATGTATTTTGTGGGCTTTTCCCACGTTTTCTCATCTTGATTCAGGTCCGTAGCCAGCCTATTGAAAGGGGGGGTTCTTTTTTTCAAAAAGTGGACATTTTTGCAGTTTTTTTCCTCCTTTTGTATTTAATTATGAGGTTCAAATACTTAATTTTGGTGACCTTTTATGCACTAATTTGTGCTGGATTAGCTTGTCTGCTGGTTAATGAGCACGCTTTTTGATGCACCTAAAATATTTTATTATTATAATTACTCTACGTTTATATGGCTATTATATTGTAGTCTATTGAGTGGATAAAATATAGAAATCCTTTTAATAAAATAAAATAAAAATAAATACATATACAGTATATATATATATATATATATAACTCCTCCCCCAGGTGAGAAGGATATTACCCCTCTAGGGGGGTCCGGGGGCATGCTCCCCCGTGAGAAAATTTTAAATACTCCATATTTTAAAGCATCAATCTGATGCATTTTGAGATGCATTTTTTGCCATCTATCTATAAAATAGTTTATTGAGCCTTTTCTTTTAACAGTCAGTTACTGTGCGCGTGAAGAATGATAGTGCTCTCCTGTGTTCTAACAAAGGAACATGGTTAAGATACAGCAATGCAGTCCAGCAATATAGTCATTTTATGCGAAACCATAGAGTTTTATCTACAGATCAAGTATAGCCTAATAATAGTAACAGTGAATCATCTTGGAGGGAGTTTCATCATGTTGACTGTCGTAACCGAACGCGACGCGCTGTTTGAACGCTGAATGGAGAATGAATGACAGACAGCCGCAGCAGACGGAAACGTTTGCGTGAACTTGAATTTAATAACTTAAAGTTAATTTGATTGTTTTTGTCGATTGATTTCATAAATCAGATGTATTACTTGTCCTAAACTACAACGAGTAAGATCATTCCCCGGAATCGATTCCAACCATTGCATTTTAAACCTTTGGAATCGACTCTCAATTCCCAACGCCTCGGAATCGATTCTTTTTGGACTCGATCCCCAGCCCTATCATTCAGATGCGATGCTTCTTCACCGTTGGTTTGAAAAGTGTATTGCGAGAACTCTCTCTGAACGCGCGGCGCACACACACACACACACGTCCAGCTACAATAATCATGTTAATTTGAAACAGCAACCAAGAATATTTGTCACAAGCATTGATTAAAACAATGATGACAATAATCACATAAACATTTTTTTTTTTTTTTTTAACGACTTAAATTCTGGACCTTTGGCAGTTCGAACCCCCCGAACCCCCCCTGCCTACGGGCTTGTGATTTTGGGGGTAAATATCTGCAGAATTTTGCAGGTTGGGTTTAAACATGGTAAAAAGTGTTACATGCAGTACTATGGTCTGAAAGCATAATTACAAATGTGACCCTGGACCACAAAATCAGTCTGTCCACCTGAAAGCTTGATGTATGGTCTGTTATGACAATATTTGGCCGAGATACAACTATTTGAAATCGGGAATCTGAGGGTGCAAAAAAATCGAAATATTGAGAAAATCGCCTTTAAAGGTTTCCATTTCGGTTGGCGATTGTGCTGCATCCACTTACAAAAATAAAATTTTGATATATTTAAGGTAGGAAATTTACTAAATATCTTCATGGATCATGATCTTTACTTAATATCCTAATGATTTTTGGCATAAAAGAAAAATCTATAATTTTGACCCATACAGTGTTTTGTTGGCTATTGCCACAAATATACCTGTGCCACTTAAGAACCGTTTTGTGGTCCAGGGTCACAAATATAAGGGATAATGTACAATCAGCCGGTCAATTCATAAAAACAAAACAAAAAACAAAACAAAAAGGGTGGCCAAGCCAGATTCACAAAAATTCTTAAAGTAAGGATTGCCTCCCAAAATATGTTTTGTGAATTTGAGTTGTTTCAAATATTAAGCATTGCAACTCTTGCTACATATAATTAATATACTGTCAAAAGTTTGGAATAATTAAGATTTTTTTAAATGGTTTGAAAGAAGTATCTTATGCTCACAAAGGTTGCGTTTATTTAATGTAAAACAGTCAAATATTATTACAATTTAAAATAACTGTTTTCTATTTGAATATATTTAAAGATTTAATTTTCTTGTGTTGGCAAAGCTGCATTTTCAGCATCATTACTCCAGTCTTCAGTGTCACATTAACTGCTGAATGGCTCCTGAAAATCCAGCTTTGTAATCACAGGAAAAATTACATTTGAAAATATATTAAGAGGCTTTTTTCTCATGTTCACGCAAAACAATATGCTCTGGCGTCAACACAACAAGCATGCGTTGGAGATTAATACTTTTCAAAGAAAGTGGTAAATTATGTTGTTGTTTTTTTTTTCAAACAAAGCACTTGCATTGCTTCATAAACTTGAGGTTTAACCACTGGACTCACATGGATTACTTTAATGATGCCTTTACCTTTCTGGGGCTTGAAAGTGGTAGTTGCGTAGCCTGTCAATGGAGGGACAGAGTTTTCATTTTTGGGTGAACTATCCCTTTAAGAATGTTATGTGAATCTGTCCTCAGGATCTTATGAGGTCCAGAAGAGGCGTATTTCACGTTTAATGACCATCTGACTGTATGTACTGTATTGTGTATATAAATGGACATGAAATATTGATTGATGATTCATTTATTATATTACAGTATGTGAACAGAAAGAAGACCTGGAGTGGAATAAAGGGGTATAAAAGTTTAAAAGTATAATAGGTCAAATTCTGAATCAGAATCAGAATTTACAGTTCAGTCATCATTATACAAAAAACATAGAAGATTGCAATCGGCCAATCAAGTATGATGTGTAAGAACCTAAAATATTGAATAAATTAGCATGCGATGTACAGTACAACTTTGTGATTGTCAGGCGTTTGAAATCGTCAGTTTTCTCTGGGCTCAGATTCCATGTGGGTTGCCCATAGGGAGGGTATACCACATTGCATTGACTTTTTCTCCTCCAGAATACATGCTGGAAACTTCTGAGGGTCCTGTCACTCTGTGAGAGTCCATGGGTGTTTATCATTGTGTGTGTATGGCAAAGAAACAAAAAGTGCATGCAAAGTGAGAGACACACAGCAGGAATTCCACAGCTAACTGTCACTTCCTCCCCCTTCTGCTCAGAGTGTGGGCGGCAACTCGAGATCTGTGTGTGTGTGTGTGTGTGTGTGTGTGTGAATCTTTTTTTACAGTCTATGGTGTGAATGTATTGCTTATGTATGCAGGAAAGACGTTTTGTTCGTGTATAAAAGACCATGCAGAATGTATATTCTTTGATGCCGCTCGATCATGTGTTTGTGTCACTGAAGCTGAGAGAAAGAGACAGTAAGACAGTCAGAGAGCCCTGTATAAATAGAGGATGACTCTCTGGTGTGTTCGCAGGCTGAAGTGTTTATAGGCTACTTGAAAGCCAGCACACTAGAAAGCTGTGCCTAGTTGAATGTCACAAAAACACGTTCGGGTTGTATTTCTTTGTAAAATCTAAAGAAAAATCTACAAATTGTATTTGCCATAAAATGGACACATATTTATTTATTTATTCTGCACACAAAAGGCTGGTTTATTCTCTTTATTCTGGCAATTGCCATACAATGTTTGTTTTTAACCCCCAGTGGAATTTAATAATGAGTTTAATGAGTGTGTGTGTGTGTGTGTGTTATATATACTGTGTGTGTATATATATATATATATATATATATATATATATATATAATGATAAATACAAAAAAATTTAATTATAATAAATGTATAAATAAAGAGAGAAGAAAGGATGCCTTCAAGAAAATGAAGCCTATTAAGGACCATTGTTTCAAGCTAAATGAAAATACTATTTATTTATTTATTTATTTATTGATGGACAAAAAAGACTGGTATATATATATATATATATATATATATATATATATATATATATATATATATATATATATATATATATTGTATATAATATAATTTTTATTTTGCCTATTAAAAATTCATTAATTTCATTTTTGCCTGATTTTTGTCTTCATAGCAAAGTGGGCTTGTGCTAAACCTGCAGAAAAGTAAACCCCTTCTGCACAGAGACAGGAAATGACATTAAGGTGGTGTATAGTTGCCATGCAATCTGTCTGTTTGTCAATAGGTCATCCTCTGAATAAGCACCGACCCACAAACCATAAACCTTAATGATATGCTTTAGGGTACATGGATGGACTGTGCCTGATGCTGATTACCCCAAGATTACGCAGGGTTTGAATAGGGATTGTAATCTGCTCGTAACTCATGTTTGCTCAGCACAGATGTGCAGCCATTGTCATGAATGATGACAGCTCTAGAGACCACCCTGTATTTAAGAGCGCATGACAATCATCTTAAATGAAATAAGAGATTACAGTGGATTAATGGTCTGGGAAACGTGTAAATGAGAGACTAAATTTCCCTCGTTGATAGTATGCGTGCTCATGTCCTTTTAAGCACACTCAGAAACATGATCATTTCACTTCACATTTAAGGCCGAGGAGAAGCACAGTCTAAATCTGCTGTGACATTCTCAATACAATAGAAACATAAAAATGGTTTCACATCACATCAAGTGTCTGTATATGTGTGTGTGTGTATGTGTAAAACTGTAATTGTGTTACATGTGAAATATATACTGTAGAAAATATCTGTTAAAATAACGAATAAAATAATATATTTAGTGAGCATTATGTTTAAAACAAGTGGGATAATCTGCCACTTGAAAATATAATAAGAAAATTTAAGTTTAAAATACTAAAACAATTTCTATTCATTTTGTCTTTTCTTAAAAAACCTAGTAGTGGAAAATTATTTACAAAAAATCTGTATCTTACAAAGTCACAATTGTTGCAATTATTAGGCTACATAGGTTAGTAGCAATTACTATTAATTATTAAATTGTTTTATTTATTGTATTTAAATGTATGTATGTGTCCAGGTATTAGTATCTTGTGGTGTGACTTGTTAAAACGCAAAAATATTCCACATGGTCTCTCAATTTATTGTCATAAAAACTGCATGTATATATTCAAAAAAAAAAAAAAAATTAAATATAAAAAATATATATAAAAAATAATATGTTAAGTATTATTCACATTGTTTGACCTGTCATGTCAACTACCCAGATGCACTTTAAGTACAAAAAACATGAAAGACAAGATATTTTGTCAGAAAAATGTTTATCTAAGAGTTTTTTGCAATACAGGGTTTGTAAAAGTACATTTATAAAGCCTCTGTGTTTCCATGTCCGTTGTGTGTGTGTGTGTGTGTGTAACACATTTGAGTTTATTTTGGATCAGCGCTGCTGTGGTTTGTGTGTTCCCCTCAGACCACATTCCAATTTTTTCGACCACTTGCCAGCTCTAGTCGAGATGGAAGTGGTTCTTGGTCTGAGTAGAAATATGGGGCTCAAACCAGGCCTGTGTTTGTGTGCATGTGTATATGTTTTGGCTGAACACACAAACGTCTAGTGGCATCAGTGTTCGTTGTGCTTATAATTCAGCTATGTGACTGTGTGCGCTCTGGTCTGAGTGTTTGTGTGAGTGTGTGCCTGTGTTTGGGTCTCCATATGGAGATATTTACTCAGATGTCATGACACAACTGTGGAAAATTGGTCTGCAGATCTGAAAGCACAGATCCGTGCTGAGCCAAGCGCTCACTCTCACAGGTACTCCCACGTCCTCCAAAGAGAACCGCAGGGGGGAGGCCGTTCTTTGTTACCCCCCTCCCTTCAGGAAGAGCTGGGACAGGGAGTGGGAGGACAGCTGAAAAACCCCTCTTTCCCCCTTTTGGTAGCGAGTAAAGCTTTGAGCACTCTGTCCAGAACAAAACAACCCCACAGTGATCCTTCTATCAGGCTCTTTCACTCTTTCTGACTCCGTAGGAGCCTTCATACAATGTGAGATCAAGGTATCAGACTAGGGTGCGGATTGAATTGGAAGTACACACTGGAAAACACACACTGACCCCTAGACCACATCTCCCCACACCCATTCGCAGATTACAAGCCCCTCTGTGGCCAGGGCATGCCATCAACATTATTAATGGCTGCTAAAATGTGGCTACCTCAAGGTCCTGAGCAGAATAAATATCATTCATCACAGGCACAATTCAAACAAGCTAGACAGATGAGTGTTAAAGTACATTCTTTTAGCCAGTGGGGATGAATGCACAGTGTGTATATTTGGAAGGGAGATGTGTAACGAGAGAGGAAAAGTGAAATGTTTGACTTCAAGAGTAAAGAGTGCAAACACACTGCCATGGAGAATACTTAGCATTCGAGAATATATGTTCCACATAGCCTATCACTACCTGGTTTATTCGCCACTCAAGATCCTTAGAGGTCTATAACAACCCTAAAGACAGCGCTAGCTTTTTCCACAAACTTTGTTACTCTAAAGGGTGTCCAATTATTTTTGTACAACTGGAAGAGGCTAATTTAACTCTTATTTGGCTCTCAACTGTATGTGCACCAATACATCTATTCAGATTGTGCATGCGGTTTCAGAAAGTTGCTATAGGCCTATGTTCCCTGTTGAATGTTAGCCTATAGCAAAATTGTTTTGTGATATTTGATTTTAAAATGCCAGTTCAAAGTCTTTAAAAAACATCTGTACTTAAATATGATGTTTAAAAACCAAATGTGATGCTTTCCAGGTGTTGTAGGCCTACTCTATTGTACAACAATTGTAGATGTGTGCAACACTTGTGCATATTTTTTGTTAACAGACAAGGCAATGATAACATTAGCTAATTAAATATTTTGTTGCTAACATTTAGTGACTGCTATTTTACCACTTCACTGTTAATTTTGTGTTTTCTGCACCATTACAAACAAGTACTGACACATCAACACTGTACTAAAACATAGCATAAGCGCTAACAGTGTGGCTAAGTTGCTATAGCAAAAATGCTAAGTATTTATTTCAACAGAGTTTCTTTGAAAAAAGTTGTGAATTTAATACCATGGTGCTTTGATATGCATGATACTGAATTCATATACAATGGAATTTACTCTTCAAGGTGCTTTAAAGAAACCCATGGTATTGCAGTGTCCATGTTTTCTACTTGTTTGTAAGCGTACTGCAATTTGTGTGTGTGTGTGTGTGTGTGTCTGTGTTCTGTACGCACACAAAGTCATATTTTCGGTATATTGTAGTATATTTTAATCCATAAATTGCTATTTACTACTTAACCATTCATTTACAGTTTTGCGTGTTCTCTATGTTATAACGAAAAAGCACTAGCACCTCATCTCTGACCCATAATGTTAAAATGGGATGTAACAGTTTGGGTTAGTTCACTTTAGCAAAAAATTCAACAATTTTTTGGAAAGAAAGTTTTACCATGGTACTTCAAAATATATTTCATGATACTGTATTCTTGTAGTACGGTATTAACACTTTAAAGTGCTTTATTTAAAGAATACAATGATATTACAATCATAGTGACCAAAATATGATTATGCTACTTGTTTGTAAGTGTACTGGAATACTGTAAGGACAGAAATGTTAATGAAACACAGCACAGCCAAACCCATGTCTCCACAAAAGTGTGTCCAAGTACCTGGAGCAGGCAAAGAAAGTCTTTCACTGTGGACCGCTCACCCAAAATTGGACTAAAGAATTTTAATGGACTCCGGCAAATGGGAGCTAATTGGAGCGAAGTCGAGGTAGGGATAGGTGGAGTGAAACAAATGGACTGTAGAAAGAGTCATGTTTCAGAGAAGCACGCTGAGAAGGATAGACACTATGGCAATTAAATGGAAACCAAACTTTAAGAGAGCCAAAGGGAAAAAGCGTATGAGAAACAGTGGAATTTGGAGTCCAAGCAGAGGGAACTGCATTCCTTCGGTAAATTGCTGGTGGGGAATAAAGACGACGCAAGAAACATCAGTCAGACTTTGGAGTTAGAGATTTACAGTCAATCAGACTAAGTCCTGTGCTGTTTTCTTCTAGAACTTTCAAGCTTGTGATCTTACAGTGCTGTCATAGCAGAGCTGCCTGTTTTTGCCATTTTGACTGCGGTTTATGTTATTTATTGCTAGTTGTTAGCCGTGTAGCGATGCTGAGCAGTAATGGTTACATCTCTTACAAAAGTATGGAATGACAGGACTACTATCGAGTCTTGCACAATATGGTATCAGGCATATCGCGATTAAGCGAAGTTGATACTAATATTAAATTGAATATTGTTTCACTAAATAAATTAAAAACTAAAGTCATTTTAAAACTACAAGTAGACATCACAACATTATAATGTAAAATATTAAATTAAATAATACTATATATATATATACTGTATATAACAGTGATATTTTTGGAAATTGAAATAATTTTATTCAGCAAGGATTTTACATTGTTACAAAAAAAAATCTATATAAAAAAAGCTGTATTCTTTTGAACTTTCTATTCATCAAAGAATCCTGAAAAAAGACTCATGGTTTCCACCAAATATTAAGCAGCACAACTGTTTTCAACATAATAATAAGAAATGTTCCAAATCAGCATATTAGAATGATTTCTGATATTAAATTGAGATATTACTGTACTGTATTTAAAAAAAAAAAACTGTATTTTATTCAATAAATGCAGCCTTGGTTAGCATAAGAGACTTCTTTCAAAAATATTTAAAAAAATCTTACCGACCCCAAACTTTTGAACGGTATATTTAGGGCTGTCAGTTAAACGCGTTATCGTTAACGCAAACCCATTTTAACGGCGTTAATTTTTTTATCGCGCGATTAACGGTCTTTTTGGCCTAGCAAACTTTGTAGTTTTTTTTCACATGCTTTTGCAACAGGACGCGGCATGCGCGGCGCTGCGCTATGAAACCCATTCATTTCGATGGCTTGCGCCGCGCGAGAACGTTTTGTTGCTTCGTCGACCAAAGCGCAAGCGGATCTAGCTAGACCGGAAACAAAACAACAGGCTCGCCGCACACACTTGTTTGGGTTTGCGAGTCGGCCAAATAGTAGGTTAACGTTACGTTTTGAGTGGATGACGAGCGCGAGACGCCGAAATGGATGCCAATAAGATTCTGAATTGAAAGTTTACTTTTAAAAGGTTGCCAAATGGTTCCATTGACAAGACCAAAGTGATCTGTGTGTTTTGTTGTTGTGAACTGAGCTATCATCGCAGCACGTCCGGTCTGAAATATCACTTGATGATGGCCAAGCACACACACACACACACACAGCTGATGAGAATTCTCCGCCCCCTCGTCAATATCAGTACCTCGTCAGTATTTCTTTCACCCTTTTATTGATGGACAGTGTTACATTGTGTGAGAGATTATTTGCTCCAAGTGAGAATGTTCAACGCATTCTCATCCTTTGGCGTCATATAGGTGACGCCATATGACATTTCGTCGAAATCTTATGCACATGGCATCCTTTAGAGTCAATATAACACGCACTGTTATGGGTAGGTTTAGGTCTGGGGTAGGGTACGGTTATGACGCCTTGGGATCTGCGTCTCATATTCACGCTAAACGATGCCATGTGCGTTGGATTTAGACGAGCGTCACCTGTATGACGCCTTGGGTTCTGTGTCTCATATTGATGCTAAAGGATGCCATGTGCGTAAGATTTCAACGAAATGTACAAAGCGTCACATGTATGACGCCAAAGGATGAGAACGGGCTGGAATGTTAGTGTGAAATTGAGCACAGTATTGTCAATGTTGTTTTCAATAAAAAACATTTGCACAAAGCAAGACGATCCACTTTTCTATGTTGATAAGAGCTTTAAAATGAGAAAAAATAATGGGACAAAAAGAAATCAAGAGACATTTAGAATAGATAAAAATGAGTTAACTATGACATTAATGTGATTAATCGCGATTAAATATTTTAATCGTTTGACAGCACTAGTATATATATATATATATATATATATATATATATATATATATATGTATGTATCACTCTTGCAATAAAATTAAACCTCATGTGTTCTGTTTGGCTGTTGCTTTGTGCAGGATTTGCGCTTCAGTGAGGACAGAAAAATGACTTGAACTAGCTGCATTGCACCTAGTTTGGACAGTGTGCTTTGGATGAACAATTTTGTTCCTGGTTGCAGGGGACACATGGGACAGAAGGGCTCTCCAGGGATGTTGAGAGGTATTTTTAGAGGCTGGTCTTATCTGAACTCCCGGAGGCCTGAAACTCAGTTCTTCACCTTGCCAGGTCAGGCGATGAAAAGGGAATCAGCGGGCATCATGGGAACCGGCCGAGTGGTGGAGCCAAAGGGGTCGACGGGTGACCTCACGGTGCGGCTGGGCGGCCCGCTGACAGTCCGACAAGAACAAGACCACCAACAAGTCTATTTTCACCGTTACCTCTGCTGTCACACAGACTTACACACCAAATCACTTTAAAAAAAACATGAACACACACCTTCATCATCTTAAAAAATGTCTCTCCTTGTTGTAAACCCAAATAAACTCATGCAAAACTTCAATGTATTATCCTAAAAAAGCACACACATATGCTCTCAATTTCACCCTAGATGAATGTATCACAGGTGTTTCTGAAGCTCACAGTAATACCAAAAATAATTTGCTTGTTTATCAGTAAGCATGCCAACACAATTACCGCACTAATTACTGCAGTCGGTGCGTAAAATATTACCAAGTGTGAGGCATGCCTCCTCTCACGCTGCAATATTCATACCATAATCATGTTATTACTGTAAACGTGGCTCACTTTACGACAGCGGTAATTAAAAACGGCTCTGATCGCAAGTATCAGTGGCAGCACTGCCGTACTGTCAGTAATTAACACTGCCGCCCCATCTCTCCCTTTCCTAATGAAATCGCTGAGACAGATCATAGATTTCTCATTCATCTCAGCAGACCAGGCACAGGCAGCTCACTTCCACTTCTACTGAACCACGTTAAAACCAAGTACAATGGGGAAAAAAACTCTCTTTCTTTCTTCCTACCTGTTTTTCTACAACAGAGAAATCGATAATTTAAGCTGCTAAAACTAATGCTGTGTTTTTGCCTATTATAGTGCCGTTTTCAGCTTGTTCTAGTAAAAGAGGACATACGAAACCATGTAATGATAGAATGATATATGAAGGGTTTGCACAGTGTTATTGTAATTTCTGGCAAATTAAAGCAGTGACTTGGAAAGCAGAGTCTTTGCCATGTTACAAGCGCTGCTTTAAAAATCAATATGCCAAGAGGAACAGATGGGAGAAGGTATTGTGGACGGAATTCTTTACGCGATATTTACATATCTAACTAGGCGACTGACGCTCCAAGAACCAGTCAACTGCTGTCTTAAGACCTCAAGCCTCACGTCTGATGATTTATTAGGCTTCTGGCACTGGTGAAACTCGCTACCTGGCTGCCTTCCGCCCTTCTCTGCATGTGTGTGTGTGTGTGTGTGTGTGTGTATGCGTGTGTGTCAGTTTGCTACTTGGCATGTGTGTCTGAATTTGTGTTCATTTCCATATGTCTGTGTTTGCTTGTCTGGGTTCCTGTGTGTTAGCACATATGTCTGTGTAGTTTTTTGTGCAGTTTTTATAGGTGTGGTTCTAGCATTTTTGTATGTTCGCATGGACACTGAAGCATTTTAATAATGATAATAAAAATAATAGTAATCAGTGATGGGGAAAGGTGCTTTTAAAAATATTGCGTTGTTTGTGTTACTCCCTAAAAAGTAACTAATTGCATTACTGAAGTTACTTTTAATGAAAAGTAATTTTACAGTAAGTTACTTTTGCGTTACTTTGCTCACCTGGGCTGGACTTTTGAAATGGGAAATACAAGTAACTTACAGTATTTGAAAAAAATCGACTAAGATATTTTGTTGTAAATTTAAAAGTTATGTGTTAGTTTACTTGTTACTTGAAAAAAGTAACGCTGATTATGCAACTTATATTACTTGTAATGTGTTATGCCCAATACTACTACTACTACTACTACTGCTAATATTTAATTTATTAAATAATAATTATTAAACAATTAATAATAATAATTCCAACAATAACAATAATTATTTTTTTCTCCTCATTCTTCTTCTTCTTATTATTAAATGTAAACATTCTATACAGTCTACAACTTTAGAGGCATACAATGCGTACAAAAGTTTATGTATCATTTGAGGGTCAATATTGAATTCAGATAATTAATATGTTGGTTTTATCTTATTTATTATCAGTTTGATTAATTGAATATGCTTAATGCTATCCCATTTATTTAACACAGTTAATGTGTTTACCTAATTTGACTTATGATGTTTCATTCTTTATGTGATTTTTAAAGACAAGTTGGAACAATTCTGACAGGACACACACATCGGCAAATGAGCAAAACAGCTGAATGAGTGCAATAAGTTAATGTTACACTGTATTTGTGTTTCACTGATATTTCATACTTTGTTGAAGTTTTATAATAATGAATTTAATCCATATATAGAGACTAAGTGATTTGACTTTTATTACTCCCATCTGGATTTCATTTATACAAACTTTTGTCTTTTAAAGGGGCCTTTCTCAAAGTTTATTTCTTTTAAGTAAATGAGAGTCCCACCATATTGTGTCTTAGTATTCTTGAACTTGTTATGGACAAACATAAAGTTGTACATGTCAAAGCAGTAACCGTGGTGTTGTCAATGTTGATAGAGTATGTTTTGGTCTCTCCAAAATCAGTTATTTTACCGTGGCAGTATGTAGGCCTATGTGCAAAAGTTACCTTTACACGTTTATTCCTTTTGTGTGCTTATAATTAAGTATATTTGTCTAAACGTGACTTTATGTTAGGACTCAGCAGCCCGTTTGAAACAACAAAAGGTCTCTCTGTCTTCCTGCCTCTCTGCCAGCACCTGCTGCCGCTTTGAGTCTCTGTTTATGTCAAACTTTACCTCTCAGCGCCATCGAGCGTGGAGCTGACTCTGAGACAAATGGCAGAGGACATTTAAACAAAGCAATATAAGGCTCCACTGAAATAATTCAAGGTTAGAGTTACAAACAGTCTTGGCAGTTAACTTAGTCAAATGACAAAAGGCAGATTGCAGTCTTGCGTGACAGATCAGATGTCTCAGTCTTTGAGCAATTGTACACCTAAGTCACAAAGGTAGAAGTTATGGAGCTTTCTGGAGTATTCAAATATTGTAATGTGTTTTACAGTCTGATAACTCTCTCTTTCCCTTTCGTTCCATGTTCATCCTGAGTTTTTGCTCTGTACAGTTGTGACAGCTGCCTGGTGCTATGGGACCGACAGTGATGCCTTCACCATTCTAATGACTCTACTTATTTTTGAAGTGCTCTAGGACATCCCACACCATTACACAGTCTATCCGTCTTCACCAAACAGCCACTCCGCCACATCTGAAGCCTACTGCGGGGTTGTGGCTGGCACTAGGCTGTTATTTAAAACTCTTAAGACAAGTAGAATTAGCAAATAGAAGCCATGCTACTGCAAACGTTGAGGCCGTGTGGCACTCAGTCTGCACCACTGTGGGATGTTTGCCAATGAAGGTCTGGAGAAATAGAGTCACGGTGTGTAACCTTTTTCGTCGTTATAAAGGTGGTCACACTTCAGGATTGTTGATTTCTTTAGTATGTTTGCACGTATGGGGTTCGAAAGCTCTCCAATGCTTTGAACATAGAACAATGTATCGCTTTTATCAAGTTTGTGTACAGTACATCTCATTTGCTATGAATGAATTGTATTATGTATATAGGATTTTGGACAATTGAGATTGCCTTTAAAATTCCTGAATTGGAATTGAGGTAGCAAACAGGATTTTAATGCAAGGAAGCAAACATTTTAAAATTAAAATCTAAGTATAATTTTTAGCCAAAAAAGCAATATTTCAAGACATACTTTGAATGTTGGCTTGACAAAGCCTTGTTTAAAAGTTGAGGATGGATGGATGGATGGATAGGTAGATTAGTTGCAGTAGGATCCACTGTTGTAAATTGTATTTAGTTTATATATTTCATTAAATTTAATGAATAATATTTATACATTGGTGGACGATTTAATTCCTTAGTATGCATTGCCTGTGTTACATTTCTGCTTCTGCTTTCTAGATATCAACATCGACCATTGGAAAAACCCAGATACTTCGACCATTACTGTGAACCCAAGGAAAATAAGTACACATGTGGGACCTGCTCTTTAAAACAGATTCAACAAATAGCAGTAGAGATTCTGTATGTCATTCACTGTGTAAGTAACATTTACATAAAAACTGTCTAAGCTCCATTCGAGTGTCCGATACATTGATTGTTGGGTATCTGATGGTGTAGTTGGGAAAACATCAGGGACTCTCCATTGCTGATGATTAGGGGCTCTTACGCTATCCATTGATTTCTCCTCTACCCTGGGATGAGCGGTTGAGAACACAGAGCAGAGCTGATAGCTTTGTGTTTGATTTTCAGAGTCTGAAATCCATTCACATACTCGAGGGGGAACAGGACTCTATCTCAAACAAAAAGGTCTTTGGGAAAATCATGTATAGAGACAGAGAAAGAGTGAGTCATTCCTCATCTTTATCAGAAGGAGAAAGAGGATTTTATGCAAAAACCTCAGCAAGGTCTTTTTGGATTTACTGAAAGACAGGCACGTTCTAACAAAGAAACTTCTCTCCTCATTTGGTTCCTCTGAAAGGCTATAGAAACATCTAGTAAGGGTACATCTTTATTGGAGACAGAAAACCAATCAATCTCTTATATTATTGGACTCGGTCACATCTCAATCGAGCTGAGGGTGAAATAACTTTCTGTAAAATAACAGCCAAAAGTTCTTCTTCAGTTCCTTTGTTTCTGTATCACAAACACCCACACGCTTCTTCAGACTGCTGAGACCATCCTTTTAGTCCGGCCTGCCTGCATTCATCCCCTCTACTACGTTTTAACCAATCCATCACACGTTCCATGTTTGCATGTGCACAGGATGTACGCATTAGAGCCGAGTTCTTTCGGATATGAGTGTACGTTGTTTGGAAAGTTCTGAGAGAGGCCAGAACGTGGGGCGTACAGAAAGTAGAAGAGGGTTGTCTTGCTCAAAGTTGCCAATTACAGACTGCACAGTGTCCCTTGGGGGTCCCGGGTGCACTCGGTCTGGAGGCCTGCGTTAGCGTTGCACAATACAGATGTGTGGGCAGATGCCATCTGGGGCTCGGAGAACAAAACCGAGTGTGGGGGCGCTGTTCAGGGAATTCAGTCAGGAGACCTGAGAATCCAAAAAGAGAATAGAAAATGATCTGACGGTAATCAATCAAAAAAACTGTGACACAAATGACCAAACACAACGGCCCAGAGCAAAGCCTCGCACAAACACACCCCAGCCTGTGGCGACTCCCCGCCCACTGGCCATAACGCGATCAATAGGCCTTCACCGATATAAACCGAAGCGATTGGTCGAGACTACTAAAAACGAACCGCCTCCTCCTTGGCTAATTGGGCCTTTATGATTGCGCAGTCTTTCGTGCAGATTGAGAAAATAAAACGCCATTCTCTTCGTCAAACTGAGTGACAATCGATGTTGGGCACCCATCTAGGAACGCCAGATGCTCCGCCCGACTTCATTATGCTGGGTGAGATGGTTTCGCCGGAGCAACGGCATCGCCACAAAGCGTTTCGATCGTGGCCCTAGAGACAAAGTCCCGGACGTCACCTGCTCCTCAGCCTAATGCTATTAAAAACGAGAGATCCCAGAGAGGCCCCAAACGCATATGGAAAAGAACAAAAACATAGCTTCCCTGGCCTATACATAAACAGGAAACGCTAGCTGTGGTCAGACGAATCTTGAATTTTAAAGTCCGAGAAGGCGGTGGAAGCATTTTCAAGCCTTGACCGAATCTGCTGAGACCAACTTTCAAAAAACAGCTGAAGACACATCCTTTACTGGGAGCGCTTCACTAGACATGCATTGTTTTAAACAATATGGCACTTTTCATGAATAGGGTACAAAATGGGGACTGAAACGGAAAACAAATTTTCAGTGAAGGAGGTGCCTCCTGAAAATGTTTATCCCCCCTTAAATTAAATGAGCATTTTTTTTTCTATTCATTTTCAAATTATAATTGTCTAGCAATAAACATTAAATTGATATAAATTTATTACAACATTACAAAACAGAATGGGTTAAAAGTTTGCAAATGCATGGGATTTGTTTTGAATGCTTTCAAAAAAGGGTCAGGGTTTTTGTCTGGTTTTTCCACATTTTGTAAATCACTGTGGATGTATCACAAAGCTTTACGTGATTATTTATTTAGCAAAAACACTGATAGCTCACTTTATTCCAGCCATCTACATAGTGACACAATAATAAAGTGCTGCTACAACTGTTAATGTTAAAGCATTAACAGTGCCTTGTCTCTTTCAGATCCATCAGCCTCGAGGGCGGTACAATAACTGAAGTCAGTAGCCTACTCTCCTTTGCAGCCCATCCATATGCAAACACACTGTTGTCAAAGTTGTCAGCACACAGTCAGCCCCGACACCCGTTACAGGATGTAGATTGGCTCATCAGGTGGGCGCATGTAGTAAGACAGTGCAAAGCGTGAAGCGAAATCGACGCATCTGCTGCTATTGATGGAACTCTACGGTAGAAAAGACGAAACTCTGGCTGTGGGCGTCATGAAACGCTTGATTGACAGGGGCAGGAGAGGTCGTGGAGTGTAGGCGTCCAGTTGATAAAGGCATAAAGGGTCTCACACTAACATTTAATAACTTTTAGTCTTTGCGGCAACACATACTGAGTAACGATGCTCGATTCGCGAATGAATCGTTTTTTTGAGTCGGGTCTTTTAATGATGCGGTTCACAAAATCGGTCTGAACAATTCGTACAAGAATCGGACTTCTTTTTCGGACACAATTTCACATTTATTTATAAAACTTAATCGAAATATTAAAGAGAAATAATGTGTCAACATATGGTTTTGTAATGCCATGCCGGGATGCCATGCCAATGACGCAATTATCTCCCAATACTAACCAAATGATTTGCGATAAATCTGTCTCTACTGAGACTGCAGCACTGAAGCACTGCAGTTTAAAATGGTCTGGTTTACGTTTTGAACTTGAAGCATCTTCATAACTCATAGTTTTAGGATTGTTTATTTTAATTAATAATTATTGGATCTGTAATACCCTGAATAGATCGTCTGTTAGTTAATGTTATAAAAGTATTTATACACGAACTAGCACGTTTAGAAACTGGCTTTTGTCTGAGTGTTGTGGATTAGAGGAATAGATTGCAAACACTAGACGGCGCACTTGCTCTTCCCACAATAGAGCTGGTAAACTTAACTTTAATGCATTGCGCGCTCCATAAAGTCTTTTGTATGACGTATACAGATATAATAATCATGATCAGGATATTTCCCATATATTATGGACCAAGTTCTATATGTAAAGAAGAGCTTTAACAACAGCCTCTCTCTTTATTTCTCTCGCGTTCTCTTTTACGCGCACACTGCATCTCTCTCACACGCGCGAGCTTAGTTTTTTTATGATACGCAACATATTAAAATAAGAAAGACTTTTTTATACTTCTCAAATTCTCCAATTATCATAAACCTGAAAAATGGGCTGGATATTTCCCCGAATGGACAGACTGTTGACTTTTTGTGTCTCGCTGTGACAGGCACGTCAGGCAGTAAAGATCCGCCCCTCGGCGGTGTTCAGCAGCGCTCTGTGCATCACTCTCAAACGCTAATTCCACCGGGACAGACGCAACTTCGGTCCGCACGCGGAGCGGAGGAGACGCACACGAAATGACACCAATGGCTGCGCTTGTGTTCATAGCGACTTTTGCGCTAATAATATGGATACCGACTTTCACATTAACCGCACGGGTCTACCCTCCTAATGAAGGTAAGGGTTTGCCAAACCAAAGGAACATCTCTCCAAGAGTTATTTTGTTGTTGTTGTTGTTGTTGTTTGAGTTACGACTTGGGACGGCATCAGTGGCACACTGCTACGACTGACGTTTATTTATTTTTTTGTATTTTTTATTTCGAGACTTTATCCCGTCAGTGAAAAGGATTTATAGAATTTTTCTCCGAAAGTCCCTTTGGGGATCTCCAAGTGTCTGTGGTTCCCAAATCCGCAGATCCTATAAGACTGCGCCGTTTATTTCATCAAACGAAGTTTAAACTCGGACTTTATTGGGAGAAAACACTGGGTTCTAATTTTGTTCGAACTATTTTTTTATCTTATTTATTTATTTGCGTTTCAAAAAATGTGCTTGGATGACCAGAATGGGAATTTAGGCTAACGTATTCGAATAATTTGATGGAAACTTGCATGCGACGCCTTTATTATTTTTATTTATTTGGAGTGTTCAGAAGCGAAATGTACGACATCTGTCCATCATAACCAACAGAGACACGCACGAGGCAAATGATTAAAGCATTTCAGTAGACTTTAGTCTCTGTTAAACTCGCGTAAATATCTCATTACACTGTACGCTTTTAATTTAGGGTATGCTAGGGCTTTTTTTTGGTGTGTAAAGGCTATAGGCTTCACACAAATAGACAAATTCTGAAACCTTTAGAAAAAAAAAAGAAAAATACTTCTTGTAAACATAAACCTTTTATATATTCCTTGCACATTCACTGTTCACTGATTATGTTCTTCTCTCAAAGGACCAGATTTTGTTTGGACAATAGCCAAATTGGAACACTGATTAAAACAATAGGCCTACTTAATCATGCCACAATCAAACTTTATAAAATACTTATTTTGGCCAAATATATGTGTTATTTAATAAGCATAAATCCGTATACTTTGAGGAAATGGAGAGAGTAATAACTTTGTACAGTTGGGAACAAAAGGGTAGCAAAATAAAGAAGTTGTGACTTAAGATACAGTTTGGTCAAGTCATAAAGAGGTTGATGATCCATCTTCAGTGACTCACGGCATTTTGTCTTTCTGTAGTGACGCTGCTGGACTCGAGAACTGTGCAAGGAGAACTGAAATGGGTTGCGAGTCCGACGGAAGGAGGGGTGAGTCTACAGAGGACATACAGTGTTGTTTTCACTTTTGTATTTGTGTGGAAAAATCTCTATTGACAACTCTTGAAGGTGCTGATCGTCTTGGAAACTATATTTGCACATGAAAAGCAGACTAGAGAATTTAAAGAACCTTTTTTGAGCACAGCGGAATTGCAGCTCCACACTGTACATAAAACAAGAAGGTTTAAATAAGGCCTCATGCTATGCTAAAAGCACACCAAAAATTGATGGAAAACTGCTTAAGATGCATCACACTGTATGCAATCGGTATTTTCTGCATTAGTGCCTAGATGAAACACAGAAGACTAATGAGATCTACACAAACATCCATAATTATAAATCTTGACAGATGAAATGGCTTTGTTCTTATAATTTGATGTTTCATACAGACTGAGAAACGACTTGAGTTTAAGTGCTTGAGCTCAGGATAATTCATCTAGAAATTTTATGCTTTGTAATTATAATGTTCATTTCTTTACATCATTTATGGGCTGACATCTTAAAACTTAAAATTTCTTGGTGCACTATATTTAGCATGTACAACAATAAAGCTAGACTTTTTGAATTACTAAAATGAGTACAAATAAGATAATTGAAATACAGTAGGCTATCTGCTGATGGTTAACATGCTGAGATTTAAATATTTAGTTTATAAATTTTTCACATATTTACATTTATTTAAATATATATATATATATATTTGGCCACACTTTACTTTAATATTCGTACTTAATTATAATTATTATGCAGTCAGCAACTGCATTTATAAGTTTAAGCACATTATGTTTACACATTCTTATTGTTAATGTTGTGATTTAATTAGTATAACTTATTTTTTTTAAAACACTAAAACTGCATAAAATAATACATTACATTAACAAAAACATGTACTCATTTTTAAAATGTTTTTATTGAAATATCTACTCAAGTGTAAGTGAAGTTATTTACCTGCGATTTGATTGATTAATTACACCACAATTAGTCTTCCTTTTTCTCGCCGTACCCACTTTGGTTGGTTTCAGGTTTAATAGTGAACTTGGCATTTGAGGATATGTGGTTCCCCCCATCCTTTACTGCTTTATCTCATCCACCCGTTTGATTGACAGGGTCCCGACAGAACCCCCTCCCTCGTGCAAACGGGCCGAATGTACAGCTTTATCGGTGTGACAGCTGGGATTTCTACACTTACGACTTACAAAGAGTAAAAAAGCGAGAAGAAAAGACAGCGTCATAGATCGTGACAGGCCTTTTCAAAACTCTCCTTCATTGCATACATCTCATTTGAAACTCTCACCAGCAGGAAGCATCAAACTCTAGGCCCCATGCTATTACAATGGCTTAATATGGGATTAATGGTGACCAGAAAGTCAGGGCATTATTGTAAATGTTACTGGGTACTACATGTTTGGTAGATGTGCAAGGGTGTTGGTAATGCTGTATTATTATTGAAAACCATACTTTCACCTTAGTTTTAAGAAATTCAAAGCAATCTATCATTTGACGTCTCGCCATATCTATCTCCCAAAAACAACTGTTTTTGAAGCCTTTGAAAGGCTTAAACGGCACTTTCAGTTCTGATACACAAAAATGGATTTCCAAAATGCTTCGAAAAATCATATTATCTCAATTATGTTATTATTATCTTTGTATGGCCAGTGAGTTTGTTTGCAAAGAAGTGTAAAGTTGAAGTATTAAAACCGCTTGTCTTAAAGGGATGGTTCACCCAAAAATGAAAATTCTGTCATCATTTACTCACCCTCATGTTGTTCCTAAACCTGTTTGACTTTTCTAATGAGGAATGCAAAAAGACATTTGTTTTTTGTCCACACTGAAAATTCAGTGGGGTTCCAGTGCTTTTTTGGATCCAATTGACTTTCCTTGTATGGACAACAACAGTTGAAATATTCTTCATAATTTCTTCTGCTTTTTGCAAAAGAAAGAAAATCATACAGGTTTGAGTAAATGATGACAGACTTTTCATTTTTGTGTTAAACCACCCCTTCTATTCACAAAACAGTGCACATAATCTGGCAGATGTGTGATTTAAATTATCATTATCATATTGTAATCAATGAAATCATTGCATCATTGCAGCTGTTGGTCTGTGGAAAATCTCCAGCTCTGGGCCTGGAATTGTGTGCACCTGCTGTGACAAAAGTCTCCCTAGCAGAATCTCTATAGGCCTACTTACCTCTCTGTCTTTCCCTCCATCTCTCTCACAGTGGGAAGAGGTGAGCATCATGGATGAGAAGAATATACCAATCAGGACGTACCAGGTATGCAACGTTATGGAACCCAACCAGAACAACTGGCTCCGAACAGACTGGATCCCCCGTGGCGGAGCTCAGCGCGTCTACATCGAGATCAAATTCACCCTGCGTGACTGCAACAGCCTGCCAGGAGTCATGGGAACTTGCAAGGAGACCTTTAACCTCTACTACTATGAGTCCAACAATGACAAAGAGCGGTACATCCGAGAGAACCAGTTCACCAAAATCGACACCATCGCGGCCGATGAGAGCTTCACGCAGGTGGACATAGGAGACCGCATCATGAAGCTGAACACGGAAGTGCGGGATGTAGGAATTTTGACACGGAAGGGCTTCTACTTGGCCTTCCAGGACGTCGGGGCCTGCATCGCCCTGGTATCCGTACGGATCTTCTATAAGAAATGCCCCCTCACTGTACGCAACCTGGCCCAGTTTCCAGACACCACCACCGGTGCGGACACCTCATCACTAGTGGAGGTACGCGGATCTTGTGTGGACAATTCAGAGGAACGTGAGGTCCCTAAAATGTACTGCGGAGCAGATGGAGAATGGCTGGTGCCTATTGGAAACTGTTTGTGTAACCCTGGCTATGAGGAACACGGGGGAACATGCCAAGGTAAGAGCTCGGATAACTCCCTCGCTCGAGTTTTTCCAACAGAGCGTTTCACCAGGTTATGTTATGAATCGAGATTTATGCACCTCCCACATGGAAAGTAAAAAAAAAAAATACCCTGATCGCCCAGCAGCAATATATTCCATAATTTAAGATGAGATCATTATAAGGGAGGCTGACCCGGATGCACTTTTCCCCTCTCAGGGATGTGAGAGTTTACTCAGATGTAGACAGTTGGGTACTCGGCAGATCACTGCGGATTAAGCGAGTGTTGTTATTCGAGAGGTCTGGTTATGATTATGAATCGCCCTGTTTGATATCAAAACACCTCCCAGTGGATTTGCGCATGAGAAACGTTGGCGCTAATTATTTTGTTGGAGCAACAGCCGTGTGGTTTATGCGCAGAATCTGCTTAATTAGATCATGGGCGAATGCTCTCGTACCCTTTTCACTCTCGTTCTCGTTTGCTATCTCTCAAGAGCATGTCTGGTGGTTTTCAGTTCACATTAAAGCAAAAAGATGCGATTGGCAAAACACTGAAAGAGCAAAACAGATAAAAGAAGAAAAGGAGAGGATCAGATAGATTGCTTCTGTCACCAGAGGGCCGTTTCTCTTTCTCCATGCTGGCTTTGATTCCCAGTGTCCGTAGTCAGGCCATACGGCACTGAAAAAGCCATGATATACTGTTTGGGGTAATGCTGAGGTCAGTGCAAGCAAAAAGGAAGAGCCAGAGGACATGTAGACAGTTTGAGCACGCCCTTTCTTTCTTTTCCGTCTGGTCCAGGAGAGGGTCATCGTTTGAGCGGGGTGATAAACGGCCGACTGGCCAGTCTAACGGCCTTTATTTATGAGCGCTATCTCAGCGGGCTAATTGCATGACAAATACGGGCTGTAATTTAGGGCTCTTGCGGGCTCAAGGGGGGGCGGTCGGCATTCACCGCGGGCGATCTCTCTCTCTGTGGATGTGCTTGTGTGGGTGGTTGAAGGGGTACACTGGGAAAGGCCATTCTCAGGGATCTGGCCGTTTTTCTTGGCCACTCTTTTATTAGCAGAGCTCACTGGCAGTGGCCGGGTTCCCCACTCACTCCTTAGCTTTCCGTCTCTCTCCCTCTGCTCTCTTTTGCCGTTCAGATATGTTGAAATGAAGGAAAGAGGCTGTAATTTACCAAGAGCAGAACGGAGTTTCCACACAGACATTTGGTAAAACGTTTTACTTAAATCACTTCAGGGCTTGCGTTGATGATTTCATTTCTCTGAGATATTTGGAAGAGAGCGATTTTGATATTGCTGTTGGTTGGAGTCTGCAAAAGTTTTTAGATTTAATTTCCCAACTCATAGAAAAAAAACAACACAAAAAAAACTTCAAGTCATAAAAGCTGTAGAGGATCATTTTGGCCACTTGTTTGCACAGCGCTGAACTGTAAGGATGGCCTGCTGGCCCAGAGTTTTAGGTCAGTTGAACAAAACCATCACTTGCTCTTTCAGGACGGTTAGGGTTAGTGCTGCAGCCGAGTCACCAATGTAAATTTTTACCAATCTTCTTTATATCGGTGTTATTTAAGCATGAGCCTGTCATCAATGTCTGATTAAGCCATCACACGCTGTCTTCAGCAAGGCAACAGGCAGTTGTTTCCTCATTGAAGCGGGTTCAAAAGGTGGCTTTCTATCCCAGCATGCAGATGCAAGTCACTGTCTGTTTAATAAGTCTGTGTGTGCAGCCCAGGCCAGGGGAGGGATGCAGAGGTTCACCTTCAATGTGAGGGCTTAGGCGAGGGCGAGATCTTTCTCAATGGGGCGTCCCAAGGACCTTGTGAAAAAAGCCCATTGAGGATAAGGGATACAAGCCCTGTACCCCAGAATGCCTCAATGGGAGCCTCTCCCCAATTGTTGGGATGTCGTGATCGGGGATGGGGGTGAGAGGGGAGGAATACTAGACAGGGTCAGGGGTGACCCCTGGCTTTATCCTCCTCTCCTCCCCAAGAGACGGGGGTCATGGCCGAGATTGATTAAGACGTCAAAATTTTGACAGCTGCAGCCTAGATGGACAGGTCCAAGAACAGAGGAGCGAGAGACGGCCACAAAACAGCCGTCGTTCTGTTGGTGAATGGAGCGGAGACTTGGCCAGAGGATTTGGTGTCTTTTCTTCTTTTTAAGAGTTTGCTGTTTTCTCACTGCTCATCTGCTGTGTTGAGTAGGAGGTGAGGACAGAGAGGAAATCTCTGCTTGTTAGTGGGCGTCCGGCGAGCTGGAGACGTGTAAAAGCCCGCTGAGATGCTAAGCTGCAATGAAGAATGACAGCCCACTCTCAGCTTTTCACTACACTGTAAACGTACACGTAGTTTAGTGAAACAGCACGACGACATGGAGAAAAATCCAACCAACACTAGTGAGTTTTCAGCTCTTTTGACAAATATGCCTCTTCAAAAAATGTGCTACAGTATTTCTAAAAATGTACCCCCTATGATAGTGTCTCTTAGAAAAGAGGTACTGGTACTGTTACCATGAAACATGTCCAAACAAGCATGGTACAGAAATTCATGCACAATACTATTTAAATAGTACATCAAGATATTTTAAAAGATAATATGGTATTACTATAGTGCATTTCTAAAAAACATGATAGAACTATGTAACATTTACAAAAAAAGTATAAAACATACCATGGGATTTTAGATATGTAGCGTAGTACTACCATAGAATTCTTGGAAGTACCATAGTACATGGATTTCAGCACCATGGTATATTTCAAAGCCATGATACCATCTTGGTACCATAGTACCACCACTTTAGGAGGTGATATAAATGTAAAAAAACAAACAAAAAAAACATGGTAGTGCCATGGTACTGTTTGGGAGTGTGTTGTGACACCTTGTCTAAAAATTATATTCGTGCCATGGTTCTTTCTTGTCAGTGATACTACGGTATTTTAAATGTGCCATGCAAGTACCATAGAATATATCAAAGTACCATCTGATACATCACTCAACCATTGTGCCACCGCATTATTTTTTTTAATGGGTGCTAATGTAAAACAGCTCACGCATATTTAAGTAATTAGAAAGGATAAAGGGTTTGAAACCTAGAGCATGATGGGAAGGTGTGATAATTTGAAACACTGCTCTTTGAATCAGAACAGACAGCAGTTTGTGTAACTGGAAGGAAAACGATGCTTGACAAGACATTATTTATGTATGTGAGCTGAGATAGACTCTCAAGAGAACGCCGTTTGTATCGACTTCACCATGCAAAAGTACATTTTAGCTTTAATCACACATTAAGCAAATTGGCGTACTTGAGAAGAGATATTGATCCGGTTTTCTCATGTGTTATTGTTGAGACGCAGCTTTTTTTCCCTGTGTAAACCTTGCACCTTAGCACCTGTATGCGGCTGTGTGTGCCTAATTAGAAAAAGCTTGCATTTGTATCTCTTCGCTGTCATAATTATGAGCAGGTGTATGAGACTCATCATCCTCAGCTGTGAGTCGTTTTTGCTCTTTTCTTTGTTAAACAATAGCCGCCGCCTGCCAAAATGCTCCTACGTATGAATATTCATCACTTCCTTTTTGCTTTTGATGGCAAGCACATATGTTGATTCCTGTCACGATCCTCCTCAGTTCTTCCCTATGAGCCCCTCCATCGGCCCCTGAATGGACTGTCAGCTGTCCCAGGAAAGAGAGATGGAGAGAGAGATGGAGAGAGGTGTCCTTTGATATCAGACAAATACACCATTTGCATATTTCCTCCGTGAAATGCAAAGCCAGCAAACTTGTCTCTCAAAGACAATGGGCGGCTCGTCCTTTCAGCGAGATCGAGCGAAGGTTGGGTCCATCCTCTTCGCTCTGTGATCATGGCAGCATGCTGTATATGTTTGAAATAATTTGGATAATATGAGTCGCATGATTAATTCCAGATCTTTTGAATCGGCGGAGTCTGACGTTCGTGTTTCGAGTTCAGACACTCTGGTCTGTCTGCGTCTCTCTCGCTGTCTGTATGTGTGCAATTGCTTGCTCATGTGTGTGTTGTTCTCCTTGACCTCTTCCTGTCTATCATCATCCGGTGCTCCCATACGGAAGCTCCCCTGACAGCTCACAGCCCTTCAGTTGTCATGTTGTGATGGATGCACCGGGGGCGGAAAACGGCCTGAAGGACAGAACTGGTGGGAAGGGTGAGGGATGGAGGTGACTGTCCCCCTCCTACAGAACTGTTAGCGTCTATGCTAATGCAAGTTTATAGGCGACAAATGCCCTTTTTTTACTGTTTGTTCAAATGAAATCACTGCCTTCAAACTACCATATTGTAGCCTATTACCTTCTGATGCAATCGCTGTGCCTTTGGGCAATCACAATAATTTCTATGATAGGATATTTTCTACTTAATATTAGTATATAACATCATTGATAAATTTAAATTTCTCAGGAGGAGTTGTTGAAACTACCTGCTAACCTTGTTTTGCTAATGCAAACTATTGTTTGCACCCATGCTTATGTTATCTGACACGAAAATGATTGTGAAGAAATACTTAAAATGAAAATGGAGCATGGTGATACCATAGTACTCTTTAAAATACCTTGTTAATTGTCTGTGTTTTCCAGGAGATCTGTCTCCAGAAATGCCCCCATTCATGGTACCGTTCAGTACCATGGTGTACCATAGTATGATACCATCACTGTACTTTTTTTGTAAGGCAAAATGCCTGAAATAACCAGATTAAGTAGAAACTATCCAGCGTCCTTGATAAATTCACATAATTTCCCAAGAAAGTCTGTTGAAACTACATGCTAAGCACATTTTTGCTAATGTGAACTAGCTCGCTTTCCCTTTTGAGAAATTCTGATAGCGCTAGTCTCATCTCTCTGGTGTTTAATTATATTTTAATTACGCCGTCTGGAACACATTCATTGCCGGCGGTCTGGATCCTTTAGATCAAGAAGAGCTGAGCACAGATCTCCTTTAGCGTCACTGGGACAGCGGTGTGGACAGCACTGTCTCAGCGTCCACATGCCAGCGTTTATCTTTTGAGTGGATGAGCCTTATTGACTCACTGCTTGAGGGTCTGTCCTCCCATTCTTCCTGATTAACCCAGCATCCATTTAGCCGCTGCTCTCCACACATGCTTCATGCCAAAGAGTTTGTGTTCTTTTGACAAGATGTCCATCAACGGCGGAAGTGAGCGGTCAACCCAGCAACTTCATGCGATCCTCCCCATCAGTTAGTGCCTTGCTCCTTTCTTTTCCCGCTTCAAACATGGAGCTCTTAAGTTGGCTTCCTTCCAGAGAAGTTCATAGGTCAGCCTGAGCCTGTGTCAAAGGCAGGAAGGCCCGAGCCATCATTTTCTTCTGAAAGAGATGTTGAAACGGCTGACCTGTTTTATGCGAGAGGGGCACGGTTAACTTTACAGTCAGCATGGCTGCTGTGTGTCTTTGTCTTCGGGTTTGATTAGGACGCTGCCAAAATTTTCTCTGTACAAATGCACCAGATGGAGCCCATGAATGCAGTTGTTCTTTTCTACTAATGAAGTGTTTATGAAGGCCTAATATGAATGGTTTGATTCATAATGATTGATGTCACAAATTAATCTTAGTGCTAGTAGTTTGAACAAAATGACAAAACTTTCTTTCTGCACCGTGAATGACAGAAACTGAAGTGGCTCAGTGTTTTCTCACTTAGGTAAATATGCAAACGTGAATGAAAGAAATGTTATTCATAGACACACACAAAAGCACTTTTTGAACTCTCCATTGCACAAACATGCATACTCGGCAGCATACTCAGGGATTCCTGACTGAAGTGCTCTTCGCAAAACTCACTCTCGGCACTTCTAGATAGGACGTCAGTTAACAGATGTCAATTAGCTGAGAGCGTGTCTACAAGAACAGGAGCTGGAGAAAGGACAGACTTAGTAATGGGATTATTTTGGGGGTTGGCAGACCTGTTTCCACAATGCAAGGCAACACTGGTGATTAGCCCAGAGGGGTCACTGCGGCGACTTCACAATGCACATTAATACTAGTAATTATTTGGAGGGGCTGAAGCATGGCTGGATCTAATGCTTGCCATTAGACTTGAGGGTTTATTCCATTCCTGGGGTTTTCGTTAGAGTGGATTGGTCTCTCTCAGACCAGCTGCTGTGGAAAAAGCCACTCGGTTTGTCACTGAACGCAATTAGTTGTGACTTTATGTCTTTGTTAGCGCTGAGAGAAAGACACAGAAAGGCGGGAGGGGAAGATGGAGAGTGTTTGCTAAAGCACTTCGGTAGACGTAAATCTCATCAAGGAATTTCGAAACATAGGAATGGAATCCTTATATAGAAGCATTGTAATGTAGCTACACATTGTTGCTTAGCAGTTTTTGTTACCAAAAAGTAACTGTGAAATGAGAGATTAATTTGGTGTCCTTGAGGAGTAAAAAGTAGCAAAAGAAGCTAAGCTACTAACTTAGCTACATTTTTAGCTTGACGGTGGCTCAACGGTTTTTAAATTAGTTTAGCTTTTTTAGCAACAAGTTACTTTTTCATCAAGTAGCAGTTTAGTGTTACAAAATGATACATTGCTGACCTTTATATCACATTGAATTGCAAACTAAAGCTAGCAAACACACAAACAAAAAAACTTAATTAATGAAGTACCTGCATGGCATTTTATTTCAGTTTTTAGCCAAATATTTTATCTAAGTATTTTTTTAATTTAGTAATTAAGTCATCCTAATTAAGATTTATACATAGATTAATTTATTATTTTACAAATATTATCTAATCAAATCTTATAATTATGATGTCTTTTCCTTAAAATAGAATATAATTTTAGGTATTTACACATTTCTCTCTTTAATAGCTTCAGTGTTGTTAGCTACTTTCTGTTAGTAGCTTGTTGAAGCTAACTACTTCTTTTCCTCTCTCTCTCTCTCTTTTTTAAGTAGCTTGAATGATTTAACTTATGATTTAAATTATGAGGATCTTTTAGCTTGGCTAAAGATTCAGATCGATTTCCCAACATTGCAGAGTAATAATACTAATGTTCTCTCCTATTCAGAGCAGGTGATATGCATTTTTCCAAGTGTTCACTAGAAAGAATGCTGTAATCTGAGAAGTTCTTTAAAGATGTATATTTAAATCGATAGTTATTAAGGAACCAAACTTAGGCATTTTATAATTAGAACACACACACACACACACACACACACACACACACACACACACAAACACTCCTCCTGGCCTGTAAATGACCCATACCAGCATTACAATGTTTCGTGCCTCCTCTACCACATGTGGCTTACTTAAAAAACCTGAGTATGTTTCCCTTAACAGACTCCCAGCGCATTTATGTGTGTGTACATAGACTTTCGCAATCCAACCACACATGCATTTCTCTTGATTATATTTGCAATGCTCAACCTTCAAAAACTAACACACGTGACAGAAAGCAAAGCAGTAATTTGAAAAAGAGACTGTTGCGAAGCGTAATTCACTCATCGTTGCAGTGGTGTTGACACATTTACCCTTTAATATCCCTTGCTGGACATTAATCCGAGAATCCAGAAACTCTTTCTGCTCGCTCACCACCTCGTCGGCACACACCTCTGCTCTGAGGCACGAGCTTGTGGCCGCACATTCGTAGTAACCACAACCCATAACCCTTTGCATGTGCATTCAGTATGTCTAAGGAATTCTTGTGCTGTGTTGAATTTTGGATCACTCGAGAGGGGGAAAAAAAATCCAGACTTAATGTTGCTTATTTTCACTGTAAGTTGTTACTGCTTTCTTTGGCTCTGATTTGATGCATGTAATCAAACTGTTAGATTTTATCCGTTCCATTTGAGATTTAAAGAGTCTGCCTGTTTCTCCAGTGCAATGTTCTCTATGTCATGAGCTGTTCTTGGTGTTTTTTAAGGCATATATTGTGCGCTATGCGAGAGTGTCCATTCAGCGGGCAGCACAGTGCATTCTCCCTGTCTTTGTGTGGCAGCCTCCCTTTGAAGGCCCTTGGCTAAGAGGAGGTGGGGGACCGAAGCCGACAGCGAGAACATTAGCATGTGAAAAGCTCCTAGAATCAATAAGGGCCTTTCTCTATCTCTCTTTTTCCCTCTCATTCTCTATCTCTCTCTCTCGTGCGCAATATCTCTACCCAGAGGCCACGACCCTCCCTGGCATCTACCAGCACCGAACAGACCTTACCTTCATTTTTTATGTGTTCACGTGGTCCTCACGGGGCAACTTTAGCGTAGGTTCTATCTGGAAATCCGATGCTGTAAAAGACCTTGAGCATTATATGACATGAACTTATGCAGGTTTTAAGTTGACAAATTTTGAATTTTAGTTGAGAAAACAGGAGGTGATCTGTAGGAGACAGTGAAATAGGATCAGGAGCAGGACTCAAACTTAAATTTTCCACATGAGCATCACAGCTCAGTGTGCAAACCAATAAGCTGTAGCTCATATTCCGGTTTTGAAATGCACATTTCTTAAGGCGTTTGTCTTGGAGAATCTCTTTTTTTTTCACCATGAGCTGTCAAAGCATGTCCCGCCGCTACTGGCTGCAGCCCAGCCCCGAGAAGCCCCTTTGCAGTCTCTGCGGTCTGGCCGCTGAACAAAACAAGTGGACGGGACACGACCTATTCTCAGAAGCATCAGCTCTTCAAGAGAGCACCACTTAGCTAGAGTTCAAGCCGAATACACCGCCCCGACCCCTCTGCAGAATTTAATATAGCGGTCCAGAGAGAGCCCACTGCCAAGCCTGCTTGAAGCGAGTGCTATTTGCTAATGATTGTAAGAGTAATCCTGCCTGTGAGATGTGTTGAAAGAGACAGACGGGGCTGAGAGGGGTGGTTTATGGGGTGCCAGAAAAGCAATTGCAGGCCAGAGCATTTGCAGTGAGGGGACAAAATGTTGGCTTTGCAATGAGGGGACAATGATTCTGCGCCCTATGGAGCGAGGCAATTATGACTATGAGTGAGTAGTGGAAAAAGACAGAGAAAAAAAAAGAAAAATCGATGAAGAGAGAACAAGGGAGTGAGACAGTGTAAGAGAGAGAACCTTCAAGCAGAACGTAAATATTTATTTGATCCTGATAGTGGACAAAAACTTTGCCATGTTTTTTTCTTTTTTGAGGAGGAGGGGGGGGGGCTTACTTTACCATAGTTTGGAAGTACCTTGATGCACCATGCTCTTACAGAAAAAATCCAAGAAATACCATGGTATTACCACAGGATTTTAGACTTTTAGTATATTAGCTCCATGGTATTTTTGGAAGTACCACTGAGTACCATGTAGCAGCCATATCACCCTTTAGCCCGAGACTGGTTGCCCACTGAAGCTAAGTAGGGTTAAGCCTGGTCAGTACCTGGACTGCAGACCTCCCGGGACAACTAGGTTGCTGCTGGAAAAGGTCTTATTGAGGACAGTAGGCGGTGCTCACCCTGTGGTCTGTCTGGTTCCTAACGCCCCAGTAAAGTGATGGGGAAACTATATCGTCAAAGAGCACCATCCTTTTGATGAGACGTTAAATCGAGGTCCTGACTCTCTGTGGTCATTAAAAATCCCAGGATGTCCTCCGAAAAAGACTTACCCCCAGCATCCTGGCCAAATTTGCCCATTGGCCTCTGTCCATCATGGCCTCCTAATCATCCTCATATATACTGATTGGCTTCATCACTCTCTCTCCACCAGTATGCTGGTGTGTGGTGGGCATTCTGGCACAATATGGCTGCTGTCGCATCATCCAGCTGCATATTGGTGGTGTTTGAGGATATTCCCCCTTTTATATGTAAAGCTATTTGAGTACGCAGAAAAGAACTATATAAATATAATGAATTATCATTAGTATTACCATTATTATTACCATGTAAATATAATGGTACATGAATTTCAATACCATAATATATTTTAAAGTACCACAGTAGTATTTGATACCATCACTGTGAAATAATATCGCCACAGTACTTTTTTTTTGCAGTAAACAGTGTTGTAATTGTTAATTTAAACTTAAAGTATATATATATATATATATATTTTTTTTTTAAATAAAGTAAAATATTGGATAAACAAACTTTAAAATTAGAAATGCCTTGTCTGCTAACCGAAACTGTTTAAATTGAAGTACTAAAGTTATTAAAATTATTGCAAATAAAACTAATGCAAGTGACAAGCGCACATAACAAAATTACTTTAATTACTAAAAAGATACTAAAATATTCTCCAAGATACATAAAGCAATGCTTAAAAAGTCAAAAATTAGCATAAAGTAGTAACACTATATATATACCAAGACTTTCTGACAAAAAAAATTTGGTTTCCACCAGTTCGTAAATCTCACTTCTGAAAGTTCAAAATTGCACATTCTTATTTGACTATAACTCCTTGTTTTGTAGATATCTAACCCTACATGTTTTTAGCCACATGAGAGTGCATTTGCATCTTTCGGGTGAACCTCCCCTCCGCATACACACACATTGCAAGTCAGCTCCTCCTTGTTTGCTATGCTGGAATTGTTAGGAATGTGAGATGTTTGGCCCCCTGCCTCTCTCAGCTGCCCGCTCCCCTCAGAGGACAGTATAGACAAGACAATGAGCTGCATTTCAGAGAGACTTCACCTCCATATCCCTGCTGCTGCACCGTCCCTGCCCCCACAGCAGACTGAGAGGAGAAAAGAGTGTTTTCTTGTCACCTGCCTGAGCCACCCCTTCATAAAGAACTTCCTGAAATGCCGTGTGTGTGTGTGTGTGTGTGTGTGTGTGTGTGTGTAGTGTAGGTGGAGTTCCTGTCTATCAGATCTGAACCTCTAGCTGGGATCTTGATATGATTCAGAAAGACCCTGGAGTTGTTGTCTGCTGCTTTGCCCCCTTCTTCCTTTTCCTTCAACGCGTTACGTAGCTCCTTATATAAAATACAGCAACACACACACACTCCTGTACAGCAGATGGCCACGTAATAATTTACCTCAGAGCGTAGCTCTCGCACATAAAGGTTAACACACGTCCTTTGTGTGCATTCGCCTCTAGCTGTACCACCGTACCTTACTTTGGTAAGACCTTGGGACTGTCTTTAGAAAAGTTTCAGGAAACTTTTGACAGGTTCGGGGTGGATCAGAGAGCGAGAGAGGGCAGGCGAACAGTACGAAGAAGCAGAGGCAGACAGAAGAGCGATAAATAAAACCTAGGTGAATATATATAGATTAAAGCCAGTAGGGTTTGACGCAGCTTGGCCCCTCGCTGACAAACAAGCTTCTCAGGGGTTAGAGGCACATCAATCACAGCATCATCTTGCACACACACAGTACAGCGATGAGGAATGCAATGAGTGGATCAAGGCATCAGTCACTGCAGATGAAATTAATAAACAGAAGAAGGTGGGAACCGATCAATGAGGGAATTGGTGTGTTCGTGCTGGAGGGCAGAGATGATAATCGTCTTTTTTTTCATGTCTGGTTTTTGCTGTATTTCTTTTTCTATTCATTCAGATGTAGCATCAGATAAGAGTGAAAGCAGTGTTTGAAAAGTTCAAAAAAGGATAACTTAGGGAGTTTTGGTCAGGTATAAACCAGTGGTCAAGTGACTGGTGTGGTGGCAATGTTTGAATAGAATTTAGTAAACATATGACAAATAAGTGTGTAAATACTATATAGAAAGTAATATAGATATTATTTAACTATATATTTAACAGGCAGTATGTGTGTATATGTGTGTGTATATTTGTATTGCAAATAACATAACAAGCCTGTTAAGTGACAAAAGGGGCAAGGAACTGCATTAAAGACCATGAACTAGATAAATGTCATAAAAGCACTCTGATATTCCAAGTTGAACCTGGTAACTCATGAGATAATGTGAGTGAGTGTGTGTGTGCATACATGATGTGGATTAGCCGCTGTTGATCCTTCTGAGCAGCGGCTTCAGAGATAAGCCAGCATCATAAAAGTGTCATAAATATGTTAGCCATTAGCTCAGGTCTTGACTTCACTTTCTCTGCCTTCGGCAAGTCTCTCTCTCTCTCTCTCTCTCTCTATGTGTGTGTGCAAAAGAGACTTTCTCTTTTCTTGGTCTTCAGAGCAGCAGCCAAAACTGTCCAATATGCTCAATTTATAATCAATTTCTCAGTCACATTTCCCAACTTGTAAAGCTGTTTATGAGCAACATTACCTGGGTTTCCATCAACATATTTTTATGTGATTATGGGATAATGCATAAAAATACTGGATAGAAACATGCAAAGAATGATGAAAATAAATGTTTCAAAATGTACAAAAGCTTTAAGACTTACACGTAAACTGCTATGATTTTTTTTTTTTTTTTTTTTTGCGTAACACTGTTGTTTTTATTATTGTTATGACTTTTTATTTTATAATTTTTTAATTACTCCGAGGTGCAGGATGTGATGGAGAAAAAAAGGGCAGAAACGGAGAGAGATAGAGACGGAGAGAGTCACACTTCACTTGTGTTAGAAATATAACCTGGCAGAGTTAAGTCAGTTTTGAATTTCCGAGAGGACACACACACTCTGAAGACCACCCAGTGCTGAAGCTCCAATCACTCTCATTTTCCTGTCCCTCTCTCTCGTTTTTTTTTCTTTCCACTTCTCCTCACATTTCTATTTATTTTTCCTGCAGTTTTACCTCTTTGTCCACTATTTATTTATTTGCGATCATCTGAATAGAAACCACCAATGTCTTTATTGACACTAGTATCAGACCTCTTTACGTGTCTAACCGAACGTCCTCGGATTACATGCATCTAATTGAAGTATTTTGTCCCATTTGGAACATCTTTCAATACTACTCATAAACCGGCACACATACCTTGCAGAATTCCATAATTCATTCGCTTCCCAACACAATGCCCTAACCGCTTTTGTCCTCAACTCCACCCTGCGTTTTGTCTTTCTATGGAAGACAACAGGTGACTGTTTTAAGGTCTAAAGCCTATAGAAAGCATTCAGTCTGAGATGGTGTCTTCATTGAGATGGACATTGTCCCTGCAGTGGATGGTAGGACGAGAGCGCTGACCCTGAATATTAGGGCATGGGCTGGTAATTACGACCCTATTATGTCAAAGGCAGTAAGCTCATCTCTTCAATCGTCCACCAGAGTGGACAATGAGACTGTGATTGTCCTGCTATTGTCCAGCCCATTGGTCATAGGCTTCATGAGGAGAGAGTGGAAAGGTCAGACCTGTAGGGGGGACAAGACTTGTGTGTGGAATGGAAACCAGGATCTGTTAGGGTCTCATGAGGGATCTATGGAGGACTTAGGAAGGGAGAGGACAGCTGGTCATCCTCTGTAGGGTCTGGGACTGAGAAAACACTCAGGCTCTTAAGCAGGTGGAGGGTGTTAGATATCCTAAGTGCTTGAGAAAAGTACTACAAGTCAATGAGTGCATTCGCTTATAAACAAGACCGAAGCTCCTGCACTCGAGGTCTTCTGGTCTCTCAATCACACCTCATACCGTGGTGTTAAGCTTCCCAAGAATCCTCTTCAATTAACTCTGTCCTCCAGCTGGTGTTAAGATGAACCAAAGCTGATCAGATGAAGCCTCTAGCTCTAATTCCCATCCTTCCCCTCCAACGCACGGCAACAAAGCCCTCCGTCCAGTGGAGGTCGTGACACCAGGTCCGCATCTCTTCCCCCTGAGCTCGTCCTATCTTTCTATCCCTCACCCCCCTACTGTTGTTTTATGGACCCTGTTTAGAAGATGACAAAACTGTGTTAATCTCCTCTCAGAAGATGTACGTTAACTCTCTCCTCTGATCAAACTTGCTGTTGCGGCTGATTGCGAGTGATTGGCCCCTGGGTAGTCTGTGATAGAGAGAGAGATGAAACGGAGAAATGGAGGAGAGTGGAAGGTGGTGATTCCCGAGGGCGTGCACTAATGCAGCCCTGGGGTTCCTGACACTTATGTGAGATTAAAAGAATTGGCCAGAAGAGAGAGAAAATAAGAGAGAATGAGGCAGAGAGTGATGAGGGACACTTGTTTGAAGTACTGTTGGTCTTGACCTCCTGCATCTTGTCAATCAAAAGCAGAGGACTTTTCTGTCCTCATTTGAAGCAGAAATACTATGTGATGCAACAATATCACAGCAATCAGTATGTTTTTCACATTTAGGGCCAGATTTACTAACAGCTTGCGCCAGTGCAAACCTTAACTTAGGAGTTTCCCTTTCAGACGCAAAGTTTATGGGAGGAGAGTATTTCAATGAATCATGCAAGGTGATTTACTAAGGTTTTCATTAGTCAATTTACTGGTATTTGTGCCATTATTCAACGGCCCAAAAAACATGTCTATTTTGCGCCTGTGATGTTAGTAGATCACCCGCACCTGATTTTCAGCTGCTCTGCTTATTTGCGACCCAACGCAAATTTTTGCTGTTCTTGGTATGATCCGGCTGCGTCTGTGTTTTTTAATTTGTGCGTCGTCAGTAGATCATTCCAGAACTTTCCACTCCCATCAGCACTTTTATGGAATTGCGCTCTCACGCTGATTTGCCCTGTTTGGTAAATCTGGCCCGTAATATGCAGTTATACTTGTATATATTTTTTATATTTTTTATTTTACTTTTTTTATTTTCAGTGTTAAGTTACTAATATTGATGCATTGCCAACTTGCAGGTCAGAGTTCACCAAACGCAAACTTTTGTACCCAGTGAAAGGCAAATAATCTTCACATTTGTTCGCATTGATATGAATGTAAGTGAATAGCACACAAAGCCCAGTCTGACTGCCCTTTAATGCCAATCCTCTCAACACACGAAAGCTTGTTTGTCCTATTTGCCATATAAAAGCCTTGTGTTTCTTTCCCTTAATGCTTTGCTAAGAGCATGTATGATTATCGCTAAAGGCATTATATTATGATTTGTGATATTCTGTACAGAGCGTTTACATTGATAGGGCCTTTTAGGGAAACACATCTATACACTATCTACAGATCAATAAACTCTTAGATAAATGTCATAAGTTGTGCGGCTTTATTCTTGTTCATATGCTATCTGTACTTCTGCGGGTATCGATGGCTTTGTAGAGGGAAAAAAAGTCAATAAAAGACCTCAAAGCATTCCTTTGTCTATGTCACCATAAATAGGAAATTGTGTGTGTGTGTGTGTGTGTGTGTGTGTGTGTGTGTGTGTGTGTGTGTGTGTGTGTGTGTGGCATATTAGGAGCAACAGAAAAAAAAGAAGGAAGTAGAAAGACAAACAAACAAAGGAAGAAAAGAATAAAGCTGGAGGGAGGACAAAAAATGGACGAGAAATAAAAGAAAGCGGACAAACTTGAAAAGAGAGATTGAAAGAGAAAACAGAGCTAGAGAACAAATGCTGAGAGTGAGAGAGAGAGAGAGAGAGAGAGAGAGAGAGAGAGAGAGAGAGAGAGAGAGAGGAGAGGGAGAGAGAGAGGGCTTGGCTTGGGTGTTAGGATTAATGACAGTGCATTCCTCTAGTATCACTTCCTCTCTTCATTAGAGTGTCATAAAGCCGTGCACTGCTATCTGTCATTCAGACATTCCACACCACTCCCTTACAGTGTCTTTCACAGGCCTGACATAAACATACACAGACAGAGTGTCTTTATGATTGCTGGAGGTTAAAGACTATGTTTTTTTATCACAAAACTATGAGATACTATAGCAGGATATGTTGAATAGTTTATGATCATTAACGTCTCAAATTTCTTCCTCTTTCTATTTCTTTGCAGCCTGTAAGATCGGTTACTACAGAGCGCTGGCTACAGATGACAGCTGCTTCAAGTGTCCCCTGCACAGTTACTCTGTGAGGGAGGGATCCACTTCCTGCGCCTGTGACAAAGGCTTTTTCAGGTCCGAGACGGACCCTGCCTCTACGCCCTGCACACGTAAGTGCATTTACTTTGATTTGGGTTCACACCGACTCCATGGATTAATATACACATCGTGGATCACTTCTGTCTTTCAGGCATGCATTCATTGCCAATTTTAGTCCGATTTATACTATTGTTCAAAAGTTTGGGGTTGGTAAGATTTTTAAATGTTTTTTATGTTTTTAATGAAGTCTCTTTGACTCTTATGCATTATTTGAACAAAAATGTTACGAAAACAACTGAACTGGACAACAAATTTTAAATAAGTGTTTTCTATTTTAATATGTTAGCATTTATTATTTAATATATTGCAAAATGTAATGAAAATAAACAGCGTTTACTTGAAATAGAAATATTTTGTAACTTTATACATTTTCATCTTTACTGTCATTTTGTATATTTTTACTATCACTTTTGATAAATTTAGGGCATCCTTGCTGAATAAAAATATTAATTTCTTTCCAAAAAAAAAAAAAAAAATTCATACTAACCCCAAACTTCTGAACGGCAGTCTCTAGACATGGTGGACAAATCCGAGAAATATTTGGTTCTTTGCAAAAATCAGACTGTTACAATTTCAGTTGGATTAATGACATAATTTTTCATTTTTAAAACATGAAACCTTGCTAAATTTGAGTTAGTTTGAAATACCTAGAAAGTTTAAAAGTTTTAAAGACACTCCATTTCATAATTACCCACATTTTAATGTCACGGGGTCATTTTACATTTCAGTTAGATGGTCTCTTCCTGTCTAAGTGTGCTGTTCTTGGTCAGAATAAGCTGTAACATGAACCAAATTATGCTTGAAGTCAAAAATCTGGCTGTGTGAGACTAAAAACACAGACGTAAACAAACCGCCCTGGACATGAGCAATCATTAGACCAGGTCAGGGTTTTTGAACTGAGGAAGCACATATCACTCAGGAGAACCAGCACCGCCTGGACATGTATCAGACTGCAGCTGTTCACTTCACACACCATTGGAGCTGTTTTCCTAAAGGCTGCTTACCACAGTTAAGGACAAAAAAAAAGGAAAAGTGCTTGACAGTGACAAATTATTGGATGTTTAATTGCAGCGGATGTTATTTTGCGTCTTGTATTCCTGCATTGTCTTATCAAAAAGTTTCTTGACAGACTGAAAATGTGTGTAGCAGCAGTGAGTTGGGAGGAGCCCTGTCATGATGAGTAGAGATAGATATGTGTGTCAGACCCTGAGGTGAGTCATAGACTTGATAACAGTGTTCTGCTTGTTAAATAGAGACCAGCACAGTTGACGCGGCACAGCTTTGAACCAAGACGACAGGGTTAATAGTAAAAAAAACAAACAAAAAAAAAAAAACACACACACACACGTCAAATCATTCATGACACACTCTTTCTCACATACGAATCACTCTGGTTTTTGCAGAAACACACGCTTAGGCCGGGCTGATCTAAAAAGCGTTACGTGATAAATATATTAAAGATCTCTGGGAAAGGGGCTGAGAGGCACCCAGGCCAGATGTGTTCATGGTGTCAGATTTAATAGGTTTTCCAGATCTGAATGATCAGGGGCGGCAGGTTGGGGGGGAGGGGGGGCTCTCATGCACCTATCGGGCATCCATTTTACGTATCGGATTGTCTTACTCGCTTCTATCTCCTTTCTCTAGCCTCTCTCTAATTGGAGCTCTCTTTCATATCACCGTCTGTCGTTCACCCAGAAGCAGCCGTCACATACTCAACAGCCAATGCACTAAAAGGCACATTCAAAAAACGAGATAAAAAGGCGCTAGGTAGCAAGGGAGGGAAAAAAGCGAAATGCGAGAAAGTGGGGAGACAGACAGCGAAGAGGCGCGAGAGAAACGACCCCATTACGCTTGCCGAGCTGAGCCTCTCTCTCACCTTATCGTATTAAAATGCAGCGAAGCCAGTCGACTTAATCAGCTCCTGTCAATCACGGGGCGTGTGGCACCGAGGCACCGTGGGAGCGCGCTCGGTTCACCCCAGTCTGCCGGGTGGGTACGGCAGCCACATACTTAATACAGGTTAAACAGAGTTTAAAGACCATTTACACTTAAAGCTCAGCCAGGAGGAATTCAATCTAATTCAGACCTGTGTCAGATATGTGTTTGAAGTGTTTAACTGATTTGGAGGATATGGAGATATTTGAAAATGGCTTTTGCCATATGGGGAGATCTCGAGGAGGGATAATGAGACACATCCTGTTTGAATGTTTGTCCTCTTCACTCACTTCTCTGAGTTTAATGTTGAATGTGTGGTACGCGAGACCACCCACAGGAATGAAAAATCTCAAACGAGATCTTTTAAAGAGTGAAGGGAGTAATAATTCTTTCTTTCTAGTTAAAGCAGTCTATCCCAGCTGCCAACTTTGGCTTAACCAGTGGTGCGAGCTGGAGGCGGGACTGCCTGATTGTCTGGCCAGTGGGAGATGAGGAGACTTTAATATTTCAATTGTCTTTCCTTGAGAGCAATTAAATTAAAATGAGACCCTATATTTAATGCCAATCCACCTTATTTTTAACAACAGGCAAGTGCAGCCATTTGTAATTCTAATGTACAAGGCTTTTGGTGTCATCCACTACCAGTAATTTTAGTTGTACAAAAAAAGTCTGTTATGCTGCTTGAAATTGCAAACTGGTATTTGTTATCTTGATTTTTTAACGTATTATCATACTGGTTTGTAGCGCAAATATTTTTACCATTTGCACTTTATTATTCTTTTAATTATTTACTCATTGCGGCTAATGAATTGGAAGTCATTTGGAAATTGAATTGGAAATTATAATTTTTAAAAGCTCTATAATTTATGTTGACAATTGTCACACTTCTTTCTATGTTTATCTCCTCAGTAATTTTAGGAGAAACCTCTAATACTTGAATATACATACCTGAGGACTCAATTAAGTCTACTGAACAATAAAAGAGCAACTCCTGAGCAATAAAAAGTTCCGCCGGGCAGATTTTATGAGAATGTCAACCTGAGACTGCTGATTTAGAGAACCATATTTATGACAAGAACGTCATTGCTTTGCTGTACCAGAGATGGCAGCGAGGGCGACCAAATTAGCATTTATGAGATCCCTATCAGCAAGTTGCTCAATTATGGAGATGTAATCATTCTCTCTCTCTCTTTCTTTCTTTCTTTCTTTCTTTCTTTCTTTCTCTCTCTCTCTCTCTCTCTCTCTCTCTCTCTCTCTCTCTCTCTCTCTCTCTCTCTCTCTCTCTCTCTCTCTCTCTCTCGCGGGTTTAGTGTATTTCCTTTTTGTGCAGCTAGCACTGCGTCGCCTGTGGTGCTGGTTTGTCATAAATGTAATTATCTTTAAATTCAGCAGCGCCTAGTTTACGAAAACACCACAGAGAAAAACAGCGCCAATACACACAAGCACACAAACAGACTTGTATCCGTCATAGCCTGTAACATCATCTGCCTGCAGTGGCAATAAAAGGGTGTGTGTGTGCGGATGTGTATTTGCTTTCCATTGAAGATTCCCTTGCCAAGGGTGTATTTTGAGATCAATCTCTGCCACAGTCATAATCCTGTTTTGTTTGTTCCAAAACTTCCAGACATCACTGCAGCAAAAATGAAACATAAATCATGTGCATATTTTGTCATAGAATCTCTTAACTGTTTATTTTTCCAAAATTGTCTTTTCATAGAGCCCCCATCTGCTCCTCAGCACCTTATTTCCAATGTGAATGAGACCTCCGTAAATCTGGAGTGGACGACTCCAGCATCCTCCGGTGGCAGGCAGGACCTTGCTTATAATGTCATATGCAAGCGGTGCAGCTCGGACGGCCAGCGCTGTCAGCCCTGCGGCAATGGCATCCATTTTTCCCCTCAGCAGCTGGGTCTACGCACCACTCGGGTGTCCATAAACGACCTGCAAGCTCACACTAACTACACCTTTGAGATATGGGCCGTCAATGGGGTCTCCAAGCAGAGTCCTGGACCGGAACAGGCGGTGTCTGTGACGGTTACCACTAACCAAGCGGGTAAGTGTGTGGTTTATGTTCACAAATTAGTGTTAAATATGATATTCCCACTATTATGATTTCATTAAATACCAGGATGATGTCGTCATGTGATCTGGTCACAAGCTAATGTGTTGAACTTGTCACCACATTCTAACACTGAACATAGTCATCAACTCCGTAATCAGCTTCTCGTCTGTGAAAGTGCTCTGTCTTATATCACCACAGAGAAATTTCTAATTACTTCTTGCCTGTGTCTGTCAGAATGGATTTTTATGATATTAAACCGCGTGTCGGGTCAAATTGCGCATATGTGCATATGTTGGCTGTTCACATTTGTTTGCGTTGAGTGGACTGTTAACTTTTACAAGGTGTTTAATTTCGGGTTCTTGAGAAAGCGTGAGACAGGAAGTGCCTTTTTGTCTGGCTTTTGGGACTGTGTGTGTAGGGCCCCCGGGAGTGGGGTCTTCCAAGTGTCTTTCTCACTATCATTGTCTTGGTGAACACTCATTGTAATAGCCATGACACCTGTACAGAACACTCTTCAAACAGACCTTCACTCTTGACCGTCTGTTCTTAGCTTTTATGACCCCATATATCGGGGTTCTGAGCAGATATTGCCCTACAGCACTGAAGCCAGATCTCCTTTTCTCTACTGGTGCTTGCTAAGGGCTATATCAGTATTACCCTAGTAACCATATAACATTTCTCTTGCACCCACTGAGAACTGTATAGCAACATGTTTTCCTGATTTTTGACAGGAAATGTAAAAATCAAGTTAATAGAAGATGCATATTAAACACTGACCTGTTTCTGATTATAATTTTCATCTGTGCTGAGAAACTAGGCCAGGATCGTCTCAGGATATGGCTTAAATTCCCCTTTGGCAACTGTAGAGTGTCATTGATAAAATCCTAAAGATTACAGATAAGAATGTGCTCCCTAGATGACTACATCAATGGACCTTCTGTAGTAGCAAAGTGGAATTATGAGAGGAGGAATAGAATCAGAATCACTTGCCCAATTCTCAGAGTGGATCCGTAATGATGATGATATAATGGGTGCATCACTTTGGTGATCCAACCTTTTTGTGGGAGTTGCGAAGCTGTAATCACTACAGTGTCAGATGCTAACCTGTGTAGCTTCCAGCGTTTAGTTGTTTTTCTGGTTTTCTCAGTTTGACAGCATAAATATCTCCAATCTCATACCTTTTCATTGCTCTATGGCACTATCATGTTTATGTTTCTCTGAAACAGCTAGGTGGTCGGTGCTCCTAGCAACACTAAACTTTTTCTCTTTGTGATTTTCTCTTATTCCAGCTCCCTCTCCAGTTACCACCATCCAGGCCAAGGACATCACTAGACACGCTGTGTCTTTGGCATGGCAACAACCCGAGAGACCCAACGGAGTCATTCTTGAGTACGAGGTCAAGTACTACGAGAAGGTGAGATGATTCATGGGAAAGTAGTTTCCAAAATTTAGCCCTGATGAGATCTTCCTTGTTGAAAAGACTAGCATATGTGGTCAACAGCATATGTTGTGTTTTGGATGTTGGTGTACAGCCCAATGAGGCTTCATGACCAGAAATCTTGGTCAACCAGCTTCACCAGAAAAAAACAATGCTGGTTGATTTTGGTTTTGCATTCCATGGTGGTTTAAGATGTTTTTTTAGCAGGTTGCTCATCTTGACAGCATGAGATTAGGGATGTACTTTTGGAAATGCAGTTCAGGATTAGGCCTTGTGACATCACATACTTGTCAGGGACAACAAATGAGAAATATGCTTCTTTGAAAGCTCAGTTTAAGGTGTAGAAATCAATGTGAGGTCTTCATTTAAGTCCTTTACATGAGCAGTATGATGTCAGGTACTGTATATCAAAACCAGAGAGCTGCATTTTAGTTCAGGCCAGACCAGACTCACTCACACTCGCAGCAGGAGTCTGGTGAACCGGTGGGTCAGAACAGCATGGGGTGGATAGACAGATCTAGGGTGGAGCATGTGGGCCGTTGGGATAGAGAGAGGATAACAGTGTTCTCCTCTCTCTGCTCCTGCTGTGTCTTCCTCTGGCTGACTGATTACAGATTGCAGCAGTGGTCAGATTCCTTTCCCTTACACGCTGATGTTTTACATTGCAAACACACTCTGACACACACATAATACCAAGACACAAGGTTATTGTTTCATGATCCAACAATTATAAGCCAAACATTAGGGGACATTAAAAAAAAATAATTAAACTTTTAGTTCCTTTGCTTGTTTTGGTTCAAACTCGACATTGTTTAAGTGGTTTGGATGTAGTGATGAAACGGGGGAATTTTGAACAAGCAAATTCAGGTTACACCCAAGGGAGCGAGCGAAAACAAAGATGGCAGCCTTGTTTTTGTACAACAAGGCTGCGGTTTTCACTACAAAAGCCTGGCTGTAGTTTATGTGTCAGACCTTAGACAAATCCCTCTTCCGTTTTGTTTTATCAGGGTTTGATTCCAAATTAAACAATCCTAATGACCAATCCCACAAGTTGGTTCAACTGTTGTTTGCTTTTTTTCTCATCCAATCAGGATCAAAATGAGCGCAGCTATCGCATAATGAAGACCACATCCCGAAGTGCGGAGATCAAAGGCCTGAGCCCGCTCACCTCCTATGTATTTCACGTGCGTGCCCGTACCGCTGCTGGCTACGGAGACTTCAGTGCCCCCTTCGAGTTCATGACCAACTCAGGTAGGTTTCCATGTGCGTGTTACCGAGCCGGCAATAGCAAGTCTTTGTTTCCACAATTAGAGACTCGTGTTGAATTTTAGGGTGGATCACCCATTCATCCGTAAACTATTTCTCTAAAGTAACATAATTATAGCCTATGTGTATGTTTTCCTTTTCTTTACGATAGTTTCTTTGTTTGCTCACTACAAAGTCACTGGTATTTTTAAAAGCACTTTAAAGCAAACTCTGTAACGACTGGAATGTTTTCAAGTTTTGATACTAGGTTGTTTCAGCAGCTTAAAAGAAACAAGATTTGTTCCTCCCTGATGAAACTAGGCTCTTCAATAAGAATTCAAAATGGCTGACAAATTTAATCTGACACTTTAAATGAGAATTATACATTTGAGATGAACTTTAATGTTGTTTTTCCTCTTAGTTCCCTCTCCCATCATCGGAGATGGTGCTAACTCCACAGTGCTGTTGGTGTCTGTGATTGGCAGCGTGATTCTGTTACTCATCTTCATCGGAGTCTTCATCATCAGCCGCAGGTAAGCCACCCGTCCCAACTTGGTGTCAGTCGTCTCACAGATACTGTCTGAAACAGGAAGCATTCCTCCATCTCTCCCCCTGTCCCTGTGGGCGTCTCCGTCACCTCTCCCTCACCCTGTCTGTCATCCTGAATCAGTCTTTCTATCTGTTGTTCTCCTGCTGTCTTCCTCTCTCTCTACCTGTCCATCAGTCTGGTTCTCACGGCTCTTCCACCTTCTATTTCCCGCAATCTCGCTCTTTTTTTTTTCCTGTGGTGTAGCTAGTGGTATTGTGACAGGCCGTTGGCAGCTCTGCCTGATTAGTCTCCACTGTGCTGCTACGGGTCTCTGTACCATGTGTGTCGGAATCCGTAGGGAACACGTACCATTCCCAAGGGAGCTGAGACGCACGGTAGGACGGCATATGTGTGCCGTGTACCGTACTCAATCAGAGCAACTGTCATACTCCCACGGGCAAAATGTCATGTTTGCTTTACCTTAATCAAACAACTTTTTCTTGCCAAACTCTCAGCCAGCTACGCTCTTACTCCATCACGGTTATCATCAGCTACGTTTCTCTTTCTGAAGGCCTCCTCCTTTTGTGTCCGATCTGAGTTTCCCAAGACTGAGGTTAGAGTGTCTATTCTTGCAGTGGTTGACATCGTATCATTATCAGCCGAGATAATCATCTTCGCATCCTCAAAGTACCCGAAAGAGAGCCATCACCCTCATTCAGGGTGAAACTAACAATTTGAGCTAATGAATGGGGCTTTTGTTTTGGCCAAGCAGCCATTAAGCACTTCCTCAGTGGAGCCCATCAGTGGGAGACAAGCCTACACCTCGCGAGAAGCTCTCACCTTTGGCCTGCTCCTCTCTACCTCGAGGGGAAACCAACCACTCGATCGTTGAGGCGAAGAAGGGGGGTTACAGCTCCGCACAAAGCTGTGAGGTTTATTGCTTCTGTACTTGGACAGCTCACCTGATAATCTCCTTGTTCCTAAAATAAACGTGTACTGGCTGTTTGCGCTGATGGCAGGGCCTCCTCCAACGAAGGCATGGCCCCCTGCAGGCAGAGCTATTTCTAGCTTCCACGGAGCACTCAAGCGTTAAAGCCTGGCCCTTTCCTCCTGTTCTACCTGTGGATATGCCCCTCTCCCTCCCTCTAACCTTTTCTTTCTTCAGTAGCCCCAAACCTTGGGATTCTTTGTCAGCGCCAGAACGCACTAGAAAAACAATAACAGCAGTTGTGCATTCCTGGATGAGCCCCCCTTTCTATATACAGGCAGGTGACCCCATCCCCAGCAAGGAGTCTTGGGTTAGGGCAATGTCCTGGGCGGGGTTGTTATCTGTTCCATTGCCTCTGTTCTGCCCCCTGCTCCCATGTAGAGGGGTCAGCGATTGACCCTAAGGGGTCAGCAGGTGATTGGGTGAAATGGTTACTTTGAAGGTGGCACATTCTAGATCCTTTATGTCATTGTGGACAGGCTGAGAGTGATGTTTTTAGAAGAGGGGGTGGGGTGGTCTTAAATGGAATTTTGTTGCCATTTTGGCCACTTGATGAGTTTGTGTTTACTCATCTGTAATTCTCTCTACCTCATTGCTGTTTGCTCTTTATCTGTTAATCTCTAAATGATTTTCAGATGAGAGGCCAGTGGAGTTGGTTCGTGAACAGACCTTCTTTCTGCTTTGATGATGTAGTCTCTCCCTCTCACTCTGTGCAGCCTCATTGGCTTTACAGATTTTTACAGCCCCACTTTTATGGAAAAGGTTTGAGGTCATTCAAAAGTTTCACCTACTACATTGACTGGCCCACCGTGTCTCACACATATGCCAGTTAGTCTGTGTGTAATTTTTGTACAAATGTTTCAGGTGATTTCTCTGAGAATTGTTCTTTTATATCTTAGAAGTGATTGTTTCATATATCAGGAGACTTAGAGAGCTCAGTTATGTTTCTTGTTATAAATCTTAGATTTTTATCCAAAAGTGCCTTAGTATCTGAACATCTCAGATATATTCCCATTAAAGTGACTAATAGCCTAACCTATGCAGAACCACAGTTTTTTATTATTTGTTTTAATAATAACCATTCATCACCAACCTCTGAAGGTCAACAGCTCGCTTTAGGAGGTGTTGTAATAATAATAAAAAGTCAAATAATTTATGCAAAAATATTAAGTTAATTTACCTCTCTGACTTTCACACTGCACACTTTGCTATCTAGCTAAATCTGAGCACAGTTTCTGACATTGTTCAATCTCAAAGAATTAATTCCTGTTTGAAAGAAACCAATCAGATTTGTGATTGTTTTTTTTTTTCTTCTTCTGTGGATTAAAATCTCTCTCATCTCTGTGTGTTAACAGGAGAAGCAAATACAGCAAAGCCAAACAGGATTCTGATGAGGAGAGACATTTACATCCAGGTAATGCAGTGGCCACATAAACAAACATACATTAAGCATAGCGTCAGTTCTGGCATCAGCTGATTCACGTCTACCTATAGGAATACGACGCCTATTACTGTATACATAAACTCCTTCAGTGTTATCAGCAGCTATCGCGTTTCTCAGGAGCTAATTAAATGGCGAAATTCGGCAGGCAAACCGCATCATCTCACAAAGAATCATGCAATCGGGAATTTAGCGAGAGGAATTTGTTTCCCACAAGGATTTCACCTCAGATGTATTCAAGTTTGTGAACTTGAACATGAGATTCGCCGCATTGATCATAAATTGCCTGATTTGGAAGTGACCTCAGTCTGCATTGCTGCTCGCATCGGTGCATTATTGACACAGGACTCGATGTGATTCTCTCCATTCATCTCTGAAAGTCTTCACAAAGCTAAGCTAAGTTCCTTTTTAATGCTCATTGCTAAAAGCTATCAGGGTATTGGCAATGCTTGTTGCTAATGCTATCCGTGTTGCTTGAGCTTATCTAGTCGTTTTCATTCAAATGCTCTTGTTAGGCTTATGCGATCATATTGGCTATGTGCGTTACTTATCTGTTGTTATTGGCAACAGGATGCAGCACAGTTTCAAGCAGCTTGCGGTGATAGTTAGGAAATAACAAGATTTTATTCCGTCCCTCACGTGGTGCCAACTCACACCAGGAGCATTTCAGAAGCAAAGCGACTGGATGCGCGAGACCATGTGATTTGCCTGTCCGATGTGGTTTTTCTTGATTTTTGGGTTTCTACCTTACAGTCTATGGTTTCTACCAAGGATTGGTGTGCAATACAATTGGGAGTCCTTACAGGGTGTTTATTTAAAAATTTACAGTGTTTTTTTACTTTTATTTTGTATTTATGGTGCGGCTTGGACGCGGCGTCCATCGAAAATAGACTTAGCACCTATCTTTAGTGAAGCGGTGCGGAGAGCCTCTTCTGGGATGCTTCGTGGTTGGTGTAAACACAAGCATTGACTAGAGTGGGCGTGATGAGCTCCGGTAGCCGCGTCGCAGCCGTAGCGGGCCGCAGACTAGTGTTGACTAGTTTAACACTAAATAATTCTCATTTTTTCAATATGGGGCACAAGAGAAGCCCCCTTCAAATCCCCCAGGATTTGGCATTCTGATTCCCCCTGAATCAGACTAAAATGATCTAATTATGTTGTAGATTAAAATTAATTAATGATATCTGCAATACATTCATGTTGGTTCTGTTCTGTTTACCCTAAGGGGGGTTATTGCTGCTCTCCCTGCTCTTATCTATGCTAGGCTGCATGGATGCGCAGGGAGTTTTTGACCAGAACAGGACCTTTCCACCAATCCCAACTGTATGCTAATTGTCAATCATATTTGACGATAGTGGTCCTGACAGAAATACACATTCTCAAAGATGTATATGTATCAAATAAGTTAAAAGGGGGAGAGGAGTTGTATAGGAGAAGAGAATGTTTGTATATTCTCAGTGTGGTGGAGGACAGACAGAAGCCAACAAGAGAAGGAGGAAAATAGAAAACAGATGTTGTATATTCATCATGTTGTCTGTCTGCCAGCTATCCTCCCCTCCTCTTCTCTCAACCTCCTAACATGTAGGCACCTCTATTCGTTTCTCCACAGGGGTCCGGATCTATGTGGACCCCTTCACCTATGAGGACCCCAACCAAGCAGTCCGTGAATTCGCTAAAGAAATTGACGCCTCCTGCATCAAGATTGAAAAGGTCATCGGCATTGGTGAGCAAACGACCTGCTGTTTTCCTTTCCATGTGTCTCAGACGGAGTGTAGCTAGACTGTTACAGTGAAATGTTAGCCCACCATTCCAGAGATATCTCATGGGTCATTATGTACCGCTTACATTTTTGATTTAAGCCTGGTTTTTCCGTTTGAAGGAGAATTCGGGGAGGTGTGCAGTGGCCGTCTCAAAATGCCTGGAAAGCGTGAGATCTGTGTGGCCATAAAAACCCTCAAAGCAGGATACACTGACAAGCAAAGGCGGGACTTTCTGAGTGAGGCCAGCATCATGGGCCAGTTTGACCACCCCAACATCATCCGACTGGAGGGAGTCGTCACTAAATGTGAGTCCTTTGAGTGTTTAATGTGAACAAGCTACTCATTTACTTTGACCACATCCTTTCAGACAGATTTGTTCTGGTTTTGCATATCTTTTGCAAATCGTGACCTTGTTGATTCAAGCTGTGCTTCACTGCCTACAACCATCTTTCATGAAAAGTCTTTTTACAAAGTGATGCATGATGATTTTTGTAGTGTTGTGCAACAGAAATATCTATATCTTCTAAAGTTTTTTAAAGAATATATAAAAAATTTTCTCAAATAAATTTAATAAAATATTTTTCTTGTTTTAACCATGAACCTCCTTAAATTCTGTTAGATTTATACTGAAAAAACTATCTTCAAAAATAAATAATGGAAAAAAAATCTTATGCAGTTGTGCTTCTCACAAGGGTGAAAGGGATGTTTACATATTTTTACAGAAAAACAAGACAAAAATACTTGTTAAGAAAATTATTGTTTGCTGTGTTGTCAGCTCATTTGGCCACCCATTGAAGCTCTGCTGTAGAGCTGATGGTTTTCATTTCTTTAGGTTTTCGACTTTTGCTTTGAGTTTTAGCTATCTAAAGCCTTTGCCTGAGAATTGGTCCACTTTGCTTCAAGCTTTTTTACTGTTGATGCCTGCCTCCTGTTTGCATCTTAAAAGCCTTTTGGAACCATGCTGAAGGAATGACGCACTCCCTGTCTTTTGTAATGCACCCTTCCCACTACCAGAACGGAATCTTGGCTGACTGACAGACCTGACATCAAACCTTTTAATAACTCATTATTGATTGAAAGTTGACTCTCTCTCATATGTGTGTTTAAGAAACCTCTGGAGTGTAGTTGTGGCCGGCCCTCACTGTGCATAACAAATATGCAGAGGACCTGGTGTGTGTGTGTGTTCATGTGCATGGAGCTGTGATTTGCATTTGATGGCTTTGCATTTGACAGCTGGACTGAAGAACACCCTTAGTGTCTTCTCACGCTGATGGCTCTTGTGCTGTCTGGCAGCTCGAGAGCTCTAGAGAAACACAAAGATGAAGATGTTTTTTTTTAGTTTGTTTTGGTAGACTGCATGGAAGAGAGCTGCATTCATATGCAGGGGCTTCTGCAGACATGTAACAATCCCACAATCCCACTGAGTCACATCTTTTCTCCAGACAGCCCTGGCAAATCCCCACCCTCTCTGATGTATTAGTGAAGACAATGCCAACAGATGGGTTACACACAGAGAGCAAGACAGAGACATTATAAGGACCAGGAGAGAAACCACTCGTGGAAAAATAAATGGGGGAAATTGTTACACTCAACTCTTGGAATGGAAGTACACCTTTCTGTTACAAGAGCCAAGTGCCATTTTGTTTACTGAGCAAGTACATTAACTTGACCAAATTTTATTTTATTTAAAAAAAAATTAGGATGGTTAGAGATGAAAAACTAGGAAAATTCATGGTACTATACAATGTGATCAGAACTTTTCCTATAACAGGGCTGGTGTTGGTGTAGCCCTTCTCCCATAATCCTTAGCATGGCAGAAGTAGTGTCTTCAGGAAAACTGTTATTACAAACAGACTATGGCAGCCCTCTCTCGTAGCCTACGCCTCCAACTGGGCCAATTAAACCTGTTAAATAAATTACTAATGATGTAGAAATTGTCCTAAATAAATAAAGACAAAATGCCCCTAAGCCTCTGAGAGCGGGAGAGAAACATGATGCCAGCCGTCTCTGCAGAAAGCTTTCACAGACGGGCTTGGTGGGCGCAGTCTTTTATGCGCTGGCATTAAATGCAAGATTGTATTTGCATAATGAAGGCACCGCTAGAACACTGCAATGATTCCTCTGAGGTGAAGTGTGTGCGTTTGTATGCGTTTGTGAGCGGATCTGTGTAGGTGTGTGTGCGTGTGCCATTGTCCTCTATTGTGAAGCCCCTGCACTCCATCCTTTTGGCTCCATGAGAGGGGCTTGCGTTGCCATAGCATTGCCTTGTCTCTGTACTGACTGGCAGGTAATGTGGGAATCCAGTCCTGATAGCCTCCAGCAACGGCTGCATTCAGTAAACAAACTCACAAAGAAATCCCACTCGCAAACAGGAGCGAAGAGGAAGAGAGGGGGGAGTGTGAGAAAGGAGGGGCTTGCGAACTAACACTTTAGGGCTTGATTGGGAAGTGGCATTCAAATGTGCTGATGTGTGCCTTGAGTGCATACGACTACAAACAAAATATAAAATCTCAGCATTTTTCTCAGCATTTTGATCTACTTTGAGTTTTGAATCACTATTTGACTGTTTTTGTTCTTGAAGACAGGTGATTTAAGCAGATAATTGGTTCAGTACCCAGATTTACCAACTCTGATTGGTTCTGAGTAGGGCAAACTGCATCCAATCAGGTGCTATTATGTAGCTACAAAGGATCCTCTGGCTTTAATGTTGCTTTCTGAACAGAAATCAGATTTCCAATTTGGAAACTCAAGTGAAGATTAAGATTAAGCTAATTAAATGCATCCAAAGATTTAACGTAGATATACACTAGCTACCGTTCGAAAGTTTTCGGTCGGTAAATGTTTTTGAAATAAGTCTCTTATGCTCACAAGGCTGCATTTATTTGATCAAAAATAATTTAGTCTTCTATTTTAATATATTTTGAAACGTAATTATTATGGCAAAGCTGAATTTTCAGCATCATTCTTCAGTGTCACATAATGGCTCATAATATGGTGCTCAAGAAACTTAAGAATCTTATTATCAATGGTGAGAACAGCTGTGGTGCTTAATATTTGAGTGGAAACTGTGATTATTTATAAATCTCTTTACTGTCACTTTTCACTTACATGCTATAAAATGATAAAATGTCATTTTAATTTGAGTTAATTTATTCAAATCTTTTTTTTATTTCTCTGCGCAGGTAAGCCAGTTATGATCATTACTGAGTACATGGAGAACGGATCCCTTGATGCTTTTCTCAGGGTGGGTTTTGTTTGTGAGTTTTTTCCAAGCACATCTTTTTGACCCGGCAGTTGTTTATTACTGTATTGGCTTAAACATCTTTTAACTATGTTATTCCTTCCATAGAAGAACGATGGGCGGTTTACAGTAATTCAGCTGGTGGGCATCCTGCGTGGTATCGCCTCAGGAATGAAGTATCTGTCTGACATGAGCTACGTCCACCGAGACCTGGCGGCACGAAACATCCTGGTGAACAGTAATCTGGTGTGCAAAGTGTCCGACTTTGGCATGTCTCGAGTTTTGGAGGAAGACCCAGATGCTGCTTATACTACCAGGGTAAGTCTGACACCTACGTTTGAAACTCATTTGTTTGTACTTGTGTTTGCAGCCCTAACACAAGCTTTTTAACCCATTATCTTCAACATTTAACCCGCATGTATGTGGTTGTTCTTACAGGAAGTGCTGTAACTTTTCAAGTAGTATAGAAATTAGCAAACTAACCCCAATATTGAGTGCAAAGCATGTGTGTGTGTGTGTGTGTGTGCATGCGTGTGTGTGATTAACCTCGATGCATGTGTTTGCTATTTCTTTTGAAAGGAAATAACAGGAACCTATCAATCACAGGGAGGCAAGATTCCTATTCGCTGGACCGCCCCTGAAGCCATTACATACAGAAAGTTCACATCCGCCTCCGACGTGTGGAGTTACGGCATCGTCATGTGGGAAGTGATGTCATATGGAGAGCGGCCATACTGGGACATGAGTAACCAGGATGTATGTGTTTTATAAGTAATGGACGAGGTTGATTCAGAGCTTAAATGTAAAAATGTTCCGCTGTTGTGTGTTTAACTTCCCATTTGGATCCTTCTCTGTCTCAGGTGATAAAGGCAATTGAGGAAGGCTATAGGCTGCCTCCACCCATGGACTGTCCAGTTTCTTTGCACCAGTTGATGCTGGATTGTTGGCAGAAAGAGCGCGCTGAAAGGCCAAAGTTCAGCCAAATTGTCAACATGCTGGACAAACTCATCCGCAACCCAAACAGCCTGAAAAGGAAGGGAGGAGAGATAGCCAGGTAATAAATACAATCTCTGTCAAATAAGCCAAAGGGGAACATGCACCTATTTTTCGAGGGTGCACGAGTCACAGTCCTGGTGCACTTCTTTTCATGTCTGTTTCATGAGATGTTTCTATATCCGTTTTTGTTTTTTTGTTTGTTAAAAAAACACTTTTTGGAAGTTGCAATAATTATTATCTGAATTATTATGATAATTTGTATAATTGATTTTATTTGTTTGGAAGTTGTATTTATAATAAAAAAAATTTTTAAAGTTGTATTTGTTATTAAATAAATTATTTTGACAAAAATATGTCAATATTTTTTGAGAGAGTTTTACATATCTGGTTTAAATATTTAAAGTTTGATGTAAATTTTTTATGTATAATTCATTTTTTTTAAAGTTGCATTCAATTATTGTTATTAGTGTTATTTCATTATAATAACCATTTCATTTTAAAATCCACTTGGCTCAAATTCTTTCCTCAGTTTGAATGGGCATGCCACTTCTCATATAGGCCATGTTCTTGGGTCCAGTCTCCAGTGACTATATTGCTGTAAATGTGTTTTCAGCTGTGGCACATAAGTGCATGTTAAACACATGACTGGCAGTGTTATATAAACGTGTTCCAATGAAGTGATGCTCACAGCAATAAAGTTTTTTATAGTTCTTTCATACGTTGTTCAAAGTGGGCAACACATAGCCAGCCCAAGCTCTTGGGGCTCCTAACTAAGTCTTTTCTCTTTTTCTAGACCCAACACCACCCTCCTGGAGCCCAGCAGCCCAGAATTCACATCTACCCTGGGATCAGTTGCCGATTGGCTGCAGGCCATCAACATGGAACGTTACAGAGACAACTTCACTGCTGCTGGCTACACCACCCCAGAGGCTGTGGTCCACATGACACAAGAGTGAGTCACGTGATCAAATAATAGGCACTATTAAGGTGTTAGGAGATGTGTGATGTGTGTATGTTGGCTTCGGGCATACTTTTGACTAATACAAGGGAAAGAAACCCATGTCTTAAATCAGCGCTCAGGGATACACTGTGCTGACGTATGGGTTTAGTAGTCACATGTCCGTGCAAAACTCCTGTAGATGCCAACGAAGCATTGCGAACTTCTACTTTGGCATTCAAATGTTCAGCCAGGATCAAGTTCTTAGATTTCATGTTAAAAGCAAATGAGGAGAGAGGGACAAAAAAAAGAAGAGTTTGCAGAGAGAAAATTAAACATGTTCTCATCAGCTCTGTCTTGTGTTTCTTTGGAACAGGGACATGGCGAGGATAGGGATCTCCTCTGCCGCACATCAGGATAAGATCCTCAACAGCGCACAGGGAATGCTGTCCCAGATGCAACAAATGCAAGACAGGATGGTTCCTGTCTGAACCCATGGGATCAGAACACACAAACTCGAAACATACTTTTGGACTTCTTTTTTTATTTTGGTTCTAAGAAAATCCATTTACCTCATCCATGCACTTTAAATTAAATTTTGGGGGGAAAAATAAAACAGAAAACAATTTCAGAGGAACGATACAGCACTTTTCTTTCAATAATGCCATCCCCGCAGCCGAGTCAAGAGGATGTCCCGCGCTGTATTGATGCTCTGGATATGATTGTAGGAAACTTTTAATTTCAGTGAAACTACGAAGAAGTTTCTCTGTTCATTGATTTGATTTTTCATTTTTGTATGTATGTGCCTGTAAGTAAATGTATAAATAGTACTGGATTCTTGCCATTTCATGGTTACTTGAGTCAGCGGCACCTGGCGGGAATTTAACACACGAAATGGAGACGTCGGAGATAGAGATTTTATGCACTCTTTACCGCTTTTTTCCGGGGATTTCACAGAGGCATTTATCTTCCAAACGTCCACAATGGAAGACCAGTTCTGGAAGGTCTCCAGGTCTCCCCACCCACAGAATGGAATATCTGTCTCCACTCCGCAATTCTCCACACTGCTCGGCTTGCCTGGGTTGGAATAGAAAAATCGGCCCTCAGTTTACATCTTTCTCTCTCCACCTCGGTCTCCACCGTTTTTCCCTGCTCCATACGTGCCCTCTCTCTCCTCGCCTCTCTGTCTCCGGAGACCTTCGGCGGGCCGTGAAATCAACACATGTCTCCCTTACTGGAAGTTCCATCAGAGCTGAGCTAAGGTAAGCACAAAGTAACAAGTCCTACCCAATGTTTATGGGATCTGCTCTACTTCCTCTCTGTCCCCTACAGTTATTTATCCGCTCATTAGTTTGGATTAGAACCAGTACCGATGAACACAAGGGATATATATTGGTGCTGTTTGATGGGATGAGCTCAAAATGAAAACAGCGCCAACGATGTAAAATATGTTTTTCCCAGACTCCCCAGCAACAGAGCAAACAGAGCAATTTCAGTTTCCATACTCTGTGGATTACTTCAATTAATGCTGCGTTTGTGTGTTCTGGTCTGTTTACAGGACGCGCTTTGAATCCCTGAATCATAATCATTTTCTTCTTCTCTCTCTCTCTCTCTCTCTCTCGCTCCAGAGTCACCTTCACACATCTGCTCCGCAGAGATATTCTCGCATCCATTGCGGTTTCAATAACTACATTTACTTGACACCGGGACAAAGGACTTCAGTTCCCATGATTTTCAGCAAATGCTGAACGCTTCCACGACTGGAGACTGAAAACATGACAAACAACCCGAGGAGCGGTTTAGGGCCCTTCGGTTAACTCCTCAGAGATTCGATGAGCGATATAATGAACATTTTCATTTGGTCTCACTCTTGACAGGAAAAACTCTCCGTTCTCACTGCAGCGTGTTGCTGTTTTCTTTGAAGGATGACAGTTTGTTTTGAGGCGCATACACAAAGGACAAGAGCACATGATGTGTGCTAAGACTGCAGAACTTTGTGGCTGCTCTCTGGAGACCGACATACTGGAGTTGTTTGCTATATACACTAAGTCACTGCTGTTCTTCGCTTCTTACCAATGCTGGAGGTTGTAACTAAAAAACACGCCGCCATTTATTTGGGTCCTTTGACTCAAATGAAACTATTTCAATGCTAATTCGAATGGTCTGAACGCGGACTGCAAGAAGAGGCACGTTATTTGTACCTAAAATAAACTTATTACAGGAATGTTTATAAAAAAGGAGGGAAAAAAAAACATTTCAAGTGTGCTCTGTTTCACGTCAACCACATCCATCCTTCCAATCTGAGAGACTTCTTGTTAATGTGACGCATTCTCGTATGAAATGCTTTTGACTTGGCTTTCTTCCTGTTTCATCTTTCGATATTCCCTCCGTACCTGTTTAGGACCTCTTTGGAATATGCAATGAATGTGAGAGGAGAGAAATTCAATAGAATGTACCGTGCCAAGTCTCCTAATCTTGTTTATTCCGAAAGAACACTAACAATTCACATTTTTGCCCAGATGATCTAGACATTTTAGGTTTAAGGTTGTGCACAATTATGTCATCGTTTTCCCTCTCTTCCATTTTTTTATTTGATGAATTTAGGTACATGAAACGTCATTTATTTATGGTCTTTTTTATCTAGTTTGTAAATTGTAAAATAGAGCTATGAGAGAAATAAATGATTGCCAAGTGCATTGTTATTAATGTCTAAAGTGATTTATGTGGCTAATTCCACTAATTCTCCAAAACGGATTGCTGGAAAGGTATTTGGATGAGGCGTCTGATGAGGTATTCTCACATGGAGAGAAATGGATCCCGTGTTTATAGCCACATAAAGTGGCAGCCGAGGGTGAGAGCGGACAGTTGGCTCCAATGCTGGTCACATATTTCTATTACATTTTGGCCTCAGTTGAAACGAAACGGTCGAATGTGGTGGTATAAACAGGTTTGCCGGTCTTGCCAGTAGCATTCAGATTATTTTGAGTTTTCTCTTCTCCTTTTCACCCATCATTCCTCTCCTTGTCTCTTTCAGCTCGAGCTTGAAGTGAGTGTTTGTGTAAACGCTGATTGGGAGTAAAAGCAGCTTGGCAGGGATAACCAACACATTAAAAGCGTATCAAAAATTAGAAAATTCTCCCCCGAAGAACAATTTCAACAATCAAACCGTATTATGGTTGAAGCAGCGGCAGAAGAGAGGGCTGCCCGTGAGTGTCTGCGTTTTGTCAGCCTTTCTTTTTTTTTTTTTTCCTTTTTTTTTCTTTCAACTTTTTTTTTTCCTGTCCTTTCTACACTTTGAATGGGCCGTAATACAGCCGCTTTGGCACGGTACGCCTGCTTAATCAGTAAACATCTGTTTCCCACAGCCGTCCCAGTCGCGATGAGGGGTGATTGTGGAAAGCCTTTGGTAAATAAAGGAGGGAGGGAAAAAAAACGAGGAGAAAACGTAATTTTAGAATCCCAGAAAACCATGCCGTGAGCCAAGCAATGTTTTTCCTCTGACAATCATTCTAATGAGAGATGCATTCATTATGCATGTATTTAGACGCCCGTCACCCTGGAAAAAAAGAAAGGATTGAGCAAAAAGAAAAAGTTAGAGGAATTACACTTTGCTCAGGAAAGACTCACCAGCCTGAATCTGGTTGATATGTAATGAGGAAGAGAAACGGCATTCCTGCAGGATGAGAGCAGAGAGAGAGAGGTAACAGGAACTAGAGTGTTTTGATAGTTCTTGATGAGGTTTAACAGGACCAGGACTTAGACTCTAAGAGGGTGGTGAAGGATAGAGTGTGTCCGAGGACCCAGAAACGGCTTACAACTGCAGTCTGAGAGAGTTATGCTTTACAAAACCAACCCTGAATCCATGTTTCAAATCCTTAAGCCCTGGAACAGTACAATCTGGACCATCAGAATATAAGCCAGGTCTTACATTTATATGAATCTGTCCTATATCTGTATTCTGCGAGATCTCTGTATTGTGCTGGCATCTTTTATCAGCTAGATATCAGTCTTTTTCAATAGCCACTTTATCAGTTCTTTTCAGCAACTTCCAGCACATGGATTAAAAAAAAAGCAAGAAAGTAGAAAAAGGTTTAGCAAGGAAAAAATTAACAATTGAAATCTGGAACGGCAGCAGCAAATGAATTCATTCCCTCTCTTTTATCTTGCCCTATCCCAGACGAGCATGGAAAATGTCTCGAGTTGCTTTTAGCAAGGATGTCACCAAATATTCACTGCAAAAAAAATGCTGTCTTTGTCTTGTTTTCGTGACAATTTTCTTTTTCTTTTTTTATATTTAGTATCCCAAATTTTCATTTATTTATTTACTGTGGTTCTGGCGGATTATTTTCACTCAAGGTAAAATACAAAAATGTGCATAATTGTTTTTATTTTTTTATTATTATAAAATTATAAAAAGTGATATTATAAAACCCATTGACCATGGCTGTTGGGGTTATATGACCAATGACTGAATGTTAAATAAGTGATAAAAACAGATCTTTCCAGCTCTTGACAAATGGTTGGTGGGAACTTCTGCATTCTACATTTCCATAATCAGCCTTAATCCGTACAAGACCTCTGGTCCATTAATCCCTATACAAACAGTCATTCCTGGTGTGTGTGAAGACCGTGTTCTGACCTCCCTTCGAACTAAAGGAATCTCTCTGGCTCTAGATCAAGACGGCATTTAAGGACACATTTCAGTGATAAACGACAGAATAATAATTCAGAATCAGATCAGAACAAAAACAAAGTTAATTCTATTTTATTTACTTATTTACATAAAAGGTGAAAGAAGATTGTATTTTTTGTTTTATGGGAAAAAGTTTTTTTGTTTTGTTTAGGAAAAAGTAGACTCAGAATTTAGTGGAAACAACAAGGGGAAAAAATATTTACCAACAGACCAAAAAACAAAGAGAAACAATTTTAAACAAAATGTATCTTCTCAAATGAGGTCTTAATTTTACACAATTGTGTATCTCAATGTATTTTGTTTTAAGGATTATTTGAAATTTGTGCTGGAAAACAAGGCAAATGATACTAATTGAGCAAACACTTTTGCAGTGCAGACATAATGTGACCTTTGCGCATCCTCCCTCTAAATGAATGAAGCTGATTTTAACTTATCACTTGATGCTGGATTACGTTTAACACATTATCGACATTTCATGCCTATTAATATGTGAGGTGTATAAGTGTGAGTGATTGACTTTGGCTGTGCGCACATGCTGTGGTGAGCTTCATACAGCCCTGCATGATTAATGAGAAAGAGATGACAAAGGTAATGAGGTTTGCTTAACAGTGTCATACTCACCCACAGGCTTTTACCGGAACCACACAACTAATGGAGAGAGAGAGTTAGACAGAGAGAGAGCAGAGGGGGTTCAATGCAATTAAAATCTTCAATTTATTTTCCTTTCCCACTGTCTCTCCACTTCTGTCATAATGTCATATGTAGTGAATGTTTTCATTGCTCATTTTTCTGTACTTTTACTCTTCATTTGCCACTCTCAATGATTTCTAATTGATTTTACCAAGCTTTCTCTAGGATCAAATTTCAAATCCTAGTAAGATTCCTGTCTGTCTTCTCAGCATACTAAATGAAATGGAGCCTCAAAAGTGACTGATTTGGGATTGGGACAGTCTACATAAACATCAACTCTGCACACAAATAGGCCTTTAGTCTGAAACCTTAGGAACTCAAAGTTGAATGGACCTTTTTCACATTACCAGGTTTGTCACTTAAAGTAAACTTTAGCAGGGTACATTTCTGTGCATGGGAGAGCACAACAAATATTACTTGTTTTGCATTCCCAATTGCTCCAACAGCAAAAGAAAAACAATCACTATTGCACTTCCACGACTTTCCGAAAGAAAATAATATAGAGAGACGAATTACGGCAGCCAGGGGAGAGAAAGATGTAAAATTTACAATCACTCCCTCAGCTGCTGTATTAGAAACCCAATTGCAGAAGTGCTATTTTTTTTATTTTTATTTTTTATTTACCAGGGTATGTTTATTCACACAAAAAAAGAGAAAATAAAACACTTGGCCAGACTTACCTTAATTTTTGCAGAAATAGATGTGTTATACACTCTGTGAAAAGGGTCCAGTGTTTGCTGTTAGCATGTTGCTAAGCTAACAACACAATACTCTTAGCATACATAAGTACTGTAGAGTGCACAAATATTGGGTAAATATCAATCAACGATTTATTTATTGTTTGATACAACCACTTTGGATACACTCTTTCAATGAGGTTGTTGCGATACATTCTGGGATTGTTTTCACTGCAAAATGATTAATGCAATGCTCCTTTCAGAATAGAAGGTGTCTTAGAAAGATAGCATAGTCATGCTGCCTACTGTTTGGACAAGCCTTTGTGTTGGTTGGATATATACAGTAGTACCTACAACTCCTTAAAATGCTGTTTAGGTAGGTAGCTCCAGACTTTCTCTCTTGGAGCAGGACCAGGTGTTGAGTAAGGCCTACACTATGTAGGCTACATGAAAGCATTACATTTAAAGACGTGGTGAATACCATGTTTTGTTTTGGTTTTTTGCTTTTTTTTTTGTAGTAAAAACATGTTTTTTTCATTAGGGTTAGGATGCTGATTTTTAGAAGGCACCAGTCTGACTCGGAGATGGGGAACGGGAACATGGTTTGTGTAACAGTAGCAACTGTTTGATAATGTAGTCATTTTGATTATCAAAGATGAGTTTTATAGGATAAAATTATTGACTGCAGGAGGACTTTAAAAGTATTTTTTACTTTCTGTAACAATACTGTTAGTCCAACATGGGGTTCTGATACCCAGCCATTTCCCACAGCATCTGTAACACAGCATCCTCATCCACACGCCAAACGGAGTTTGGTTTTCTATCAGACTAAAACGCTGCAGACACCACTGCGGCCAAAAAGCAGTCCGCTTAATTTCTTCTCTGTCCAGTGTGTAAGTATTTATGAGATTGTGTAAGAAAAACCCAGCAGTATAAATCAGACGCGAGCAGGGGTTTAGTCCCTGCCAGCAATCTTGAAATCCTCAACTTAGGAAAAGTTCAAGAGATCCATCTCTATAATGCAACAAAGCTCTGGAACCTATTCAACCACAAAGTGTGATACAGAGAACACTTGTGTGATTCATCAGAAACGAGAGATAGAGATAATGATGGAGTGAGGGATAAATATTAAGAGCCAGAGAGAGTGAGGGAAATGTTTGGACAAGGCCTTGAGCTTAGTGCCTCGGTTTGCATGTGCGCCACAGGACAATTCATACAGACCGCCATGCCAAAAGTCCCCTGTGCCGAGCGCAAACACATTTCTTTTCCGAGGCTTTAGGGTTCGCCATGGTCCAAGACCAATACTGAGGCGAGCTTTAGGATTTCTACAAAACTCTATGTCTTTGTCAACTTCTGGAGCTTATGGAACTGGATTTATAGACGAACCTTTCTCCAAAGGACAAATATGTATGAATTACGCACAACATGGATTAAGTAATCCACAGACCGTCCTCATTATCTCTAGCATGCGAAACGCAGCTCGGTCAAAACACACACGCTGCAATCAAATGGTATTTCCATCCCATGTTTTTGTTGAAATCTGTCTTCCAAAGCGAGGGAGAGGGGACGCTGCGCTGGTCTGCAGTGGTCTGGCCCGTGTCCATTTCTGACTGTGGGGACAGGGGGCAAATGGAGGGAGAGAGAGATAGAGGCGAAGAGCACGATGGAGAGTGGGACGGAGAAGGATGCTGTGAGCCGTTCTGTTGAAACGTTCAGCGGTGGAGGGAAGCCATCTGCTGCATTACAACAACCTGCAGGAGAGAGAGAGGTGAAGGAGGTAGCGTTGTGCCTCAGGTTATGATCTCACCCAGGTTGGCCTGAAACAAATGCACACGGTATTCTGCTACAGTGACTTCAATCTGCTACTAGACATTTATGAGCAGGTGACAAAACACCAGCCAAAACGGTACACGCACACGCATAGACTAAAAGATGACCGCATCCTAGTGGAACATTAAATTGCTCAGTGGTTGCTCTTGCAAAGATCAGGAGGCAAGTAGTTTCTATTAAAATTTCTCTGATGTTTTGCCTTAAATTCCTAAGGAAAAAGAAAGGTAGAAACAAATGATACTACTGTTGACGTACATGTACAGTAAGAAAAAAACCCAGAAAAGTTGGTTTTGGGGGACATTATTTGACATCTTGCAGTTTGAAATAATGTTGAGATCCGAAACTCCTTTGCTGAAAGTCCATCAAATGTAGTGTTTTGGATTCTGGCTCAACTAGTTTAACCTTGTAAGATTTTATCGGTCAACCAGCAATATTCGAAAGGTTCCACAAACTAAGAAACTGATGCTGATCTACAATGAAAACTACAATGTCATGAGGCCGGGGGCACATGGAATGAAAAGGTCTCAATTCACTATCCATTTGATGCCTTTGCGGTCAAGAAGAAACACCTAGTCACAATCTTACGGAAGTAGTGACAGATCTTTTCTTCTTTTCATGTTTTCTGTGTATCCCATTATCCCGAGGAGTGATTTTTGATTTTGTTTTCATTAAACTTTCACAGCGTGCTATTAGATCCAGCTCTTTATTTTTGTGTGTTTCGCAACCATCACTGACACCAGGGAGAAGTCTGAAGATCAAGTTGTGAGATTTTGATTAAAATTTGGGGCTTTTATTGATTTGATGATGTTCTCAGAATACGATCAATGTGATGCGTTAGAAGATCAATTTCTATTTCATGCCGACTGAGGAAATATCTATGTATGTTCTCATTTAACTAATTTTTGTCTTGCAGAATAAAAAATGTAAATATTAAAGTCTGAAAAATTCTTTACTTACTACTAGTTTAATCTCACTGATGAGCATACTGATGTATTGGACATCTCATTTGTTAGGAAAAGTCTCAATTTATTTTCTATTTAATGTCTTTTGCTGTGAAAAAATGAAGATCTCATTTGTGATTTTCTCATGGAATAACAATCAACTAACTGAAAATCTAATTATATTATCCATTTGACCGCTGATTACATTCCCACTGCTTTTTACTGGCAGATAAAATGCTTTACAATAAGAACATTTGTCATTTGTTTTAGGAGAAATAACCGCCTCACGGTTCGGTCGCCGTGTCAGCTGTATCAAAACGACATGGCCATGACTGCACAATCGACCATGAAAAACGCAGAGATAAGGCCATTGTTTACAAGGAGGACGCTTTATTTGGAGTACATCATTGACATTCCCGTTCGGTGCAGGTAACAGAGATAATATGGAGCCAATTGCCTCGCTCCAAAACTGGCATAAATATTCACCAGCCCTGCCCGCACAAAACAAATTGATTTCACATTCAAGGTTACTGATAAGATAACATCCGTGAGTGAATACCAATCTACCTCCCATTGACTGAGCTGGAGCAGACTTTGGTCGGGTGGGGGAAATCTGCACGCGTTGTGTTGTTGAATGATGAATGGACCAATTGAGTCTGCGGAATTCTATTACTTTCCATCATCAAACGAAAGTTGCTGAGGAGAGCTGCTCTCCATTTTAGAGCAGGAACAGATTATGAATGCCAAAATGAGGACAGAATTAACCCTTGCCAACTACGACTGAAGCCTGAAGGCAGCTTCTTAGTGTTCGTTCTTTTCTTTCTCCATTATTTTCCCTGACCGTTCTCTAATAGTGTTATCTCGCACTAAAATGTACTATCTTGCTATGTATGTTCGTCCCCCTCCCCCGAAATCATCTTTACTGCTTTTCTCCAGGCTTCTGCTCTCCAGTCGCTGTCCCCCAGGCTCAGACTATCTCCAATATGAGATATAAATATCCTCAGCATTTAATCTCATGCACTTTCTCATGTCTTCTTCACGGCCGGAGGTTTCTTATTGCTCCCCCAGTTCTTCCATGTTCTTCCCCTCCAACTACAGAACAAAGTTTGATCCACTGACTGCAGTACTGTAAGGACAGCATTTGAGAAACATTTTTGCCTGCTCACATGTTTCTACTGCATGCTCGGGTCACGCTTAGCCTATTTTACAAGCAGTTAATTTAAATGCTAAGAGAAAAACACTTTTTTTATGACGTTATGTTCAGTTAACGGCTGACCGAATACTGTGGAATCCCATTTATGCCATAAGAAAAAAAGTAAATCTTGATTATGACATAAAAAGACAAAATTATAACATAGCCTACTAAAAAGTCAAATTTATGACACAAAACTTTAAAATATTAATGTCATAATTGACATAAAAAGCCGAAATAATGAGGGAGTCGAAATTGACATATTAGTCGTACTTATGACATACTATTATTATGGGTTAAAAAGTCAAAATGATGAGATAAAAAGTCAAAATTATTAATTTCTATGTCATAACAACTGTCATAGTTATGACTTTTGATGAGTTTCTATGTCATATGACATTTTAAGTCAGGATTTAAACTTTTTACCCTTTTCAACTTTCAACTTTTTTATCTCATAGTTATGACGTTGCTTGTCGATTTTGACTTTTTATCTCATAAATATGACTTAATTATGCCATAAAAAGCCAAAATTATGACATACTAAGTCATATTTATGAGATAAAAAGTTTTTTTTTCTTAAGTGTTGGAAATGGGCTTCCATATGGACACCATACTAAAATACTCTAAAACTATTCCATGCTTTATTCAGTGAGAAATATAAAGTGCTACCAGTGAAGTCCAATTCGCGAACTAATGACTCAATGAACCGGCTTTTTTTAGTGAGCCTCAAACATACAGCATGATCAGAAAAGTCTAATTCGAACCTTTGTGAGCCAGTTCTCTTTAGTGAATCTCAAATAAACAATAAGACCAGACTATATGAGCCATTTTTTAGTGAACCAGAAATGCTTACGAGTCGGTTTCTCAATTAATCTGACTCATTGGAGCGGAAGTTGTTATGTCCGACTCCATAAAACAAGGATAGGTTACTTGTTTTTGTGTGTGTTATTTGTTCATTCAGATATCAAAGCAAATATATCAGTGTTTTTTAAGCTTCTGAACCTTAACTTCAGATTTACGTCAACATTGCACTGGCTTAACGTTGGGACTCTGCTGATTTGTTCTCTGTCTTTTAAGGCCATGGCTGCGTCCAAAAACGTTGTAGGAGAGCTTTTGCGCAAGAAGGTACCTCACGAAACAAATTTCAGACAGACTTCAGAGGCAGCATTATGGTTTAATGATCTACAGCAGAATAGAGTGAGCTTTGGTAATAACTAAGCAAATATCATTTCTCACTAGAAATGATATCAGAAGTGGAAAACGTTGGTCAAAAACGTACATTTACACACAAACTGACCACCAACCGCAACTTTCAGATGCCATCTTTATTTTAAGCTCAACTGTCACAGAATGGAAAGCACAGGATTGTGGGATATCAAAAGCAGTGAAAGATACATCTATGCTGAAGGTATCTCATGAGACAGGAACTAACATTGGATTCAGAGGTGCCTTAAAGCCATACCTTTGAATACATCCTCCGAAAAGCAGCATTTTTGAGCTTTCGGACACAGCGTATAATATTCAGAAGTTTAGGAACACCAGCCGATTTAGAATCTTACAAGCCTAATTACTGAAAGTAATTACTGTGAGTAATTAAGCAATACAAATGCAAGTTAGGTTCTGGAGAGTAACATTTTTACGCTTATTATTTGGTCAATGTTATTTTTATTGATTAAATGAGAGTAGCACATCATTCATTGGCACTCATAAAAGGAAAGCTACGCTTGTCACGCTACAATTAATAAAGTCTGGCATTGAAAACTCACCATCGGTTGATCAACTTTGTTATAAGTGAATTGATATCACAAATAAGTGCTGCCAAAGGGTACCAGCAGTTTTCGGACACTAATTCAGTAACACTCAGAGAGTTCCGTTAAATTTGTAAATTCAAGTTCATCCCAACATTTTTCTTGTTCAAGAAGCTATTTCGCTTTGATATAGATACTTCTGTGTCATGCCGACTTTAATCTTATTGCTGTCCAGCTGAGACAATTGAGATCTCATTTGTGATTTTCTTTCTTTCCAAAGGTTTTTACTGTTTCTGTTGTTCCTCCTCCACTCGCCAGTCTCTACTTTCTGTCTCCCTCTCGTACTTCATTTATCTTCACTTCTCTCTCTGCCTTTGTTGATAGATCGGTTGTTGTGGGTTTGCTGACAGGATCAGCACGCAAACAGCCCGGTTTATTTATCTTCGGTTCTGTCCCTGATCCATCTACTACACTGTCACACACAGTCCTGCTAGCCCTAATCACCGCCATCTGCGAGCGCGCGGGAGAAACAGAAAGCCGCACTCGGACATGTGACCTTCTGCCGCCACTCGCCGGGGCTAATCATCGCCTGTGTTATCAGCTGTTGGAGAGTGGGAGTGTGAAGGGAGACTGAGTGAAAAAATGATTTTATGATGAGAGATGTTGCTTTGATCGATGCAATTCAGATTTCATAACCTCAAATATCTTAAAGTGGCCACACAGCAGTAAAGGTCAATCATCATAATAGACAAGGGGCTTGATAATTTCACTGCTTGAAAATGGAATTTAATTTGGATTCTCATCTCACCACAACAGCTTGTTACACGCTGATTCAGAGTCCAGTAGACTAGGGAATCTGGTCAATGTGAAACAGTGTTTGCAACACATTTTACTTCTACAATGTGACATATTTTTGAGTAAAAAAAATGTATTCAAAGAGAAAATGGAGGATGGAATATGATTTGGGCTATAGAGAATTGACTAGAATGAATCAGACCTGAATGAGAATGCAGACATTTTTTTTTTAACTGCAGTTTAGAGTTATATTTTGGATGCAGTTAAAAAAAGTTTAGAATGTTGTACACACCACATATATATAAAAACACACCAAAAAAAAAAACAATGTCAAACTTTTTTTTTTGTAAAACCAAAACACCAAACTGCAACACTTGTCAGACATTTTATTTAGGTTTTAAAACAACAGAATTTCTACATTCAACTAAATACATACAGGTCAAATTACATTTGTAGAACACCTTTTTGCAAAGTATAAACATAAAAAGCAGATTTAGTTCAATAGCAAATTTGTTGCAACAATGGACAATTGACCACAACCATCAAACATTTCACTTAAGTAAATTGTGATAATTCATATTTAAACCTGAAAAGAAGAGTTTTTGAATTGGCTACACAATACATATATTTCTCAATCACTCAACTTTGCAAGGCAATGTAAAATAATTATATATATAAAAAAACGTTTAATACTTTTTTCCTGCTTTGGAATAAGATGCATTGATTTTTTTAAAAAGCGATGATTTTTTTCTTGCCTAATATATATATATATATATATATATATAAAGCTTTAATCCTTGTTTTGTGTATTTTCATAAGCTAGTCAGCAGGCAGAACTCTCATGTTAAAAACACTCTGAGCTAATCTGTGCAGGAGGAAGTCGAGGGAATTTAAGAGGAGCTGGTGTGTGTGTGTGGGTGTCTGGGACTGCACTGCAGCGTAATGTGTGTGTGAATCAGAGAGAGTTTGTTAGCCTGCGGGCGGTCCGGTCTTGGGACAGCAGGAAGTATCTGCACTATGCATCTCGCCAGCTCACTAAGCCCTGTGAGTATTCATAAAGTTTGATCCAAGGATAACAGATTACAGATCTTGTTCTCTTTCACTGCCTCTGCCTGCCACAATTATTGCCCTTGTGCTATCAGAGGTAAAAATCATACCTTTTGACACACACTTTGCCTTCGATGGGAACTCAAAATAACACACCACGATGCAAACCAGACCAACGTGCTGGAAAAAAAATGGAAGGGGTGTGAAAAAGAACAGACAAGAGAGATGTAAAAATAGAAGAGCACTGAAATGACAGGAGATCAGGAGAAAGGGTGAACAAAGGTGAGGCTAAAATTAATGGCTCTTTTACAAAGAGAGTGGTGTCAAAGACAATGGCAATGAAAAAGAGGACATAGCTAAATGGTGGAAGATTTCAAGCAGCTCGGCGCAGACGATCTACTGTAGGAACGTGTGTGTGTGTGTGCGCGTGTGTGTGTGGACCTTCGGCCAGCCACTGATAAAACTCCTGCTGAGGGCTGCAGGGGTCTGATTTCATTCATCCTAGGCTGGTAGCTGAGAGTTGATGAGTTCGGCTCACAGGTCTGCATGGATCGTCTTTCTGTGTCAAGATTGGCTGTTTTTCTTGGCCTGAAACAGCATCTCATTGGCCCCGTGCATGCAGCAGGTCATCTGTACCAGTGACTCACTGTCCATCAGATTATCACTCCAAAACGCAACTCTCCATGAAGACTTTGATGTGGTTTTTCTTTTCATTTTTTTTTTCTTTTTTTTTGCTGCAGAGAGGTCAGGGATATAACATGACCTGGATTCAAACCCGCATTGTCTGCATGAGCGCTATGGTTTAAGGTGTCAGCGTTTGCATACTCTAATATGATCAATAAGTCATGGCAATTTGGACATTATGACATTTTTAAGACTCAACTATAGGCAACATTTTAAAAAATAAATAAGTGAAATTACTTGTACAGCCAACTTGATTTTACTTAAAAATTCAAGGCAGCAACTGAACGTTTTTAAGATGAAATAGGGCGATACAGTATTTATTTACTTATTTATTTTTTACATTGTTTGGTTCTCTAAAAAATGGAGAGTTTGTCCGTTTGTCATTTTCTCAGTTTGTCTCCACCCTGGTAGTCACGCAATTGTATTCTCTTGATTCTCAAAATATATCTCAACCGTTAATATTATTATTATTATTATAACATTTATTTGACCAGGGACATTACACAGTAGTGTCCTGGTCATGATAGGTAGCCATACAAATAACATGTACACAAAAGCATATACAATTAAGGCTAACATGGAATATGCAACATTAAAAACATTTACAACTCATTGACACCAGATTGCAGCTTCAATGGTGATGAAATTCTTTCCATTTTCTACGCACATTGTACTTGTGCTATATGTCAACAATTGTGCTTGTGTCTATTTATGGGAAACATCTGAAACAAAGTTGATCCGTAAATAAAACATAGCAGTCATTCTCCTGAGGTCTGAAAGCAACCTTTAAAATAAAAAGCCCTCCAGGCTAACCACTAGGCCACGACTCCAATCGTGGTGTTGCTTCCTTGTGAATATCTGAATAATTTCACCACTGCTGAGATTTTCCTCCGTTGTGCTGCTCTATATGCGGTTTGTTTGTTTGTTGTTTAGATCAACTTTAGCAGGAACCTTATTTGTATTCGCTGTGCATACATTCATTAACTTACTGCGCCCAGCTTCAATCAGTCTTGTGCGGCCCAGTGTCTGTGGTGCGCGTGTGTGGACGTAAGCATTGACTAATGGAAAAGAGAGTCGTGACAATAACGATTAGAGCCGACCCTGTCCCTAATGTATCTCCCACACAGAGTGAATACAGAATTAGGGATCATCTTAAATCACGGCAGACAATGTCCAAAGAGTTTCAAAGAGCACGAACCATCGCAGATCTGTCTGTCTGTCTATATATCTAATCGTTCGTCTGTCTAACCCCCCCACACACACACAAAAGAAAATTGCATTCCATGTTTCTGAAGTTACTAAGATTTGTATTTTGACTTATTTTACGTGAGAATGCAGTAAGTCTTTTATCCTTTTCAATATCCAACTTGTTGTTGATGGTAATGTATACTATATTTTGAAGCAGAGAATGTCTCGAGGTGATTCATTTCCTAGCCAAGGAGAAAATCAGTGTCTCAAACTATTTCAAGCAGCATTATAGAGCTGGCATGTCCTAACAACTGCTGTCAGGAGACATCTCCTGCCATGAAGGTAACAACTCCCATATCTCTGTCTTTTCAGCCCCTGTATTACCCAGTCCAAAGTCCCACTCCATTCTCCTCGCCTGCAGGAATGCAATTTAGTAGCCTGCAACAAAAAGTGGATTAGGTTTGGGAAGGAAACCCTGTGCACTGGCACTCCCTCTCTTTAAGCTTGATTTTCTGCCTGATTGCAGCTCTCCAATGAATGGACCAATGAATGAATGAATGAATGTTTCAGAGACAGATCGGAGGGAAAGAGAGATAGTTACTTTCACGTTTCGCGATCTAAATGGAAGAATTGCAGTCGTAGGGGTGAAAAAAAAAAACTGATGCTGATAAAACTAGTGAAATCAGGAGCAGATTTTTGGACTGTTTGCTCATCCCAGCCATATGGTTTGAGGATTTCAGATGACTGCAGAATGCTCAATTAGACCATTTGTTATCCTTTGTTGCTGCAGAAGGAGAAAACTCAGATTTACGCCTTTGTAAAGGTTGCACCAATTACCCAAAACGCCCTTACTCGTGTCTGTCACAAATATTCAAATGCCTTCATTTTCCAATGATTTACATAAAGTGGGATCAATATCCCTGAACTCATGGAGATGACAAACAAATCGCTCTCCGCACTCCACGCTGCGATGCCCAACCTCATGCTCTTCCCATAATGCAGCGCAGCTTTTGCATACCATCCTAGCCTCAGGCGGTGTGCAAACAAACAGACATATAAATACACTCGGAGACGTTCTGAAACAGCTGCACCATGTGAGTCTGGACCGGACCACTGTGAGGCTGAAAGGCAGCCCTTTGGGTGCGGGGTGCATCAGAGAGATACGAAGGGGGCGGCTGCTTTGAAGAGCTGATCTCTTTAACCACGTTAGACACAGCGGCCTTTCATTCTGCCCATTTTATTATGACATCCTGGCACCATCATCCGCTCTCTCATGTCACTCTCTCCCGTCTCAGCATGCGATCCGAGCGTGTGCTCCGCCTCTGTGCCGGATTCTTGCCTGCGTGTTGATCCTGATGGATCGTGACACGCAAGAACGACACACAATCAGCCGGGGAAGAGCAGTCCAGATTGCATTATGAGCATATTTTGGGGTGGGCAAACGGAATAATATCACTTGAGCTGCCGAGGCACAGTTTAAAATGAACCAGCCCTCCTTTTCGCTCACATTGTCCCCCCTTTATATCACCAGATTAGTTTCTATAAAAGGATCTCCTAATCTTCTAAGCCTGAATATCGCGGTGTGCCGGTGGGGTGTCTTTGCTGCGCGGCCAGCCGTGCCCAAATGTGTGCTGACGAGCTAAAGGAGAGAAGGGAGATGCCTTTAAAGAGCTGCCTGCACTGCCCATTTCCATTTAAATGCCTGCTGGTCTGACCAGGGCCTGGCTTTAGGGGTTTCCACGGCAACCTTGATTCCAAGCTTTTTAGGAGAAGATTTTGGAATACTGACCCAGGGTGAAGGAAAGACTGACATTTCTGCAGTTGTTCTTTTCTTCGCAGCTGCGGTTATTTGAGATTTTTGACAACTCAATGAGATCACGGCGAGGTCCTACCGGCGGGGAGATTGGCTACATGAGGCTGAAAAGTGGAAGCTTTCAGTGTGGATTCGGAGAGGCATGTCTGCTCCCACTGACATGCGCCATTATTTCCACATCAGCTACCTGCGCTGACAACATCACAACGCCAATGTGACGAGAGGGATGTTTGCACATCCATTAGCACAAACATATACATCTGGGCATAGGTATACTCACAAGCTGTTGTAAGCTCACATGCAATCAATTAATCAAATATTTTTGATATACTTTTTTTGGAAGTACAAAATGTGTTATTTGATGGATTTACACTATGATACCCAGATTACTTTTTCAAATACTTTATCAATGATTAGTTCACCTCAAATTGTCATACTTTACTCACCCTCATGTTGTTCCAACCCTGTATGACTTTCTTTCTTCTGCAAAACCAAAAGTTTCAAAGAATTTTTGAAGAAAATGTTGGTCAGACTTTTTAAAATAATGATAGTAAATGAAGATTGAAGCTGTCAAAAAAGTTTAATCATAGTGGTACATATGAGCTTTGTGTGAGGAACAGTCATTATTTACTGAATTTACTGGGACCGAGCTTTTGCTATAGGCCCTAAACTTTTGGAATAGCCTACCAGTATCAACTTAATGTGGATTTAATACTTCATGAATCTTTTAGTTTTGTGCATGCTATTTCTTAATATGTATTGTAATCTGTATGTCCTTATTGTTTGATTATATTGTTCTGTACAGCACTTTGTATTTTGAAAGTCTTGACATCTCTAGCTCTCCTTGGCATGTTCACAAGATAAATGGCGATGACTAAATCAGGAAATCTAACATGTTCATTTGAGTTAAATATTTTGAACTGAAAACTTTCCCCTCCCTTCCCTAAACTGTTCACGTAGGCTGAATCAACACGTGACAGTGCAAGCAAGTTGTGCAACGTGACTGGATTGCTCCCATTATAATCAACAATGCTGTACTGCAAGCACTGCAATGTCTTTACGGGGTAGCTTTTACATGCAAACTACGCTTTTGTGACAGCACATTATACCACTTCAAATTGTAGAATCTACCTGCAAGCCAAGCATAGTGCTACTGCTTTGGAAGCGAGAGAGAGAGCATTAGCAAGGAAATAACAAGATAATGCAACATTTCAATAAAATAAAAGTAAAATAGTCAAATGAGGACTAACCCAATAATGCAATTCATTATCTTTTGACATTTTTCAATTATTATTTTTACATTCCCCAACACTGCATATGGATGCACTCTCACACACACAGTAAGGATCATCAAACACCATCAGATGCAAGCAGTAAAATCATTCTAAGTGCTGACAGCTGAAAGCTCTGCACTTCTGGGATGCTCCTTAAGGAAGCTGTAAATTTGCGTCTGCAACGGGCCAAAAACCCAGTGCTTTATCCAGACTGATTCTGCCTCTCTCACCATTTTCTCTCATGCACAAACAAACAGAAGATGCTGAGCCTTGAAGACGGCATACAAAATAAAGCCATCAGCACACTAGCTCATTCAGGCCTTGTGGATTAAGGGCTCATTGGCACTGGATGGGCGAACGGCGCTCACGGTGGCTCACAGGGAGAAACTTTGTAATTCCAGGGGATTTTTTCCCTTTTCCTTGTTCAGAACAATATGGCACTTCAGTTGTGTTTCAATGCACAATGGAATGGCCTAACATTAGGAAACCCAATCATGTGGAACATCCCCTTGCTCCTTTAGTGTGTGTGTGTAGGTGGATCATTGAGACTGTATCCACAGGCCTGAATTGTATGGATGAATGGCTCTACCTGAGTAGTAATTGACAGATTGATGGCACTTAAGAGATGCTGACAGTGTGTGTATGTGCTTGTGAGAAAAGTCACGGGTCACTGAGACAAGATACCAGCTGACCAGATAAAGAGTAGTGTGTCCACATAGATCCTCCCACAGTGCCACGGCCTGACCTGTCCACCTCCTTTCTCCAGGACAGAAATCCAACAAAGACAAATCAGAGAGGTCCCAGTCTTAATGAACATTGTCTTCAGAAAAGAATGGCCTGCTTTGTGCAAGTACACAGAAATAATTCAATGCAGCATGACCCCCGACCTCACCCCTAACGGTAGTGTAATGAGAGATGAGAGCTCATTGTTGGATCAATGTAGAAGATTTGGGGTTCTACACTAACCGAGCAGACTGCCCATCTGTCATGTACATTTGTACATTGTTCATCATGCACATTTCATCTAATGCTATATATTATAGTAATACAATATAACTCTATGTTTATATTTTATACACTATGTAGACTGGTCAGTATGTATACAGCCATATATATTTATAGTCAGCTTTATACAGTTTTTACAGACATATTTACACTACCGTAAGTCTTTTATGCTCACCAAGGCTGCATTTATTTGATAAAAAACCCCCAGATATTATAATTTCAAATAATAATAAATAATTATTGTATGTATTTTAAAATGTAAGCTGAAATCATTATAATATGCTGATTTGTTGCTGAAGTAACATTTCTTATAATTGTCAATGCATAAAAAAAAAAAAACAGTTGTGGAAACCATGGGATTATTTGATGAATTAAAAGTAAAAAAAAAACAGCATTTATACGAAATAAAAATATTTTGTAACATCATAATGTATTTAATGTCTCTTTTGATCAGTTTAATGCATTCTTGCTGAATAGAAGAATAAACGTTTACCTTTGATCGGTAATGTAATGTATATTTAATATTATTATTAATATTACCATTAATAGACTGCCACTGTCCTGCCACAGTTTCATAATGATCCAAATTTTTTACACATCTCATAAATCTCTAATGTATATATGTGTGTAAAAAAAAAAACCTGAAAAATTGTCAGTTTGATTATTTTTTAGTTGTCTGTCTGGATGTCCAATACCTTGATTCTTTCCAAGACAGCCTTTCTAGGGTCATTATCAATACTCAAATCTAACTGCACACTTTTATCCTACATAGTAAATAGAGCTTCCATCTCTTCATATAGAGCTGATCTATTATCTTGTTTTCTGTCTGAGTCTGATTGGTCTGAACTAAAGTGATAGTGTGTCCTGAGGAGAATTTTCACCCCTGTTTTTATGTCTGTGAAAGGCTGATTACTATTGTGATAGATGCCTCACACAGCTGCAGAAATACGTGTGCTCCTTCGAGCAGACAGCTGAAAATGAACAGTCATTATTTACATTATGTATTTTAGACTTATTCTTGCTGTTCTTGTGCCTTCGCTTCACAATGCTTCTTTCTTTGTGTCTCCCTCCCTCTCTTTCTGTCTGTCTTTCCATGTCGCTCGCTGTTTCTTCGTCAAGGTATGAGTGCAGAGACTGATAACTAATTCCAGCAAAGCACAATAACCGAAGCTCCCGTTCCCCCAGAGGGGCAGAAAGTAATTACTGACCTCACTAGTCGCATGCATACATGTGTCCGTCTCCCTGCTTCGCTGTCATTGGCTGTTTGTCTGTCTCCCTTTTACTGATTATGCTTAACCCTCTGGCGCTCAATACAAAAAAAAAAAAAAAAAAAACCTATAGGTAACACTTTACAATAAGGTCCCATTTGTTAAGGTCAGTTAATGCATGTTACATTAACTAACACCGAGCAATACATTTATTTATGAATATTTGGTCATTTTAGTTAAAAAATAGAGCTGCTCATTGTTAGGTCATGTTAGCTCAGGTCCATTAAATAATATTGACAGAATACTGATTTTAAAAATGTATTTATAGAGTGGTGCAGGGATGACGTCAAAACCCGGAAGACTAATTCACCACTGGTTACCTCAAGATTTTCCAATGGGGTTTTGTAATGGGATTCTTATCTTACTTATTCTATTAATGTTGAAATTGACATTAAAGGTATATAGGTAGGCAATGTGTTTTATAAACACTTTTTGTTATACTGGTTGAAACCCTCTTCAGATCCTGATAGCAATCAATAATAGAAGTGGTCTAACTATTAAAACATATATATATATATATATATATATATATATATATATATATATATATATATATATATATATATATATATTCTGTGGAACTTTCAGGTCCACATTTTTTTCGGCAAATCATCTGCTCTGGCTGTGTGTTCATGTGTTTTAAAGGAGGTGTGGCTATGGGAAGGGCTCTGAAGGGAGGGTGGGATCTCATACTTTCAAAGCTAACTTGCTATTGCTAGCCACTCCAAAATTGCCTACCCTACCTTTAAGATTAATACATGCTTTAGAAGTATTTTTCATTGTTAGTTCATGTTAACTACTGTAGTTAACTAATGTTAACAATAGGACCTTATTTTAAAGTGCATTACAGGGTTAATAAGCCAACAATGTGGCCATCTTTAAGCCAGTGTACTTGTAAAATGAACTTTTAGCAGATACGTACATTTAAAATTCACAGTCCTTAAGCAAATCCCCAAAAGTTTGAAAAAACTTGAGTTGTTGGTTTACTGATTAGTGTGAATAGTAAATGTTTAAAATGGGTTTTTTATAATGAGCTTATTTTCGGTATCAAATGTCTATCTTGTCACTGTCTGCGTGTCTCCTGAGCTCGTCCCAGTTAACACACCTCCCACCCCGCTATGATGTGTCACTTCAGTCATCTGAGCCATCTGTTTACTGCCGTCCTCAATTACCTCTGGATTTATGCGTGTATTTGCATGTGTGTGTGTGTGTATGAGAAAGAAAGTGAGAAAGAATGGGTTGATTCAAACAGGTTAAGAGCGCTTGAAGTGTCATCATATAGCAGGCGTTCGAATATTTAAACCGTGCTGGGCGGTAACTGTACACAGATGTGGATCTTTCTTTTGTAATGAGGTGATCGACTTACACTGTTGCAGCATCCTCTGCTGATATTGAGGGAGTTGTTTGTCATGTGGCATTGTTTGGCAAAGACGCTCTTTGTATATGGTCCCCGGAGTGTGAACACAGCAGACGATGGCATTTAATGCCAGCGGTGATCTCTGCTTTGCTTCAGTTGAATTCGGTGGATTTCTGAAAGAAAGAAAGAAAGAAAGAAAGAAAGAAAGAAAGAAAGAAAGAAAGTAGAGTAGTGAGTTGATACCAGTGAAATTTCACAGTTCTTGGCTTTCGTTTTGAGAGAGGTTCGATAGTAGTTTATCGTTTCACTGGAAGATCGAGAAGATCAATTTTGATTAAAAATTACGAAATGAATGTATGAACTGTTCACAACAAGATCATTAAGAAGCATTTAGAAAACACATAAAGTGTTTGAAAGCAGCCAACTACTGCTAGAAATACTGGTATTGTTGCATTTTCTACTTTTAGCATCAAACTGACACAGACACTTCACTAATGGAGAGGCAGACAGAATGAGAGAGTGTGCAAGAGAAAGAATAATGGAGAGAAGTTCATCTGGAATTGTTTCAATACCTTCATTATGGGTAATAACCTTCCCTGCACTGTTGATCAGACAAATTCGTCTGCGGGGCTTTTCTGACGCCCCTATACACGTCACTCTTTCCTACTCTTACTCCTCATGCAGTGAAGCATTAAAAAGCCATTAAACTGTACTCATCTAACCCCATGAATAGATAGAGAGAAAGAGAATGAAAGAGGGAGGGACAGAGAAATACACTTCAATAGTCAATTTAAATGATTTATAAGCTCTGTTTTGATCACTCGCTTCTCCACCCTCTGGTTTTCAAGGACGTGGCCACACTAAGATAGAAAAACAACTCAATAATGAAATAAAAAGTTTGGAAAGATAGATAGTCATTGAGGGAGAGATGCATTAGGCCGAAGGTATACAGTCCACTTAGTCCTCAACTCCTTAACTTTTAAAAAACGGTCCCAAAACAAGCATGCAGCAAGAATGACAAAATGGAAAATTACTGTAATCGGCTTATAGGTTTTTGAAGCCGCCATCGTTTTTAAATATGTTCTTGGTTGCCACTGAAATCCATTAGGCCTGTTCGAGAAACATTACATTAAGTCATGCCTGCCGTTCAGAGTATCACACCACAGAGTATTACAGAATCTCCATAGGAATCAAATCCCCTGACAAGACTAAAAAGCAGGCCAGCAGGACTATGAGGGTGAGAACAACAAGGTTTTTGATTGTTAATACGAGGGAATGAATGCTATGTTATGAATGTGATAGCATCTCAAAGGTGCGCTTCATCCTGACAGCAGGCTTAGCGTTGGTGTGTGATGATGGTCAAATCCCCGTGTCGGCTCGTCTAGAGAGAGAAGACTGTGCTACAGGTGTCGGTATAGAGACACAAGACGAGTGAAAGGGTGTGTGTTTGTGTATAAAAATGATAGCAGGTATTAGTGCAGAGGCTGCTCGCTAATCCCCTGTGGCGACGACTGGACGGAGCGCTTTATCACAGGTGTGTCTGAACTTTGATGGCACCGCAGGTGAACCAAACACACACACGCAATTTGTGCGCTTTTACTTATGAGGACCTCCCATAGATGTCTATTTCTGATTAGTTAAATGAATAGTGAGAACATTGGTTTGGATATTTATCCAGTGAATCTTTCTGAATTCTACATCGTCACAACAGTAGATGGTGAAAAGATACTCTCTTTATCAGTGAATCATTCATTCAATCAATTCATTCAAAACCACGAACAAGTGACATGGGTCTGTCCCGGTCCCACACTTGTTGTCTTGGCACTGGAGAGCACGTGTATGTAACAGGAAGTGTACAAGACTGTCCCAGGTCAAAAAAAAAAAAAAAAGCCAAAGCTCAGTGCTCTTAACACACTAAATTAACACTATATCTCTAACACTGCTTCAGAGTGGTAGTTCAGTCTAGTCATGTCCCATCATTCATTGTATTCAGGAACTTGCGTACCCAACAATTGTTGTGTTGCATAGTTTATTGGTGCAGAGATGACTGTTTTTTGTAAAACATTTGTAATTGCTTTTTATCACTTAATTAAATTGTGTTGTCTGTTAGTGACTACTGAACAGACATGTAGAAGTTTATTTTAAAATGCAAAGTATTGAAAATTAAAAAGGTGTAAATAAAGCTCTGTAAATAAAACACAGATTCGTTTAGAAATTAAATAAATGACTGTCTGTGTCCGAATATGCATACTTACCCACTACTGTAGTAGGTAAAAAAAAGTCCATGAAATGAGTAGTATGTTTTAATTGACCTACGACTTCCAGCGGGATTCTGAAGTGTGCATCAAATGGGCACTTTACTATACTTTACTAGAACACAAGGCCAGGTGAGAGGAGTCACATGACAGGGAAGTAGAAGACTTCAGCTGTAGGGAAGGCCCAATAGCGGCTCTTTTACCTGAGGAAGCTGAGAAGAGTGAAACTCGCCCAGAGGCTCATGATACATTTTTACAACTGTGCAATTCAAAGTGTGCTGACTTCTAGCTGCACTATAGCTGAACAGCAGTTGATTCAGAGGGTGGTGAAAACTGCAGGAAAAATCATCGGGACTGTCCTCCCGGAGATTTAATCTGTGTACACCTCCCGCTGTCTCCGTAGGACACACAACATCATGAGAAACCGGTTCCATCCAGCACACGGCCTGTTCCGCCTGCTACCATCGGGCAGGAGGTACAGGTCTCTTCAAGCCAGAACCACCAGAATGGCCAACAGCCTCTACGCCCAGGCAGTTAGACTGCTGAATAAGCACTGTTCCCCCCCATCCCCCACCCCCCCTCCCTGAATGTCAGAATGGGAAAGAAAGGTGATTTAAGCAATTTTGAGCGTGGCATGGTTGTTGGTGCCAGACGGGCCGGTCTGAGTATTTCACAATCTGCTCAGTTACTGGGATTTTCACGCACAACCATTTCTAGGGTTTACAAAGAATGGTGTGAAAAGGGAAAAACATCCAGTATGCGGCAGTCCTGTGGGCGAAAATGCCTTGTTGATGCTAGAGGTCAGAGGAGAATGGGCCGACTGATTCAAGCTGATAGAAGAGCAACTTTGACTGAAATAACCACTGGTTACAACCGAAGTATGCAGCAAAGCATTTGTGAAGCCACAACACGCACAACCTTGAGGCGGATGGGCTACAACAGCAGAAGACCCCACCGGGTACCACTCATCTCCACTACAAATAGGAAAAAGAGGCTACAATTTGCAAGAGCTCACCAAAATTGGACAGTTGAAGACTGGAAAAATGTTGCCTGGTCTGATGAGTCTTGATTTCTGTTGAGACATTCAGATGGTAGAGTCAGAATTTGGCGTAAACAGAATGAGAACATGGATACATCATGCCTTGTTACCACTGTGCAGGCTGCTGGTGGTGGTGTAATGGTGTGGGGGATGTTTTTTGGCACACTTTAGGTCCCTTAGTGCCAATTGGGCATCGTAGAATTAAGGCAGTTCTGAAGGCGAAAGGGGGTCAAACACAGTATTAGTATGGTGTTCCTAATAATCCGTTAGGTGAGTGTATGTTGCTTTGCCCTGTTTTGTGCTATTGTTGATCTCACTTAATCCATCTATTATGCATATTGTCCAACAATTGCAGTAACTGTGAACTGGACTTTGCATCACTGCAGCACACTTTACAAAATATGATATTGTTGATCTCTTGCACTTCATGAAATTGAGCTGTCGATTGATGCTAATGTAAACTCGTTGTATCATTGCAATGACAATATATAATAATAATTATTATTATATAGATTAGTACGAACGGACTGCATTCATACTACACACATTGATACGAAATAGAACATACTTTGTTAATAGTCAAGACGTTCATTTCTCATTACATGTAGTGTCTACTCAGAAAGTATTCAATTTCAGACTCTGAATCATTCACTTAAGTGATTTTCAAAACACATATTCATTTAGGAACACTTGTCTGTTGATACTCAGAACAACAGTGATTGCTTAAAATTCCAGCCCGTTCTCATCCTTTGGCGTCATACATGTGACGCTTTGGACATTTCGTTGAATTCTTACGCACATGGCATCCTTTAGCATCAATATGAGACGCAGAACCCAAGGCGTCATACAGGTGACGCTCGTCTAAATCCAACGCACATGGCATCGTTTAGCGTGAATATGAGACGCAGATCCCAAGGCGTCATAACCGTACCCTACCCCAGACCTAAACCTACCCATAACAGTGCGTGTTATATTGACGCTAAAGGATGCCATGTGCGTAAGATTTCGACGAAATGTTATATGGCGTCACCTATATGACGCCAAAGGATGAGAATGCGTTGCAAAATACACATGAAATGGAAGTTGCAATGATCTTTTCTTCCCTATTGTGACATATATCCAAGTGATATATCCTGGATCCAATTGGAAAGAAAATCAATGAGCATCAAGTGAATGAATACATTCACAATTACCTTCATTTCTTTATATAGGATTACAAATAAAGCATTCAATATTACAAGAATCAAAGATTCATATATTACCAATAACACACAATCACAAATTGTGTATGCTTAATGTCATAGAAGAAATAAGAGTCCTATCGTTTTCATTTTTATTAATATTATCAGTCAAGCTTTTTTATCACTACAAAAACATTGAGGCTTAACTGACCTAAGATCTGCTGGAAGATGTGCTTCTGTCCACTGTCCAGACAGTAATTCTCCACACCTCATCAGGATGTGTTATTTCAGTGGGCCCAGATTCTGGATCAGCCACGCTGCACTAGTCTACGTGTGTTACTGACTAATCAGCCTCCCTCAAGGGTGTCCGCTTGCTCTGACGCCAGTAATCCTGAGCATGTAGCGCTAACTGTTAACAACCATGCAGACACACATACACACACAGTGCCCTCTCCTGCGCAGTCATCCAACAGCTCCTTGGACAAACAGATAGAATGATGATATTATTTTGCCGCTAATCTGTAGTCCCCATTCCAACCACCAGGGAATGTGTGTGCTGCTTTTTTTTTTTTAATAAGGACATAAATGATACCCACAAGGCAAAGAATTCCCACAGGAAAGAGAGAGAGAGAAAATTTTACTCCAATGCTTATCATTGCGACTGTTTGCAACCAGGGGACAAAATGGCAATAAACAAGAGGTGCAGCGGAAGCCGGCGGGGTGATAATATGCACAGTTATTTACACGTTTGCATGTTTATCTGTGCTTGGCAGACTCCCGCCAGATCTGGGATGCGTTCTCTTCTCTCGCAGGGCGTAAAGCTTCTAGACAGTAGCACGCACACACAGTCTGACTCCTGTGCTACTTGAGTGTGTTTTCTAGCTGGAGGTTTGAATGCGTGATTGGTTTGGATAGAGATGTTTGTGCTCCCTAGAGAACGGAAGCCAAGCAGAAGACGGACTGTGCAGCGACTGATAATCGTTAGAAATCACAGAGACACTGTCCTAGAAACAGAATGAATGAGAGAGGGAATGCAAAAGAACCTCATCATGATGGGAATTTGTCACTTGGATGCAACAAACATCACTAGATTTTGAGTCATGTTTGCATGGAAAACTTGACGCTATAATGCTAAGATGACTCTATACTTCTCCTAAGGTGTTCTGAGGGTTTAGTATGTTGTAGCTCATAAATTAGCATATAGGGTTCATGTAACTCACAAAGTAGCATTGCTAACACACACACACACACACACACACACACACACACACACACACACACACACACACACACACACACACATATATGCATATATATTGTGTGTGAGAGGGCAGAAGAGAGAGTGAGAGAGGGATGGAAATAAAGAAAGATGGGTTAAGAATCTGGGTCATGTGGAGTGGTGTAATATAAACACAACCACTTTGCCAGCTTGACGCTGCCGTTGTTAGAGTAGAGCCATCCAAATTCCCCCTGTCCTAACTAATAAACATTATACATACTCTTCTATCCACTGTCTGTTCTTTCTTTTCATCCACTCCCTCCTTCTCTCTTTACAGTCATGACTCAAATGGGTCTGGAATGTTCCCGTCTGTGGATTTCACCTTGATTGGATGTAATGACAACATCTGTAGCCGCAAGTGCCCTTGCAGAGCTCCTTCAGGAGACGAGGTTGTCCACATGTACACGCACCCCCATGCATCTTCCAAAAATAAAAAAAAATGGTTTGACTTACCTCTGAGTATCGGGAGAAACTTAAATTGCTTGTTGAGGTCAGGGTGACAGGACGGGGGCTGACACCGCAAGCTTGTCTCCAGGAAATCCCAGTCAAGGTCAGGGAAACAGATATACTGGTGATAATCACTGTGTCTTGAAGGCTGGGCTGCTGGAGGGTATGTGGTCGGTAAACTTTCATCTTCCTACAACAACATGACTGCTTTTCTACATGAGTTCAATAAACAAAAAGTTAAAATTGAGTAACTTACATTAAAGGTACAATATGTAAGAATTTTGTAATAAAATATCCCAAAATCACTTGCACAGTGTGATATATTTCCTGCAGTTGTGTACTTACAATATCCCAAAAGTTCCCAAAGATTTTTAATTTCAGAGAAATTCCAATAATGGGCCGTCCCGGACTCCTCGTTCACGTGCCGCCTGTCAATGACGTAATATCCGCGCTATCCCTGGTTTCCGCTCGTACTGCCATAGTAACCATGGAGATAGAAGTGGACAACACCGTTACATCTAGCGGCACTATCACGGTGTTGTTGTTGTTCGGTGTTGTTGTTGTCCAACATTATGGACCATGGCAAGCAGACTTTGGGACAAAAGGAGAACTAAAACGAGGATCAATATCAGCGTAGCGCTTTCAAGATGCTGAGAGCTCCACGTCCGACTCAACTTCGACTTGACAGAACTCTTGCATGTACTTTATTAGACAGGGGAGCAAATGTACATAAAACTAATCAATGTTATATAGTTCAACATGATGAAATGTTAGAATTTGATCTGTATGTTATCCTAATGTTGATCTAGCTTACTGCTATTCTCATACAGACAAACTAACACATTGAATAACATTATAACTTTCACCACACTCAAATGCAGTTTAGTGTGATAGTGTAGACCAAGTGAAACAGCGCTGCGTTAACTCACAAGTTTCATTCATCAAATAAACTGACCTGTGTGAGTATTGATACAGCACTTGCGGGTAGTTCGGTAGAATGAAATGTCCTTATTCCTTTATATCCGCGGGACTCGCGAGACTGATATCTGTCTCTCATTAGCAATCGCGCCCTACTTTATCCTACAGTCATGTTAAAAACATCAATGTTTTCACTCATCCATAAACATTATTAGATCCATCAGCTTGACGACAAGTTCCATAATTCCGCTGGAATTTTGTGTCATCAACCTACACCTTTGTTATTGTAAGAGGTTAGCGACCCCTCGCGGCGACAAAAATTACATATTGAAGCTTTAACCCTTTCACAGGTAAGTTTAAAATATTTTAACTGACCCCCCAGCGTGAGTTTTTCAAGGCGACCGTTATTTAGAACTTGTCACCTTAATGTTTCCATGGTGACTCGTCATTGCTTGTCACGTGACACAGCGCAATCACAACACAGCGCTGAATGAATGATGATCTGCTTTTATGTAAATTTTCCTTTTTTATTAAAAATATTCACAAATGTATTAGCTATAGCATGACACACTGATATTGCGATTGTCAAATATGTGCAAGTGGATGGGTTTTGTTGTTTAAACATCTTTATAACGATCGCGTTAGTTGAGCTGTATGCACAATGGGTGGCGCCATTTCAGTTTGTTTTACAGTTCAGAGAATCGGATCTGTTGGATTTACAACACGTCAATTCCTCCACTTCTCACGAACTTGTCACTTTAATGTTTCCATGGTGACTCGTCATTGCTTGTCACGTGACACAGCGCAATCACAACACAGCGCTGAATGAATGATGATCTGCTTTTATGTAAATTTTCCTTTTTTATTAAAAATATTCACAAATGTATTAGCTATAGCATGACACACTGATATTGCGATTGTCAAATATGTGCAAGTGGATGGGTTTTGTTGTTTAAACATCTTTATAACGATCGCGTTAGTTGAGCTGTATGCACAATGGGTGGCGCCATTTCAGTTTGTTTTACAGTTCAGAGAATCGGATCTGTTGGATTTACAACACGTCAATTCCTCCACTTCTCACGAAATACATGAAAGTAAGTGGCCGGTGAACTGGGAAAAGAATAGGGTCAAATGTAAAGCTACTTACACAATGTGTATCTGATATGAATAAAACATGTCGTCTTATTACAATAGAAAGGATAATTATTGCCGCTTCCATAGACATCAGTGTGTATTTTACAAACTCAAAATCATTGTTTTGCTTGTACTTATGTGTATTTAAATGTCTGAAACCTAAAATAAACATTATGTGGTCGAAAACACTCAATAGTTGTGATATATGACAGCACTGAGTGTGTTTCTTGTACTCTTTGTCGAGTCGTGTCCAGCACGGATGTATGTTTGGTGCACTCATTCTGTTCTCTGGTTCCCTGGTTGTCTGTTCTCTGTTTTGGATTTGATAGCAAGTGAATTGGTTCTTTTAATCAAAAGGCAAAATGTATTTTCTCAGGTGCCATGTTGTGATTTTCCCATTGTTTGTTTGTTTTGTTTTGTTTTTTCAGCAAATGGCCTGTCTCTTTAGATTGTCGCTGCAAACTCTTGCATAATAGCCCTACAGGACACCTGGGGTGACCACTTCTAATGGCCACTTTATGTGGCTCTCAGCTGGGCTGTTTGCAATTCCTGTCAAATTGGGTTTGAAAGCCATTGAGCAAGTGATGTACAAGTATTGTAAGGAGTTGATGTACTGTATAAGTTTAAATTAAGTCATGCTACAAGGCTTTTTTGGCAAGCACCGACATTTACTCTCATAATGACAACGAGAATGTCCATTAAGACCATTGTCTTTCAATTAGGGAAGCTGAGTGGGTGGTGGAACCTTTCACACACTCCACTCAAGAGTGTTTTACATTCACATTGCTTTACATTCTATTAGCATATAAAGGTGAACATTTTGCAGTTTTGTAGATTTGCAAAAATGTCTAAGTGAGAAGTGCTTTCTTTAATAGTACTAGGAATAAAATTAGAGTTGGTTTATTATAATGTAAATGTAAATTATTATACCCGTCTTGAGTTGTTGAGAGTTGTGCTGAAATGTGTCTCAGAAGAACATATCTTTACATATACATACATGAACATTGCATAACATGAAATTGCTTTACCTAACTTTAAAGTCACAATGAAACAGAAGTAGCAGATATTTTTCTTCTGTATTGTGATTATCGGAAAAAAATTGTAGGACATAATATACTTGGTTATATAGATTTTGAGATGCGGGAGGCACATATGAATGCAAGCTTGCAGAATTTTGTAAGAAAGGGGCAGGGTTAAAATGGACTTAACGATTGGGGAAGTCCGGCATAAATCATCAGAAAATCTGTAGTTCACATTTTGATTAAAAATTACAAGATAACATTTTTTATAAAATAAACATATGCATGGATAAATCATTCACATATCATACACTGAGTGAGTTTGTACTGTAAAAACTATATTGTCTTTTGACTAGACATATTTCATGGCGACTTTAAATGGCCAATGATTCAATTCAGTTCAATTCACATTTATTTGTATAGCGCTTGGTGTCATGGTGGTGACCATTGGTTGTTAAAAAAACATGACAAACTGACAGGATCTACAGCCATAGTGACATACTCAAGATTTTTAAATTTGTGTGGATTCTGATTGGCTGTCAATGTTTTTATCATTCATCAGCTAGAAAAAAAAACATTGTGACACTGATTCCAAAAATCTCGTTTCTCAGTGGCGTTATCGTTATAGTTGGGGTGTGGAATCTGCTATTTTTTTACATTTAGAATGATTTTAAAACTATATCCTCATCATTATAGTTATCGTCCTTGGTGTTACCCGGCCTTAGACCAGGTCTACCATAATCAGAGACAAATGTAGACCAGCTCTAAAGTATATATAGGATATACACATACATACATCAAAATACCCAAAATGCAATGGAGGGCAGCACCTTTCCTGGATTCTCTCCCTCTTTTCTCACATCCTTAGAAGCAGAGTAAGAGAATTCCTCTGAGGCCAGAGAAGGCTAGTGAGACATCTTCAATATAGACGTGGGTTTCTCCAACCTGAGATCACAGACATCCTCCTCCTTACCATCAGCATTTATCTACCTCTGTTGATGTCTTAATGCAGTCCAGACTCTCTCCACTGAGACACCATGTAGAAGTCACAGAGAGCCGGAGTCCACGCATCAAACCCGCTTTTTATATTCACCCTCAAAACACCCAGACACGTCCCTTATTCATGACTGACATCAAGAGGAGGACATGAGGTGAGAGGGAGAGAGAAAGCGAGAGAGAACGAAAGGGCTTCTGTAAGAGAAAGAGGAAGGATGAAAACCCAGAAAGAGCTGAGAGACAAACAGGAGTTGCTCTTTGAAGTCGTTTGATGTGCCGTGAGGATTGTAATGCTCAGGGATGATATATTTTCGAGCAGAGCTATAGTGAGGACGGAGAGGGGCTGAGAAAGTGAGAGAGATAGAGAGTGAAGGCTTTATTGTGAGAGAGGGACGCATACTGACCTGCTGCTTGATGTGCAAGCTATTGAAACTTTCTGCTGATGCCATTTATCCACTAATGAGGGCCACTCACCTCCACAACACACACACGGACACATAGGAATGCAGGTGTTGACGAGACTCAGGTATATACAAATATGCCATCTATAATTAAACACATTAAAACAAGCTAAGGCAAGCATCGCTTTTGCTCATACTTAAAGGGTTAGTTCACCCAAAAATGAAAATTCTGTCAGTAAATACTCACCCTCATGTTGTTCCAACCCTGTAAGACTTTTGTTCATCTTCGGAACACAAATTAAGATATTTGTGATTAAATCTGAGAGCTGGATTACTCCTCCATAGGCTTCTTAAGGGATCAAAACTGGCCGGCCCAGAAAAGTTAAAGAAATCATTAAAATAGTCCAAGTGACTACAGTGGCTCAATCTTAAGTTTATCAAGCGACGAGAATACTTTTTGTGCGCAAAAACAAACAAATATAACGACTTTATTCAACTATTCATTTCCTTCTCTGTGGGCCTCGAGATTTCACGTAGTGAAACTGCGCAACGCTTCTAGGTTGTACGTCACACGCATCGCACACATGACCAGCGTCGGCCAATCGGTCTTTGTCAGGTGACGTCACACTCGTGATACACGAAGTGCATTATGGGCGCAGCCGCCATTTGTAAGGTATCGATGCTGGGGTATTCTGTTGTTGGAGAATTGTTTTTTTCATTCTTTTTTCAAACTAAACCATCCTTAACATGACATTATCATCATCATCAATACAGCAAACCTATCTTTGCTGTTACTAACTTTACAGGATTTATTTACATTCCTACCGAAGGATACAGAAACTTGGTGAAATGTCCGCGGGCTTTAACATTTACATTTTACATTTATTCATTTAGCTGACGCTTTTATCCAAAGCGACTTACAATTGCTATATTTCAGAGGTTGCACGCCTCTGGAGCAATTAGGGGTTAAGTGTCTTGCTCAGGGACACAAAACCCGGGTCTCTCACACCAAAGGCATGTGTCTTATCCACTGTGCCATCACCACCCCTGAGATTTATAGTTTAAGAGACTTTAAGAGATTTATAGTTTTTAAATTGTTCACTGGTAACGTTATATGCGCTTATACCATAAACAAGATAGTTGACAATGCCCAAGTATGAGGATGAGAAAGCAATGCGGGATCAGCACTCCAACTTACTGCAGTCAGCTGAGCTCCTATATGGATCTATGTTCTGAATGGATGACAATTTCTCCAAATAATGGTACCATATTTATTGAGTTTATTGCGGTACGGCATTTTCTCAGTTTTCTTGTGCTTCTCCAGTTTTGCGAGTTATTTACTTGTTATCTCTACTCTCGTAATCTCTTCAATGCTCACAGTCAGTAGCGATACCTCAAAAATGGCGCCGCGGTGACGTCACACACAACAAACCCACGTGTCTGACAAAGACCGATAGTGAGCCTATGTGTGACGTACAACACAGAACCGTTGCGCTGCGCAGTTCCACTACGTGAAATCTCGAGGCGCACAAAAAGTATTCTCGTCGCTTGATAAACTTAAGATTGAGCCACTGTAGTCACTTGGACTATTTTAACGATGTCTTTAACTTTTCTGGGCCGGCCAGTTTTGATCCCTAAGAAGCCTCAGTAATCCAGCTCTCAGATTTAATCACAAATATCTTAATTTGTGTTCCGAAGATGAAAGAAAGTCTTACGGGGTTGGAACAACATGAAGGTGAGTAATTACTGACATAATTTTCATTTTGGGGTGAACTAACCCTTTAAGGTTGGTTTTTCAAATCTCCAAACTCTTCAATATTATAACTGTCCTGCACTATTTTTGTTAAAGACATATGATACCTCAAATCATGCAGATTCCTGAGGAGAGGTGTGATATTTTTTATAAGCGATAGGACTTGAATCCAACAGACATGCATTAAAGGAGGGATCTATGAAAGGTAATTGTGACTTTATTTCTTACATTTGCAATCTTACATAATTCACTTTACTGTATATCCCAATTATAACTTTATATCTGAAAGATGTGACTGTTTGCAACATTTCAACTTTATATCTCATAATTATGAATACATAGCTCATAATTATTACTTTATTTCTTGCAAATGCAACTTTCTCACAATTGTGATTGGCAACATTAAATCTCACAAATGCTACTTTATCTCACAATTTTGACTTTATATAATACAAATTTGACTTTATTTCACAAATGTGACTTTATATCAATTGCAACTTTACATCTTATATCTTTTATATCTCACAAGATATGAATTCACATCACATCTCATAATTATGGATTTATTTCTTGCAAATTCGACTGTATCAAAATTACTCATTTATATCTCACAATTGCGAGTACATAGCTTCGCAATTTCTTGGAAATTCGACTTTATATCTCACAATTAAGACTTTATATCTCAGAATTGCAAGTTTATGTCTCATAAACTCACAGTTGTGAATACAAGCTCATAATTATGACTTTATTTCTCACAATTTATTTTTACATCAATTGATATAATATATTTCTCACAATTGTAATTGTTTTCTTTTTACTTTGAGACAGAAGCTGGCTTCAATAGGGTCCTGAGCCAGAATCTTCACTCAAGTTTCTAAGCATCCACTTAGCAAACACCCTGCGGCAACTGTATAAGAATGCACTAAAACCACTAACGATTTTCCATAATGTCAAAATCTAGTTTAATTCAATGCTCTGCCAAAGTGCTTTAGTTCTCTTTAATGCACTTTTGAAGGTATAAGGTGAGGTCTGCCATACTCTCACATATTGAGAGATATAAATGAACCACATGTTTATGTAACACATCCCTGCTATAATCTCAAGTCCACCAATCTGAACTGAAACTGTTCACATCTAGTTTGTGACCCGCTCCACACCTTCCCAAACTTCTACTTCCCACACACACATTTACAGTTCAAAGTATAAAACCTAGTGTCCCTCCCACACATATACACTCATATGCTCACATATGGAAATCTGTGTCAATGTACTGACAGCAGCTCTTCAAAAGACAGCCTGAGAGAGAAATTGTGGAGGGAGAGAAAGATATGCGTTTCCTGCTTGGGGTATAAAAAAGGATGAGATCTGATATGCAGAGTGATAGTTGACCTTCTCAATCCTGAGATGTCCTCCAAGACCCTCCAACAGAACCTCTGAAGATTGTTGTCTTTCAAAGAATGCACAGACTGTATAACAATAACAAGTGCATATACACACAGACACTTCATTCCAGCATTATGAAGGATGGGGGAGCAAGTTAAAGGAAAGATAGTGTGAAATGCTCATGAGAAAAGGGGGGTCAGGGATCAGCACTACCACGATGGTGGTCCTAAAAATGCCAGAGAGCTTGAAAACAAAACGGATAATGCAAAAAATAATGCAATGTTACATTTTGGCTGTGGTTTACGGTTGCAAGATAAAACATTGTATGGCATTAGTAATTACTGTAACAAAAGATGATATTTCATTATAGTTCGGGAGGAGCACGTTCAGATAATTAACACGGGTGGAGAGCACTCAGCAATCAGTAGATTCATCAGTCTCACCTCAATCCATTGTTTAGCAGCATCCCTCCACCACCCCTTCTCCACTCTTCTAGTCATACGGGGGGAGTACTCTGGGTTCGGGCCGAATTCCGAGCTCGGAGCCCTCCCCCGGACAGCACGCCAAATACATTAAACTTTACTCCCTCTAATTGTATGTAAGTGTGAACTCGTGAACTGGGTGTCTTTCTTTTGCAAGATGCTTAAAACATAATCCATTTGCGTTGTCTAGTTAATCTTTAAAAAATGTGTTTGACAAAAATATATAAATGAAACCTCATTAAAATGTGATATTAAATGTGAAACGTGACATATTTATGTCTGTAGCCATGTTTCCATCCACTTGTCAATCGAATTATCTGAGGTTCGGTAAAAAACCTCATGCGAATAAAGCTGGTGAAAGTGTGTTTCCATCAAACGGCTTTAAAGCGGATATGTGCGTAGTGACGTCACGTGCTGTTTTGCGATCAAATTGGTATATCGAATTGATTTGAGACATGTTAAGGTGTTTCCATTCATTTTCTCACCGAATTGCACAACATTCAAGCCAACATTTGCGAACAAAGTTTTACTAGGCAAAATGGATTGCACCATAATAACGTTTCCATCCGTGTTTATCGCATAAGCCGTATATCCATCAAGATAAAATCCGATGAGACCGATCGTATTTCATTTGAGTCGATATTCATGAAATTCAATCGAATTTTACTGTTTCCATTAGGCATTTTTCATTCGATATCACTTAATGCGGATAAAAACGTGTGGATGGAAACATAGCTTGTGTTTATGTTGTTGTCTGTTTTTTTCTAACATCAAAAGACATCAGATTTGTTTTAATGTTGATGAAAAATAGACACAACTGAAACCTTTTACAAAGCAGAGGGATTTCCGTAATCATTAAGTTTTTTTTTTCTGGACTTTTCATCTTTTTTCTGTGTTTGGTCATAAGATGTTGGGACCTCACTCACACATCTACTAGTGTTTAAATAGAGACCATACAATCCTTGATTCAGATTTGTAAACCCCATTTAAAACAAGAGATCCCTTTCTCTCTCTTCCTCCTCGCACGCACACATCCAATCAGTCAGTCCCATGGGGTCACAAGAAGAAATCCCTTCTAAATGTCCTCTGCTTTGGACAAAGGCCTTTATTAACTGTTGACAAGGAAGAACAATGGGCATAAACAATAGAGAACAGCAACCTGCTGTTCCTTAAAAACAGAACCGGTGGCCTCGTAAACCAAAATTTTAAATATGGCGCTACTAACTGTCAATTATCTAAAATACTTTTTTAATATTGGTTTGTACAGACTGAAATGAATAACTACTTTTTTTTAAATGGTACCTTAACTAACCATTTCAAAAATGCTCCTCTGACCCTTTTAAAAAGTGTCCTGGGCAGCATGTGCATAGGTGGGATTGAGTCAGTGGCGGGTCGTGCATTTCACACCTAGCCTCCCTTGTTGTTGTCTTGTCCTTCAAGGGTTATAATAGTCCCTTGTCAGATGTTACAATAGTTTGAAATGTTTGAGAGAAAAAAAAAAATCGATCATAAATTTACAAGACAAATTAAGAAGAAAATCATATTCAGCACGGAAAAAAACGAGGCAAAAAAGCATTATAGCCTACTCGCCAAAACTGTTACTGATTTTTTTTTTTTTACATAAAATCCATCCTAATTTATTTCTTCAAAAATACTTAAATTACTCTGTTGTACACTATCTGTGCGTTTCAGTTCCAACACTAGTCCTTTCTATCGAGGCTATTGCTGAAAGTTGAGTGTGTCCCGTCGTCTGGGCTGAGAGTGTCTGCTCGACAGAAGCAGTGGACACAGGGACAGTCACCGCAAAATATGACGATGTGTACAGCTGACCCATGCTCTCAGCGGGACTTTTGCCTTCAAATCATTCGTGGCATACATTAGCCTACTGTTTTTACCTGGACAGATCGCGTTAAGCTGTATAAGGCTGAATAAGGGTTTATTTTCCGGTAGGTTTGAACCTGCTGGGGGTCGAGGAGGGAAAGAAACATTAATTTGTGGGTTGAAAAACTATTAAATCAACAGGAATATATTTTAGTTTATGCAGTTCGCTACAGATTCGGCTAGATAGCTCTGATTACCAGTGATAGTACGCGCTCTGACCATCCAATCAAAGGACGTGAAAATGCAGACATTATTGTAGCCTACGCCTGCTAGATGGCCCCGCTGTAGTCGAAGCGAAATCTGATTGGCTGATTAAATCTGACTGATTATCTGATTGGTTAAAGCAACGGTTTCATTGCCATAGAGAGCCTAAGTCCCTCCCCTCCGCTTCCGGCTCATGGGACCTTATTTCGGAAAAAAATATGTATGGTAGTCAATGGCGAGAGACAACTTATCTTTTTATTCCGTCTGAACTGTGCCCTGAATTCCGTCTGAACTGTGCCCTGAACTGTGCCATATGATGTTTGTCAATTTAAAAGATAATTCTGAAAGTCAAGAAAGTCGCATTTTGTCATAAAACTGAAGAGTAACATTTAGTTTTATGTGAAAATCATTCAATGAACTACATCAACCGGGAAGCGAAACAACGAGCAAGGTCCATTGCTCGTATGTGTGCAGTCTGGTACAAAACACTCAGGCATGACAGCGTAACGTTAAGATTATAACGTAAGACTTTAGAAAAAATGACAGACGTTAGCTTCAGTAAAGTTAGCTTCATTCATTGAGAGAAAATGTGCGCCTTTTGGGTTTGTAGTCTTTGTAATTACGTATTTTCACAGTCTTATACCTCAACAGTTTTACATCAAACTGCGACTTTCTTGACTTTAAAATGTATCTTTTAAATTGATAAAGATCATATGTGTAATTGGGCACAATTCAAACGAGATCAAAATATTTGTTGTCTCTCGCCATTTACTACCATACAATATTTTTTCCCGAAATAAGGTCCCATGGTGGTCGACCGGAAAGGGAGGGACTTAGGCTCTCTATTCATTTTAAGCTACAGGCGCCCGCACTGTCGATTCTGAAGGCCTGAAGGCAGATTTATTTGACCCTGGCAACGCATGATGGCTGAAATATGATTGTATAAAAGCGCTAAAATAAATATATACACTACTGGAAGCAGCGCAACCAGAGAAAAGCTATGAAATTAAGATAATGGACTATTGGGAATAATTTAATACTCATTCATGGGAAAAAAATATTACAGAGCAAGTCAGTGATTCTGATAGTGTTTAGGCCAAAGAAAGGCCTTGCTGGCCCTGACCGCCCACCACTGGATTGAGTGAATCTACAGTATATGGCTGAGTAAGTGGGTGCATTTCTAATTAGACTAGTTAATGACCACTGTTCTTTCTCATATTAATCAAAATCCCCATCTCTTTACACAAACATAGTATCAGGTAAAAAGACTGACAGCTGACCGTACTAGAGACAGGGTGTTAGATTGAGATCTTGGAACGTTGGATTGATTGATGATATTATTCTTTTGCAAATTGGGATTTGCAGGGGAAGCCAGAAGCTTTGCTGAAATGACTTATTTCAAACAGTCCTCAGTGCATTCCATCTCAGTCCATCATAAGCCGCAGATGTGAAGCAGACCATTAAGTGTGTGTGTGTGTGTGGGTACGAGGTTGTGTATTGACGTCCTGTCTGCCTAATCGCATTCCTAAGTCTCTCATCGTGTTTTCCCTGGCTGTGATGATCTGTTCCGAGCAGCACCAACGACCTTGGCTTTGGCCTTGTTTCAGACTCCATTGTGAATGATTGTTCAGCGCTAGTATTAACAGGGAGGCTGGCAAGGACCGGGCACGAACTGGATCACATGATTCAATTCAGCCCTGTGGTTCTGCATGCCATCGATAACTATTTTTATTTTATTTTATTCGCATGACACTCAACACACTCTTGCCTCTGTCCTTGGGGGACAGTGAGCGAGCTCAGGCATAGGGATCTAGAATATTAATAAGCCCCGAGTTTGTCTCGCCCTGGAATTCATGCATCCCAATGATGCAGACATTCCAGGGTCAAACATATGGCTTTGGATTAGATGAGAAAGAATGAAACAGATGTAAATATAGGCAGATAACCCCAAAACCGCCAAAACATCTATGAGATGCCACCTACGTCACTAGAAATAGAACACCCCCATATTGGCGACCGATCTCGCCCGGTATGGCCGCCCAAACTGCCCATTTGAATGAGAGAGAAAGACAGAGATACATGGATAAAATTTTAATTTTAGGCCCCGATCCTTATTTGTTACCCCCAGTTTCCTTTTGTCCTTTATTATCTGCCCCAAACTTCCCCCAATTTGCCTTCCATAAAATATATATTTATCCTGTGCATAACCCCTCCCCATACAGTGGGGATCGCTTGAAGCTCTCTCTCTCTCTCTCTCTCTCTCTCTCTCTCTCTCTCTAAGACATAACCGACATATTTTACGTGAATACTCTCAAAAACGGACATTTAAATATAACGTTGTGTGTATTTGTCCATTCAGACACGAAACAGAGCTCAATTCATTACTCGCGCGCTGTATAGGGGTCTATGCTGCACGCTTCGGGTCGGGTGTATGCGCACATAAAGATGATGGTATAGAATAAAATACCAGTTCAGGGTTCCTCTTTCGGCTGTTGTTGCAGCCAACTGCACAACATATTGCAGGCATTACTGAGACCGTCGGTCATCAAGATGGCGGCGCAAAGCTACAGTGACGTCATGTGACCCGAACGAATAATATTTTGAACATCAAATACCTAGAGGAAACCTATACAGAATTAAGTACCAATAAAATCTGACGTGACGTGTTCACACCAATGCACATAATGTTCTGTTTATTATAAGCATGCAATATTGTTATGTCATCTGCCGCTTTGAATGCTCATGTTCTTTAAAGCAGATTGGCTGTCAATGTTTTTATCATTCATCAGCTGGAAAACACTAATTTTTAAGGTGATTCCAACGATATTGATCCTCTGTGCCATTATTGTTATAGTCAAATCTTTTATATATATATATATATATAAAATGATATCTTTATCGTTATAGTTTTCATCCTTGGTATGACCGGGCCTTAACTCAAATATCTTTCAGGTTAACTAGAAATTGCATATAGAAATTGCATGTAACTAGAAACTTGTACTATATAAAACATAAGCTGGTTAATATCATTAAACAACATGAATCATCTTTAAACATGGAAAAAGCTCCACTCTTCAACACAATCCTAACTCCAAAAATCCAGAATCATAACAGATATTATTCTAAATCCCCACATAATAGTACATCAAGCACTAACCAATTTCCTATTTTCTCATCTGAAAAACACATAAAATAACATTTACTCTTCTATTCCAGTCCCATGAAAATAATGCTGGGAACTAATAATCCACTGCCTATTTTTTTATTTTTTTATTATTATTTTGTTAAGGCAACAAGAATCATTAATGTAAGTCCCAAAACAAATGGATTAACTTCAATTTTACAAATGTAAGATTGAGTCCAATAAAATAAGTTGAAGCAAAATGTTTAAGAATTGTGTTGCATTAGCTTATTTTAATTGAGTAAATTGAACTAGCAGCAGTAAAAAAACTTTTTGAGTGAAAAGCAATCATGAAAAGTCACCTGCATGACTCATGAGTTCTCAGAAACACTTAGCAACCAATGCTAAATTATGGCTATTTCTTTAAAATGTTGATTAAAAAAAGATGCATGATGACATCTCCCCCAATCTACTGCACACGTATGCCAGTATTTCTGCTGAGTTTTTATTGTCATAAAACTTGTTAGCATCTTGTGCTGCGGTTTAAGCAAAAAATGTTTACTATCTGCTTATTTTCCCAAGGTCCCCATGCATTATTTCTTCTCTGAACTCTACTCTGAGTATCACAGCAGCTTTTCTCTTCCTTTGGTTGCCATAAGTCTGGTGGGAACTCTGGTGAGAAGTGCAGATGTTGAGCCATACCTCAGTGTTACTTTCAAAGTCGTACCACAGCGCGAAAACCATCTCATCCCCCTTGAGCTTCAATCTTTCTCTTTCTGCCAGAATAGAACTGTATGTGCTCCTTACTCCCCAATTCCATGGATATTACCTTTCATGGGATTCTAAAATCTGTCGGTATCCATTCGAGGCCCTTGAGGAGGGCAGCCAGCGCATGTAGATTGCACCTCAACCCTGCTGAACAGGGAAACAGAGTACTCTTAATAGAGCACATCAGCCCAATGATCCTGAGCCCTCATCAAACCATTATAATATCGCTCTCTAATAGCTCTCACGAACTTTGAGGTTCAGTCTGAATTGGACAGTTTTCCCTGAGCAGCTGTAAACCGGCAGCACTCCAGTGGAAAAATGTGGCCGTGGTGTTCTACTGCTTTGCAGATGACAAAGAAAATATGAGCGGGAATACGAGCTCTATGAATGGGAACTTTGGGATGCGAATAGAATTTAAGAAGGTGGAATATGTGTAACACAAACTGTGATGCAGATGATCTTCGCTCTACTTCATTAGTGGCTGGAACAGTTGCAAAGGCGTAGCCAGGCTTGGGAAAGCAGACCTTTTTCAAACAAAATGGCTCAATCTGAGCAGTGCGGCCTGGTCCGGCCGGGACTTACAGGTTTTCTGAATCACGCACCCTTGAAATTGTGCAGCAGGTTTGCCAGGTTCCTGGCCGTGCTGGCAGCTGAAGGAGTACTGTAGGTCCAGGCATGCAGGGGCGCCAGAACGTTCTCCATCTGCCGCGAGCTGCTCCCTGCTGCCCCGCGGCTGCTCTGGCCTAATTGAGTGATGCAGCTCCTGTCCCTCATAATGTCCTTTATTTGAATTTCAACACACAAACACAAAGAAACACTAGTTCATGCACATGCCACATGACATGACATGATCCTAGCCTGACAAACAGTGGGGTTTCAGGGCATGTTTGGGTCATGTCATTTTTCAGGCGGATTTCCATCGTAAGCTTCTTAAACAGAATCACTGGACGGAGTCCGATGGCTTAGACTAAGTTTGATAGCATTCTGTGGTGGAAATGACATTTTAAATATTTGTCTCCTTTGTCTTGCTAAGGATAATTTCATAGCTGTTATGTTTTTGTACAATTAAAATCATTCTCATATTCTTTGCATAACTTGACTAAATTACAAATATTTACAGATAATTACAGAAAAAAAATGCACAATACAAATAGTTTGTTTACAAATTATATTAACCTTGATTTTTTTCAGACATGATGAAGGCATGGAAAAATGTCATTAAAAGAGATTGAATATGACCTTCATATATCAAAAAGGACAAATCAGTTTGCTTCAATAAAGATTAACCTCTGTATTTTTTATTACAGGCACTTTTATGTCCCAGTTATATTCTTACATCAAGCCCCAAAGGAATCTTTCAAAGGGTAAAGGTTAATGCAAAAAAATGCATCCTAATTTAGGACATTACAATTGCTATGATTTCAAACTTAATGGCTGTGTTACATTGTTAAACTGATATTTTTGCACATTGTATATCCCCCTGATCCTACATTGTTAAAAGCATACAGTGTTTCATGGCAGTTCATCTGTCTGCTTGTTGAGAAGCGGGCGCATGCACTGTTTTCTGAGGTCAGGCTCTGAAGGCATGATGGAACGAGATGAGAGCAAAGCTGACGTGTCAATCAGCAAGACCAGGCGCTGGGACGACAAATGAAGTGTTGTGCTAGTGAGGGTATGGGGTTAATGCAATTACAGTGAGACTCAGCAGGGTCGAACCTCACACCTAAACCCATCCCTCTCCCTCTCTCCATTCACTACATTACAGGTCACTCCAGGGCCAATCATAGGGCTTCCTCAGCCCACTCTGATCCCGATCCGCCCCGCTGTGGGAACACCGTTCCCGGTGCCCTTGCTAACTGTGTTTAGTCTCCAGAGCTTCACGGAGGTAAACCCAGTCTGGATCGAAGCCTCTCATGTGATATGATAGAGGAAGGTTCTGACATTAATTAGCGAGGCACCGTGGGCCGTGAAATCCAATAAGGCCATGTAATGGTACACAACGTACGCGAGCGATGGGGAGACATTAAAGTGGACGCCTGTCTGCCACCATGATGTCTGAAGGGCGACCCTGCACTTCCTGCCCAGGGCCAAGAGGCACAAACAGAGAGTAAGGTTACTGTCATAATGCGAAACAGACCGCGAGTGTGCGAGGAGAGGAGAACGAGCGAAGGAAGGAAAAGAAGACAAGTCAAGTAGGTGTGAATGATATAGAAGAGTGTCCACGATAAAAAAAAAATATATTTAAAAAAACTAGCTTATAACTCATGTTACAAGTTCTTAGTAGTGTTTGTATTCATGCTGGTTTTAAATGGTTTTTAATTTCTTTTCTTTTTTTCAATAAACTTTTCAATCTAACATCATCGTCCATCAGGTAAAAATCAATAATATATTTTCCATTCCCCTTGAATGGATGTGTGCAAATATCTAAAAGGAGTAGTTCACTTTTAAAAAAAACTTTTGCTGATAATTTACTCACCCCCATGTCATCCAAGATGTCCATGTCTTTCTTTCTTCAGTCGAAAAGAAATTAAGGTTTTTGATTAAAACATTCCAGGATTTTTCTCCATATAATGCACTTTACTGGGCACCAAACGGTCCAAGGTCCAAATGACAGTTTCAGTGCAAACTGTTCAAATGGCTTTAAACGACACCAGACGATGAATAAGGGTCTTATCAAGCGAAACGATCGCTCATTTAAAAAAAAAAAAAAAAAGTTTAAGTTTTATAAGCTCACATGCTCGCCTTGCTCTGTTCTGTGTGACTCTCCTGTTCGAACTCGTTCATCAAAATGAACAAATCTTTTCCTGAGTCAATTCGTTCATTTCGTTCGTTAAATGAATCAAATGACTCGAAAAAAGATTTGTTCATTTTGATGAACGAGTTCGAACAGGAGAGTCACGAACGTGCATCACAGAACAGAGCAAGGCGAGCATTTGAGCTTATAAAACTTAAACTTTGTTATTTATTTTTTAAATGAGCGATCGTTTCGCTTGAGAAGACCCTTATTCATCGTCTGGAATCGTTTAAAGCCCTTTGAACAGTTTGCAGTTTGCACTGAAACTGTCTTTTGTACCTTGCACCGTTTGGTGCCCTGTAAAGTGCATTATATGGAGAAAAATCCTGGAATGTTTTCATCAAAAACCGTAATTTCTTTTCAACTGAAGAAAGAAAGACATGGACATCTTGGATGACATGGGGGTGAGTAAATTATCAGCAAAAGTTTTTTTTAAAAGTGAACTACTCCTTTAAAACCCCTTACTAGTCGGCCCCAATTTTGGCAAGTGAAGCATTCATGACATACCCAAAATAAAAAGGTTGCTGCTCTTAAGTCATTCTGAATAGACACATAACCAACATATATTTAGAAAGCCAACCCTTGAGAGTTTACATTTCAAGACTCAAAATTAATCAGACTGTTATTAATATTGAGATATATAAGCTCAAACATAAAAACAAAAACAACAAATATTAAGAACATATTTATTAAATGTATACAAATATTATGTGAATTTAGGATAGCAACTTGAAACCACAACTAAAGTGTAGCCACAATTGTGGTCATGCTTCATTTAAAATCTGAGGATGATATTTCTAAAATTATGCATTTTATTAAGCCTATTGTGAAACCATGTCAGGAGAGAGTTTAGAGAAGTTTTATAGGATGCTAATATAAGATTCTCATCAAATATTTTATTGCCCTGTAAACACCCATTTACAGTCTCTGACTAATGTCTGGCGAGGAGAACTGGCCCATTCATGTTCTTTTCATTTAATCGACCAACATTTCACACCTATGCCGGTATGAGTCTTAATCTTCATTATTCTTTTATCCTTATTCTTTTGTTTGAATTCAGCCATTATAGCCTATATTGGCCATCTAAACCTCTCTGATCCCACCCTACATGATCAATCCATCTATTATATTAAGTCTTGTTAGAAAACAAACAATTCTTGGAACTTTAAATGCGAATTATTATTTTTTTTAAATGATTGTATGAAATGGAATAGCTTCTGCAAGCAGGTGCATTAGCACAAGTAGCCTCGAGCTACATGACACAATTTAATGTATTAATATTACACTTTTATTCAAAGTTCACTTTAAAACAACATCGAGTATTTGTATCATATGCCGGTCGCGGATTAAAATGGTTTCAAGTCATGAAAAGATTTTGAAATATGTTATATTTAGCATTTCAGATGAAGCTATGGGCTAGCCTTTCCTAGCATATGCATTCTGTAAACATTCTGTATTGATATGAAAACCCCAAATCGCACGAAAATCAAACACAAAACACATAATATTTCAATCGTGCATTTATTAGTTCCTTGTTTCGGGTGAAGAGATGTCAGTTTCGCTTTGTTATCACGGATGTCCAGTATGAGGAAGTGTACACATGACGCGTCATGCAGAAGAGGTCACGCTGGACCACGTGAGATGATTGACAGCTGTACAGCGAATGATATAGCTTTGAGGTCAAATGTGACGCGATTCAGGAAGAGACGACACACATCTCGCTCCGTTCGCTGTCTGAGCTCTTTAGATCGCACATTTCAGTGGTAAATGAATAGAAATGTCATTCTTTATGAAGAAATATTTTACTAGCATGTGATAATTATTAATCATTTCTCCAAATATGCGCACAATTGGACTAATAGCCCTGGTGGATGCTGTATATTGTATGTATTTGAACACAAATAAACCGGAGAACACGAGAATTAATGTTTTATGAGTGATGATTTCTATTCAAAATAACGAACATTACAGATTAATTATTTTGCACTCCTGGCATAAATTAAGAAATTAATATCACTGCAAACCAGTTAAATCATAAGCAGTGGTCAAACATCGAAGCTGTAGACTTCAACCTTTCTTATGATGCTGCGTTCGTCCAGATCAAGTAAGAGTTTGATGTTTTGACAAGTAATGACTTTTGAACAACACTAATCCGGGATCACCAGTGATCCCTGCCTATCAAGGGAAATCATTATTTCCAATAAATAAATAAAAGTTTACAGCTGCTCAAAATTAAATATATTTTGAAAGTCTATACAATATATAAAACAAAACATATTCATTAAAAATGTATTTTGACAATAAAGTAATGTGTTGTCATAAAAAAATAATATTTTCTGCTATCACATTTTAATCACATTACTCTGATTTGATAAATATAACTTTTTCAAATATAAAAAAGCAGTTTTGTTAAAAAAATTCTAAGAAATAAAAATAAAAGTCTAATTCATAAAGTATTATTTTATTCTCTAATTTGATATCTGAACAGTTGTATCACACTGACATTTATTTTACTTAATTTCCGCCTAACATTTTTTTTATACAAAAGTGAAAAACATACTCATCATAGAAGAGGTGTAGGCTACATGAGCTATTTTATGTATAAATAGCATTTTTATGTATTTTTTTTTTTTATAAATGAGCATCATGCAATTGACCCAAATATATTTGTTTATGCTTGGATGTTAATAAGAAAATGGGAATCGTGACCACAACAACAGACCATGGCACCGTTTTTACAGTCATTTACCATTAAATACTTATAGTCATAGCAAACTATTACATTTTAATGACTCTCACTACATATATATCCCAATAAGGCAAAAGTGGTTTATTAAAAGCAAAAAGATTAAAAAAGTATCCCTGCCAGGAACACAAAACAAATTCCAATTACCTCGCCCCACAATTCTTAAAACGCGCTGCGCTCAGCGGGAGGAAATGGGCTACTTCTGGAGCATAACATAAGCTCTGAGTTAACTCAGACAGAAAATACCAACCTTAAACAAACACACACGTGTATCGATGCCCATTTTCAGAGAAGCAGATACAGCGGGTTTATGTCACACAAAGGGAGGAAAAAAACAGAAACTCTCATGCAAACAAACAGTGAGACCCTAACAGATCTCAAACTGAAACCATATGATAAGATCCACAGTTCACGGAAAGTCTGGCGTTCCAGCGCCCCAACCGGCCCCATCCACTGTCCTGAGCCGTTTCTCAGGGTTATGTATTCAGAAAAGTCTGAGCGTGAAATTGCAGAGGCAGAGATTTGCATCTGCTCACCTAATACTACTGGAATGCTCATGAACTCTAGGCACTTCTAAGCTCTGAAAAATGCATCTTCCCAAAGGACAAAGATGTTTTGAATTTCTTCACAACACGGTATGAAAAATGTATATTTATGATTTATAATGCAATCAATGGATTTGGCTGCCTCTGAAATTTTAGATTTGGCACAAAACACATGCAGCACACACAAACGCTTCCCTTAAGCAAGTCACAAACAAGATACTCTAAACGTATATGAATCAATACAGTTGTGAAGGTAACCAAACTGTAAGGCCAAATCATTAGATTGTAGCTAAGCATTAAAAAACCCAGTGGTTTCCTTATTCCAAGTCTGTCAATCTCAGTTTGGGCCAAGAACAAAGATGCGAAATTATAGACTCTAACTGACAGCCATTCCAGTTTCTGGTGGTCAGTCAACAGGGGAGAAGCCGTCCCCCCTGAGGGCTTGACTAATGGACAACTCTCAGTCTCTGAGAGATGGACTTGGAAGAATGCCGTCTAGGGATTTTCTTCCCCATGGTGTGAACGCTGTACAAAGCAGCCTGTAAGAAAGCTTATGCAGACATGAAAAAGGTGCCATCTCCATGCACCGGGCAGCAAATGTTACTAGTTATAATTGTTTCCTATGAGACAAAGAGTGGTCTTCATCTGGGAGTGAATGGGGGCTCAGAAAGCCAAATCCTCCACTGAGCCACATTCAAATTTCAGGATGTTTCTTGACTAATTGGAGACATTTAAAGACTAAAAAGTACAATGGGCTTTGTTCAGAATAGCATACCATTTGTATTATATAAAAAATATGTGTCATAGACCATAATAGACTCCTTAGACTCTAAATAATGAATTTGAGCTATTACCTCTGGGGCAGAGATTTAGAATGCCAGCGTTTTTTTCTAAATAGGGGCAAAAAATATACTGACGGCGAAGTTTCTTTTTTCGTTCTTTGCATACAAGTAAAAAATACCTTTGAAGCGTTATACTGTTAACGAACAACCACACGCCGTCCACGCTGCTGAGAGTGATGTTTGGATGAATATGTATGTGCTGTTTTCTCAGTAACAAAATAAACACAACTAAAATGACAGCGGTGAGAAAACAGCAGTTAAAAAAGCCTCTGATTGTAGCGATGTGGATATGTTTGCACAAGCTCTACAATTTACCAGTATCATGTCAACATATGAGGTAATTGAAATTACACTGTTGTGATAGTTTAAAAATAAAGTAAGTTATCTGACTATGTGAGATGAGTTTGAATTAATCCCTTTTCTTTGCATGACACATTGACCTTACAGTACAGAATCGCTCTTTTTGCATTAACCTGAAGATTGTATAAGCATTCATTTAATGTGTCATTGAACAAAAGAGAGGCTCTCAGGAGCACATTTAACCATCACATTCTTAGAATTTCCCCTCACATAAATATCAGTCTACAAGCTGAAGGCCTTGTTTTTTTTTAAGTTTTGTAACAAGTTTTGTTCACACATTGGCAACACAAAAAGCGATAAATACATAAAAATTCTTACATATACCTTTTCATGAGTTCACACTTACATACAGTTAAATAGAGTAAAGGTAATGCGTATTTGGCGTGCTGTCCGAGGGGAGGGCTCAGAGCTCGGAATTTGGCCCAAACCCAGAGAACTCCCCCCATCCCAGGTTAGGATAGAAATAGTTAGAAGTGAGGAGATGGGGTGGTGGAGGGATGCTGGAAAACTGAACAGAGGTAAGTGTGCTGTATATATACAGTATACCTCTTATCTCGTTAATTGTGTTGATTAACTGAATGTGCTCCTCCCGTGTGAGTTAGGTTAATTATCTGAACATGCTCCTACCAAACTTTGTTAATAAAACATCATTAAGGGTTTATTTACACAACAACGATATGCTTAAAACGGAGAAGTTTTTTCTTTGAGTTTTCAGCATATTGGACCATGGTCAAAACGATCTCCATGAATCCGCGAAAACGACTAAAAAACGCTGTATTCTCCTGCCAGGCCATTAGATGGCGATGAAACCCTATAGATTGAACACGTAATACACGTCGTATGACATCATCGTTTTCAGAGATTCACGTTTTTGTTGTTTACATGGAGACCGTTTTCAAAAGATTGCACTTTAAAATTTGTTTTCAAAAGTTTGCGTTTTAATCCACCCAACGTCCAAAATGCATACAAAGTTTTATGTGTTTAGTTGAAAACAGTGTCGTGTAAACACCCTTAGTTTTGTTACAAGCCGTTCACACATTGGCAATACAAAAAGCCATTAATGCATGTAAAATTGTACATATACCCTCTTTAAATAGCAAAAACAACAGGTGCCACGTGACAAAGCCATCTTAGCAATGTGTTACCTGCTTATGCATAATTACACTTTAGCCATTAATCTGGAAACAGCAAAGAATAATTACAAATATTATTCAGACTCGTTGTATCTGACCAATCAGAGAGTTCTGGACATCTAAGCCCCGCCCACTTAAGAAATCTCATATAGCTTAACTCATAATTCCACTTCTCTGAAGGAAGCCCTCATGGATGGATATTGTTTACAGGACCACTCACTATGAAACTCGCTCTTTGACAAGGTTGCAAAACAGAACAGTTCACAAATTCGAAAAAGTGCCACTGACAGATGAGGTCTGTCCTAACGCATGGCATATCAGCTTTATTGTAATATTTCCTCAAGGCTGAGGAAGCTGAAAGAGAACATAAAATATGCTCCATCTGTTCTGACAAGGAGAAAGAGAGCAAGGTAAAGGGAGAGAGAAAGACTGAGAGAGCAAGAGAGAGAGAGTGCTCCACGCAACAGTGCGCACAGAGGCTCTGGGAAATGAAAACATTTTTCTCTTGGGTCTTCTCACCCCATAAAACAGAGCCAGTGACTCGTCCGCCCATCTGTTCCTTTATCCACAAGAGTAAGAGAGGAGACCGACAGAAAGAACGACGCAAATGAGACTTTAGGTGCACATAGATGAGTAAGTTCATTCCACTCAACTTTTTCAGACTTTAAGGGGATAGTTCACACAAAAATGCAAACTAACCCTTCATGTCATTCCAAACCTGTACGGAAACACAAAAGTTTAGCAGAAGGCTCACACTGCTATTTACATTTAAATATAAAACTAATGTGGATAGGGTCGCTACAAAAAAGCCCCTTGCGCGTTATACTTACACTGAATCCATAAAAAAAGCAGTAAGCAGCTATTTTTGCACATTTTGCCTTTAGCCATAGTTTACCAACAGCAAGTTGGATTCCAATTTGTATTGTGCACTATTCCATGCTGATTTGTAGTGATAGTGCAAGTAACGTGTTCATACTGAAATTTCCAACAAGAAGAAGTGCACTTCAAATGCCACTTCAAATTTAAGTGCAAAAAAGTGTGGAATGTTGGACACTTCATGAACTTAATGGTTGCAGCTTTAATTACATAGCAGAGGGGGACTGATCAACCAGACTACAATACTTCTGTGCCCAAATAGCACAAAAATGCCTGGTGAAAGTTATTTTGGTATAAAAAAGTACTCATTATCAAACTTTTCCAAACTATATTTACCTCAATGCCACATGATAGTTTTGTGTGAGGAAAAGGCCACTCAAACGTGGCTATTTTTTACTGAATATCTAATAGCCTTCTTGGTTTGCAAACACCAAGTGTAAACAACATTATGCTACACTACTTATTAGTACTACATATGCTAATTAGATGTACAAGAATTTTTGAGAAAATTTTGTTGCATTTCTAATGAAAAAAAAACCCCTGAAAAAAATCTACTTTTGTGATCCATGTAGTTTTGAAAAACATGAGAGTGAGTAAATGATGCCAACATTTTCAACTATCCCCTTACACCCACCACACATCACGAGCATCCACTCACAGAGCAAAATGAGGAGTGACAAAGCCTGAGTTTCATAATGATATGAAGACTTTAGCCACTGGATATTTCTTATTTAGCATCTGATTGTGTAGAATGGATTTATTGAACTCATTTATGCTGAGTAACAGTTTAATTGAGGCCAGTAAAGAGTCTCTCATTATCTAGATTGCTCTGTCAGACCAGGAAATGAATGGGTATGCGTCTCTTCCAAACACTGCACTGATATACATAGCCTGATACACACATATGCGCACACTCATTCTTGAACATCTATCTTTGTGTGGACATTCACTGACACAATGCAATCTCCTTACCCTAACCCATGCCCATCTCAACTATACCTAACCCAAACCCTTACCCCTAACATACCCCTGACCAAATTATAACCTTATCCCTAAAACCAAGTCTTGACTCTCAAACAGGTTTAAAGGGGTCTCAGAAAGTGAGGACCGGCCAAAATGTCCTCACTTTACTCTCTTTGTCCTCACTCCGATGGTCTAAAACTCAAACTGGTCCTCACATAGATAATTGTACACATGTAGCTGTTGGAGCACACACACACACACACACACACACACGCACGCATGCACGCACGCACACACACATAAAACAGAAGGACAGCGATCATTAAAGCATGTGTTGCTGACCAATACAATGATGAATCCGAAAATTTGGAGAGACAAAACATTACGTAATTCAATGTTTCTGCTTATAGAGACAGATGGGAGTGTTGCAGATATCTCATCAGAGCTCCTCACATGCTTATCTCTACAAATCAACTTCTTGGTTGCTATTTTTAAAAGGTTCTTTCTGAAATATGAGCTTTTTATGAGCCAATAGAGTATTTTATAGTATAATAGTCCAACACAAACACAGTTAGCCTATGTAGAAAAGTCTTGGCACCCGTGGATGATGTGTGATAGAACAGGCTCATGGACACAAGGATACATCACTTGTTTCTAATTCGTCACATTCTCAAGGCTGAGGAGAACATAATCTCTTAGCATAGCAAGCATAGCATGGCATTGTGTACCATTCTGAAGGAAGACTGATGAGATTTTAGCTCTCATCCCAAAACATTTACAACATCCCAAAAAGCATTTACATATTAATCAATGTTACTAATGTTAACAGGTGTATTTATATTAACTAAAGTTAACAAGGATTAGTAAATACTGTACCAAATGTATTGCTCATTGTTAATGTTAACTAATCAGCTGTTCTTTCGCCACTTAAACACACACACACACACACACACACACACACACACACACACACACTCACACAATGAGGGCTATCTACCCAGGCAGAAGGAGGAGATATGGCTGTCATTCCCTGTGTTGGCTGCTCCAAAAATACACATTCCTGGGATGACATTCCTGCCAATGAGAGTGAGCTCACGATACACACCGTTTGATAAAATATCCAGAGCAGGAGGGCAAACAAAAAGACTGAGTTCATGGTGAAACGACGAGAACAGTTATATCCTGCATTGTATTTAGACCTGCATGTAGGGTTGAGTATTTAACTGCACTAATTAAAACGGGAATTGAGAGTGGGAGACAATGCTTAGCTTTCCATCCGTGACCTTCTCTTCCGATCTCACATACAAATTAGCCCAAAAATGTCACACTACAACTTCAGCTTCATGGCTGGATTCATACATTCTTGAAGTAACATTTATTTTCACTAGAGAATTACCATAAACAGTATACATTCGTTCAGGACTTCATTAGCGGGTGGAAATCGAGCCCCTGGAGTTTTAGCCAGCTGTTTTTAAGTGTACTAAACTAAACAAACAGCATGTTTGAGCCTTGCAGGCTGTAGTATTCATGTAATGCCAAAAATAAATGTAAAAATATTATGTCTATGTAGAAGGAACAGTAATGAGTTTGGCTTTTGATGCTGTGAGGAGGAACAGGATGGAAAATTGTCATTAAATACAGGAAGCGAATCACAGATGTAATCCTGTCTGGATCTATATAGGCTTACTAATTATTAGCCTACTCATTCATTCAAAACTCAAATGCCAAAACACCAATCAATCAGCTCATTTCTTTTCAATCTAGTGACATTTGTGGTCTATTGTGTCCCTTATGACTGATTAACAGGATACTTACATTCTTGAATGTAACTTTGTTTTGGCATGTAATGCCAAATAAATGCAACAATTAAATAATTTACTTTAAAATATCGAATCAGTGTTAAACTAATAAATCAATGTTGATAATTTTTTTTAAAATTAAAATATCATCCAAATTGCATTTTCTATTTATCATAAAATTAATTATGCAAAATCCACATAAATGGTCTTTATAAGCTTTATAAGTTTTCAAAAATGCTTTTAAGAGGTTGGACAATATGGGCTACAATCTCAGGTTTTGGGATTGGCACAATATTTTCATATTTTTTTCCACACAAGTTTACATAGGTTTGCAGTATTCGATTAATTACTGTTTAAACGAATAATTAATGTAGACCCTTTTTTTTCTATTCGCACCAACTAGCCTGTAAATACCACCTGTAACCACCATAGTGACATAATGACTAAAGTAAATATCAAAGATGGTGACGCAAATATTTCCTGTAAACTATTATAACAACTGATACGACACTGGTTCATCAGTTCCTTCCCTCGGGTCATTTTGACCCGAAACTTATTTTCGGTGTTCATCAGAGGGATCCAAGACACTTGCACTTGAACCACAAATAGACAAAAATTAAAATGTAATGGATTCGAGGAGTTTTGTGGTTGAAATTTAAAAAAGTAACAAATCCTTCCCTGGCGGTTCAATTTGACACCCTTAGGAATGAATGGAATGCGAGGAATGCTTCAGTACACATAGAAAAACCTAAAAATGCTCAAAATTCAAACTAAAAATGCTAAAACTGTACCAAAAAATTATTTTATAATATCTACTAGTGTATCTGAATGCATACTGAAGAAAAACTGACTTTAGGACCCAGCGGAACAGCTCCTTTGCTCCAAATAGAGCTATAAGGCCACCTAGTGGCAAGAGTCATGAAATACCATGTTATATATCTTTTTTTTCTTCCACGAGAGGTCGGCAAAGACACCCAATGTAAGATATTTTGAGCTGAATTAAAAGGGTTGTGGATGAAATTGTGAGTTATTTTGAGTTTAAGTAGAAAGAATGTGAGGAATGAATTTATTATTTATTGATCAAATCTAGTCATTTAAAGGTAAAAAATAAAATAAAAAATATCAAGAAATCTAAAAACAAATTGCATTAAAAATAGAAAAAAAAATATTAATCAAAATTAAATTAAATAAGTTTTCTGAAAAACAAAAACAAAATAGTAGCCTATAATTTTAGGGCTTCGGGTCATTTTGACCCGCGAGGGAAAGATGTGTTACAAAGTGCTTTGGAAGGATGAGGGTTAAATCTTACGACATCAGCTTTAGCCTTTAACTGTTACCTGAGTTGAGACTGAGAGGAACACTCAACACATAGAGTGAGTTGCGGGGAAAACTGACGCAACCTTCAGACAGCTGAGCTCTCCTCTCATCATATCATATCTTCGTAAGTTCGTAGACACACATGAAACCTGTTCTCTGCCAAGTGGTCACTGTATAATAAGAATTATCTACCTAAATTACTTTACTCCTACTTTACTCCTTAAATTCCCGTTGAAACAAACATACGCGCGTGGCGTCCGCGTGACAGAAACGCCGATCCGTTCACCGAAAATGCGTTTTTCAGTCGCGAAAGGGGTGTGAGTTCAAACATAGAATGCTTTTGTCACTCTCGTAAAAAGCCAACTCTGCATGAACAACCATATTAAGCACTCAAAAACAGGACAGACAACTTTGTTTTTGCTGCTTTGTGATCGTCGTCAATATTTTATAACCTTTTCAATCAAATAATAAAAACAAAACTGATTTTCAGGCACAAATTGCATCGTTTCCTGAGAATGACCTGCTTGTGAATGCCACAAGATAGACATTATCATTTCAATAAATTCAGCCAAAATAAAATCTCATGAGATCTTTCACAAATGAGAGACCGTTTGGAGCCATCTGGTTATGTGGCAGCATTCATCAGACAATTAATGTGTTTTTTTTTTCCAGAGTTTCCTCAACACAAAAAGAATAGTATCTTTTTTTTTTTTACTCAAACCAAATCTGTTTCCAAGAAACAATTTTCTTCAATCTTACCGAACAAATAAATAGACATTTGTTCCATTACAATAGGCCTGAATTTCACACTAACAAAAAAGTAGTTGTATTAGCTACCATGTTTTTTGGACACCGTGGTTAAGCATGATATTCTTTCAAGTACCTTGGATTAATGATGGTAATCATGTAACACGGTACCATCACAGTAATTATTTTCTTAGGTCAAAATGACCAGTAAGTAAGCATTCCTTTGCCTGCAGCACTGCAGATTTATTTATTTATTTTTTTGCATTGAATTGTCAATCCAAACAGCAGATGGATATATTGTCACTCTCTCAAATAATCATAATTCTTAGCCACATCACCTGAGCTCTCATATTCTCTGGTCACTTCATGTCTCTGAGATAATTATACAAGACAGGAGATGAAGAAAGAGATATAAAAACAGACAAGACAGTAAAGGGAACTTTCAAACCTCCCCCCTTAAAGCTATGCTCTTTTTCTGTCAGACCTATTGGAGAGGTGTGTATTAGTCTATGTATGTATGTGTTTAATATAAATCAGTCTGGACAGGGACAGCTGATAAACACAGCTTAGCATTAAAAGAGTGCATGACTGCGAGGACGTGTCATGCTTCCTCGTTTTCGCCACCTCGTTCGTCTATGTGCAGGGTTAAACAGATCGCTCTTTTAATTTGAGCCTCTCTATAAATCTGCGCTTTGTCATAACAGACATGTTGAACACAGCCACTTTGCCCAAAAAAATGTTTCCTCACACCTCGGTGAGTGTCATGCTGTCAGCTTTTAGCTCAGTGTTTTCACAGGAAAAGACTTATTTGGATCCATACACGTAAGACACAACAGAGGAACACAAACATATACATGCAAGGCAAAATTAAACAAACTTCAACATCGTTACGAAGCCAAGACTCAGCTCAAACACAAACATGCTCACGCTAGATGTTCATGGTTTAATATCAAACAGCAGAGAGGCCTTTATTGCAGAGTGAAATAATCCCAGTTGCGCTAGCTAGACCAAATATTCGGGAATGAAGAGTTTTCCACTTGAACTTTGAACTTGATGTGTAAATAGAGCAGAGCGGTGTGTTTTAAGCCATGTGTTTCAGCTTAGACATGCTGCTCACGTTCATTGAATAGCTTTCCGTTCTCTCACACAATACTTAGTCGCTGTGCGTGAAGTCTTCATTTGTTGTCAGTCAGTGAACCATTTACTTTTCAGAAATCACACAGACAATGCGAGAGGCCTTTTATCACTTCATAATGAAATTTGCTTTGGTGGCTCATAAAACACCTGAACTGAAAAGCGCGACTGGAGAAGAGTACAGCAAGGCTTTGAGCCTGGGTAAACACGGCCTTTAAGAGTCCTCGTGTTTACAGCTGAAGTCTCCTGACTGCTTAATGAGATCAAGCTGACAATTTACTATTGTTTTAGTGACTACAAATTGTTCCTATATGATATCATACAGAATCGTTTTGTGCCTGCATAAAACAAACAAATCAAATGTCCTGGATGTAATACGATTATTTATAGAGAAAGTAAATTAAGTACAATATAATATAAAACAGATTACTGGAGTGTTGGGGAATGTTGCTTTTAAAATTATTGCATTATTCCTCAAAGTCACTAATTAAATATTTGCTTTTTATGGAATACAATGCACTTTTGCCTAACTTTTTGCATTGTAAAGTGTGTGGGTAAGCTATTTCTCTAGAACCAACATTACACTGCAAATTGGGCATAGACGCTCAATCTAAAGTGGCAAATATGCTACATAACAGCCTTGGTGTATGTTTACACGACAACACTGTACTAAAAATTAAAACGTTTTTCCTTTGCTATTCCAAATGTACAGACGTCAACGTTGTCAAAATGATCCCCGTTCACAAGGATCAGAGAAAACGAATAAAAACGTATTATGCATTCCAGTCCAGTAGTTGGCGATGTCACTTTATAATAAAAAAATATGTGCCTATGGGCTGAACATGTAATGGATGTTTGGAGGTGCATATTATATATATATATATATATATATATATTACCCCCAGCATTGGGCACTGCATGGTATGGGAAAAGATGTGTCATTAGTCATTAACCTTTTCCTAACAGTTGTCTCTGCCCCTCTGCTAAACTCTGATCAATTGCTATCATTCTGTCAATTGCAAGCACTGCCACAAGAAGAAAAAGAGATCAGATCAATATTTGGTTCAGAGGTTCATGTTTGCCCAAGAGAATGATATATTTGAGTGTAATTTTTCATTCAGTGGCCACACACGTGTTCATAACATCCTGTTTCGGCTACGCTGAAATTGACACCAAATATGTGCCCAAATATGGTTAGTGGATACGATTTGTGCTGTATTGTTGGACAAACAGTGTTTGTGTATGTGAGCAAGAAAGGGAGGAAGAAAGAAAGTGCATTTTTTATTTTATTAGGTTATTTTGTTTTTGTAAGTGAGAATGAGGGGGGGGAAAAGTGCCAGGCTAGTGAGATAGAGAAGAAAGAGGGAAATGAGAAAATAGACTTCAATTGTCTATTAGAGAGGTTATTGGCCAGAGAAGATTACATTACCTACTCTTTCGGCGAGCTCATTCTCTTTACTCCCGAGAGGCCACCGTCTAATGAGGAGGGTTAGTGTTTAGGCATGGCTATAGCCTCTTACCCATGATGCCTTTGAATATACACAAAGCAATCTCACTCTAAAGCTCTCAAAACTTCATTGCAAAACACACAAAGAGGGATTTAATTCTTGCTTTTCAGCACGTACCTCACTCTTGCACAACTAATGAAGACAGCAGCGCACACATACACACAAGAAAACGAGAACTACTGAGACACAAACAATATTCTTGTCCAGGTTTTTTGATGCAGTGGGCAGAGCAGCGGAATCACGTTGGCCGTCTGTGACCCTGCGAGAGAGTTAGACCAGTTTATGAAACACAGACTGGAAAAGTATACCAAAGAGACCGAGAGATAGAACGAAAATTGGACGTGGAATGAGAGGGAGAGAGCGCACTGGATGCCAGAGGTTCTCTGATTTCATCAACAGCTATCCAAACCACAGGCCCTCGAGTTCTCCTCCCCGACACGGCAAAGCCTGCCAGCATCCACCACACTTAGCCACATCCCACACCAACCAGCCCAGTGCCCCGGCCGCCCACACCACTGCGTTCACAGATTTAGGAGGAGCTGGAGTTCTGTAGTAAATCTGAGATTTTGTGAGCTGATCTGGAAAAAAAAAGCAGGGTTGTGAGAGGTTCTTTGCCTGTTCAGAGGGGAAGTGGGCAAGTCCAAGTCAAACGGATCACACCGCAGGTCGGCTGGACTGCGCTGGGAGGTGGAAAGCTGTTCGCAGACAGTTCACTATCAATCTGAGCTCAGTGTTTGGAGAGGAAAGGGAAAACAAAGGGTGATGTGTGTGTGCACAAACACAGCAACAATCTTAAAGTGATAGTTCACCCAAAAATGAGAACTGTCAACATTTACTCACTCTCACGTCATTACAAACCTGTATGACTTTCTTTCAACTGCTGAACAGAAACAGTTATTTTAAAAGTAATTTTCACTGTATGAAAAAACAAAACAAACAAACAAAAAAACACTAAACATTTGCTTTTGTTATGCAAGAAGAAATGACTTGAGGTTTGGAATGTCATGAGGGTGAGTAAATGATGATATTTTTCATTTTTGGGTGAACTATCCCTTTAATTCTGCTAATGAAAGATTCAATAAGGCAGTGCAATAACAGAATGATCTTATCTTCAGGGCGATTCGTGTGATGGTACTTTGGTGCATTGAGTTGGTTGCAGAAATAAATGGGGGGTGAAATAGTACGTTGAAATCTGAGTTGGAACGTCTTCCAAGTTTGAAAAGATGCCTCAGGGCTAAACGAAAAGATGCAACCAAATAAAAGAAAGCAAAGTGCTGGATCTTATTGAGTTGTTTTTCATTAGTTAAAGCCTGATGCTTATAGAGAATTACTTAACTGATTTTAGTGCTGATCAAATATGAGTGATTCAGAGAAATACAAAATATTTCTCGGACTAAAAAAAATAAATTGGTGGTTGAGAATAGCAATTATTTTATTGGAAGACAGAACAAGCACATTGATCAGCAAGGTATAGTTCAAGTTAACCTCCACATGGGCCCAATAGCCGTGCTTACCCAAATAAAATTAGTAACTAATCATCAGAATGTTGAAACGTTCATCAGACCATTTTTCCCGACAGCAAGGAAAAAGGATTTGATTAAAGAGACTTCATGCTCCTGTAGTGTGAAAGCTGTTTATAGACTTGGTTAAATGTACATTTACATGTATTCATTTACCAGATGCTTTTATCCAAAGTGACTTACAAATGAGGACAACAACAGAAGTGATTCATGCTAAGGAGGTAGTACAACGTTTCATGGTTTTAATAGAGATAATAGCGAGTGAAACTACAGTGAAAGAATAGTTTCACGAGTTTACATGTTAATGAAATCAGATGTAATATTATAATGCGTATTTGGCTTGCTGTCCGGGGGGAGGGCTCCGAGCTCAGAATTCGGCCCGACCCCAGAGTACTCCCCCCATAACCTTAGAGATCATAGGTAGCTATGAGCGGACCCAGCCGAATGTGGGGTGAAGGGGTGGTGGTGGGATGCTGAGAAATTAGTCATGAGACAGGAGGTAAGGGAAGGCTTTATTTATACTGACTTCTTCTTGCGCTGATTGGATAATTACCTGAACATGCTCCTCCCGAACTTTGTTTACATAAAACTTCATTTCACGAGTTTACATGTTAATGAAATCAGATGTAATATTATAATGCGTATTTGGCTTGCTGTCCGGGGGGAGGGCTCCGAGCTCAGAATTCGGCCCGACCCCAGAGTACTCCCCAAAATGCCAGATAAACGAAGGACAGCGAGCGTAGAATTTAACCCCCCAAAAAGTGAAGGGTATGTATTTACCAAGGAACGAGCTTGCCTGTTCGACTGGGAAGGCTCTCGCAACGACCGACGGGAACTTGGATGCTCACGGCATCGGACGGATAAGCCCATTCTGCAGTTGAACTGACAGCTCGCTGACGCAAGAATTATGCGAGCGTGAATTTGTGGACGAGTTTAACCGTTCACCCGGGAGGGCTCTCGCAGCGTCCGACGGGAACTTATATGCTCGCGGCATCGGACGGGTAAGCCTCGCCAGGTTGGACGGAGGGCGGCCGCTGGACTCGGTCGGGAGGGCTCGACCGGCGCTTCGAAGGGGGGCTGGGGCACGGGAAAGACCCCTCACGTCCCGACGAATGGGGAGCCCGCCTGGCGACACGAGCGCGGTCGTCCGGCGACGACTAAGACGGGCAGACTCTCACTGCAATTCGAACGGGAGGTTCAACCAGCGTTTGGAAGGGGGACGGAACCCGGCCTTCGAACGGGTGAGTCATCGCTGCGTGCGAACGGGGGAGTCTGCATATGATTGAAAAACGAACACTATAAATATTAAGCGAGCGTGCAAGCGGCGAGCCCAGATGTAATCGGAAGGTTTGGTGTAAACTAATGTAACTGAAATGAGGCGCAGCAGGTGATAATTATCATGAATTAATTAGTTAGGGCTTGGTGAGCATTTCTGATGAAAAACCGGCTAGACCTAATATAGGTTTTGAAGGCATTCGATGACCAGCGACCGAGGGTTTTGATTTGTTGTTGGGAGAGACCTTTTTGAGCGGCTGTGGTAGCTGCTCCGATGCGGAATGAGTGGCTAGAGAAATGCTCTGCTGAGACGCCGGATTTGATGAGGACTGCTTTAAGATGCTTTTGGAACCAGAATCTCGTCGCTGGATGATTGGAGTCGTTAGTGAAAAGTGGGTCGAGTGGGGATTTGGACGAGGAAAGTTTATACTGCAGGTAATTAAAAAGCGCATGGTACGGTTGGATGGGAGTTTGTAGATTGAAAATATAAACGAAGTGACCTCTTTTATCTCTGTCCGTTTTGCTTTGTTTAATGAAAAATAATATGGTTTCATTATCTACGATCTGGAGGTCTGAAATGGAGGGATGGATATTTGGGTCGAATAAGGAAGTAATGGTCAGTTCGGAACAGCGGAGGAAACCGAAGAATGCTAGGATGAACATAGCTTCTAATGTATATGCGGTGTTGATGGAGTGGTATCCAAGACGGAGTGATGAGATGCATCTGGTGAGTATATCGATTGTGATTGGTTGTCTGGTATCTGGGCGCGTGGGGCGGGATCTTTGGATTCCTTTAACTAGAAGGGACGTTTGGGAATTATTTATTGCAGGTTTAGGTTTACCGTGGATTAATTTATGGAAGAATTGAATGCCGCTTAGATAGCTTTTAATGGATCCGGCTTGGAGACCTTTGATACTATGAAGATGAGATATGAATGAAGTAACTGTTAAAAGAGAAAATTCGGGAAACGACAGGTTGTGAGAGAGGTGGAATGATTTGAACGATTTCCATGCGGTGTAATAAGTTTGCAGGGTTCTGGGAGAGACGGCTTGGAGGATGGATTCGATGGACGTGTCCAGGAGGGATTTTAGCGGATGGTTTATGGGAAGATCAGCTGAAAATAAGGAGGTACTGGAGTTGGAGTGGGGTCTGCTTCTGGTGCCAGCATCCTGAACTTCTGAAAAGAGAAACGGGAGAGAGAGTCAGCGATTTGATTTTGAGCCCCTGGAACGTGATTTGCAGTTATTAAGAACTGGTCGCATGCGGAGATCCATATGAGGCGTCTGAGGAGTGGCATAAGCGCAGGTGAGCGAGAACGACCTTTGTTGATACAGTGTACAGTTGCTTCGTTGTCGCAATGGATTTGGATGCTTTTGGTTGACCATTCTTTCCCCCATAGGGAAGCTGCGACGACGATTGGGTAGAGCTCGAAAAGGGCAGAGGAGGCTGAAGCCTGGGGTGTGTCCAGGAGCTGAGGGGGCCAGGGAGACGCGAACCAGCGTCCTTGGTAATAGCCGCCGAAGCCGATCGAGGGAGCTGCGTCTGTGAACAGTTTGATATCGAGGGGGAGAGAGATAAAGTCGTCGTAAAAAAAAGTTAAGCCGTTCCACTGATTGAGGAAATTAATCCATAATTTTAGCTCGTTTTTTGACTCGTCGGAAAGGATGATCCGATCTTCCAGCCCATGAACAGATGAAGAGAGGGCTAGGAGATGCGCGATAAAGGGTCGGCCCTGTGGAATAATGCGCATCGCATAAATTAGGTGGCCCAGCAGCGAGAGAAGTTCGCGTTTTGAACAATCTGTGCTGTCTGTAAAATTGGATGCGATTAAAATGATGCGATCGATTTTTTCCTTAGGCAGTGAGGCCTGGAATTTTGCTGAGTCCAGATTGATGCCCAAGAACTCGATGGATGTAGTTGGACCCGATGTTTTCTCGTGGGCTAACGGAATCCCTAGTTCGGCGAAAACTTTTTTCACTATGAGGAGGTAAGCCTCGGGGATGATGTCGTGAGGTGAAATTATTAGGAAATCGTCGAGCAGATGGAGAAGATGAGGAATTGTATAATTATTGGAAAGGATCCAACATATGGCTTCAGAGAGAGTGTCAAAGATTTTTGGGCTGCTTTTGCAGCCGAAAGTTAAGCGCACGGCGAAATAATACTTTTTCTGCCAGTATACGCCGAATAAGTGCCATGAATCGGGGTGGATTGGCATTACTTTAAAAGCAGAGGAGATATCTACTTTTGCAAGCCATGCGCTTCGTCCAGCTATTTTAATCATGGTTATGGCTTGTTCGATATCGTGATAGTTAAGAGAATACTCTTCGAGGGGGATGAGACTATTGATGCTCGGATATGGAGAATTATGGGGGGCTGAAAGGTCGATTATCAGCCGCTTTTTTCCGGAGAATTTCCTGGTAGCCACGCCTATGGGGCTGATGCGAAATTTGTCGAACGGGGGGGCCTCGAATGGACCGATCATGAAACCGGATTCAATTTCTTTTTTAATTAGCTTATCTACTACTCCGGGCTCTGCTAAGGCGGACTGAAGGTTAGCGCAGATAATATTTTGCGTGGGATGGCTTTCTACACCGGGTTTAAAGCCTTGATTGAGACCTGTCAGTAAATAATTTGTGAAGTTGGCATCTGGGTGGTGTGATAATTCTTCGGCTAGACGGAAAACATTCACAGGAGTCGAGAGATAGTTTTTAGCATTTTTATTGACAGATTTTTTGACTGGGCATATCACGCGGGCGTGTGCGCCGCCGCAGAAATCGCAGACGTGGAGAAAACGACAGCGTTGTCTTGGGCATCTCCCTTCGTTGAAGTTCCTACAAACTTGTCTATCGGGTGCCGAGTATGGTGCTCTGATTGAAAAATCTTCTCTTGCGTGACGCGGAACGTAACTTGTGGATTTTATGGCATTCTGCTCTGGGCAGGGAGGGATCGACGGGTTAATTTGTGGGCATGCCGTGGTGGCGTGGATTGTGGATCTGCAGATTGCGCAGGAGATATTTCTGCACCCGAGGAAGACTCGGTTATGGAGATCTGTGTCCAACGCTCCCCAATAGGGACACTGATTCCATTGGGAAACGCGGACGGCGCATTTTGCGGAAAACAGCTTGTGGTACGTATAAAAATGACTACCCCCGTAAGACAACGCGAGCTCCGCTATGATAGACAGATAGTCGTTCAGCTCGCGCCGTCTATGGGGAAAAGACGAGCATATGATTTCTGTATAACGGCTGAAGGCTATACAGAATTCGGCTAGTGACAATGAACGTGATGTAACCTGTGAGTTATTTTTTAGAGTGACTGAAATGTCGCCGCAGTCTACTTGGCGATTGGACTCAGCCGGAGGAAACAAGGACAGGAGAGAACCCAAATCAACATCTGCACCTGCTAGGATTTGAGCTCTGATGTTGTTCGTCACTGGAGGAGGTTCAGATGCTACTGCATTCGGAGGGGCTGGTTGAGGAGTGGCTGAGAAGAGAGAGAAAGGAGAACGCACTTGGAGAGGGTTAAAGGGATGGGAAATCGGGGCTGTGGCCGTTTGCGGAGGCATCCTCACGCGGAGATCGGCCCCCGGGTTAGGTGGAGGAGGAGGAATAGGAAGAGCATAGTGTGGAAGGGGAAAGAAATGCGCCGGCGATTGACCGGCTAACGGAGGCATCCTCACGTTAGGGTAAGCACCTGACGCTTGGGAAGGAGGAAAACTGAAAGAAGTAGAAGGGAAGAAAAACGTTTGGGGATCGTGTAAAAAAGTGGAACTGCCGGGATCTAGAGTGTGAGGTACCACGATGGGAGGGGCTGAGGAAGGGATTTGACCTGGAGGAGATTGGCGCCCATCCGTGACTGGTTCCGGGGCGCGGCCCAGGCTAGCGGAAGGTCTGTGACGCCGTGGCGCGGGGGCGGAGCCTAGCGCTGCAAGTGAGGAAGGAGGTACTGCGGGACGAGCGATCGGGGCCCGGCGAGCCTTGCTCGTTCGAGCCGAAGGAATTGGAGCTGAAACAGAAAGGTGAGAAGATTGTAAGGTGACATATAAATTAAATAATTCTGCTTTTTTCATCCTGCGGGAGAAATTTGCATCAGAATTAATTAGGGCTTGTCTTAGCCCCTTAACTGTCCACTTCCCTATGGGAGGGATGTTAGGGGGAGCTGGAAGGTGGGAAGGCGCGGAGGAAGACGATGATGAAGATGATGAGTTCCTCGCTGGCGGTGGTGAGGGGAGTCTTCGACGCCTTGGAGTATGTGGAGAGGATCTGGAGGGCCGACGTCCCCTGGTTGAGGATGGAGGCTCGATGTTGTCGTTGGTTGCTGGATCTGCGTTTTGCGGTTGAGATGACTCCGAGATGAAAGATTCATCGTCGGAGGGGAAGAGCTCTAACTCGGACATGACTGCACGGAGGCGGAGTCAGATGCTGAGAAATTAGTCATGAGACAGGAGGTAAGGGAAGGCTTTATTTATACTGACTTCTTCTTGCGCTGATTGGATGATTACCTGAACATGCTCCTCCCGAACTTTGTTTACATAAAACTTCATTTATTTACATTACATATATATTTTTTCTTTTAAGAAAATGATAAAGTGTTGATAGAAATGATAAAGTGCCTTCAAATGCTCATGGAACATTTGGGAAGATCATCAGTTATGATATATACATTATAAAAGGCAAACAATATGTTATAAATGGTGTTTATATAGCAAAATAAGCTAGATTGCCCTCACACCAATTGTGAAAATTCTGGAGTGTACGTGAACCATTATATCTAAACCACAATATTTAAGTGGTTTTGGCTGCATTTCCGTTTGAAACTCATTTATGACTGATGGTGAAGCTGTAAAAATCTCTCGTGGAAATCATGCACCTGTGCGTTGAAAGCAAATTGTAAAAGTAAATAGCATAATAGCGTAGATCTCCGCATGTGTTGTTTTCCCACGGCAGTGCAAGAGTTCTATAAGGTAGTGTGCAATTGATTTCATGCTTCTTAGAACACACACGCTTGCCTTTGATGCCTGGGAATATTGTGATGCTTCTAAACAGTTGAATTAGCATGACTTATGCCCTGGACTGCAGCTTCCACTGTTATGATAACTGTATGCGGATGTGGCATTTTTTGGCTGCAGATACTGTGCGGATGACTACAAGATGGCCAAAGTGTCTCTGTACAGGAATGGACAATGCTGACTAAAGGAAGGAAGCTTAGTCTGAGGCCCCATCCACACTACTGCGTTTTAGTTTAGAAACGGATAATTAAAACGAATACGATCTCCGTCCACACCAGCGTTTTAGCTGCGTATTAGAATTGATCTCCGTCCACATTAAAACGACTGAAAACGCGGACCACGTGACCATTCACCAACACTGGGCTAACCCCAAACTGACGATCCATATACGGTCAACGCCGCCGCTGCACACGGGAATTGTCACAGATCGCTCGAATAATAGCTTGACTCCGGCGCATGTAGGCAGTTATAGCGTTGTAAAATGCAGAATTTACTTGTACAACAGCTGCTAGCAAAGATATACGCCATGACTGATGACACCCAATCATAGAGCCGAGCGTGAGCCTCTACTGCGTCATCGTTTCTAAAGTCCTCCGTTTGGACCCGTCTACACTAAAACGCCCTCCGGAGATTCAAAACGAAAAACGGATCGGCAGCGTTTCTAAACTTCTCCGTTTTGGGTCTCCGTTTTTGCCGTTTTAGTGTGGACGGGAGGTGCAAACATAGCAAAAGGTCTCCGTTTTAACGCAGTAGTGTGGACGATGAGTCCACAGAAAAAAAAACAGCAGAGAGGAGATTCTCTCCAAACTACATGCTATTATGCTAAATGCATCCCAGTGCATGACACTCTGCTTGGACAAAAGATGCTCTTTAGCAACAGACTCATTACACCAAGGACTAGATCTGCTGAGCTGCTCCCGAGCAAGTATGACTTGCTTCTGCTAAATGCTCTGAACATAAAATTAAAGGAAACATGCTGGTGCTGCTAGAGAGAGGGAGGTTAGTTAGTTAGTTAGTTAGTTAGATAGTTAGTTAGTTAGTTTTTGTCCTTAGCCATCGTTAGAATATATTTATTTACCTTTTTATAACTCATGCTTTTATTCCTGCCCTGCACTGGAAACAGGAACACGTTTCGATGAGTTTGCTTATAATACATATTGGTGGCTCTTGCTCCTGACTGTCCAGGGGTCTCATTTATAAACGTGGCCACTTCCCACGCAAAGATTGTGATCTATTAAAAACAAACTTGAGGGAAGAATATGTGTTACCTGTATGTAAACTCTGAGCCATGCGTATGCTCATTTGGAAGACAAAGCAACTTGGCGACACGACACCGATGGTAAGCTGAGGGACTGATGGCATGAAGGAAAACCACTTTAAATCCTCATTATGAGTCTTAATCAAAAATACAGTGCATGTTCACAATAACAGTTGAAATAAATAAGAGAATGATTTAAACGGCAAATCCATATCTCATATTTCCTAATGTCTTAGGAATTTTTTTGCCGTACACCATTTTTGGCTTTAGGCTGCATGTACACTTTTAGTAAGGATCCTACGCACAGTTTTATAAATGAGACCCCAGATATTTTGACATCCAGAAATTTCACACCTCTATGGAGCACAGAGATGCACACAGACATTTTCGACCTTGATGAGTGCTCCCTGTTCCCTCTTTCAGCCCTAATACCCGGTCTGGTTAACCCTACCTGTCACCACCAGCCAATGTCATCTGATACTAATTGAAACCCCCAGTTTCTCTCATTCGGACCAGTTCCAGCACTGCGGGCCTCTCCGAAAATCCACACATCCATCTCTTTGCCTTTCAGTTTGTGTACAGCCTCCAACGTCCCTCTCCAGCCGGCAGGACGGCAGGGCTTCCTGACCGGACCCTTTGAAGGACCAGGGAAGACAGATTACCTGTCCGATCCCCAGGATGTGTGTGTTTGATGTCGGCTGCTCACTGGAGTGTTTGCTGACATTGCCAAGAGGCCAAAGATGTCTCCGGGTCCTTTGTTTTCCACCTTTCAACACCAGGTCCAGTTCACTTTCCAAAACATTTTTGGAAAAGACAGATGCATTGGCATGATGCTGTTTTGGTTGATGTTATGTGCTTTTCACACGTTTGAATGTCTACAAAATTTAGTTTTTCTGTTTGTATGTTTGTTTTAATAGTAAAAAATAGTAATTTTTTGTCTTTTAATGAAAATATGCTTTCAGTTCAGATTTTTCCTGTTTCACCCCAATTTTTGAGTAAAATGGCATCCAATTTTAGGTGATGGAAATTAAACAAAAACATTTCTTTATATTATTCAATTTTATGTTAATTTATATCAACATTTAACAAAAACAAGATGTGAAAACTGTTGCTTGTGAAAACCTGAGCTTATTGCATTGCATTTTTTTTCATTGAATTTTATTTATTTATTTTTGTGAAAATTCTTTATGCTTTAGTTGTTAATTTTTCAGTGTTTTAGACGTGTTTTAGTTCATTATGGAACGAGCATATTCATAAAACTCAAGTGGGTCAATCACTGACATTATTGACTTTGAATATTTAAAAACAATCTCATTTAAAAATATATATATATTTAGAAAAATAAAATCAATTAATTATCTTCATTAAAATGTTTTGTTACTATTGATCAAAAAAAACTTTTTAGGGGCCGTTTACACGACACCGTTTTCAACAAAAAAAGTTAAACTTTTTATGCATTTTGTCCGTTCATTTACAAAACACAAACTTTTGAAAACGGGTTTCAAAGTGCAAGTTTTGTAAAACAATACATTTAATGTCTCAGTATTATCTACAAAAAAGCAAATTCGCGAAAATGGTGACGTCATACGCATGCGTATTATGTGTTCCGTCTGTAGACGCGAAGTGTTTCTGGCATGAATAATACAGCGTTTTAATTTTTTTTCGCAGTTCCGTGTGAACGGGGATCGTTTTGATCGTTGTCGATTGTGCGTGAAAACTTTTCCGTTTTTAGTACATTGTTGTTTTGTAAATTTGCCCTTAATCATTAATTTCATTGACAACATTACCACTTAACATGGTTCCACATCATTTAAAGAATTATTAAGCTTAAGTTCTCGCTTAAGTTTAAGATGGCTGATGCTGTGAAGGAATGAGGCAAGCTGTACAAAGAACTGGCAGTTTCTCTTCATGTCTAATTATTTGTTACAGCTCTAAAACATGAGCTTTAGTGATTAGCTGTCAGAGATCGATGCGTTTGATCTCCTGGGCTTATTATTTCCTGAGATGAGCTTGTTGAAGACGTTTGTGTCAGACTAGACAGAATCGAGCAGAACAAACATAGCATGTGGGTAAAGTGAGATTTTTAGTCGGAGACAGACTGTGCTCACCCAGCCCCAGCTCGGTGCACGATCCTCTGGGACACAGCTCACAGGCCTTTGAAGTTCTCCCTCTTTCTTTTTTTCTACCCTTCCACTTGCTAGACCTGACAGCTGTCTTAATGAAGACATACGCTCCCAAGTCAACCAGGCCTCTGAGGAGAGGAGGAGGATGAGAAGGAGACACAAAGAGAGAGAGAGAGAGAGAGAGAGAGAGAGAGAGAGAGAGAGAGAGAGAGAGAGAGAGGGAGGAAGATGCATAAGGAAAAGCGGTGGAGGCAGAAAGAGAGATAGAGTCTTGCACAGACATCTGTCAGGACAGGCTTAGGTTGTGTACAGACACCGTGTTGAAGTTTCCTGGGGAAATAATTCATTTGGTTTTTTTTGCCCCTGGGCAAAACACAGTTTTGGGGCAGTTCTCTGACTCTACATCTCAATTTCTCAATTTCACTGCACTTCAGGGCTCTTCTTGTATCGGCAAAGTCTCTCTTGCTCCTTTTCCTAGCATTCCTGTTTAATATTTTTCTTTTATTTCCTGTCATGCCAGTGGTGAGGCCAGACCTTTTAAAGTGAGTGGACCTTGGAAAAATAGGGTGGACGTCAACGCCTACTCTCAAATTACATCATTTTACAATAAAAATAATTTGACAATTAAGATTAGTTAAATGTGATTTATTGCCAGCCAACACTTTCATGAAAACAAAATCCATTTATAAATAAAATAATCAATAAACGAACGGAAGTAATCATAGACGGAGTGTTTGTAAGGCTAAGCAAGACTTTCCTTGGCCACATACTTGAGACTATATCATGGAATTTTCTCACTCAAACCACTGCCTGCTTCTTTTCGAGGGAAAGCTTCCTATAACTTCTGGTCTCAGTTTTCTCCGTAAAAATAGCATATTGCCGATTTGGCAAACGATCAGGAGAGCTTCAAATGTTTTTCTTTACAATGTGTTTTCGCAGCATTAAGCAATGTAGCTAACCATAGATATGTCAGTGTATTTCTTGAACGCATTGGTGAACCAGAGGTGTTTACGTTGGATCCACTCACCGCTCAAAGCCAGTTTTTGTTCCCAGTGTTAATTTCTGCACACTTACAATTCCTCTCATAAAAGATTCATTGTGCAGTGTACAGCGATGAAATATGAGAGACAGCTTTAAGGGACCCCTCATTGCACGCTTTCTAGATGATATCAATGTATATATATATATATATATATATAAAACATTTATTTTTCATGCTTGACCAGCAGCCACATACACACTGCAAAGTTTTGGAAATGACATTCGCTAAATTCATGTATTTGAGCGATTATTATTTTCATGTATGCATATTTTTTCTCCTTTCCCACAAAACATATTTAGTCTCTCATTTGATCTTATGTAGCAAAAAAAAAATAATATTATGTAAAGTAATGTAATAAATACCTGGTGTTATCAGTGATGTCTTTGGCTGGTTAGCATGACCCAGTTAGTGCCCTTGCTGGCAGATGTTGTCACTACACCAACCGGCAGCAAAAAAACATATTTCTGTCGTATCGCCTTTTGGGCTCCAACATGCAGCGGAGCAGCACTTCGGGTGAGTCTTGGCTCGAGGTCCTTTCCCTACCCTGTTCCCCTCTCACTTCCCCCAGTGTTTCCTGTCAACCCTTGCACTGTCCTGTCGGAAAAAAAGGCAACAAACAATATTACCAAAAATAAAAACAATCTTTCGCATTGACAACCTTTTAAAATAAGCCAAGTATCCTGACACAATATAAACATTTGCAAGTAACAGTTATTGTTAATATTTCATTTTATTATAGATGTTTCCTTTTTGGAGGACTCTTAAAAGCATGCATTAAATGAATAGTTTTCCCTGTGCCAATGATTGCAGATTTTAATTCTCATATCTTGGGGCGGTCAACAACGTGAATAGGAATGCAGACAGTTATTATAGACATTCTTGGCCTCAACTGACCACTTGACCTGTGATCGGATCATAGGACAGATGTTAATAACCAGGTGTAATGAGGGCCAATAATCTCTTCCGCAGCTCTCTTCATATCTTTCTATTTCTCCATCTGCTGGTCTTTGATGTGGAGGTGTAAGGCAATCAGTCTGTTGTTGCTGAGGGGTTTCGACTGCCTCTCTTTCTGTCTCTTTCCTTTTTGCATCATTTTTTTCCATAACCTGTCTATGATGCTGAGACAAGTGCTCAATTTTTCCTACCTCCTGTAACTGGAACAGATGTTCCTACAAACTGGAAAAGGTTCCCGTAAGCCTTGTTTCTGAAGCTCTGAACCGCTCCGCCTTGAGTGATTTCAATTCGCAAGGAATCACAGAACTATCCAGAGAACAGATTAACACACTGCACATTCATGGTAACGAGATATTTTTAGGTCATCTTCGAAGTCAGAAATAATCTTCATTCATACTACATAATTATTTTACAGTATGCAATTTGTTACCCATTCAGCTTGGATGCGCACTGACTGAGGAAGCAGTGATAAATCATTGTCAGATTATATACATTGATTTTTTTTATGATATTTTTTCAGTAACAGAGGGATATTATTTTAAAAAGTACATAGATTTGTGCTGTAACTCTTACATATGTTAAAGAAACATTAGAGTCTGAAAGCATTTGTGTGATTGTCTTGATTTTATGGCAGGATACCGGAAGAAATCCGACATCAAATATTAACACAAACTGAGACACACAAACCAAATTGTCTGCATCTTTTTTGTTTAGGATGCAATAAAGCAGTGATTACCAACAGATTTTGAGTTGGATTTGATTATAAAACTATTAAACCTATTGAACTTAACAGTGTGTGAGATTTGTCCGTATGTTTGAATTAATATAAACGATAATGATAAATAATATCTAGAAAATATGGAAAACGGTTAGAAAACACTGTTCTAACTTTGGATTAGGAAAAGGACTGGGTTTGGCAAAGACAATGCCATCAATCTGTTAGAAATCTCTGAGAGAAAACTAGGAAACAAAGAATATTCAGTGACAATGTGAAAAAACCCCAAAGGAAAATTAAGTTTCAGCTCTGTCTTACCAAGTTTATATATGTAAATGAATATGCATTGCTTAGTCCAGATACTTTGGTTTAGCAAAAATGTAATAAAAATATTCAAGCTCATGCAGAAATCTCTTACTTTTGATTGCTGAGATCTGAAACTCTCAGGAGAAAGATCTGAGGAGTTCAAGCAAATGCCTCAATTTGCTTTTCATTTAACTGCAACTGCTGTCATGAAAACAACAACAACTGGATATTAAAGAGATCTCATTTGTTCTTTTTTCTTTCTTGTGACATTTAAATCTAAGAGAGGAAAGTGTGTGGATGGAAAAGTAAAAGAGAAATGGATATGAGAAAAAAAAAAGACGAGAGAGAGGCTCCAAGGTGACAGAGATCGTATTGATCAGCTTGTCGAGAGTCTGGTTTTGAGAGCGAGGCCTTTGCCACTGACATTAACCTTGCTGCTCTGACACCAATAACAGCTAATGCCTGCTGAGAAGTGATTGATCAAAAGCCGTCCTCCTGCACAAGCTCACACACACACACACACACTCCTGTACACACTGCCTCACATCATGATGTCAATCAAGCAGTAACAGAATGAATCTGGTGATGGGAAATGGAAACAGTCACATTTATCAGTTGAAATATTGTTGATTAAAGAAATGTTCACCTGAAAATGAAAGAATGTTGTTCCAAACCTGTATGACTTCTATTCTGAATAATATATCCTGGTCAAACATTTTGATATAATGAGGGCCGCCACTTTGAAGCTCCTAAATGACACAAAAAAAGCACCATATAAGTATCATAAAAGTTCCAAATTCCAATTCTTCTGAAGCCATATGGTAGCTATGTGTGAAATTTAAGTTGTCATCTCCTTGGCACGTTCATGACAGCAATATCCAGTTCCTTTTTAAATTGGATCTTTTCATTGAATCATTTGATTTGGTTCACAAAACCAGTCTGAATGATTTGTTCAAATATCAGATTTGATTTTCGAGTTCAACTCACTGACTCAATTATCTCAGCAGTTAACAGTCAACATTAGCATAAATGCATTTACCATATGCAACAAGTATCACGTATACTGTATAAATCAATCCTAATCTTAATATATACAATATAATTACAAAATTAAAACCTGCCCATTAGTTGTAGAAGCTCTTGAAAATGATGTGCAAAGTCAGATATTATTATTTTTATATAATATATTGATATTATATTTAAATTTAGTTTGTCGCACAAAGTTAAGCGTATTTCTTCAGCGGACTTGGAATAAAGCACACAACTTTAATGTCATTGGCATTTCTGTGTCCTATTTAAAGTCTCAAATCACTTTAATCGCATGGGGAAAAAAGCCACCAGTATATTATAAGATAACATTTTTCCTTTTTGAAGTTCCACTGACAAAAAAAGTAATGCAGGTTTGGAATGACATGAGGGCGAGTAAATGATTTTTGGGTGAACTAATCCTTTAATTTACCACAGCCCTGACAGACTTACTCTGCCCTAACAGATTAGAGTGACCTTTCCTACAGAAATCTACTCTTCTATTCAACTGGAAAAGGGGAGTGGATTTTTTCAAGATGTTCTCGTCTAACGGTAAAAGCAGGTAAGGAATTCGATGCTGTGGATGAAGTGTTGAGATGCAGGTCACATTCGAATGTACAGAAGAGTGGGTGAATTCCAGGGTCCCCAGACAATGGGGCCACTGTTGAGATGAAGCTCTTTCACACAGCCCGGGCGGGGCAGAGGGAGGGGTCTGGAGGTGCACTGACAGTTCATGTCATCCCACCCCTGTCTGCGTTTATTTTTCAGAGTCATAGAGTCATTTCAGCATGGTGGAGGCAGGATGGTGATGTTCACAGACACACACTTACAGACACACAAACTCAAGGCTGACTTGGGTGCCAGCACCTCAGCTGATATCCTCACCACAATCCAATTGAAATTTGTTGGTGTGGAACCCCAGATTATGTTTTTTCAGCATTCAAAGCCTGCAGACGTATACACATACAGTAGGTAGTCAACCAGAATGAGCCTTTTGGTCTATAAGGGCCACTGGCTGTGACTAAGCCTGCATGGAATCTGGAATCCACAGAAAGTTCTGCAGACCTCCATGAATTCAACAGCTGTCATTCAGCAAGAAAGACAGATGTGTTATTTATATGTTTGCTTATTTATATTTTGACTAATTTTAAAATGATTCAACAAGCAATTAGGAATTGCTCAGTCAGACAGGAAAAATGAAATTGTTTTTGTGTCAATACAACTTTAGTATTTAAAGGTCTGAGTTTTTTACTCGTTTTTTTTTTTTTTACTCTAAAAAACATGATAATCATGAATCTCAGTTCCATATTTCATTTGGGTTTTTTTTTTTTTTGTCATTTGTTGTGCAACGGGTGCAATGTTAGATGCTTTGACGCATAAATTTGCATTGTTACTTTCGGTATGATGTTAAAAAAAGATTTCTGTTCCAAACAAATTCTGTTCTTTTGAGCTTTCTATTCATCAAATAATCCAATTATTCATTTTTAGCTGTTAATATGACTTGTGGCTTGCCAATTGTTGACTGGAACTATAGAAATAATATCCTGTAATTATCTAGTTTTATAGAGGTAGCATTTCGGCTGTTTTTAAGCATTTATGGCCTTTCTCTCTGAGCCACCCCTGCATTGTAATCTCGTGTTGATATGTGCCAATTCCAGGGGTGCCTTCAGGCCTATAAAGCCTAGTATCTCCAGTCTCTACGGGAGCGTGGGGTGAGAGGACATAAGTCTGTCCATGCTCTAAGTATAGTGACTTGTATAAAGGTCAATGTCAAAACAGCTGTAACATTTTTTATTGTTTTGTTTTTTACTCTCATGTCAATTTACTTTATTTACTAAATAGTTTTTTTTTTTGGGATTTTTATTTTTATTTATTTTTTGTTAATTTGTTTTTCCTTTCATTGGCCTTAATTGGGATACATAAAAAGATCCCATCTGTTCAAACTCATCCAACTTTTCTTGAGTGCTTACATCTGCTCAAGACGACTAAGTCACATCTACCCTTAACAATGACCTCAAAACACTTTTTACCATAGTGCATGATTTGTAAACGAATATTTTTTGGAGTTTGCATCACTTAACCAGCTCCATATGTTTGGTTTTACTATCCTACTAAGCTTTTCTCTGTAGCTCAGCTGGTACAGAATTGTGATGCGGAGAGCTCGGGCTTGAATCCCGTGAAAGACGAGTCACTAGGGCTGTCACTTTACGTTTCGAAAATCGATTGCACAATCGATCGGACCAACCAACACAAGTATCGAAAACGAAAATAGGGAATCGATTTTAACGGCCTTCTCTCGTCGTCACGACACGCCCGCAGCGAACGCGCGTCACCGTCACACAGCAACTGCAGGCTCTGACAAACACACATACAAACTATACTATACTTCTGCATAATAATGTGTCTCTTTTTACAACAAAAATGTGAATTCTGCCGGTATTCAGACAGTCTCATGCATACAGATACAGATCCGGCCTACAATCGAATCGCCTATACGTAGGCGAAATTTGTTTGACATTTCTAATCGTAAACACAGCCATGTTGAAGCCTGCAGTAATGTTTTTCATTGATGTTATGGCAGTCTACTCTGCTTATTGTTTTTCGAGAATCTTGCACTCCTGTTTGTCATTGTGCACGAAACTTCACGCCAATAAATCATCAGAAATATTGCTGACTTGTGCGCGTCTCAAGTAGGGATGGGAATTGATAAGATTTTATCAATATCAATGCCACTAACGATTCTGCTTATCGATCCGATTCTTTAACGATTCTCTTATCGATTCCTGATAGCACTGTGTGGGAAAAAGTATAGTCTTTTTCGGGGGGAAAAACAAGTTGTTTTATTTGTTTTAAAGCTTACACTTGACTAAGCAAACTGTACTTTTTATGTAGTTTATGTAATAAGTGGAACCTTATTGTAAAGTGTTACCGATTAGTTATTCACCGATTAAACGTCCCGTGAGTTCAGTGTTGGAAAGATCAGTTGTTTTAACCATACATTAAAACGAATCGGTTCAAATGAGTCATTAGTTCGCAAATTGGACGTGTCATTATCGGACGTGTGCGCGTTGTGTGATTATCCCGGCAGTTGGGACATCCCACAAGATGTGTGTCATCACAGATCACTGGATCGTTTTTTTTTTTTCGTTTATTTGAAGTGTGATTATGTCAGCTGAATGTGCGGAACACTTTTCAGAGAAGATAAGGCAACGTATTTTAGCACAATTCACACCCAGCGGCAATTCAGGAAAAACAAATCTCCGAATGCTCCACATAAAACTTTAGTCTCCCTACCGCATCGTGTCGTTTATTTTGATTAATATGTGCGAGGGAGAGAGAGCAAGACAGCGCTTAGTTTTGAGACGGTGAACCCTACTTTCGCCTTGCTCCGAAGAGAGAGAGTGCGTGCGCGCGACCGGGGCTCTCTCCCTCTCTCTCTCTGCTCGATAAGTTTAACATGCGCCCTGTCACAAGCGCAGCGGTTCATCTACATTACCAGAGAGAGACAATTTTACTCACTGATCAAATAAGACTTTGCAGGACAAAGATTAGCTTTGAACGCGGTGCTATGGTGCTTGATAATAAAGGACAAAAGGGACAGTTGTGAGTTCACGGTCTGTATACACACTATGGCTGACTCAGAGCAGGAGCATCGATAAGATGACTCGTTAACGTCGAGGGCATACAATATCGATGGATCGTAAAATTTAGAACCGGTTCTCGAGTGGAACCGGTTTTCGATTCCCATCCCTAGTCTCAAGCGCACTCTTTACGTTCGTCCTAATGCCTGTTAGTTGTCCGTGGATTTGCCTATATTTGGCGTTGAAAATGGAAACGTCTTTAGACATGGAAAATCGATTTTACAATCGATTCAATGAACATTTATGTCTCAAAAATCGATCAGGATTTTTTCACAAAAGTGACAGCCCTACGAGTCACGTTAAAAGAGTTCAAAAACAAGCTAAAATACCATGGTTACGATTGCATTTTTACATCGCATTTGCTTTTGTTAACACTATCGGGTATAGGTTTAGTGTGTATGTTATTTTAAAACATGATTTCAATTCAGACCTGCGGTGATGCGTACAAACACCAACGTAGTTCCCTACAAATGGTGTCCCCTTCCCAAAGTGCCCTTCAAGGGACATTTCACGTTGAAACTGTCTCGATATTGTGCATGACACAACGTATTTTGCAAAAATGTTTCAACAGTTACGTTTTTTTAATGAGCCTGGGCTGACATTACCAACCTTTTGAATGAGAGTCAAGAATCAATCAAACTTAAGAAAAAAAAAAAAAAAAAGAAATGTGAACAGCATTTTGCCTCTTCATTTTGAATTCTGAATATACTAACCATAATTAGCACAGAAACGTTTGCAGATTAAAACTGCATTGCATTAAAATGATTTTACTGTGCAGAAAAATAAAACTTCTGATGTGGATTTTGTGACGGGAACAGTATGAGACCATTATGTGGAAGGAAATCCACAGAGACTGCCTTGGAACATTGAAATGAGTCAGTATGGGTGAAATCTCCAGGTCACCCACCAATGTTATTCAGTTTTGCCATCATCCGTATCATCTCTGTCTGTGAAGCAGCTCATCCCTCCTGAACTATGTGTTTGGAACATTCCATTCCTGCAGCGCCAGTGTGTTTGTGTGTTTTGTAAGGTCTCCTGGTTCTGGGTGACCTGGAGCTGAAGTGCTCAGAATCTGTTAGAGACCTTTTCATGACTTCTCTGTAGAGTAAAACAGTCCATTTTCCGAGCCTCGGGTTCAGGTCACATGTCCAGACGTTGATCTGGCACACAAGGTCAAATGCTGGACTTGTTCAAACTCTTTTATTTTGTGCTTTGAGGAATTTGAATAGACTTTCACACTCAAAGTAAAACATTTGGAGAGTTTAGACTTTTGAGGTTTGTTAGTCTTGTTTAACTGCTTGGCATAGGGTCACTTGTAGCAGGAGTGATTAGGTTCCTCCACAAGTGGATCAATCAGACTTGACCCTCAGAAGACTTGGCAAGTTACTTTGCTGCTTGGTGCAGTGAAACTTAACAAAATGAAATAAAGAAAAACTGAGAGGATTATTAATTCTGATTTCACATGTTTCACTGCTTGCTTTAAATGCAATGTAAGATCATTCTCTCAAGATGATTGTTGAAACGTTCCAAAGTGGAGGAGATGATACTCTGATGGACCAAGGGAATTTAAGGGATAGTTGACCCCAAAATTAAAATTTGGTCATCGTTTACTCACCCTCATGATACAAAAGAAGCTATTTTGAAATATATCTCAGTGTTTTCGCGATCCAAGCTCATTTGAAAACCGTGCATATGGCGGCATTTCTGCAAAATGATATTACGTTGCTACAAGTGAAATGCCCAATGATTAGCGCTAAAAGCATGTTCAGGTTTTTTCTGAAACAGAAATGTGGATCTGGTGATGCTTAATCATGTTGATTGTTGTATGTGTCACAGCCGTTCGGAAATAAAGTGTCCTGTGAGTGGTGCTAAAAAGTTAATGCTCTATCGCGTTTGAAAATAATGTGCCGCCTACATTAAACCTAAACAATAGTCAAAATCAAATGTTTCACAGGAATCGTATCCAAGCGCTCCACATCAGAAGTGCATTGCTGTACCATGTGAGCTACTGAGCAAATTAAATACATCAGAAAAAGCATACATATGAAGCTGATTATGTGATGTAAATGCCAAAAAGTATTAGTTTTGAAAGTCATGCACTGTGATAAAACAGTTTTGAGGTCATAACATTGTGCAAAGAACCGCAAGAAAAGTATTAATTAATTGATTATCTGCCCTGTAATCATAATTTGTGTGATAAGGGGAAAAAAGTTGTTGGTGTTTATAGTTACAACAATTGGTCATTTAAACTGGAAAGTGCAGTGAATTGTGTATATTTTTGCAAGAATTTAGGTAGAGACACATTTTTACAATGGGTCTATGTTGGCTTTAGTCCATATAATGAAAGTCAATGGGGTCCAAAACTACACTGAACTTTCATTAAGGAAATAACAAACAAAAAAGAGAGACATTTATCTTCTTTTGTGTTTCACAGAAAACAGGGAATCCATACAGGTTTGGATTCGAATTACATGAAGGCAAGTAAATTAACTATTCCACGCTTTTAATGTAATTCACATAATATTCATTGCAATTACTAAAAACTCCAACATCTTCTCAGATTCAAAATTTCTGTCTGCAAGATGTATTTGTTGTCCAGGAAATGGTGTCACATATGGCCTTAATGAGTTTCTCAGTAAGTACTCTCCGACAGACATAACTTGTGCTTTGGTGCTCTTGACCCCAGCTGGACAGTTTCCGTCAGCTGCTGAATGACAACGCTCCATAAAATTGCCTGATTAGGTTTTTTCAGCCCCCCATATTCAGTATTCATCTGAAAGCAAACTCATGTGTTTGCTGAAAAGAACAGAGTTGCTTGCCTGACTCATTTCCGCCACCACAAGTTGTTTATTCTCAACAGTTCGTTTCAATGAACCACTTAAAAGCATTGATTCTGTGAGTCAGTGAGTTGTTAACCCTGCCAGAAAGAAACATTTAGCTTATAGCTCTATGAATACCTATTATTTTGTATATTGCTATAGATTTTTGCGGCAATCAATGTATTGACAACACACAATCTCTCAGAAGTATACTCAAAAACTCACATTAATCTGAATCAGAAAGTTTAGCAAGGTGGTCAGTGAGGATGCTGGGGTTCAGGATTCTGGTTGCTGATTGCAGACCTCAGGCTGAGCCTGACTGCAGTGATCATGATCGGTGATCACATCAGTATTCTCAGACAGGGAGACACCCTTCAGCTCTTCCCCTCTGCTTTGCTGATGAAATGCTGCCATGTCTGAGGGCAATGCTGAAAGCGCAGAGAGGAGGGGGATACGGAGGTTCTTTTGTAAGTGTTCGAGAAAGACAGTGAGAAAAGAGGATAGGAAGAGAAAGAGAAACTGATCCATGCCAAATGGAATTCAAAATGAAGTTTGGGAGGAGCATGCTCATAATCCTGTCAATCACATGTCTCATTCCTGTGATAATCCTTCTGACATCTTTCCACAACCCCAACTCCACATTTCTATTTCTATGACATATTCAGTAAAATGGCAAATAAATACACATTGCAGTGTTCCAGACAGACTGATAGACAGTGCATCAGTGGTGGGGATTATTAGTGACTGTTTCTGCTGGTTACAGTAGGTGGCAGCAAGTAGCTGTCTTTATAAGTGAATCGTTGAATCACTCATCCAAGCATTTCGTTCAAATACACCAATTCATTCAGGTGTGTAGGTGTGTTCGGCCTGAAGTGGCGCTGCGCAGACCAATCGTGTATGACATCAAAGTATCGCTAGAGCGATTGGAGAGTAGTCAGCTCCGTATGCTTTTGAAAAGCTCTCGCTGTACTTTGATGTCATACACCAATCAATCTGCGAAGTGCGGCTTCATGTTGTTTTATCAGTTTTATCAGTGAATCATTGAATTGTTCGCTCAACCGATTTGTTTGAAAAGTGCAAAATGTTTAAAATGTACATCAGCTGAATATCAGCATAATATGGTTTAAGATTTTTATTTTTTAGTTTTTATTTTATTTTATTTTTTTTCAGTAGGGTAGTGTTTAGCCGGCTGGTTTATCATCCAGATTTTCAAGAAACATACTGCCTGAACTGATCCTGAAAAGTTCCTATTTTGTTAATTTCCAAGATATTTCAACATAAGCAAACAGCCATTGCTGGCCATCCATCTTCTTACCATATGCTAGTAAACAGTTGTTCTCAAACAACTGATTGTCTTTCAGTGCTTGATGTTTGTATATGGTGAGCAAAGGCATTTGTTGAGGTAACTGAAGCTGGTTGGATTCAGTTTTTACAGCTGTGCACTTTGAAGAGTGCTGTTATCAAATTCCAATTCTTTTCACCAAGCATGCAGTGCTCCAATTCACTGTTTAAATATCATTTATCATTTATGTAATAGTATCTCATAAAGCATCAAAGTTTGGAGCATTCAACCTTTTTTTGAATTCAGTCCCACCTTATCACCATCTACATTGTCTGGAAGTCCAGTGCAGTGACAACACAACCAAAACAGACAAAGCTCATGTTTAGATGATGCTATCGTCTCAGTTTCAAAGCTAATGTGATTTATGTCGGCTTCCTAACATGTCTGTGCCTGGTTTGGCTTTGTGCATCAGTTCATTGGGGCATTGTAAAGAGCGCTCACCCCTCTCAGACGAAAACAGGAAGTACAAACATTGCACAAACAACGGTCTAATCGCTTCCTGTCAGAGGTCTTTTGCGGAGCACGACCTGTAGGAAAACAACAGCGCTGTTGGTCAGATGGCTAGATAAGAAAAGCCATCTCTTTCATCTTTTCCCATCTTATCAGCCAAAGACAAAGCTTCGCAAACAAGATTTATATTTAAGAGATACATATTTACGAGCACCCACACACTACTTATGGATACCGGCCAACACGTACACATAACAACTACGGTCCATGCCCACACACAGTGACACCGCCGTGATCTAAAGGGAGAACCTCAAATAATTATACTCGAGGGTCAGATTTATATGAGCATGGACCCAACAAAACCGTGATCATCATATGAGCTTGTGGATCAGTTTAAATTTATGTGTATATGTACAGAAGTGCTCTTTGAATTTGTGCCTGGGGATGTGAATACGTTTGTTGAAACCTGTGTACCTGTATATAAACCATAGTAGTGTGTGCTTTTGTTTTTTATGTGCATGTGTGGATGTATGTGTGCAGGAGTTAAGGCCCTAGAGAACTCTGGTCTGCGTTATTTATGTTATATCCTTTGGCAGGTAGCCTATATATGTTGTGTTTGTGAAAATCTTACTGTATTTTATGCGAGTATATGTGTCTCTTTGGATTTATATTTATTTGTGTTGTGCCTAAGGCAAGGGTTGAACTAGAAGCCTTAAAATCCCTTAGGCTGAAGAATATAACTTAAATCTACACCATGTTATCATCACACACACCCACATGCACACACTCACATAGACTCACCCCTTTAATAATAGGTTGTCAAAAAAAGCTAGCAGTGTTGTGAACTTTATTAACTTCATAGAGTTAATTAAAAATGAATGATTTTTTTTTTTTCTACAAAATACAATTATATTTATTATTTATTTGATTATAATACCTAATAATATTTAAATTTAAAAATATTTATTAAATTAAATGTACTGCATAACTACATAAAATATTTACTCACATATTTGTTATGGTGTTTTATTGGTGGTATATTATATTATATTATATTATACCTAACTATGTTTTTAAAAGAGTAGCTTTACTACTCTTTTAAAACAACATGAAGACTTTAACCATAAACAGCAATCTCACTTTGAAGTACAATTCCTCATCGAGCAGAGCGGCTCTGGAAAGAGTCATATCCTGAGGCCGATCAGGACATGACGGAGAGAATGTCCCGCCAACTTTCTGCCTTTGAAGTCTAAAGCGTTTCTCCGGCGATTCCATGCTACATTTTTGACCCATTTATCAATGTTTTGACAAGAGAGAGAATGCATGAGTAAGCAAGTCATAATCACCAATCTCTGCTGGCAGTAAAGAAGCACCGAACTTCTCCTGGAAGATGACCAGTCCTGAGAAATTGTCTCCACTTGCATTCTGTCAATGATGGTAGAGGGGGAAAAATGCTTGTAATAGATACATGCTCTGGTTTTTCTCAAAAGGCCTTTTGTTTTATGGAGATATCTGTCTTAAATAGCATTTAGTTTGATGTGCAATTCTAGAATGTTCATTGTGCACATCATTTATCTGCCTGATCCAAAAGTCTCAGGCATGGTAGATGAGGGGGCGTTTATACACAACACCGTTTTCAACTAAAACGAAAAACTTTATTTGTGTGTTGGCCGTTTTACACCACAACAGCGTTTTGGGGGCCTAAAAATGGAAACTTGTATGTGCAAGTTTCTGAATAAGATACCGCTATCGTCTCCATGTAAACTACAAAAACACAAATTTGTGAAAAGCGTTAGGCCATACTAATGCGTATTACGTGTTCAGTCTATAGGCGCGTATAGTGTTTCCTTACAAAGGGACATTGCCAACTTTTGGCCTGGCAGCATTATACAGCATTTTTACTCATTTTCACAGATAAATATTGAAATATTGAATATATGAAGATATATACTATTTACTTAATTATTTTAAAATATGTCAAATATTATGACAAATATAATTCTGTGAATTTTTCTATATTATGACTTAAAATACAAAAAAAATCTGAAATTTATGAACACTGACTGACTAAAAAATATACATACTAAATATATGACTATTAAGAAAAAAGATAAAAATACCAAATATATCAATAGTGAAGAAAGAAAGAAATAATACGTTATAATACGTTAATAATACGACTTAAAATACTAAAAATACAAAATTTATGAATGTCAAATGAATATAAAATACTAAATTTATGACTACTGACTAAAAATGTATTTTTAAAAATCTTAAATGTATTACTTTTGACTGCAAGACTAGTAAACTAACTAGTTGTTGATAGGCAAAATTTACAGATATTGATTATGACTAAAAATATATATATTTATGACTATTTTCTACATAATAAAAAAAAATTATGAATATTGATTATGACTATATATATATATATATATATATATATATATATATGACTATTTTCTACATAATAAAAAATACCACATTTATGAATTCTGATTATGGCAAAAATTAATAAATACATTTACGATTATTACCTATAACTTAAAATGCAAAAAAAAATCTAAATGTATTACTATTGACTATGATTAAAATATATATATATATATATAAAAATATCAATATTGACTATGCCTAAAACATAAAAAAATATACATTTATGACAAAAAAAAACTAAACTTATGACAATGGATGTCATACTCTGAGTATACAAAAAACATTTGTGTGTGTGTGTGTGTGTGTGTGTGTGTGTGTGTGTGTGTGTGTGTGTGTGTTCTGGACAAAGTGCAATACATACAATTAAGACTGTTCAAACTAGTTGGTTCTCAAATCTGAATGATAACATAAACCTTCTACGAAGTGTCCTCAGAGAAAATCCAAATACTCCAGACATTGTATAGTTGTCAATGAACTCTCTAAAAACATTCTGATTCTGGAAGTGGGTTGTTGTTTTGATGCTTACATGGACTTGTGTTTTTCTGAGAAAATGTTAAAATACCAATCATTAACAAATGCTTTAGCAGTGTGTGGTTACAGCACAAAACTGATCATCCTAATCTTTAGTAGTTTAGGACATGTGCACAGATTATGCGTCAGGGGTTTGCAAATTGCTGGACTGAGTAAAAAGATCTCTAAGAAAACAGCCAAATACTGTTCTGTGTCAGCAATCATAGGCAGTCTGCATGTTTGGAGAAGGCGATGTCACCTCTATCCATAGTCTATTTATTTATATATTCATGTGGTTGTGACTATTGTTGATGTGTGTATTGTCAGGTGAAACATAACAGGCTCTTTGTGAATATTTGGATGCTGTGTTGTTTTAATCAGTATTGGTCATTCCAAATAAAATAATCAAATGTGTGTGTGTGTGTGTGTGTGTGTGTGTGTGTGTGTGTGTGTGTGTGTGTGTGAGTGTGTGTGTTTGTGTGTGTGTGTGTGTGTGCATCCTTTGATAACAAACACTTGGAAATGCTTTTGAACGGAAAATCGAAATCCTGTTCAGCATCGGTGCGTGCATGGTTTTGGCCAAGCTCATAAGAGACCAGATCCACTTTGATTTGTTGCGTTGGGGTTGGTGGTCATGTTGTGCAACCATAGGCACAGATTTAGCCTGCAACATCACTAACATCAGTCATCACTCTTACTGCCTCTTATTAGAATTTACCTGACCTCCCCAATGCCAGCCAGTCCCAAAATCTGCACAGAAAGTGACAAGGAGGATTATTCGCAAAAGAAAGTGATGCAAAAGAGAAAGAGTGACATACCAGGGCCTGGTTTGCATGAGAAACAAGCTGCCACTGCTGAAGGGTGCCCTGGAGGGTCATTAGAGCTGACATTTGTGTGTCATTGGATCATTTCCTTCCACCTCAGCCATAACGTGCTCTGCGTCGTGCTCTCTCTCTTTATAGAGAGGAGTCTTGCTTTTTATTGCACCCTTGTTTTGTTATTTGCATTTACAGAGTGAACTCTGAGGTTACACTGCCTGCACTTAGACGACCTGCTCTGCCTTCTGTACTCCCATAGAGACTGTTTGTGTAATTGTAAAGAAACTAAGTGTCTGAAACAGCCAAGCCCCTCTAAAATACCTTAACTAGCTTGTAAAATCCATTGGAAGGTCACAGTAAAATATTTACTTTCAAAGCACCCCATTTCGCATTGACTCCAGGGGATGTTTTGAACTACAGCCATACACAATGTGTTTTAGCCATCACGACAATTTGAGACATTTGCTAATCATATTTGTCATACGAGATTACTTTCAAACAGTCTATGCAAGCTTACTGTAAGTGAATCACAAAAAAATAGATTTTTGAAATCCAGTGCATCTGTTTCCAGGACAGCGTCAGCATGGGAAATGGATTGGTTTGAACAGAATATTATTTTTTTTTTATGATCGTGAAGTCTGCGAGGCTCTTGAGTTCTACGAAAAGAAGGAAGACAAATTCGAAGCAAATTGTTTTCAGCGCAGCATCTGCAGGCCAGCTCTAATACCAGTTCAAGCTCCCGCTCAAACATTTTCGTGCCCAGTGAATGTTATACAGACAAGAAGATGAAAAACTTGTAATGTCTTCATCGGACCAGGCTTTGAAGTGCGGACATCTGCTTTGTATTTTATCGCCGATCACTACTCGGCCATCCAAAATGCCACAATTTCCACTCAAGCGTTTGCTTAGGATTGTTGTAATTAAATACTTAGGTTTTATTGGCTTCCCCTCTTGCAGAAGATTTCCATAGGGCAAATTCTCAAAAGGAATAGAAGAGCTGACTGCAGATTGTGACAGATTAAGAGGCAATAAAGTTCAGAACGAGTTCAAGCCAGGAGGGTTGTAAGGCAATGACCTGGCTTTTCCTCTACACGCCATAGTTTAGAGAGTAAAGTGCAGACAAGCTCTACGCAGTCCTAACACAGTCAGAATAAGCTGACAGAAAAATGTCTGATGAGATAAAAGGGGACGAAAGATAAGAGATGTTCAGAAGTGATGCAGTCAGTTTTTTCCGATAGAAGGAGTGCATGAAAGAGAAGGCAGATGACCTTCTGAGAAGAGAAGAATCAAGTTCAGAGGATGAGTGAAAAGAGAAAGGGAAAGTTTAGAAAAAAGGACAAATGATTTGGAAGGGATTACGAAAAGTGTAAGGGAGAAAAGTAGGGGGTGTCTATTCAATTAAGGTGAAGTATGTAATTTCTATGCCCCTAGTGGTATAACATGTATTTACAATATGTTTGTTTGAACATCTTGACTGGGCCAGGCATAAAAACACAAAATAAATCAGTTTAACCAATGGTTTGAGTTTGGGCGGGACTACCTGTTTATCTGATTGCAAATGAGAGATTTTTTTTTCTTACTAAATGTATGACTGGACTATGACTGGGGGGGGGGGGGGGGGGATTTTCAGTCATTTTCAAATGATTTTCAGTCATTTTCTGAGACTGAAAATCCATTCATGTTTCTGGCATTATCTGACCATTTGCAAATAGTGGGGGGAGTCATTTTATTATTATTTTTTTACGTAATGGAGAACTTTGACTAAATGTATGACTTGACTATTACTAAATATATAAAAATAGTACATGTATGCCAAAAAATATATGTTAAAATGACTAAACTTATGATCATGGGTGTCAATCTCTGAAAATGAAAAGCCATTTGTGCAGAAATTACACACTTCACCTTTAATCTAAATAGGTAATTGTTAGAATTAGGTCGCATGTTAAGTAATAGCAAGTATATACATACATGCACACACACACACACACACGCACACACATATTTATAAACTTTTTTTTAGATGCAATTAATTGTGATTAATCGATTTGACAGCACTCCTGTAAATCATTAAAAAGTACAAAATAAATCTAGTTCACTAGTTACAACACATCTGTGAATGCTCCTGCACTGTGGACACCAGAGCTCACTCCTCCTTTATCTGCCAGACCACCACCACACCGTCGGTCTCTTTTGTCAGGAAATGGAACACATTCCTCCACTTTCTCCCTTCGTGTTCCCTTGTTTTCTACCCAACTGCTGCAGGCAACTCCGTGCAGTATGTTAGGAAATGAGTGAGAGCATGCGAGTAAAACAGAGAGAAAACAGAAGGTTAAGCACATTTTAATGAGAATTGCCCTGCTAACAAGCGAGGTGACCCCCACAGCAGCCCAGTATGCCGGGAGACAGACGTGCTGCACAGCCCATTGAAGGGGCTTCGTCGTGTAATGAGCCTCATGTTTGCGTGTCAAAGTTCTTCTCGTTTCTCAACCGCAGCCTCCCTGAGCGCCAATCAGGTGCCTCTTTTGTCTACCTACCGATCTTTTAGCGATCGACGACATGACAAAGCTGTTAGTGTGCTGGTGACTCAGGACTAAAAGTGCTTGGAGATTACTCTACAAATGTTGTTGTACACTGATTGTCCTGATTATGGGTTATGTATTAAATCCATGTGTGTTTCTGCCTGCACTGCCAGAGCTGTTTTAGTCATCAGTTACTCCCTGAAGCAAGAGCTCTTTAAAGGGAAGAAGCGAGCGCTATAGCTGATGCTGGATCATGTTCAGTCGTTTTCAAAACAGTGTATAATACTGATCGCTCATAAAGTGAAGAAATAATGGATACTGATGGCTGCCAAATGCTTTTTTTTCCTGTTACAACTTCTATTGTCGGAGTTCATAAAAATGTGTGATTGTAAATTGTGCATTGTGAAAAGGTGTGTTACTACTCAAGAGAAGCTGTGTATGTACTTGAGTGAGTGCAAAACTGTCCCCGGGGCCACGGTTGGCATTTGTTGTCCTTCTGGCAGCCATCACAACGAGATGATGGATGACCACCCACAAGTGGTGTTGGCCAGGGGTTCTGAGAAGCCCTGCTGGTGGTTTATCTAATGAAAACCTGGCGTATCTACAACCCAAAGCACCATCTGCTACAGGGCACCACGTCTGGTTCTCCATGTAGAAGACAAAAGCCACAATCAGGGTTGTGTGCCACTCAGAACTGAATTGAGAATGCCTTAAATTCCAACTCAGTTCCTGAATTTGAATTGAGGTAGCAAACAAGACGAAGACTTGTAAATTGAATTTAAATGTGTAGGGAAGTCAAATTAAAATGAAATGAAAACCAAAATAAATCTGTTTAAAGATAGATAGATAGATAGATAGATAGATAGATAGATAGATAGATAGATAGATAGATAGATAGATAGATAGATAGATAGATAGATAGATAGATAGATAGATAGATAGATAGATAGATAGATAGATAGATAGATAGATAGATAGATAGATAGATAGGTAGATTTTCAAATTTCAGTTCAACTTCCTTTGAGGCATGGTCAATTCAAATCAAATTCATGAAGTGAAAGGGAGACAGTTTGTCAATTCAGAATTTTACAAAGTTCTAAGATAACTCTTTTATCGTTTTATCTTTCAAATTCAATTCCTGCCATCTAAATCTGTTTCCATTTAGGGGAAGTCGGTCAGGGGAGAAATGTTCCATGTGAACGGCAATTTAAAGTGCATGGAGAGCAGGCCACAGGACCTGGTCACACAGCATTAACTACACATCAGCCTCCTGCGTCATTAAAGAAATGAGGTTTGCGTGTGAATGTTCGAGTGAATTTCTACATGTGTTTTTGAATTTGTGTAGCATTGTGCACAAACTGTGAAACTCCCTGGATATCGTCTGGCCCTCGTTATACTGTAATGATTGATAACGGCCATTATTCTTTTGTTTGTTTGGTGTGCAATGGGATGTAGAGATTATCTAAATGAGCATTAACACGAGATTTCCTGTCAGCATTTGTTTAACATTTGGGGTTTTAATGAGTTCTGGCTCTGGATTTTGAATAACATGAACGCATGCATAAACTGCAGCTTGACTTTAGCAAATTAATGTAGTAATGGATTAAGATCTTTTTAATAAAGTCTGGTGCATAATCTAGTAGAAAATTAAGTCCACGTTAAAAAACATGCAGTTCTTTCTATTTTCTAGTTCATTTACAAGTGGAAAATTGGTTTTAATTAAAAAACGAAACTGAATAGGTAATGCTGTCACGTTACTCGAGTCCTGTTATTATGCATTGATCAGCTTCATTTTAGTCTACACCCAGTGTAGATTTCTTCACAATCTTGTTTTATCAACCAGCAATTGTTAATTTCAACTTCAGGCGCACTTTATTATTTCATGAGCCTTTTGGTGAGATATTTGTTTGGTCTCTGTGAGACATCAAGAAGATGAATCAAGAGTGACTCATTCTATTACTCATAATAAGCGCTTGTGGGCTTTTCCAACCACAAACATTAGTGGACTACAGCCAGACAGTTAGCTACTGAGATAGCACTGTTGTAACTAGACACAACACAGTTTTATAAACAACCAAACAACCACAGAACAGTCAAAATAACAGAGGCAATGAAGCAGAATTGCAGTTCCCCCTCATCACCCAATCCCCCTCATGCAGTTCCAGATCCGTATAACGTTCTTTCTTCTGCCGAACACAAAAGAAGATTTTATTTATTTTTTTGATTACAGTAAATGATGACAGACAAATATTTTTGAGTGACATTTAAGATGTGCAATCTGACATAAATTGTCACACATTGCTGCAGAACTTATAACAACTTTAAAGTTAAAATTGAAAAAGCCGACTATTTGCTTTCTTTATGCACATTGCAGGTCTTATTGTGAATGATTTAATCGATGCTCATTAAAAAAAAATATAATTGAATATCACTTCGTTCTGAAGTGTGTCTTAAGTGAAAATCTTTGGTTGTTGCACTGCTGTGTACATAATAATAATTTGAAACTAAACATTTAATAATTTTGTTATTTATGATATTCAAATTCTTAATGGATTATATATAGCCAAGAAAGTCCGCAAAAATGAAAATCACTCAAAGCCGCAATCTCACGAAGTTCCGTTATAATCAATGAAGCTGTCTACACTGCACACTGAATCTCTTATTTACATTGTGTGTTGTTTACTGAGAGGATTCACACTGAACAAATACTCGTTTTTGTTGCCGTTTTGAGCGGTGAGTGGATTCTTACTCATTTAAACATCTCTGATTGGCCATTGTATTCAAGAGATCAACTGATATGTCTCTGTGATATGCTACATTGCTCAACGCTGCAAAAACACATTGGAAATAGAAACCAAACCAAATACCCACTGGAGCATTTGCCAAATATGTTTTCCCAAATCAGATGGGGCCTCCTGATTCCCTGGAGCCCTAAACGGGCACTTACCTCGGTTATTGATTAACTCCCAGAGTATCAAAAAATAAAAAATGTTTGGCTTGGTTGCTTGGTTGACTCCATCAGTTGTTGATTGGATGGAGGCAGATCTGAATGCAAGTTTGCAGGTAACAGTAAGTAAGGGGTTTAAGTGGAATAAATTGTTAGAGAAGTCCAGCATTCGTCACCAGAGAGATGCCTGTAGTTTCACGAGAAGATCGAGTTATGATATTTTAATTAAAACTATGAGGTCAAAAAAAGAAAGATATGCATGAACGAATACTTCACAATAAGATCAATAACATGTATTTAGAAAGTGATGCGTGTATTTTCATTTAATTCCAACTTTAAAAGCACACACTCAGTTGTAAATTAGATTAGAGCTGCTAGTCAAAGCGACCATAAACAGGCATATGCTATGCCAATAGGAGAGGTTAGTTTGTACCTGTCTAATTAAATGACTAAAGTGACATGTGCTTGCAGATTGAGAGGCAACCATAGAGTTAAGGACATCTGAAGGGCAGCCAGGACGAATGGAAGCGATACAGAGACACACTTCCTCTACACAGGTATTCAGATTCAGCAGAAAACATTACTATGTCAGCTCAGTGGACCCTCACTATTGGCCCCCTCCATAAACACACACACACTTATATCACAGTGTTCCACTCTCCTACACACACATCATGCCAACGCTTCCTGCGTCCTCACTGCCAGCGTGGCTAAGCCTCTGGTGGGTTGTTGGATTCAGGCGTCGGGGGTACAAGCCAGCATGAGCGCTCTGTGAACACAGCCATGCATATGACAGCTCCATGGGACAACGTACAAGCGTGTGCATTTGTCTCGCTGTTCCTGCCCTAATCAGATCATCCCTGGGGTACGTCTGATTGACGCAGTCTGCACGCCTTCTCACTCTTTTCTGTGGGAAGTGCTGGCATGGCATGGGCTACTGCAGTGTGTGTACATGAGCATGTGTGTGCACACCTTCATCCTAAGTAAAGAGACGTACACAATCATTTTTGTTCTCCACCATATGATGCTGATAATATATACCCTAAGATCTTTCAGTTCCTTATTATTTCCCTCAATAAATGAAGTGAATTCACTATTCTTTTAGCGTAGTGTTGCACAGTATTTTAGAGTAAAAGCCTGTATTTTATTCACTAACCACCCGCAATCCAGTTTCACCAGGCACTTAATGCACTATAAGAGTGCTGTGTTAAATTTAAAGTGATAGTTTACCTTAAAAAAATCGTATTATTTGATCATATATCCAAACCTGTTCATTTATTCTGTGGAACACAAAAGCAGATATTTTGTAACACCTTGTGGTTTAGACCCCATTTACATGTTATTGTATGGGTACACAATTTTTTTTTTTTTTTTTTTTTTTTAAATATGTACATTGTAAATTATGTCATTGAGTGTGTTTACCATTTTGAAAAAAAAGTGATTTTAGTTCTATTGAATGTGCAATTAAAAAAAACAACTGTACTTGCAAATTCTGATTTCAAATTAAAAGTTTTACTTTAAAGTACATTTGAATCAATTATGGTTTAATAAACTTTTGTCATGTTCTAAAGAAAAAAAAAATATTTTAATGTGTCAATTAACACACTAAAGCACATGTAAAGTACTTGATTTTAATTTTAAGTGTGTTATTCAACAATATTCAAAGTAAATATATTTTAAATGTACTAAATTTAAATGTTCTTCATCATTCCAAATGAGTTATATTAAATATATTTCAGTACATAAAAGTATCAACAGAAATGACATTACATTTTGTTTACCCTAAATGCTTGTCATACCCTTTAAACATATTTTAAAGACAATAAAAGTAACCATGAAATTACTTACATTTAATATACATTTTAAATATAATACATTTTCATGTAATCGCATGCATTTTTTAAACTGGATAGCTGTCCGATTGAGTAAGCCCATTCCATTTACACTAGGCCTGCACATCAATGTATCTCACAGCAAAACAGATTTAGTATAATAACTATTTCTGAGATGTATGCAACTGTAACACGTCCGAGTTCGCTTCCGGCATTATGCTATTGGAGGTCAGCATAATTTGATCAGATAGCTATCAGTAAAAATACATGAAGTTGCCAAATGTAAATACTTCCCTAGATGTGCGGTGTAGACAAGCACCATTTTTGTGGGTGTGTTTGTGTTGTTACCTAATTTGCATAATTTCTTTAGTGAACTGGCCGCTAAAATAGCGCAGACAGTGCAAATAAACGTCGCTATCGATATATTCTTAGTGAATTCCCTCCTTACTGAAGCCCTTGAAATTTAAACAGGAAATCCCATTCAAAGCGATTCCCCGATATTATCCGTGTTTACATACCGCAGATATGCTAAGTGTGTATACAGCGAGCGTTGAAGTTGAGGTCCACGCTGAGCGCTATCGGTCCGTGGAATCAGTGAATTCCTCAATACTCGCATCTGCATGGCTTCACACACGCCAGATCCAGATGTTGCTCACAAGTCCACAGCAGGAGATGAAGAGCAGAGCTTTCCATCATTCCAACAGCAGCAAACAGCACCGTTGAGGAGAAAAACCTGAAACGTATCAGGTGGAACAGGTCTGGAAACTGTTTCTGACTTGTTTATATGACTCTTACTTAATTCTTGATTCAGAGATACTGAGTGTGGATCAGCATGTGGTTAAACCATGAATATACATGATTTCAAGGAGGAGGCCATTTGTGACCTTCAATGTTGAAGTTCTGCAAGCCTGTTCATTGTAAAATCTCTCGCACAAGACACAGAGAGAAACCAGGGCAGCTGAATTATTTTTGCTAACTATTCTTGTCTGCTTTGATGGTAAGCAGAGGAAAGGAGAGTCAGCTTCAACGTTCCCATGGGATCTAACTATACATATGGTTTTAGATATTTCTACCTGTGGCAGAAACTAAAATGGCAAATGGCTTCCAGAGTTACCCAGTGAAGATGACCATGAAAAAAAAACAGAGAAGGTATTGATGGCCACAATATAACCATTTCAGAAAGTTTCATTGATCCAAAATGCCTAATGCCATAGGAGATCATAGGAGAACAATTTTTAGTTCATATGATTCCATAGGAATTCATTTTTAATGTTCACGTTTCTTTTAGAAAAACATCTGTGCTGGTGCTTCAAAGAACCCCAGATGGCTACTTTCCTCTGATAAAGGAATAGTTGTGTTAATTTACTCACTTTATCATTCCAAACTCATTAGACAACCATGATGAACAACTAAAAGTGCATTTTTAAAGATTATTCTGGATGGGACTGGGGCTGTTGAGAAAAAAAAAGATTTATATAAAACATAAAAGTTGACAAATATTTAAAGTCTTCTGATGCCAAATGATGGTTTTTGTGCGACTGAAATTTATGTAGAAGATCTCTATCAAATCAAACCGTGTGTTCATTGTTCATTGTTTAAAAACCCAAAACATTTCATTGGTCTCTCATTGTTTCATGACCAAATCACACACAATGTATCAAATGGCATCACATTCGATTTGAAAGCTACAACAGAAAAAAAAAAACATTCTTAAAAAAAAAAAAAAATTATGGAAGAAAGAAATGCCAGGTATTCAATGACATAAACCTTTATGTAATTTCATACCTGCATTTCTTTCTTCCATTTTTTATTCGATTCAAAGAGCCAACAGAACCCGAAAGAGCAAATCAAATTGGTTCTGATAAATAATGCAAGGACAAAATAAATATCTAAACGTTACCTCTTCTTCATCTGCAATGTAGAGATTTTAAGTAGAATGCAGTTATAACTGTGTCCATGTCAGGTGTACAAATTGTAGCTTACTTCTACTGGATAAAGCAGTACTCCTGGCGAAAAAAATTAACAGAAAATGTTAAATGAATTTACAACAGTTCTTTTGTTATCAGAGACAGCAGGTAACAAAGATTAGTCAGCACCTCTAGAGCAACTGGATTCACGCACGCTGCGCTCTCATCTGACCATCATTTGAATTAGATGCCGAAACACTCCCCGCATGATCGTGTGTTTTCAAATCTAGGGTTTCTGTTACAGTTTCCTCTGCGTTTTAGAAATATGACATGTCCCATATGAGCCAAATGGCCTGTGATAAGAATAACAGGGCAGAAAAATAGGCTTAGATGTCAGTGTTTAACGTCAGGATTTAAATATTTGTCCGGCCATATTTTGAGTGCAGACCACAGCAGTCTAACAGAAATAAAGCAGAAAAGGGACGCCCTTCTGTTGCTCTTACCCTCCGCATCTCACTGCTCAGTTTGTGTGTCTGTGAGTTCTGGCTATTTTGGCTTTGCTCATGAAGAGAAGCCCACCAGAGAATGAAAACAACACAAATCAATCGTGCTGATAGCCTCCCTCCCTCTCCGCTCACAGGCCAGCAGCAGTGATATATACCAGCACTTTACAAAGGAAAACACACAATAAATACTTGCAATATAAACATATGTCAGATGAATGAGAGAGAGAGACGAGGGGATGGCAGGGGAGGGAGAAACAAAAGAAAAATGACGAAGCGAGTGATTTATCGGCAAAGGATGAAACACGCAGATTTCAAAGAGAATTTCCTTCAGAAAATTGATATACGAGCTGTTACAAATACTTCCTCTCTTTGTTATGAAACAGTCCGTGACACGTCTGCTAAAGATGACCTGATAAAAACATTTAGTGCCATGGAACATCATGTTTCACTTCATTCACAAACAGTGGGTCTTTTGTGCAATATCTGTAAAAGACAGAAAATACATGACATGCTGTGTAAACATTTATTAAGAAGAGACCGAAAGGAAAGATGGAACGCATAGATGAAAAGCAGAGAGACTATCTGGAAATCTATTACATGTTTAAGTCAAATATACAACCATGTTCAGTTTATACCATTCAGACATGGTACATAGACATAAACAACTATACAGTATATAAATACTGTGTATATATAGGTCTATTTATATAGCCAATTCTTTTTTTCATAGTAATTTCCTGTAGCGGTAGTTTGCCTTTTTTCCAAATAATTTTGGCAGATAAATACTAGGGGGGGGTGTGACGAGATCTCGTGCCACAAGATCTTGGAGACTAAAACTTGACGAGATTTCTCGTAGAGTGAAAACTGTCTTGCGATATCGCCATGACAGAGCTTGCGTGAGGGTGAAATTAGCATAAAATATGCCACCGCTACCCGCCTATACTGTCGTTTTGCTGTTTTTATAAAAATATAAACCACCGTAAACTATTTTAAACTATCCAGCACGAGTTGCAGTCGCACACAGTGCAGTAGGAATCACAGTTCACTGATCGTGTGAGGATGGCGGAGGATTCGTCTGATAAATGACATTTATCTTGTAGAATGTGCGCTCAGCACCGCCGCTTCAATTTGTGGAAAGGAGTTCAATCAGGAGGTCACACACAGCCTCAATCAGAAGTTCTTTAAGCTCATAAATATACATAAGGTCTGAAGAGACTCATGTGAAATTATGTGAGAAAAGCCAGTCAGTTGAGTTTGTGGCAAAACCTTTTAAAGTGCTTGTATATTGTTGTCTTTAAATGCAGATGATTCATATCATAAAGTAGAACTGAAATGACATAACAAGATTATCAGTTAAAACATTTTAAAATGCACCTGCAGACTATTTTTCCAGTCGTGAATTTTTTCATTGAGGGTTTCTAGCAAATATTGTGCAAAAATCACGTCTCGTCTCGTTCTCGTGAACCCAATCTTCTGTCTCGTCTCGTAAGATAAGTGTCTCGTCAGACACCTAATAAATACATTAGCCAAGTTTAATGTTTTGTTCATCCTTCTTATTTAATATTTTCCTCATATTTTGATGGCTTAATCATGGGGTCCTAGAAAATAAATCCCTTGGGACATCTGTTTTGGCTACTACTGTATATATAGAAAACATTTATATTAATTAACCTTTATGCAGTATACATTGATTGTGGCAGTAGGTGGTGACAAGTGACTGTTTTCACGAGTGAGTCATTGTTTCATTCATTCATTCAAGCAATTCGTTCAACACTGCAGATTAATTTAGAACTGAAACAAGTGTCTGGCTACATCTGAGTAGGTGCTTCTTTTGAGTCTGTTAAAAAAAAGTATGTCCAATAAATGCGTGGAGAATGTAATCAGGACATAGTAAATGTCATTCATACACTGAACGATTTGCTCAAAAACACTGATTCACTCAGGAACCAAATACCACTGTGTGCTGCTCAGAGACTCGTGAGATTTCTGTGTGGCTTCGTATGGAAGTATTTTCATTGGCAGAACAAAAACAGACTAGGTAACTGGAAATATTGTGTCTAAGTTGCATAAAAAGTATAGCATCACTCTTGCAATTGTGCTGTAATTTCAATATTATATTACCATTCGATACCATCACTGAATAGCATGGGACTTTTACAGTGTATGTAAGTAATAGTTATACATAGTTCTTACTGCAGCTTCTCTTTCAAGTTCCCACAGTTCTTTACAATTCTAAAGTGCTCATACTACCCATAATGCTGAGCTGTAGAGCTCACTGTGAGTCTTTCTCATTGGTTAGTTTATGCAGCTGTGTCAAAGGGAACACTAGCCCTCTGAAGGGGCACAAAACAGGAATCCACCAAGAGACTGTGGCTCCGCGGCACTCAGGTTTCCTCACTCCTGTGCTCACATGCTGCTTAGACTCGGCCCTCAGCAGGCCTGAGAATAGTCCTCTGATATAGTGGGAAAGGAAAGTCTGAGCAGAGGGAATGTAAAAGAGGGAGAGAATAGGGGAGAGCGTGAAGGTGAAGAGAGGAGCACCTCTGTGATGATGGCACTCTGTCAGGACAGGAATTCCTCCCTCTGCGTTTGATTGTTTTTCTTCAAAGCAGATGATGACGGCTCACATATTTCATCGGGCAGTTCAGGACAGACCTTCGCTCTCAGATGGACCCCCGGTTCCATTTGTTCATGTAAGGCCGTGTGAACATATGGCTGCACACACGTGCTCTCACCACCGAATATGCGATTAGTTTTGTGTTGACTAGTCATGGATAACATGACTTAAGTTGCACTTGTTCTGTGCAATTCGATACAATTGTTCTGTCCACAAACTGCCTCTTAATGTATATGTACATGACATTGGTTTTCTATAATAACCTATCATCGGCAAATATATTTGGAATTAAGAAAAAAAAATGAAAAAAGTTGCTGCCTTAAATTAAGTGCAAACATGGATGTTAAGTCATTTCAACTTGAATTGCATTGACTTTAAATTAGTTGAATCTTACATAGCATAAAAAAAAATTGAAAATTGATTAACTTATTTTTATGAGTTAAAGCGAGTTATATTGGTATAACTTATTGATCATATAATTTTTTACAGTGCGTGCAAAACTGACTGCATACTTTGAGTAATTTACATAAAGTAAACATGACAATTAATCAGTACATGCCAAATAACTGACTATTTGAATGCTTTTAGGCAACTATAGTTGACAAACAAAAATGGGTATTTGTAAAAAACAAAAACAAAAAACACATATTGAAAGATCACTACCTGAACAAAGCTGAACATTGAGACAGACAGTGATGACTTCATTTTATTACCATAATCATGACGTGGATGTAAAAAAAGTATGCAGATCCAAATACAAAGGCAAAATGTAAGCCATGATATATTAATTTCATTCTTTTACGTGTAATTTAAGGGTAGACTAAAAATAAAAGAGGCTGCATTTATCCAACCACTGAGTAATCCAAATAAATTATGATGATATAATGCACTTGAATAGCTATTTTAGCACCTCTTGTGGTCAGGAGTGAGAACCACACACACTCAAGAAACAAGTATGTCTCAAGAGCTGGCTCTCCAGTCGCCCAACCATAACGGCAGTTGTTCTGTGAAAGCGTGTGTAGTCATTTGGTCCTGTGGTTTATGATCTACCCCATCGCCATTCTGTTTGATGTGCAGGTTACAGTGGTTTAGGGGTATTATGGGACACCTGATCCGGGTGGTTTTCTTCAGCCCCCTGCTAGAGCTTTTGACTACGATGACTACAGTATGAGCGAGGAATGACAAGCATGATGGAAATGTCTGGGATTATGAATTCACAAGAGAGACACAAAGCCATATGGAGAACTTTCATGTGTGCAACAGTGATATGGTCAAGTATAATTAGACCACGTTGAAAATATTGCATGCAGAGCATATCTGAATTTACATCTCAAAAAGAGTCACACTGTGAATCGAATCACAAATCCAGTGCACTACATTGGAATTCCTGAATGGTTGCTAAAGTACCAAACATGCCATGGTATTATGCATGGCATTTAGTATTCATAATAATTATAATTAATTTATTAATCTTGATGTATAATATTTAAATAAATAATTGTAAAAAAAATTTTTTTAATAATATTCTAACATTATTATAGTATTTTATAATATTTACTGGAGACTACCGTATAAAGTAGACCCCAGTGTTGGATAGAATCCAGATTTGGATTCAAATATTAATAATAATAATAAGCAGACAAAATAAAATGCTGAACCTTTTTTAAGAAAAAAAAAACCTTTTGATGTCAAATAAATTAGTAATATCTATTTGCCCAGTGTTCATTGTCATGAATTTATTTTAAATAGCTCATTGAAAATTATAATTTATTATTCTTTGTGTATTTAATTTATTATTATTATTATTATGTTTAATATATATGTTCTATTATTATGTTTTATTGTTTTTAGGTCACTAATAGAAACAACTATAAAAAAAAGTAATTTACATCAAATAAATTTGTGACAATGAACGCTGGGCAAAAACTAAATTTAAGATAAATGCAAAATGGAGCATTTTCATTAGTGATCTCAGACTTTCGGACCTCACTCAAAGTACCATGGTATTACAATCTGATACCATCACTGCACCACAGTACTTTTTTAAGGGCTGTGCATCAACAGAGCTCAGTGTACGTGATGACACAAGCCAGCAGAACTCTGGGAAGTGTTATCATTACACAAAGTGACACTAGTGGTGCTTTGACTTCCATGTGCGAGAACGCTGGTGTGGCTCGGAAAGAGGAACACAGACATTTGCGGTGTCGCTGCCTAAAGTCAAAGTCAAATCCCACCACGGGATTCACAGACATTAGCACAACTCACAGAAACCTGTTAATGCTTCCTTATGCTTTATCCAGCTGCTGCAGTCATTCACACACACACACACACACACACACACACACACACACACACACAGGCCGTAGGGAGTAACACTGAGCTTGAAATGTATTACTTTACAGTGTGTCATTACTGTACTTTTATTCCCACTGTATTAAGATGGATTTGAGTTATATTTAACCGCCACCTAAGGTGGGAGGGGAAACAGTCCGGCAACCAAAGGACTCCCTGCCACGAAAAAAGTGCTGAAAACACATTCCTTGATGTATATCTTTATAAAACCATTATGAAGCCAGACTGCCACCTCCACAATACCTGCTTATGCAGGAGTAGCCTACATAAATTACAGCAAAACCTGATGTGAGAAAAACGAGAGTCTTTGAGGTAAAAATGAGGGAAGGGGCCTGAGAATGGGCAACGTTAAAAATAATAAGAGCATTTCCACATTTTAATTCACATAACTGCAATAAAAACTGTCTAAAAGGTCAAAGCTGTCTAAACAGAAACAAAGAAATCAGTTATATCGTTATAATGGCCGAGCTGACAATTACCCACCGAACCGCTGCCATATGAGCCTCAACAATATTTGCAGAAGATCAAGTACATCAGAAAACGAGGGAGCTGAAGACAGAGAGCAGAAAAAATTCATAATTGTCACTGAATATCCCAGCTCTTCAGAAGAGAGCTCTGAACCTGCGGGGAGAACTCAGGCAGAGCGATTACTGATGTTTTTATTGCAACCGAATATGCCGGCGCAATAATTGACTGCCTGTAGGAAATATGAAACTTTTATAGATAGAGTCTGTGGGCCAGCAAAGAGTCAGCAAACGTTTGAAGCATCGAGTTAGTTGGCACGGATAGAGACGTCGAGATTGAAGCCGGTTACAGATGAGTCAATGAGTGCAAACAGGCACAGGACTAACAGGTGCAGAGAGAGAGCTGTCAGCCGTTTCCCTGCCGGCGCTCCGTAATGAGGATGTATCTCGTGGTGAGAGAAATTTATGGTGCTGCAGTTGCCTGTGTCTGTTTGGGAGCGAGCAGTGTGAGAAAACAAGAGTTGAGATTGGGAGAGGGTGTGAAAGAGAATCGAATCCTTCAGTGGTCCTTCTTTGACGTGATTGGGGTAAAGCAAGGATCAATGAAACCTTGCTGTTGGGTGGAGCATCATAGGTGGATTTGAATCTGAAATCTTTTCTTTTGTTTGTTCCGCCACTGGCAGATCTAAATGAAAAGCAGAGCACTCAAAGGACACGGCAGAAAATGAGACATGAAGTTTACAGAGAACAAGAAAGACAACAATGAAGAAAGTTTGGAGAAGTTTCGGGAGGAATTTGAAGTGAGACGTTCCCCCTCCACCTTGCCCGCTTCCCTCGGTTATGTTTGATTTATAAAACACTGACTTTCAAAGGTTGTGTGTGTGTGTGTGTGTGTGTGTGTGTGTGCGCATGTGCGCGCGTGTGCAAGTGTGTGTGTGTGTGTGTGTGCTGGAGGAAAGGCAGCCAGAGAGCAGGCATCAATCATGTTGATAGAGTCAGCCTGTTGGTGTGTGTATGTAGTTTTTTTTTAAGAGAGAGCATGTCTGCTTAAGTGTACTCGAGTATGTTTACTAGAAGGGGGATTTCAGCGCAGCCTGAAGTTTGCACACACTGAATTAGTCTGTATACAGGCTGTAGATCCAAGACAAATAATGGAGCAACGTGATTGGTCATCCTTCACCTCAGACCCCCCTCCTCCACCGATATCTAAGGTTTTTGGGCCAAGTGAGTTTTGAATGCAACTTTACTAAGTATAAATATAGTTCAATTAACGCTAAAGCAAAAGTACTTTGCCATTTACTAAATTGTTCAAATGTTTTTGTTGATGCATTAAATTGATCAAAAGTGGCAGTAAGTGTACATTGTGTGTACATTTATAATATTTAAAAAAATAATCTATTTTAAATAAATGCTGTTCTTTTGAACTTTCTATTCAGATCCCTAAAAAAAATGTATCTCGGTTTTCAAATCGAAACATTGAGAAAATCGCCTTTAAAGTTGTCCATTTATGTTCACGATTGTGCTGCATTCACTCACAAAAAAATAAATGTTTTATATCCTTACGGTAGGAAATTTACTAAATATCTTCATGGAACATGATCTTTACTTAATATCTTAATGATTTCTGGCATAAAAGAAAAATCGATAATTTTGACCCACAATGTATTTTGGGCTATTGCCACAAATATACCCGTGCTACTTGTGACTGGTTTTGTGATCCAGGGTTTCACACACACACACACACACACACACACACACACACACACACACACACACACACACACACACACACACACACACACACACACACACATATATACAGTATATATATATACATATATATATATATATATATATATATTATAATTTTTTTTGTGTGCACTCAAATTCCAGATTTTCAAATAGTTGTATCTCGGCCAAATATTGTCCTATCCTAACAAACCATAGCATCAATGGAAAGCTTATTAATTCAGCTTTCAGATGATGTATAAAGCTCAATGTCAAAGAATTGACCCATGGTCCAGGGTCACACATATTGATTGTACTAACTATAAGTAGCTTTGCAAACATGTCAACTACCAGTTAATAGAGTATTGGAACTTTTGTTATAGTTATTTTTATGGTCCTCCAACAGAAATTCCCACTATAAGTAACTTTGCAATTAAATGTCAACATATTCGACTAACCCAAACCCTAATCTATCAGTCTACTAACAATCTACGACAGTCTAATGATCTAATAAGAGTTAATTGTCATGTATTTGCAAAATTACTTATAGTTATTAGAATGACTTAAGTGGACCATCAAAATAAAATGTTTTTTTCCCTTTATTAATGTCTTGTCTCACAAAGAACAACTAGCGAAAAAGAACTGCCAGTGCGGTTACCCTTCAAAAATTGTTGCACGACACTCCTGGACCCTCTTTCACCCCCTTTTCCATCTTGCTTCTGATCAATGGAACCTTACACCCTCTCCCAATCTGTCAGCACCTGTCTTGCTGTATGGCCCATACATGCCTCCCTCTTAAAAAGCACTAATTAAAAGGCCAAGGGTCAACTGGATGGAAAACATGGCAGTGCAGAACATTTGAACGTTGGATAAACACCGCCAGCTTGTCACAACATTTTCTCTTCACCATTAAAAAAAAATTGATTTCCCTTCCAAGCGCCCTTAACTTTCCTCTTTACACTAACACTGCCATCCCTCCAGGCAGTCCTCGTGAGCAGGACAGATTACAAAGATTACTGTGTTCTGCATTTCGACAGGCACCTTGATTGAAGACTATGGAGGGCCTTGGAACTGCTTATAAACATAATTATCTGGAGGATTTCTATGATGGTGATTGTATCTCATTTCTCATTTCAGCACTCTATTGGCAATTGATTACAAACGGATGCAAACCACCCAAAAAAGAAACAATGATTGCCACACAGTTTTGTAGTTTATAAAGGCTTTGTTCAAATAAAGTGATTCTTATAATATACAGAAACTCCAAAAAGTATTTAGACACTTAAAAAACAATTAACATTGAAAGAATACAATTACACTTTTCAAGCAAAACATTTCACAAAATGACGTTTGTTAGGTTTACAGTTATAAAACAATGAACACATTGTATTAACCTTAAGACGGAAAGCATTTGGACACTTTCTGGTTGTCAAACATTAGTGAAACATGTCCATAGTTAATGTGATGAACTACACCTGGCTAATGGCTAATAAACGTGAGATTAGTGTAAAGTGAGATTAGAGAAAACTTTTTGTGAAAAGTTCTGGCATCATTTGCTTGGTTTGATATTTTGCATCTAATGCGTTCAAATGTGACTTTTCTTTATCCTAAAAATTAAGATGCTGTCACAATTTACTCAACTCACCCTCATGACATTATAAACCTTTATTTCCCCTGTGGAACAAAAAAGAAGATATTTTGAAGAATATTGGAATATTGCAACAACATTTTATGAAAAAAAAGAACACATCCACTTTTCAAAACATCTTCATTTGTGTTTTACATAAGATCTGGGATGACACAAGAGTGAGTAAATGATGTCCCTTTAAGTGTCCAAATACATTTGACCACTGTAAATGAAGTTACTATCCCCTGCAATAGCTGATTGATTGCATTCTGGGATCCTTCTCCAACTAACACTGTTAAGGTATGGTATAGGCAATATCGGAGAGGCTAGAAATTGCAAGTTAGCTTTGAAAGCATGAGGCCCCACCCTCCCTTCAGAGCGTCTCCAAAGCCATGCCTCCTTCAAAACACATGAACACACAGCCAGAGCAGAGTCTGCAAAGCATCACGAGAGACGGTGTTAAATTACGTCATGTCTCAAAGCACATAGGATTACAATAATAATGAACGTAAACAACTTACAGAGCTCTTACGTGTACCACCTGACTAATGCAGATTAATTTCACAGTTAATTCATTAATTACGGTTGTGAAATGGCATCATAAGATCGTTGTTTTGGTTCAGGAGGAACTGTAAAAGGCGGCTACAGTTTGTTTACGGCGCCCAGTGACTGGATGTCCACAACTCTGCATAGCCTTTCTTATGGAACGGGCTGATGATGTGTGATGTCTGCGCAATCAGGGTGTGTGGAGGTATGGAAATTCATATATTGACAGGCAGGTAGGACAGTGTATCATTGCATTCAGACCAAATGCAATGATTGGCTGGAAATTGTTTTGCTCTTGAGACTTCCACAGAAGATATATGCACATGTTTTAATAGTTAGACCACTTCTATTATTGATTGCTATCAGGATGTGATGAGAGTTTTAACCAGTATAACAAAAGGTGTTTATAAAACAAATTGCCTATACCTTTCAGCTTGTCATTGTGTTCAGACTCAGTGCAGATATTTCCCTCCCATCGCCTTTCTTATCGGCCTGACAGAAACCAGGAATTAAATGTTGGATGAAGACCAAGTTTCCTTATATTGGGTTGTAAACCCTAATGAGATGCTTTTAGGGTTTGCTTAAAATGCTGACTTGTTATTGCAGGCAGGCTGCCAGTAATGCGAGTCATGGCTGGATTCGTGTAACGTACGAAAGAAATCATCAAGTCCCGCCAAAACCGCAATTGACCTTAAGATCTGCTAATCACTAAAATCATATTAGAAATAAAAACGAGAAAACACTCTGAATTTAATTAAGGCTTGTTTAGTATGCTTACGATTTCTTTAACGACTCTAGGAAAGAAAATGGTCATTTTATGATGGGAAACAGTGCTTGTGGGAGTGCTCAAGCACACTGACATTTCCTCACATGATCTTTTGCTATGATTTTCCTCTCTGATATCACATATAAATCAGAATTGGGTTTATTAAAGCAGGGGGTTTGCCACAAACCCCAAATATAATGATTTCACAATATATAAAAACCCATATTATACTATGGGAGACAAATATTAAGCATTGCATTAAGATAATATGTGTATATATACACTCACCTAAAGGATTATTAGGAACACCTGTTAAATTTCTCATTAATGCAATTATCTAATCAACCAATCACATGGCAGTTGCTTCAATGCATTTAGGGGTGTGGTCCTGGTCAAGACAATCTCCTGAACTCCAAACTGAATGTCAGAATGGGAAAGAAAGGTGATTTAAGCAATTTTGAGTGTGACATGGTTGTTGGTGCCAGATGGGCCGGTCTGAGTATTTCACAATCTGCTTAGTTACTGGGATTTTCACGCACAACCATTTCTAGGGTTTACAAAGAATGGTGTGAAAAGGGAAAAGCATCCAGTATGTGGCAGTCCTGTGGGCGAAAATGCCTTATTGATGCTAGAGGTCAGAGGAGAATGGGCCGACTGATTCAAGCTGATGGAAGAGTAACTTTGACTGAAATAACCACTCGTTACAACCGAGGTATGTAGCAAAGCATTTGTGAAGCCACAACACGCACAACCTTGAGGCGCAACAGCAGAAGATCCCACCGGGTACCACTCATCTCCACTACAAATAGGAAAAAGAGGCTACAATCACCAAAATTGGACAGTTGAAGACTGGAAAAAGGTTGCCTGGTCTGATGAGTCTCGATTTCTGTTGAGACATCAAGATGGTAGAGTCAGAATTTGGCGTAAACAGAATGAGAACATGGATCCATCATGCCTTGTTATCACTGTGCAGGCTGGTGGTGGTGGTGTAATGGTGTGGGGGATGTTTTCTTGGCACACTTTAGGCCCCTTAGTGCCAATTGGGCATTGTTTAAATGCCACGGCCTACCTGAGCATTGTTTCTGACCATGTCCATCCCTTTATGGCCACCTTGTACCCATCCTCTGATGGCTACTTCCAGCAGGATAATGCACCATGTCACAAAGCTCGAATCATTTTTAAATTGGATTCTTGAACATGGCAATGAGTTCACTGTACTAAAATGGCCCCCACAGTCACCAGATCTCAACCCAATAGAGCATCTTTGGGATGTGGTGGAACGGGAGCTTCGTGCCCTGGATGTGCATCCCACAAATCTCCATCAACTGCAAGATGCTATCCTATCAATATGGGCCAACATTTCTAAAGAATGCTTTCAGCACCTTGTTGAATCAATGCCACGTAGAATTAAGGCAGTTCTGAAGGCGAAAGGGGGTCAAAAACAGTATTAGTATGGTGTTCCTAATAATCCTTTAGGTGAGTGTATATATATATATATATATATATATTTTTTTTTTACTAAAGGAAAATGTTAAAATATTAACTGAAAAATAATCACTTTATTACTTTTTCCCCTCATGATTTCTAACCATACAAATTGGAGCCCAGTTGCAGATCCTAGTTTATCAACCCTAAAATAATAAATTTAAAGGTAATTTCCAGATCACAATCTGTAATTCAAATGCCAATTGTCATTTGGACTTATTAAACAATTAGCTTAACATCAGATTTCTTATATATATAGTACTATGTTTTTGTGATATATTTGAGATATGTACATATGTAATATAATGATAAATAATCACAGGATTTGGAATGCTTTATCAATGTAGACCCACTACCCAAAGCTTGCAAGCAGTGGACTGTTGCTACAGTTACCCCATTTGGCGAGGTAACTATAGCAACCAGGCTTGGAATATATACTATATATATACCTGCTAAACTATAGCTGTTTGTAAGGCCCTGTCTATATGAGTAATTCTGACATCTCATGACACCAAAATACAGGTTTCTGTTCAAATACGAGTACAAACCTATAGTACATAATACAGATGAGCTTGTGAAAGTGTTCGGTGGGTAGCGCACTGCATGCTGGGAAAGTTTTCTGCAGTGTCCACCTACATGAGGCAGACAGGCGTATTTTCCCCTCCCATAGCAGTTCAAAAGCGTCTTTCTGGCTTTGATCATCCATTCTTTGCTCTTTTCTTCTCTCTTTTTTTAACTCCTCACTTTTGTTCTCCAACTCAAAGGACACACGGAAAAAAAAAACTTGTTTATATTTGCTCAAACAGAATGTTTGCAGACCTGCCACCCGTGTCCCATGTGTGTAAACAACCATTGCATGATACACCCACTGAAGCGTATACGCACATTTTTATCCAGTCAACAACACCTGCAAAACAACGTTACCTTTGATCAACTAGAAGGCATCCTTATTATACACGCCAACGGCAGGCACCATCTAGCGCTTTCTCTCGCACTCACTCTGCCAACACAAACTCCATCCACACTGAGTATGTGACCTCTGACCTCTGTCCCCCATGTGACCTCTTGGATCCCCAATCTTATTATCAGACCCTTTATCATCTCATAGTGCGCATGAGGTTATTAAAATGGGGTTTTGGAACAGGTGGATGACGGCTATATTTCACTTGGATTAGTTTATTAAAGGTTATCTGGAGTTAGTATTGTCTACTTGCGATTGTCCTGCTGAGGGATCCTGTCACAATTACCGCTTATCAATATTTAAATCTGCTTTGCCTATAAATTGATAAAATCTAAATGGGAAAGCAACATTTGTTGGAGGCACATCAAAGCTCAGCGGCGTTCTCTCCTGCCCTGGCCCTCTCCAGCGTCCACTATCGAGTTTCTGTAGGACAGACCTCAGCTAGCCAAGCAAATTAAGCTTTTGCTCTTTAACCTTCCCTTTCCCTCTCTCCTCACATCTGTCGTTCCTAAACGGCTGAATTTAAGGCAAGCCGTAAAAATCAGTGGGGAGAGATGCCACGGTGGCCTTCGAGACCCAGACGTGCAGAGAGTGACCCAGCGTTCTAATAAACACGCCGTCCCGGGCACACGCTCAACCTGAAAACGTAAAGTGCGGTGACTTTCCTGCCATCTGTTCTTGGACCACGACCAAGCGTGGCGGCCGAGCAAACAAGCTATTAGACATGATACGGTTTGGTGCATTGGGTTTTTGATGCCTGCGAGGGAAAAAGCTTGTCACAGTATAAAGGACTTTTCAAAGTCTGGGCTTTATTTATTTAATCTGCAGTACAACTCGGGAAATTCATTTGTTGGGTTTATTTTATTATGATTTTCCATGGGTGGGAATGTCATTGTAGTTCAGTCTTCCAGAACTGTCGCTGAATGTTCCTAGACGCTCTTTCCAATTGAAAGGTTCATTCTGACCACAAAGGTATTTTTTTAAACAGACATAAAAATAAGTTGGCATTACTTTGAGCTGTGAAAATATTGTTGTCATAACGTTAAGTACTTATAGACCGCCATTTTTTTTGTTTGGTTTATGTTACTTGTTTTTAATCTATCCTTAAAGTTGAATTTATCCAGGAAGTAAAACTGGCGGAAATGTGTTTTAAGAAAATATGTCAAAATGACAAAATTGAATTCAATTAATTTTAGTTTTTCCTAGCCAATGGGAAATCGTTTTCTCTTTTTTACACGAAATTAGACCAACAAAACTAGAAATCGCTGCTTTTTACAGTGTGTGTGTGATGACAATCTGACCCTGGTGTGATTGTGATTATGACTCAGACACAGCACACCGCAGGGGGACAGACAGACCTCACTGTTGCCTGGCAACCAGGTGAGACCTGAGGTCAAATGAGCATGTCTACTGTTTCCTCTGGAATGCACCTTGTGGCCACTGAAACAAGACCACTTACATGTGCTCTACAAATATAGACTGCATTAAGAAGAAATAAATTTTTAACTTAAAGGATTAGTTCACTTCAGAATAAAAATGTTCCGATAATTTACTCACCCCGATGTCATCCAAGATGTTTATGTCTTTCCCTCTTCAGTCGAAAAAACAAATGAAGGATTTTTTGGACGTCAATGGGAACAAACAGGTTGAAAGTCCAAATTGCAGTTTCAATGCAGCTTCAAAGGGCTCTACACGATCCCAGCCGAGGAATAAGGTTCTTATCTAGCGAAACCATCTGTCATTTTCTAAGAAAATTAAATTGTATATACTTTTTAACCACAAATTTTGGAAAGGTCACGAGTGACGTAGGCAGAAGTACCGACACAGCGTTTACAAAGCGAACTTGCAAAGACTAAGTCAAACGCCCTTTACAAAAAAAAAAAAGGTTAAAACAACAATGTCGGACGATTTTGAAGTTGGAGAAAATGAGATGAGTTTTTTACCCTATCCTACCTTTTTGAAACGGAACACGGGTGACCTTTCCAACGTGATTACATAATGTGTGGCGCATCGCAGTGCAGATGAGCATTTGTGGTTAACATTTTTTTTTTATTATTATTTTTAATTGCTGATGGTTTCGCTAGACAAGACATTATCTAGAAAATTATTCCTCCCTTATTAATTATTCCTCCCTTATTCCCCCACCCCCCCCCCAAAAAAAATTATTCCGCCCTTATTCCTCGGCTGGGATCGTGTAGAGCCCTTTGAAGCTGCATTTGGACCTTCAACCCATTGAAGTCCACCATATGGAGAAAAATACCGGAATGCTTTCCTCAAAAACCTTGATTTCTTTTCAACTGAAGAAAGACAGACATAAACATCTTGGATGACATGGGGGTGAGTAAATTATCAGGAAATTTTTATTCTGAAGGGAACTAATCCTTTAAGTAAATTTAACCCTTTAATTAAGAAAAAAAGACCAATGTGCTGCTAGTGGCGGTGCAGGAATTAACACACTTCTTTATCTTTAAAGCAATAGATTGTTAAAATTACCTAGGCATAATTGGATTACATAATGATAGAAAAGCAGCTTATTGAGTGCATAGTATGTGGCTTTCAATACTGTTTAAAAAGCATCTTGGGATGACCTTCATGAAATTGGTTGAGCATGTGCAGATCTGTAATTTAGGCCAAGGATGGAATCAGGATGCAGAAATGTTTATAGTTTTTTGTTTAACATTTTTTAGTCAATACATAATTCCCACACTTTTATTTGTGTAATTTGATCGTTTTGATGACTTTATTATTATTCTCAAATGTGGCCCAAATTTTTTACTGCTAGTAGTTTAGCTCCTCTATCTAGGTCAAGCTCTTTGAACAAAAAGTCCCTTTTCCCCAAAGATAAAAGACAGATATTTTGTGTCATGGTAGGGGTTTGTTGTTGGGGTTTGTCACATCGCTGTCTGCAGTTTATTTTCTCTTTCGGTTGAAGAAACGAGTATAACGTTTCCTCGCAAGAACAATATTTTGGATCATACCTCTCCATAGAGAATCAATATTTTCGAATGGGACGTCCTACTGAAAGCTGCCAGAGGCTGAGTAAGACCTAATGTGATTAGTGAGAACAGTTGGAACCCCTCCCTCACCCTCTCCCATACTTCCATCACACACTGCTCCACAAAAACACTGACAGGACAAATTGAAAACAGAGTGAGGCTGTTAGTCAAAGCCACACCATTTCTCCCTTTTTCTCCCCATCCCTCATCTATTACTTTTGCCGCCCAAGGACAAGGACTAAGTTTGTTTGATTTATACTTAGCAGAGGCCATTTGAACTTTGCTGACCTCAAGTCGACAATCCCTTTGACCTGTGCATGAAGTTGCTTGACTGTGTGTGTGTAAAATACATTTTTGAGTGCCGCTGTGTGTGACTTTTTTTTTTTTATCCTGACAGCATGGTGTTTAGACAGAGGTGTCAAAAGTATTCACATTCATTACTCAGGTAGAAGTACAGATATTAGGGTTTAAAAAGAGACTTCTGTAGAAGTTGAAGTATCAACTCAAGCTTTTTACTCAAGTAAAAGTGTAAAAGTACTGGTTTCAAAAACTACTTTAAGTAGAAAAGTAAAAGTAATGTAAGGAAAGGAAAAAAAATCCATTAAGGACAAAAGCTTAGGCCACATGGGCCTAAAGTCCACTACCCCAACTCCTCAAAAACAACACTGGCTATGTTCTTGCTGGAGTGTGACATGATTTGTGTCATGTACAGGTGCAATGGATCGCGTACAAACCAACAGGGTGTCGGAATGGTATATGTTTATACTTCTCATCCACAATCAAATTCACTCTCTCCGGATGGCGCGGTTTATCTAAATAGTTTTTTTTTTTTTTTTTTTTTTTTTTTTTTTACGATGACACCCTTACAAAAAAGAAGTTTATTCAAGTATGCCAGTAGTATACTTCTTTTAAACTAAAAATAAGAAAGCATACTTTCAGTCTACATTTGATGTGCTTCTCAGAAATATACTTCAAATTGCACTTAAGTATACTTGACTTATACTGACAGAAAAGTCTAATTTGGCCTACACTTGTTGAACGAGATATACTTAAAAGTATAATTAAGTATTCTAAGTATTCTTGGCTTGTACTTGTGTTTACTATTTTTATTGAGTAGCTTATTAAATACTTTTTAAAAAAACATAATATTACACACTGTCTTATAAACTAGCATGTTCAAGTTTATATAGTAACAAGCTTTCGGGTGGAATAGCTTATAGAGTAAATAAAATAAGCATGGAACTGAACCTGATCTTGTACACAGCGATAATAATAAGCCGGAATGAAAACAAGCCGAAATGAAATAGGAGTAATGAGGCTATTTTTTACAGATAATGGCGTGAAAATAGTAGTAGAAGTAGTAGAAGTAAAAAGTCGGCTGAAAAATAATTACTCCAGTAAAGTATAGATACCCAAAATTTAGGGTTAAGTAAGGTAACGAAGTATTTGTACTTTGTTACTTGACACCTTTGAGTTTAGAGAATGTAAGGCAACTTCATCACCTCTCCATCTCCATATCCATGAGTGTGAATTATACATAAGGCAGTTGAAATAGATAAAATGGCCGATCCCTGTGTCTGTAACAAGTCTTTTATTCAGCAAGGACACATTCAATTGATTAAATGTAACTTTTGAAATTTTAAATTTGTTTAGAGCAAAAATAATTAACATTTAAACTTTGATAATAATAAGAAATGTTTGTTGTGCACCAAATCAACATAAGAATAAGAACGATTTCTGAAGGATCATGTGACACTAAAGACTGGAATATGGCAGCTGAAAATTCAGCTTTGCCATCACAGGAATAAATTACATTATTCCTTTACTTATTTAAGTTTTTTTAATATTTAACAATATCAATATTTTAATGGATCAAATCAATAGCCTTTGTGAGCAATTAAAAATATTACCAACCCCAAACTTTTATATTCACAGTACACACACATCACTACTGCTAACATAGCTTTGCTTATAAGTGCTAGAAACATTGATTTCGTAAATGTTTCCTCGGTTCAGTATTGAGGTTTGAACTGACTATGGCACAACACTGTTTCATAGATTCCATATGTGGATAGACCAGTCTTCAAAGAACCTAATGGGTGGTGTTTCTGTTTTTGACACTAACTCCACAGGTTAAAGTGTCAGGGGAAGTGTCTCTGGCTTTTCCATGTTTCTGTTTCCCAGAGAGCTCAAGGGGGGATGTGACTGGGAATGTATGATGTATGCACATGTGTTTTGCTAGATGAGAAACACAGTGTGGCAAAGTAAATTACAGCATTCAGGAATAGCAAATGACAGAGATGTGAACATTAATCTCTGTAAGAGGATACGCACAGACCACAGATATGACACAATATACCACACCGGGACAGACATATATACCAGCTATAACAGAAACACAGATAGAAGTAGAGAGACACTCACAAACATGGTGTATATGCACCAAAACTACTGTCACGTATGACTTATATTTGCTCTCGAAGATTACTAAACATCTCTTACAGATTGGGTTTTAAAACCCAGACATACAAACAGAATGCAGGGGGCTTATTTGAGGTCTTAGGCTAATGCTATACATAATAGATAATAGGCTATATAAATCTCTGAAATCATGTGCACAGGTCTGCCAGTGCTGGTCATAAAAAGTATTTATGTGTAGTAAAAGTGTGCACTAAGTAAAAAAATCAATTGTACATTTGACAAATCTTTAAAATAATATACAGTACATTCACATGAGACATTCCAGTCAAATAAAAAGCTGTTTTTTCTACTTTAGGTTGTTTACCCTGATATCACATACTACTCACTTTATATCCTATATTATAAGACTAAATCTAAGAGTAACCAAATAGGGTATTTCTGCAATGAAATCGGTATCCAAAACCTTTTGCTTATTTATGAACCTACATCCATACCAAAAGGTGTCCGTATAAAGTCTAAAGCTGTGTTTGAAATCGCCCCCTATACCCTCATTCGCTATTCCCTACATTACTCCACAATACTTGATGGAGTGAATGAAAACGAGTGAGTGAATTCAGACACTGAGTGCGCCGGAAGGGCTGCCGTTTTTATAGTTTGTGCTTCATTTGAAACTTAGCAAACTGTCAGCTCCAGTAGAAAATATTTATCTTGAACTCTATCATGGAAAGGAAACTAGCATGTAAACCTTAATTAAACAATTTAATAATCAATTCATTTATACCTGTTTGATATTACGCTGTAGCCACATTGCAGGCATGAAAAAAAGGCAGATTTCAAATTGCATACTTTTTGGTGGTTCAAAGCTAGCCGAGCAACTGCCATTGAGATGTACAATAATGCTAATGGCTAGCTAGCAGGTATTATAGACCTATTATAAACCCTTTTCCATTATAAAGAACCTTTTGTTCAATGGAGAGGTTCCATGGATGTTCAAGATTCTTCATGGAACTATATATGCCATAAAAGCATTTATTTATAAGAGTGTGCAAAAAAAAATATTCTGAGGAAATATTTTATCAAATTGTTAGTGAATTCATTTTGAACAAGCTATCACAATCATCAAAACCAAGAAGAACTTGTGAGAACCAGCATGTAATATCTGCATGCTTGGTGGGAGGGCAACAGCTTGCGAGATACAAAACACCCTAATCCTCCCATTGGGGAAATGCACGGTGCTATTTAACACAGCAATAGTCTTTAAACATATAAAACCCCCGTGCAGGAACACACAGCCTTCAATTCCCACAGCACAATACCACATGGCCCACAACAAACACTCGCGAGTCAGCGATGTAGCGTTCCAGAGCGTGGTGTTTAATCGCGCAGCAGAGCTCTCTTTTATTCCCCAACAGGTGCAGCTAAACCACACCAGTACCACCCAACCATGGGACTGGTGTGTGCCAGCTTAGTGTGAGTGTGTGTGCCAAACGCACAGTGGATGTGCCTGCTGTGGGGACATTGTGGAGCGGTTCCTGACGGCTCGCTGGCTCCTGTGTGCTGCCTGGATTTCAGATCCCTGGAGGACGTGCAATCATCAGTGGTTAGGAAGCTTCCTGTGCAACTAAGCATCTGCTGAAGCCGGCACAGACCTGCCAGGAAAAGATGGTGGGGACTAATGTTAGGGGGGATTTTTCTGACGAGTCTGGGTCTGTGTGAAAGGAAGTGAGTAATTACGAGTCCCACGCATCATTAGCACCCCCAGTCTGCCTGACAAGGGTGAGTTTCACACTTATTTTGGAACGCCTGAGTGTGTATGTGTGTGTGTAAGAATATACAGTAATAATCAAATCCATGTGATGCGGTTAGGGTATACCTTATTAAATGCTCTTTTTTAACACTTAAAATTCTGTCAGCATCCCTATTCACCCTCATGCTTTCAAAACCCATGTGACCTTCTTTTCTTCTACTGCCGAACACAAAAGGAGAAGTTTACCAGAATTTCCAAGCTGATCTTTTACACACAGTCGAAGTCAAATATGGTCATGACTAACTAGCAAGATTTTTAGGGCAAGATTTTAAAAGGACAGTGACATTTTGAAATCTTTTACTCACCCTATTCAGTATGGTCCAAACAACATTGGACTCCATTTACTATCATTGTATGGACAAACAAAAAGCCCACAATACATTAACATGAACTAACAATGAACAATATATTTTACAGCATTTAGATAGTTAATGAAAATGTGTGTATTCATGTTAGTTAACTGTGCATTACAACTTTTGATCTTAAAAATGCATTCGTATATTGATTAACATGTTAAAAACCTCATTGCAAAGTGTTACCAGAATTTCAAAAAAAATAAAAATAATTAGGGACCTGTTGCCATATGGCCAACTGTGTATATCACAAAGAAAAATAATCTAAAAAAATGATAGAAGCCAACAGCTCAGACCTCATACATTTCTCATTAGGTGTTCCATGGAAGAAAGAAAGTAATACATATTTGGAAAGACAATGGTTAAATGATGACCGATTGTTTTTTTTTTTTTTTTTTTTTTTGGTAAACTATCCATTTAATTATAGGACACTAAATGCCCATCATTCAGCAGCCATCATATATATGATGGCTGCATGTATATATAACAAAACGTTATGTTCATGATCATCAAAAACCACCTCATTTTTGCACTGATGTGGAGCTCTGCCAGCGGCGACTGGTTTGTGCATTTATATTGAAAGAGGCCGAAACCACCTCCCACTGTGTTTGCTGATGATGGAGAGAGAGCGAAATGAAGGGGAAACTTAAAAGTGAGATAGTAAATGTAACATTACTTAAATGAGCAATTAGCTATAAACCCAATCGCCAGAGGCAATCATCCAAAAACGCATCTGATGCGTTTTCCATCACAAGTGTGAGTGTATTCGTGTATATTTAAGTGTGTATGTGTGTGTTTGGCTCTGTATTCTAAGCACGTCCACATATGCTTTTTGGGTGGAGAAACGACAGACTTCCTTAGATTAAAAAGATGATGTTTTTTATCTGTCCTCCCTTCAAGTCGTTTTCATTTATCTTCCACGGATTTCGTAGACGGCTTGGAAAGACTGCGTGATACGTTAGATTGTCGCCTGATGTGTGTGGATCATGTTTAGCCAGTTCACAGTGCCAGATCTTTGCTTTCTCTTTAGGCTCTCCACGCACCAGTAACCCTGCAGACCATGTCGTCATCGCACCAGCCCTGCTATCGGCCCATCGCTGTGATCCTCTGGCTCCACGGCTACTGTAGCCGCTGACAGTGTGGTTTTTGTCTATGACGTTTTTGCGTATTGAAAAACAGAGAATGTTCAAAAGCCTGTGTTGATTTTCAAAGGCAAAATGCTTGTGATCCTGGAGTGTAATGGTGTGGTTTAGTTTGCACAAGTCTTACATGCATGCCATCTTTTCGCTAAAGGCTGAATAAATTGCGTGCGGAAGGATATTCTGGAAAATCCAGAAATAATTAGTATGATATGCCTTTCATGTACAGTATTTGTTTCCATAAACAAAACCGATATGAATTAGCTCATCTGTCTGAGGAGATTTACTGGATTGTTATGAAACAGGATACTGAGCAGCAACAGTCACTGTCAGGGAACGTCATGATGCTAGTTGTTTCCAGGACCAAATGACTTGTTGCCAAATGCCAAATCATGTTAATACGCTGAACAACAACCACGTGTAAAGTCATAAAAACTCACGGGTGTAGGAATGATTTGAAAAGTGGTAGAGACACATTAAAGCATGGCTATTCATTCTACAAACGTTGGGTGGGGAGAACACAGACATTTCTAAATGTTTGGAAGTTGCAATGGTTACTATGCCTGGTAAAACAACTCAATAACAATACAGTGTGGGTTTGGAGAGCACAAATACAATAAAACAATTGGTGCATTCTTCAAATAGGGTATAAGTTGGTGTCCTATTGATTTTTTTTAAGCATTTGAAGCACTAATCCTGTGTTTTTTTTTTATTTTATTATTTGTTTCTGAGAATTATTAGCTATTTAACTGTGTCCCTGTGCAAACGGCCTATGACACTTAAAGTTTTGACACTTAAAACATCATTTGATTTTACTGCATGGCAGTAAGGCAATACATAAGTATATATTAATTTAATATAATATAATAATATTATATTAACCCCGAAAACAAAACTGTTTAAAACTGTATTTAGACTCAAATATTATTGGTAACACAAATTACAAACCTTCAACAAAACGAATAGTTTCAGTTAATCCTATTCATGGAAAGTGCCAATTTCTGCACACATCTGGATGCTTACTGCTGGAAAAAGAGAGAGAGAAAAAAGCCATTGAAGTGCTCGACGTAGGGGTTACCGACAAAAACAATACTGGTGAGTGATTGCACCGTCAAGACTCACAGACATTAAAAGTTCATCTGTCATCGGGCAGGTCTGCGAAAATTATGAAAATCTGGAAGCCATTGACCACACAGCTGTTGAGGAGAGTGAGAACTGGGGCTGAGCGCTTGGAGATGACAGAGCCCTGAAGTGGGTCATGAGAGGGCCACCAAAATAAATCAGCAGTCAAAGGGTCATTACCGCACAAATAATCCTATTAAAAGCAAACCACAAGAGTTGGCGCACACGCACCTGGGTTGTTACGACCGCACGTTTGTTAGAGTTAATGAAGTGACACAGCGACTGACGAGAACACAGCGAATCTCAACATACAGTTAAACACAGACATCTATTCATCTACACGTAATACACTTGCTCAGATATACACGAACACGCTCACTTACACACACACATGGTCTCAGACACTGTGTGCATAGCCCGTATCCTTTTCAAAGAGCAGTTTTAAAGAAAAAACAAATTGGCCAATCAGCTCTTCAGACGATTGAGTCATTCACATTTCCATGAGCACGGCATACCGTGAGGGAACTCAATCCAACAAAGCAGGGGCCTGGAATATGAAGCATATTCCTTTTCTATTGTGATGTCCCCTAGGGGCCGAGGGCTAGATCATTATCTAATCCAAATCGGGGAGGCCAGCCGCATATCAATTTTTTAGGCCTGAAACAGATACGGTCTGTGAATTAATAACTGCATGTTTTGCAGAGTCAGAGAGAGCTTTGACAATAACCCCATGCTGGAGTTTGCATTTTAATGCCACCGGTGTCTGACGAGTTTTACAACATTTTGGAAACAAGAGGGAATGAGTTTCAGGCCTCTAACTATTTAAAACTTTGCAGATGGTTTTATGAAGCTAAGCTGGGAGGAACTGAGGGAAACAGGACCAAATATTTATAGCATTGGATTTGCTTTGAGATTTCTGAATTAGCTGAGATTTTTTGTTACACTTTGCAATAATAATACAACTATTTGTTAACATTAGTAAATGCATTAGGCATCATGAACTAACAAAGGACTGTTTGCAGTATTTCTTAATTTAATTAATTATTTATTACTACAGTACATTTATAAACTACAGTAGTATACATTTTTAAAATGCTACTGTTCATTCATATTCTTTCATAATACATTAATGTAAAAAAATGCATTAGTAGACATTAACAAAGATTAATAAATACTGTAAAAGTATTGTTCATTGTTATTTCATGTTTGTCATTGCATTAACATATAGAACCGTATTGTAAAATGTACCAGATCCTACCATACTATTATCTATAAGTCTCATTAGTACCGTAATCCTTTGCAGACTTCAAAGTGAATCAGTCTGTTATCAGTTAGCTGACTAGCCAAGGATAACATGATGATTTTCGTCACATAAAACAATGTTCTGTCTCTGTTTCTTTCTTAGGCTGACCTTGCATTGCTGCGGTGGAGAGCTGGAGGAGAACTGATCTGCTGATATTTGAGTGTGAGCGGAGCAGGTTGGCAGTGATGTTATCTCCCTCCCCAGTAAAGACCAATGAGCTCATGTAATTTAGATTAATGGTAGGGGGCTTTTCCAGGCTTGGGACCCTGCCCGAAAACTCCCTAGAACACAGAGGATGAATTCTCTTTCTTTCTCGTCTGATCTCAATAGCCATATTCCAGGTTTTCATTTCCATCTTTCCCCGCTTGCTCTGTTTAGGTATTCAGAGACCCCAACACATTTTAATAGACTGGAAAATATACTTAACATTGAACTCTCAGGTTGATATTTTATGAGAACGTAGTATAATTCAAGTTTGGGAAAGATTCCCTCCATGGGTAATATACAAAGCTTATCATTATGGGTTGGGTACCACAATACCAATCAAAGGACGTTTGATTCCTTTTAACTGTTCTTGCAGAACGGTTCTGTCAGATTAATCCACATGCATTATTGGGTGCATTATTCTGTTGATGGCGCATTGACAGTTGACTAGTTGCCTTGTTGCCCTATCAGGCAATGACTTCGCAGGCAGCAACTTCAGACAGGCTTCAATGGTCTAACGATTTACAACAGAATGGAGAAAGCTCTGGTGATTTGCATGCAAACTGACCACCAACCACAAATTTCAGATGCCATTTTATTTTGTTAGCTCAACTGTCACTGACTGAATCAGATGCACCGGAGAGTCTTGGGAAGGATACATCTATGCTGTCTTCAAAAATCAATCACTTTTCAGACGCAGCACTTATTCTGCAGGACTGATACTGGCATACAGCGCAAAAGACACAGCACAAACAGTGCAGCCCGATTTGTGAATGAATGACATTACAGCATGGCAAGTGTAAATCAAAGCTGTTTGTTTCCAGTGAATCAAAAACATGCAGTGCAACCAGTGGAGTCCACTGAAAGTGAATCCGACACACAGCTTACAATAAAATTTTGAGAGTGTAGCTTGACTGGTTGTTCATATGACAATTGTGTAATTCAAGATGTCGGCTAAATTACCCATTTTGTCAGTAGTATTGAATGAGATACTGTAATATGCATATATTTATATTTTTGTATATATTGTTGTTCCATTTTTAGTTAAGGTTATTTAGGTAATTATTTTAATGCATTGATATCACCTCTAAAAAAGACTTCCAAAAGTCATCTAAAAGTCTGGCTAAACAGACCTTTGGTCTATTGTAATAATCTAATGATTTGGCAATGAAATTGCATGTATTTATTACCTTAAATTACTAAATGTGACTGAATCGTTTATGTGCTATGAACCATAAACATTAGGAGAAATCTGAACCGATTGATAACGTTCCTTCTATTATACAAGGAAAAACAAAAACACAGTATAAAACATACATGTAAATAACGACAGAATTGTAGTCTTTTGATAAACTACCAATGGACAACCTCTCTCTTCCCAGTTCTCTCTCTCTTCCTCTCTAAATTTATTCAGAGTCCACCAGGGTAGCCAGAATGAGAATTTGTTTTAAGCACATTCCTTTATCATGTGAAAAGGACACGAAAACCCGAACAGCCCACAGGAGAGCAACATATCTAAGCTCACCAGAACAAAATGACACATCCAGAAGGATAATCGGCCCTCGGTTTGGAGAGGTCACCTTATGACATTTATGCATCCCATTATCATGCTTATGTGCCCCAAATATCAGTGCTGTCCTTGTGGAGATTATGGTGCTTTATCACACAATGCCCTGCACCCTCACAGGTGCAGCTAATGTTTTATGTGCCATTGTCATAGCCAGATCCACTCACACAAGGAGAGTAGTGCTTCAAAATGAGTGGAAATTCACTGTGACCAGCGTAATGAAGCCACATGGAGTAGAGAGCGAATAGAGATTGTAAAAGAGAGCAGAAAAGGAGCATATTTTCCTGTTCAACATTCCACATTCCACACTGATTGGTGCCTTTGTAAATAATCCGTAGGCGAGAGATCGATGTGTTAGCTCTGCTCCGCCGAATGGCCACTGTAAACCAGGAAGGCCCTGAGGGGAAGCTTTTCTCCCATCAGCACAGCGCAGGCCAGGACAGCATCACCTGAAAAGTGAGATTTATTTTCCAGGAGGAAAAACAAGGACTGGGATTAGCTCCAGATCTGGGAGCAGAGCTCAAGGAAGCCACAACGGCTTGTGATAAGATCAGGAATGGGGAAGCGGTTAGGCAAGCGGCCAATGTACCTTCATCTCGTGTCCAGCTGAGATCGATCCTGATGCTCCCCAGAGGCTCTTGCCACAACGAAGGTTCAAAGATCATCGCTTTCATTGCTGTGTCCTCTGCAGATAAATGAAGCTAATCAGGCTGGTGTGCGATTATGGCTGTATGGGTCGCATTGAAGTTCCTGGGGGATGCAGAAAGAAAGAACTGTAAGCTATGTGGCAATTAGCAAGGACACATGATGTATTGTGATCATATTGCACAATATTATTGTTGGTTGTTATATTATAGTTGAAGCACATTTACATTGATGAATTTGCCAGACACTTTTATCCAAAGAAATTTACAGTACAGTCAGGGTATTAGCTAACAGGGAACATTCTCAGAACTTTGGGTAATGTTCTGGCAAGGTTCTCTTAAAAACGCATACCTTGAGTCTTTAGTGACCCAGGACGTAATTTACCCTCCTTCTCATTCATTTTTTTCACGAGTTCACACTTACATATAATTAAATAGAGTAAAGGTAATGCATATTTGGCGTGATTTCAGATGGGAGGGCTCCAAACTGGAAATTTGGCACGAACCCAGAGTACTCCCCCAATCCCAGGTTGGGATAGAAATAGTTAGAAGTGAGGAGATGGGGTGGTGGAGGGATGATGGAAAACTATCATAGAACAGATGTAAGTCTGCTGTATATACCTCCTGATGCTAATTGAATTAATTAACTGAACGTGCTCCTCCCGAACTTTGTTAAAAAAACATAATTTAAAACTAGACATCAACCTTCTTAGTATTCGTCAATCAATTAATTATAAACAATATAACAAGAAAAAAAGAATGAGATTATAAAAGAATGACTGTTTTCCCAGGAATTGAACAAATTGTATAGGGTCCCTAACGACCCAAGGTGTGTAACAGTGTAAGTATATTTTTTCTGCACAACAAAAATTAAATCTTTGATGTCTGAATATGTGCAATTCGCCTTTATTCCACAAAGTGGCAATGTCTGATAAACAATAATGAAGTGATGTTTCACTTATAGTTAGAGCAGACCTGTACATAGACCTCATTCGTATGAATTCGTACGATTTTTGCTAAATTGTACATATTTTACGAGTTGCCCAATTCGTATGAATTCGTACGAATGACCTACACCTGACCCCTACCCATCACGGTTTAGACAAATCGTATGAATTCGTACGAGTGAGGTCGTATGAATCCATACGAATTGGTCATGAGATAGCGTTGGTTGTGCGTTACTGTAATTTTATCAAACAGGAACAAGTTTTGGGCCACATTATAAATACAGTAGCACATTATTGTTGGGTGCACTGATTCATAAACAAGTAATGTAGACTAACGAAATCCATACAGTTAATTAAATTTGATTTAGTGTTTGGATTTTTTTTTATGAAATAATAGCATTCAAAAGTTTGAGTCAATAAGATGTTTTTGAAAGTAGTCTCTTCTGCTCACCAAGGCTGTATTTATTTGAATAAAAATTAAGTAAAAACAGTAATACTGTAAAATGTTATTACAATTTAAAATAACTGTTTAAATATATTTTAAAATATAATTTATTCCTGTGACGCAACACTGAATTTTCAGCATCATTTCTCCAGTCTTCAGTGTCACACAATCCTTCAGAAATCATTCTAATATGCCGATTTAGTCCTCAATGTTGAAAACAGTTGTGCTGCTTTATATTTTTATGGAAACCATGATAAAAAAAAAATGTATTTGATGAATAGAAAGTTTGCTAAATTTAATGCATCCTTGCTGAATAAAAGTAGAAAAAATGACTGACGCCAAACTTTGAATGTATATGCATGTAATTGCAATAATTCCAAATTATTGTGGTGTTTGGGGGCTTGAATTAAGGCTTGATTGTTTTTATATGCGTATTAATGTTTTATCTTTGTGTGTATGTGCATTTTAAAGAACGTGTGTGGAGAAAGATTGTGCTATTGATGTATCCACGTCAGCATAAATCCCTCAGTGCTCGTGAGAACTGCAAAGGAACAGTCCCCTCTTAGTGTCTGGGGGGGGGATTTCAGTTTGTCCCTCCTCTCGACTGTACCGCCAAACACATGAAAGAGATGAGCACCACTTGTCTCTGTCTGCCAAAAAGCTTCTTTCTCTTTTCTGACTGTCTCTTTCCAACCCTCTGTCCTTTTTTACTCTCTTCCTCTCACCCTCTCTCTCGAGTGAATGAGTGAGAGGTCGCAATGCTGGAGGTGTATAATGACAGTGTCCTTCAAAAATACAAAGGCCCTTCATGTGAGCTAATGCCCCACCATTTCAGGCAGACAGCTCTGAATAAAGGCCCTGCTCTCCACAGCCCTCGGCTCACTAAACGCAGTGCGGTAAAGCCTTGAATGCAGCTGAAGAACAGACGGGAGAGAGGATGGTGTTAGTGATGAAAAGCTCTGTGTGACTGAACATTCCCCGACCCCAGAGACAACAGGTTTTATATAATGTACTTAAAAAAAAAAAAGTACTTTGAGAGATTTGGGCTGTTTAAGGGAGTGTATTTTTTTTCTCATACATTTGCATAGAGGATTATACATTAGTATAAGTTAATATCTCAGTTGTTCCTTGACAGTATTGAGATTACATGGAAAGCAAAAGCATCTATTCTTTAGATTTTTTTTCCCTCCGAATAATGATCCTAGACATCTCACATGGGTCTACTCCAAACATTAGAAAAGATCTTTACAGATGTCTCTAACAGTACTCAGATTTCACAAGATACCAGTCTGCAGTCAAACGTCAAAAGATTTTTCCCAACACAAATGATAATATTCTCATTTCAAACGTATTAGACAAAAGCAATTCTTAGAAACATAACTGAAGACTCATGCACAGTAAGTCTTCTGCAAATAAATGTGCTTTCTTTCTTAATCAGTATGTTGGCCTTGTTTTCTAATAAACATCCTCAAAACTATATAAATTAAAATGAATATTTATTTTAAATAATAAAAAAACTTGATATCAAGACATGCTTTCTTTTGTTTATCTTGTAATTATTTGTGTTACCCCATAGACAGACAGACAAGACAAAATACTAATTAAGATTTTTTTTTAAAGAGCAATGTTTGCTAAATGTTCTTCTTGGATGTTGTCTGCTCTCATGTCGTGCTTTAATTCAGTCACTTCTTTCAGTCAGCATATCTATGATTTCCACACACACAAAAACTGTCTTGAATTAAATCCAGTAATGTGATATTGAGGATAGAGCTGTATTGGAGCAGAAACACGCTATTAAGCAAATGCCACACAGAACAGGTGTGAGCACATTTGGCCACCAGACTTCTCCAATGACTGTGACTTTGCAATTGTCTGGAAATGCTCCATGTCACAGTTAAACAAATAGCGTAATTCAGTGGCGAACACAACAGCTCTGTTTCTAACGCAGACATCCACTTGACAAGTCCCAGCCTAATGGTGGTCCACCCCCTAACTCCACATTATGTGTTTAATGCTCCCTATAGCTCAAGAGGCTGTCTGACCAGCACAACAGCTAGCCTAGAGGAGATAGAGCTGGAAAGGAGAGAGAGAAAGAGAGAGCAATGATTAAATGCCTAGTAGAGTGTCCATGGTGGTTTATTAATGGTGTCCATAGTGGTTTATTAATGGCTTTTGCTTGGTGCTCTAAGCAAGCTTGCTTTCTCTGAAGTCTACTAGATCATACAGAAAGAGTTAGAAAAAGGAGAAAAGAAAGAGTGAGAGAGAGTCAGAAGAGGTGGACCAAGGGGACCAAGGCTCTTTGATCAACATCCCTCATTAGCGTTCTTGACTGAATGCAAGTGTGGAGAGTCCGAGCTGCCCACACTGGTCTGAATTCTTGGATTGGATCACCGCCACATCAAATGAATTAGACCTGGAAAAAACACACTGCACCATCCTGCCATCCTCTATGCCAGTTGCCACCTCGATGCTGAATGGATAGCTGATGCTACAATAAAAAAAACACCTAACTACATTTACATTTTTCAATTCTCTCTTTATTTTCTCCCTCATTCAGGCAAGTCTGTGCAGTATTATCCTCCAAACTGGCTACAGTAAAAGCACAGTGAGCACAAATGTGAAAAAGAATGTTCTGGATAACAGAGCTTCAGTAGACGCGTCTCCAAGGGTGTTTAATCTCTCATGGCTGGTCTCCATTCTTCCCACTAAAGGCCACCCACTGCTGAGCTACTGGATGTGACAGTCACACACACACACACACACACATAGAGTTTCTTCCCTCAGGAAAACTAATATTCTTTAATGGCAGCCTGTTTTAGGAGTAATTGGAAAAGGAAGGGGAGCGATTGCTAGTGTGTAGGAGAAGTCCAGCTGGATAAAGAAGAGCTAAGAGTGGGGGGGAATAGGGTACAGATTATTGTCAGAGTTAGGGGGAGGAGGGCACACTCCCACAGTCTGACCTCTCACTGTTGTTTTGCCACGTTCAGTCTGATTCCTACGGAGCCCCCCTAGTCCCACTTTGTCAAAAAAAATTATTATAACTATCTCGTGGCCTCAAGATAAGTAACTCGTGGCCTCAAGATAGTATCTCTATCTTGAGGCCACGAGATACTATCTTGAGGCGACGAGTTACTATCTTGAGGCCACGAGATACTATCTTGAGGCCTCGGGTTACTTATCTTGAGGTCACGAGATAGTTATAATAAAAAATTTTGACAAAGTGGGATGAGGGGGGCTCTGTAGATTCCCCCCAGTTTTAGCTTAAAGACTCCAGCTTGTAGACTTACTGGATGGATGAGTTGAAGAGAATGGTAATATGATGGGTTTTATTTTATTTATTTATCGCAAATTGAATCAAATTCTTTATCTATGAATCAATAACCGGTTTAACACAAACATTTAGTGTGTTGTTTACAAATAGAGAAATTATTGATGAAACCTTATAAAGACAGACAGACAGACAATGACAGACAGACAGAGACAGACAGATATATTACTTATGCTAATAAAGCTATTTGAAATCAAAAATAATTAGAATATATTAGATGAAGGTAGCGCTGAGGTCTCATGTGTACTATATGCGAACTGTTCCCTCACAGCAGACATCTCTGTCCATTTACCTGCAGCTGAGAGGAGACATCATGCTCCACTGCTCCTTTCCCACCTCTCTAAGAGAGACAGCTGCAGGGGAAACAGAGAGGAAGAACCACCACACAGACATACACCTATAGACACGCATATACACACATACATTTACACCCACACTTGCTTCCACAGCTACAAACAGAAGCCATTACTGTCCATCTGCCTCACTGACAGGTGAGCTGTGAGGGCAGGCCTGAGTGGAGCAATACTAATGAGTCTCTCTCTCTCAGCTCTACACAGGGCCGGGGCCACTGGGTTCTTCGCTCTTAATGGTAGAGCTGCCCAATTAGCCACCATCACTGCATACACCGCACTCCTGACCTCACATGGCAAGGCAAATGGGAAAACTACAGTTCCCAGCAGCCCCTCTTGATCATCTGAAGCTTGTTCACACAAACATCCTTAAATGGCCAGTTTAGCAAATGTTTGCAGATACAGGAGTGTAAAACAAATTATGTCAATAATCGCACACTTACTGAACAAATGCTAGGATCATTTATCCTTGGCAATTTGGTTGCTACAGACGTGGCCTTTAAGAAAGCACTTTTTTTTCATGCAGTATCATGCAATTTGTCACGGTCGATCACACAGATTCCTGCAGACAAGCTTCTTAGAACTTAAATAAGTAAAGGAATAATGTAATTTATTCCTGTGATGGCAAAGCTGACTTTTCAGCAGCCATTACTCGTCTTAAGTGTCACATGATCCTTCAGAAATCGGTTTCACTTTATTTTGATGGTCCCTTTAACACATTCTGTTGACTATACGTTGCACCTACATGTCTATAAATCTCATTAGAGAATTAATAGAGTATTAGTGGACTGGTAGGGTTAGGGTTAGAATATGTTGACATGTACTTGCAAAGTTACTTATAGTCAGTAGAATGTCTGTTGGAGGACCATCACAATAAAGAGTTAGCAGATATTCAGCAGACACAGTGTACTAAGGCTCTAAAGAGAATGAATTGACTTGTAGTTGCAATGTTTCTTATAGTCAACAGATGTATAAATACAGACCAACAAAATGAAGTCTTTCCCAGAAATCATTATGCTGATTTGGTGGTGAAGAAACATTTCTTATTATTATCAATGTTTAGAACATTTGTGCTGCTTAATATTTTTGTGGAAACCATGATACTTTTTTTTAGCACTTTTAAAGGGGACATTCATGCTTAAATGCATTTTGTTGTATATTTGGAGTGTTTAGAAGTACAGAAAAGTTTAAATTATTCTCTTCAGGTGCTTCGTTGATATCTTTATATTCTGTTTTGGTCATATTTTTCAACCTGTTACGATTTTTCTGTTCACTATGACGTTTTTTTAACTATTACGTCACAGTATTTGCAGCGGAACTGCCAAATAAGGACATCGACTTCCGGCCCACCACTTCGAGCACTCCGCCATTTTTATTTCTCGCTGCAATTTTGTAGTCCAAGCTAAAGGATGCAGAACTTACGAGAGGGTAAGTTAAAATGTTCGGTTGTTGGATGTAGTAACCCACACGCTTCATTACACCGTCTAATGTAGATGAACTGCCGTGCTTGTGTTGTGACAGGGCGCATGTTTAACTGAAAGAACGAGCAGAGAGAGAGACCCGGTCGCGCGCGCGCACTCTCTCTCTTCGGAGCCAGGCGAAAGTGTAAACAAGACTTCACCGTCTCCAAACTAGGCGCTGTCTTGCTCTCTCTCCCTCGCACATATTAATCAAAATAAATCGACACGGTGGTAAAAGGTCGGAAGACCAAAGTTTCATGTGTAAATACAGTAACACACCATTGCGATACATCCATATGAAGACGTTGTTCTGCAGGTTCGTCGTCTTCATTTTCATCTCGCTCCGGCTCCGACTCTGGCTAGAACATGTAAGGCTGGCTGGACAAGTCTTCCGTTGTTGACATTTTGTTAATAAAGTGTGAATAAAACGTTTCTGTGCCGCTAGATAATCGTATCTCTGCTATCAAACTACAGAAATGGCCGAACGGGGTGAAGTTGAACCGAGTGTCACCGCTACAACCTGGAGAGGGGGCGGGGTATGAAGTGTCTCAATTGTATTTAAAGAGACCGCACCAAAACGAGTTGCTCTCAGACGCACATCAGAAAAGGGGTAGAAAAGGGGCCTGTGGAGCTATAATAATGAGGAATTCAGACCCAAACATTGCAGTTCTGCTTTATATAGACTACAAATGTATGATTTATATGTAAAAAGGAACGATTTAAAAGCATGATATGTACACTTTAAATGACTAGACATTTAAAAACAGCATTTATTTTAAATTGGAAAAAAATTGTTGTCAAATCTGACTTAAAATATAAGAGAAATTTTCGAAATGCATGAATGAAAGAATAAATAAAAGTCTTGATGTTTAATTGATCATTTTAGTGTTGAATGTATGGCTTTGAATTTCTGACTAGCTTTTCAAGTGAACAACAGGACAGAATTCAAGCATGAAGACTTTCCAAACAGTCTCACAAAGCTCCAACATGTCAGAACAAAAGCAATCAGACGCATCAGACCACCACTCAGGAGAGCGTTTCTGTGTTGGGTCTTTAATGTGATGCATTTCAAAGCCTGACAAGCACAAATGGTGTCTGTCTTTCTCTGACGGCTGTCATCACCTGTCTGCACAGGATGGCCTCATCCAAAGGTCAGAGGTTAGCCATCACCCACGAAACGGTGAGATAGACACTGGAAATTGTGGTTGTGAGAGTGATGCTGTCCGTGGAGAGGGATCCATCACAAAAATGCTATCATCTCTGAGACCGAACACCAACAGCGGCAAGGGAACGCATTTTTACGTGTGGCATGACGCTAAGCAGACTGGCAAACGCACAAAGGAATACTTTTGCTCATTTTTCACAAGATTCTCATAAATCTGCCAACAACAACAAAAAATGAGAGCGAGAACAAGTTTTTGGGAGAGAGAGACACGCTACTATAGAAGGTTTACTACTGAAAGATGTTGTTGAGTGTTGACAGTGTGCATATGTGTGGAAACATGAGACAGGAAGAAGCAGTGACAGATAAGAATACAAAGAGAAGGAGACAGAAAGAAAGAGAGAATGGGGAAGAGAAAGACATGGAGGGAATGAGAGAGATAAGGGAGAGTGAGGTGGCAGAGGAAAAAAGAGATAAAGGATAAACAGACAGGTAAGAGTAAAGTAGAAACTTGGAACAGCTATAACTTACTTTGCCCGTAGACAAACCCAGATGCTATCAGCAGAGTTTTTTTTTGCAGAATTTTCTGCACTGAGAAATTATTACGGCATTCGAAAATTAGGGATGCAACAATTATGGTTGATACTGATAAGATGATAATTATATTCCTGGCAGATGGCAGATCATCAATAAATGGCTGATTAAACACTAAAAACTAAAATCAATCATTTTAAATGCTACAAGTGTATATAGGCGTCACAACATTATAATCTACAGTATGGAAATTGATATTCATTTTGAAATTTGAAAAAAAAAATTAAATACGAAGAATTATTAAATGTTTTCGAAGATGAACTTTTGAGTAAGTATTAGATAATGGCAGAAGTTATTTAAATGTAAAAGTAAGGGAATTAAGCATGCACAATCAATCTTATTCTGAATATATACAGTATATATATATATATATATATATATATATATAATATAATATAAATAGATATAGATATATAAAATAAGTGAACTAAGCACGCATTATTAATCTAATACTGACTGATACTGAATGAATAAATAAATAAATAAATAAATAACATTAAGTGAATAAAATGCAATTACTGTTTTGAACTTTAAACACTTAAATACTTAAAAATTTCTTTTATTTGGTGTTTCTATATTGTGTTCATTTTCCATAATGTATAATTTTCTATATACTGTACACCCTCTAAACTTCAGTTAACAAAAACATATAGATAGAGAATATATAAAAAAGAAGAAAGCAGAAAAAGAAAAGGGATGGAGAAGGGATGAAGGAAAGAGAAAGTGAGAAAGGCTATAGAGACAGAAGGAGATTGGCCAAAGCAGGGGAATTAGGGGCACACTTTGCCTCGGCTTTGATCATCATCAAAGGATCACAGGCTTCCACACTGAGACATGGAGGGATTCAGCAGGACAAATGGAACAGTTTCACTCTTATCTTGTCAGCATGTGTGTGCGTGTTTGTGTATGTATGCACAGGTGAGGCTTCCTCACAACGCATTTCCAGTCAGACTCTCTTCCCAAACAGTTTGGAGAAACACTTGAGATCTTCTGATGGTAGTGGAGATGCTGTAAACCTCCTTCCTCTTCCCCAACCCCCTTCCCAAAGACCTAGTGGAGTGTGAAATAGATCCAGGAGCCCTCAGGTGAGTGTTAAACCTGCCAGAAGGGAAAAGTACATAGACAGACAGGGGTACTACCAACCATAAACCTGGACAGTTAATAGCCTCTTTATTTATGGACACAAACACTCTGTTACTGGGGAAACGGAATGACCGTATGTGGGGATCCGGAGTGTAAAAGCACCGTAGAGACGTTGGGAAATGTTTGCGAAGACATTAAAGGCAGCCTGTGACTCTTTTAAAGGGGTGCGAGAACATTAGATTGTTTCACAGCCTGTGGACACAAACGTTAAAGAGCAATAGTTCTTGCTGACGTTCAAAAAGCTACTGTTTCCATTCTGGAATGCTTGAGTAGGTTTACAGCGCCACCTTCTTTGGTTACCTCTTTAGAGACCTCGCAGATTGACGCTTGTGATTAAAAGCAAAAGTGTTCACAGACCCTTCTCTTAACAGTCATGATAATTAATCAAGATCTCAAGGAACTTCACTTCATCTCCTTTAAAGGTAAAGTGTGTTGTTGTTGTTGGGGTTTTTTTTTTTGTTGGGGTAAAATACTTTCTCCTATCCCAGCTTGAAGAAATAGTTGTGCTGTTATTTTTGTCCTTGAAACCCCAAAGCAGATATTGTTTTTCTGGTTCTTGCTGTGGAAGAACAGATCGTAGTGACCAAAAGGGGGAGCAAACACCATAAATCAGCATAAAAGACAATATACAATTAATGTGATATTAATGTGATATATTCCACACCTATCCAGCCATTTGTGTATAACATAAAAAGATTGAAAAAATAATAATTGTATTTGATTGTTATTTATTTTGTTTTATTTCTATTTTATCTTTATCTCTTATTCTATACATAATTCTATAGACTCCTATAATGTTTATAATGTATTAATGTTTCATTTATTTTCAAATTGTTTTCAAATAAAAACAAATTTCAGTGTAGTTGATTTAACTATACTTTTTTATTATATAATATGTTTTACATTCAATGTTGTCCTTTCACTCAAGATGGGCCATTTCCTAATTTTCCCAAACTCTACAGCACAATCAAATGGATATCCTATGAATCGAAACCAATACAGTTCAGTCCAGTGCTATATTCATGTTTTTATAAAAGAGAGAGATGGTGTAAAAAAAAATAGAGATTGTATTCTCAACGACTGCTAAATCAATGTCCGTATGCAGCAAAAAATGAATGCACTGTACTTTAAATTGTATCAAGAAAATCTGAAAAGGAGTTAGCGAAGCCCGCTGAATCGACTAAAGACCTACTGTAAGGAAATGTCAGAACCAGAAATATGGGTCGGGTCCGGTCACCGCAGGGCGGAGGCGCCTCTGGCTAGCACATCATGGCGAAACTGCCTTTTACAGCTCTCATTGTTCTCGGTCTGTTTTTCTTTCCTTATTTTTACAACCGAAGCCCACCTCCCAGCCACTAACCAGACCAGGACTCAGAGCCAGGCTCGTTCGGGCCAACAACACCCAACGGTCACTTCACTTAAGCTGGGAAGATACGAGAAAAGAGGATGGGAGTGGGTGGAAAGCATGTGGGGCTGAACATGCCCGATCTGGAGGGTCTGGTTTATTACTCTGAGAGTCCTCCAGTCAGGCAGTCATTGATAAAGATGAAGGTACGCATATGGTCCTTGTGTGCGAGTCTCGTATGGGTAAGACCAACCCGGCTGCTGTTCGGCAAAGAGCAAAACATGTCATTCCATAGGAGGGAAAATAAACATGGTGAGCGTTTGACGACAGACAGGCACACTGAACTGTCGCCAGACAAGCGAGGGGAGCGCAGGCTACAGGAAACCATCTTTAGCCAGACACCCGGCAGCATAATCTACTAGCCACATATGCAGGGACCTGTCATGTGACTCAGGCTATGTAAACACACGCTCTGGTGTCTGCCTGTCCTTCACACAGTTGATTATTAGACCATTATTGGCTGCTTTTCACTAGCCGCACACATCTCATCCTCCAATGTTTCTCACATTAGTGAAGAGCAAAGATAATTGTAAAGTTAATCAGAAAATAGTTTTTTAATTTGGCTGACAACATATTTGACATTGTAGCAGCAATTACCAGTGTAAGAGGTCAATGTTACATTAACAACCATGCTAATGAGGTATGTGATCATTATAACAGTAATAAAAAGCTTTATAATGTGAATTGCGATTTTTTTGAATCTATTAAATATTAATGTTAGTCAACGCACAACACATGATCATATTATGAAGCATGGGATTTAATAGCGATACGATATCAGACTACATGTAAACACATCGCAAGCAAAACACTAAGTGAAATGGAAAATACACAATAAAATAAACTTATTTATTAAAGATTCCTTTTAGACAGACACATTAAGGTTAATTTTTAAACTGAATGATAGACACTTTAATGTTAGTCTTTAAACTGATTTACACTTTGAAATGTCCATTAGGACCAAAAAAGCATCCAGCGTTTGAATGAGAAATGCTGAACGATTATTGTTATGTTAAAACTAAATATCTGTCAGTCATGACTGAAACTGTCTGTTAGTTTGGATATCTGACATGGTCACTGTACATTATAGTTTTTGAGGATTACATTTATCTCTGCTCTCCCCTTGAAATCTGAATGTTATGCTTTTACATTTTTTATAGCGTTGCAGCTTTTGTTTAAGTGTTTGTGTAGAGCTTAAATGAGAAAAGAGGACCGTTCTGCATGTGTTACCATTGTTCATAAAATATTTGTTCTTAAAAACAGACTTTTCTGCACAGTGCTGCTAAAATCAGCTGTTAGCCTTGCGGTTCTGTTTCCTCCAGTCACATGAATCTAGAGAAAGAGAAAAGACCGTTGTCTGTCTGACAGCCAAGAGCCTGCAGTGGTGCTTTTTCCTGAGAATAAGCAGGCCTGACCTTAACCATTGGCACAGAATTCCTATATCCTTCCGATTGCTCTGGCAAAAAAAAAAAAAAAAAAGATTATTTTCACCAACCATCCATCCGTCTCGCTCTTTTTTTTTAAAACCTGGCGTTCTTTCTCCCAAGTCTCGCAATGGAAACAAATCTCTGAGGGTTCTTAGAACAGAATTAGAATAGAATGACGTATAATTTGCTGGATTTAAAAAAAATCCTTGTCACTTTTCTCGAATGTATGATAACCATATACAGAGCTCATAGATCTTTCTCTTCCGCCCCGTAATCTCAAGAACACAATTGTCTGATTGTTTCCCACCCAACTTTCCGCTGGATAAGCGCACTCATTTCTATGAACCCAGAGGCTCATGCCAGAAAATGGATAAAGAAAAACTAAAAGAAAAGAATGAAACATCCACAGGAAAATAAAGAACACCGTCAGGGAAAGAAACCTGGAAAGAAACAAAAATCTTAATGGCGCCCTCTATAGGATATATTTATCCTCTCTGGAATAGTTCTGAATTAACCAGTTGTGCCATTGAGCAAAAAGAACAAGGAACCGGTAAAAGAGCCTGAAATGGACATGTTAGATTGTAGCTATTTCAAGTGACATGGAAAAACTAATTTATGTTGGAGATTAATAATGAATTGAAACGATATAGCTTCAGCCAGCTATTTTCTACATTGTAATTGAATATTTAAGTCTGAATTCATCTAAATAGTAAAATCATTTATAAGGAATATTCTGGGCTCAGTACAAGTTAAACTCAATCAACACCAATTGTGAAAGTTTCCACACACACACACACACACACACACACACACACACACACACACACACACACACACACACACACACACACACACACACACAAAAGAATGAATCCATAAGCATTAAGATGTTCACTGTTTCAATAGTAGCCTATACTGCCACAAGACGTAAAAAATGTGTGTAAACATAGTGTTAAAAACAAAAACATTTTCTGTGTAATAGCATAGCCGTCAAAGCAACACCATAAGCTGTAAGCTTTACAGCTCAAATAATACACACATTTTAAGAAGAATTATTGAAAATGTTTTTTTACAATGTATATATATATATATATATATATATATATATATATATAAAAGTACAAGCATCATCTGTATCCTTTTAAATACTCCAAATTTGCCCCAATCATTTTCAATTGTGCTTCACCATAACTTAGATTTTTGCTTTTTTAAAGTTTTTTTTTTAACATAACGCCACAAATGCTGGCGGATTTAGCTTAAGTCATATTGAACCCAGAATATTCCTTTACAATCAAATCAATATTTCATGTCTATATTTGAAATAACAGTGAAGTCCACACAACGTGCAGGTGAAATCAGACTTCAGCCTAAAAGTGTAAATAAGTCTCGTCAGCCTGACAGCTGGGTTTGATCTTCAAGCATGTCTTGCTCCAGTGCTGAAGAGCAGACGAGAAATATCTTTATCAGTGACTCCTGAATTCTCATCTTACCCTTCCTACCTTAATGCATTCTCTCTCTCTCTCTCTCTCTCTCTCTCTCTCTCTCTCTCTCTCTCTCTCTCTCTCTCTCTCTCTCTCTCTCTCTCTCTCTCTCTCTCTCTCTCTCTCTCTCTCTCTCTCTCTCTCTCTCTCTCTCTCTCTCTCTCTCTCTCTCTCCCTCTCTCTCTCTCTCTCTCTCTCTCTCTCTCTAAATGCTTTGATGCTTGCAGAGTCCTTGAAAACATCCCTGCAGACTGTTCATTTGCAGAATTCTAATAGAGTTCTCAAACCCCATGAAACATTCCTTCAGTCCACCACTTCAGAGACTCCCAAATCTCCAAATTAGATATGTGATGTAAAGGTCTGTGACCTGTCTTAAGTAGAGACACTGAAGGAGAAGGATTACCAAGATGCCAGACAACTTTTCCATTCATTTTCTTAGCTTTCTCTTGTAAAGCTGAATTCGAATGGCACATCAGTCTGAGAATGACAGGTGGTGTCCTTGAGATGGCGTACTTCTCTTCACTATAAAAAGTGCATTTCAGAATTACATTTAGATGAATGTCCTCATAAACTAGAGCAGGTTCACCAAGATAGATGGTGTAATGAGATGAATATTCTGAACATGCAAACAGAAGGAAAGTGGAGATGAACTGGAGTGTTTTACAAGTGGATGAAGAGATGAAGAGACATGGAGACGAGTGGACGAGACGAGATGAGACGAATAAAAACAAATTTAGGTGAGTAGAAGAGAGATGTGGAGAAATGAGAAGAAACAACAAGGAGAGGAGTTAGAAAAGAGAAGAGAGGAAACGAGATGAGATGAGGCAAGAAAAACAAGAAGAGAAGTAAAATGATGTGAGAATAGAAGGCACAATGCAATGAGATATGGAGAAATGAGAAGAGATTAGACATGATGGAGCAAAGATGAGATGAAGGAGAGAAGAAAAGTCATGGAAGAGACAAAATGGAATGAGTCAAGACGAATGAGCACAACTGTTTTAAACACTGATCAGCCAATTAGAATGATTTCTGAAGGATCATGTGACACTGACTATATGGCTGCTGAAAATTCAGCTTTGTCATCACAGGAATAAAATGACATTTTAAAAGTTTTAAAAATAAAATATTTGTACTGTTCATAATATTATCACTGTTTATATTAATATTTATAATATTATAATATTTCACAATATTACAAATAAATGCAGCTTTAGTGAGATTTTGGTGAGGAAAAATGTTTGGTAACATTTTTAGCGGTAGAGTGTTTTTTTTTTTTTTTCAATATGAAACTGTTTTACAAATCCTTAAACGCTACATTTCAGAAGAGAAGAGGAGAGGAGAGGAGACGAGACGAGTAGCCTATAAGGAGAAGGGAGGAGAACTACAGTGAGGTATAAGTATGTCAGCTGTAGCTAAAGAAACATTCACACATTCAGTCTGTGTTTACAGCTCACTGGCAGGTGTGAGGAGGAGTTTCTCTCTGTTTCACACTGGCTCTTCACCACCACTGGTCCCACGTTGAGATGGATGACAGTGTCAGCTGTGGTCCAACATCAAGCCCTTCTACTTAACAACTGCCTTAGTGAATATTTCTCAATTCATGTGTGGTGTGTGTATGATTAGGAGTAAACAGTTTTGCTTGAAATGACACGGCTGTGGTAACTTGGGGACATGTAGGCTATAATGCACTATTGAGTGTTTGGTTTGTCTTTGATCCACTACAGTCTCACCGATGCATCCCACCAAACAGTGACTCTTTCAGCAGAATGAAGCTAAAGAAATCCTGAATATGTGAGCATGGCTCCACCCTCTCTCCATTCATCACAGAGGTAAATAAATACCGGAGCGAATTCCTTTGGGGACCGGATAGGAACAGAGAGAGATAGAGAAAGAAAGTGAAATGGAAAGCGAATAAGTGCTCATGTGGAATGGGATCCAATTTAAGCAGGAGAGGAAAACCTCTTTCGGATCTCCCCAAATCCCTGGCTTTGTTTACTGCCTCTCTGTAGTTCGACTTGAAAAAATATACATCTCTTCTGTCACAGACTCCCCGGTGGGCTTCTATTGCTTCCCGAGAGGAGGTCTTGTTACAGGCATATGCCCACAGCCGTGATCTTCACAGAGCCCCAGCACCTGCTCCGAGCCTCCACTTCCAGCGTGTTCCTGTGCACATGCTGCAATGGAAGTCTACGTCGCTTGCGCTGAACCATGCTCGGTTTCTAGGTGTCAGCCATAAAGCACTTAGCACTGAGATTTCACGCCTCAGAGAACAAATATTGCGGTCTGATGCAGTACGGAAAATAGCGAACGCGTCACTCTAGCGAACTCTAACCCTTGTCTGAAAGCATTAGTAAAAAAAAAAGGAAAGTTTGCATCTCGCTTAAAGGTATATTTCACCCAAAAATAAAAAAATTTAATCATCATTTACTGACCCTGATATCTTTCCATGGAAGAAAGTCGAACGAGTTTGAAGTGATGAAAGAGTGAGTAAACAATGAATTAAATTTTTTGGGTGAACTATCCCTTTAAGCACCAGGAAGTTCTTGTTTTTACTTCTAAAAAGTCTGAACTAATGAGAGAGGTAATTAAGACTAAAAACCCTTTCAAAACAGCTCGGTGGAAGTTCTCAGGCCATTTACCAGCCAAGCGTTGAGGAATGAAAGCGATTTTTTTTTTTTTTTTGCTCAGAAACAAATTAATTGAGCATACCTCTGCTTTTCATTCCAGTGTGCACACAGCCTGCGATGGCAATAAAGAACAATGACAATGAAACCCAATCTCCAGGATGCCTGCAGGTCCTAGTGTTGAAGCGTGTAGCTAGCCCACTACTTTACCCCACTGATCAAGCAGATGAACAAGTGCTGGCTTTGTTTGGGAAGAAAAGGGGGGCCTGAGATTTCATAGAAAGCCACTGGCACACAGAGGCATGTGGGTAGGTTAGCCAGAGAGGTTTGAGTTTCACTCCTAAGTGCAGTTGTTTTGCCTCAGTTTCACCATGTCTGTCCAAAGCTGCACTGCTGTTTTGACAGATCAACACATAATTTTTCTCTTTAATCTGCGGCAAAAGTGTGTTTCTATTGACCTTATGCGCCAGAGAAACAAGTGCGTGGCCATCTTGAATTTTGTCTTTAAACTTTAGTTTTTGCTGTAGATCTGTTTATTTATATCTATGGCATCGCTTTGAAGTGAATTAGATTTACTTATTGGTCTTATAGGTCTGTAACTAGGCTACTAAATTGTTTTGTTGATGGAACTAAAAGATAATGGCTCTTGCAACAGCGTTATGAGGTGTCTACTTTTCTGTGCTTTCCCCCTCTCATTTTATCTGTTTTTATTCCACATTAGAAATCAGAATGTGATACATTTCAGAATAACAGGAATTGGGGATTTCTGTTAAAGCAGAACATTTGAAAACAACAGCATTTACTGCAGTCTAATCTACACCAGGTAAGGCTGCACAAATGAGACTGGAAAGAATTGTAATCGAGTAAACCTATCCACATAACTTTACAGTAAATCCTCCATTACAAAAAATGATTCTAAATAATATTTCGAATGTATGCATATTTACCACAAAAACATTAGTAGTTACTGTTCATACAGGACACGTTTTTGTGCGCAATTTTTAGTTGCTGGTCCAAGGAAAACCTGCTACAAGAAAGTTTTTTTGTGACATGTCTTGCATTTTGTCCTGTTGCCACTTTCACACATGAAACCTTTTAAATTGCTGTAATATTGGCGGGTACCTTTTCCCCTAAATGCACCACATCTGCTATTTTCACATGCAATTGCTTTTCATCTTTTATCCATATTGCTACCATTCACACATCAGCAGCAAAACTCCATTAAAACTCTGTGATGTCAATTGCCGGAAATGACCTTTAAACAGCTGTGCTGGAAATATAGTAAAATAGTGAAAGAATCCTTTAGTGCTCCAGTAATCTGTTGACTAATTTCTTCATCTTCTCGGATGGAAAGAAGCTCTTTAATTTCAGAGTCCGAATTGGCAACATTTCTTTCCAAAATGTCATAATCATGAGCATCACAGGCTTACAACCCTGCTTACAGCTAAATTAACCTCATATGTATTTAAACCATTAATAACTCATACGTTTTGTTCACACAAAGCATAAAAACAGGACTTCTCTGGCAGTTACAACTTCTTAAGTCAGAAGATTTACTGGAATGTTGAGAATGGGTCCTCTCGACACAAAATGGAAAAGTGCTGTTAAAAGGCGGGATGTGTGATAGCGCCTAATATCTTGCTAAATAACTAAAATGTATGTCTAACACCATGTGTACCATGTTTTAAGCCTATGCACCATATTCAAATTGTGGCTGATACAATAAATTCAATTCAAATATTGAATTCAATAAACCGATAATTATTTTCATGTTATAGCCGATAAACAATAAATGGCATATGTTACAATTTTATAAAATTTTGTTTAAATTAAAAAAAATATTTAAATACCAAAAAAAATCAATCATTTTAAATGCTAAAAGTGAATTTAGGCATCACAACATTATATATACAGAATGAAAGTTGGATATTCAATTTGAGATTTGCTGAAGAATACATTTAATAGTATAGTGTAATATATATATATATATATATATATATATATATATATATATATAATCAACTAAGTTACATAATGGCAAGATGGCAATGGTTAACTAATGCAAAAATGGGGGAAATTAATATAAATAATATTCTATATAAAAACATAAATATAAAAAAATACAAATATTAAAAATACAGTTAAAAACAATATATAATAATAATAATAATAAAAGGCAGATAATCAATGCATCCCTAGGGTGTATCCTGTGTGAAACGCCCCTTACACTCTGTACAGTAATAATAACTGTACAAACTATGAATTTTAGTGTAAACTGGTGGTCATCACCACAGTAAAGGACTGCTAGTTGTTAGTCTTCACAAGGAAAAAAAGAAGGGCAGCGGATACTCAGGAGACCGGTGGAATGATAATTCTAGATGATAATGAGAAAAGTTAAATCCGACTGACACACGGCTGCGGTTAGCGGGTGAAGGAGGGGTCACTGGGGTTCAGGGCAAGTAGACTCCACAAAATAAAATGCAATGAGCTTCAGTGAGCTTTCATTTTGGTTGCTAAGAGGGGGAAGGGTAATTGTGTAGAACAAACACACACATAGGTGAGGGTTTTACATATATATGAGTGCTATAAAGAGCCTGAATTGCCATTTAATAGAAACTGTCCCACAAAAGACTGATTAAGAAATGATTAAATCTGTGTAAATGAGTGTTGAAAAGCTTGAAATATTTCCACTAATGCATACCAGCTTTATAAAATGACTGTGCGCGCCGGTTAATGTGCTTACAGCACAGTTTGAAGAGCGTAATTCACACTGGCAGAGAAAAAATCGCAACGCAATGCCATGACAAATGGAAGTGACAAGTAGCAATGGAGGTGAGCATGGGCTGTGATACAGAGATACAGCACAAGAAGACAAGAGCAGATTTACCTTCACTCAAACTCTATCTTTCCCCTTCATCTACTGCTCCTTGAAATCTCTCTTTTTCTTCTCGCTCTCTCGCGCAGATCAATAGCAGCCCTTTCCAGTTTGCCACAGTCCATCGTATTCTATCACAGCAAGCTAAAAATGATCTGGTCTCTGCCATCGCACACAGATCACTGGGCATTTTTCAGAGACCTGTCATCCAGCCACATCTGTTTGGTGTTTACACGTTTAGCTTCGTGAAAATGGAGCTATAAGGTCTTCCTTAGAGACTCTGAGGTCAAGGTCACAGTCTGACATACAAGCATTTCGCATTTTGCTCCGTGTTTGCAGGGTTACAAGACGTCTTTTGTGAAACGTTCAAACGGCCTTTCATTCATTGACCTACTGCAACATACTATTTTCAATAATATAAGTTTAAAATTACCCCTGTTGTAGTCATCCATCATTTCTCTCTTTTTTTTTTTTCTCCATCATTGCCGGTTCTGCCAAAGTTGTGTTTGGATCAATATGAGACTCTGGAGTCTGGAGGAATTTTCTTTGCCAGTTTTGGACTAGGGTACAGTACCTTCAAGGTGCATTACAAATTATTGCATAATCTGATTATGTTTTCTGGATTGTAGACATTAAAAAAAATGCACCAACGAAGTTTACTTTGCTGTTGTGGTGCTATTTTATTCACCATCATTATATCTGGCATAAAATGCAATATTCCTCTGGTCGTTTTCAATAAATCAGCCTCCCTCATAACCAACATTTTATGTAAAATGTCTAACATTTCACTGCTCCCAGGCGCCAATATATCTCATATACATGTGCAGGTCACAGTTTCAAACCACAGAGAGAGAAAAAAAAAAACATTTTGTGTAGAGTTTGAACTTTATCGAGGATAGATGCTCTTAAACCTTTCATAGTTCCGCTTATGCTTTTCCTCTTTAACAATGCTTTAACGAGGTGTAGAGAGTCAGACAATATTAGTCAAAATGAAAGATCTCTCAGAAAATACGGCAGTAAAGTCTCGGCATGGCAACTTAACGACTGAGCTAGTCCAGACCGCAGATCGTTCATGCACAAGGTCCACCCTGTTAGGTGGAATGTGTCGTTTTTAACACGAAGAGCCTTGGAGTTACATGATTCACAGCGTTTCTTTCCAGTCATGAATAAAGTTTATGTTTGTAAATTGGAAAACAAATTATTAAGAAAGAATATTTATTTCATCGAACACCAAGAGGCCAATATTAACATTTCACCAAGGTAAAACACGGAAGCAAAATCCAATGCAATCATTAATTTTGCAGACGCTTTCTGGTACCTTTCCAGGAGCTCCTTCTCGACATTTTTACATCTGGGGGAGGGGATGTAAAACCATGCAGAGGAGCTCTGAGAAATGTTTATTTACACTTATTCAATCAAACGAGCGAGGAGGAGGTACAGCTCGGCGCTTGTATATCACATTGAGTCGAGAAAGTAGAGAGTTAAACTGAGATATGGCGTGAACATTTGCAGAACATTCCTTAAGGCTCTGCGCCATGTTACGATAACAATCAAAGAGTAGTAACAACTCACTCCCACAATCCGTCTTCACGTCTGCCGCAAGCAAGCTACTCATTAACTCCTGCCCAATGGATGGAGAGAGGGAGACAGACAAAGACAAAGAGATAGAAAAATACATTAGCGGACCACACCGGGCTCTCGTAAGAGTCGGCGGGCATGTTTCTCACATAGATTTTAGCAGGCAGAGAGGGAGAAAAAGGTGAATCTTGTTTTCATTACAGGAGAAAATTGAACTGGCAGCTATTGAGCCCCATCAATCATGAATTCCATCATGGGCTGTCAGGGTTGAGTTATCACCCTGAATGGCATTCCCACACACACAGAGGGCACAGGCTCACACCGGCACGGAAACCTTCATCTGTCTCTTCCTCTTGTTCCCCAGCACCCCTACACCCCCAATCGCTGCTTCGTGCTTTGTATTTTCATTCTATCATAATACCACATAGTTTCTGAAAGTACACAGGCCATTACAAAAAAGTATTATGGTTTTGCAATAAAAATCTGTTATTGAAAAACAGTAATGCCATGGTTTTTGGACCCTGTAATTCGATTAAATCCACAATGTAAAACTAAAATACAAACTGTTCCAATGCAGATTTACAACATATATTGTGTTTTTAGTCTAGATTTAAAACCACAAAATATTAAGCAACTGTTTTCAATATTGATGATAATGAGAAGTGTTTCTTGAGCATCAAATCAAAGTATTAGAAAGATTTCTGAAGGATGATGTGACACTGAAGACTGGAGTATAGCCTAATGATGCTGAAAATTCAGCTTTGCCATCACAGGAATAAATTACATTTTAAAATATTTTATTTTGATTTCTAATAATATTTCACAATATATATATAATCTGTATTTTGACCAAATAAATACAGCCTAGGTGAGTATAAAAGACTTCAAAAACATTACCAGACTCTTAACAATTTAAAACTTTTGAATTGTAGTGCATATTCGGGTTTTAACTGAATGCTTCAACTGTTCAAAAGTTGTCAGTGTTTTCTGCAGAGCTGCTTTATAGCCAAATTTAACTCATTTCTTAATTTATGGACTTTACACGGATATTGAACTGAAATGAATCAACACCGAACTGATTTCAAGCAAACAATGACTGTTCACTATTGTCTTTTTAGAGCTGCATCATTGAATCATTGTGTTCCTGTTGATCACTATAAAGCTGCTTTGAAACAACCTGTATTGTATAAAGTGCTAAATAAAGGTGACTTGACTTGACAACTCGCCCATATAACGTGACAACATAACCGCATTAACATCACATTTCATCACCGACCAATGGCATTTCAATCTTTTGTAGTATCAAGACTGATATCAACTTGGACAAAGTGATTTGGACAAAAGTTCAGGGAAAGTTGAACCAAGAAACAGTGTGACAGGGTGTGATGTATAACGCATGCTAAAGTGTATATTTTAGAGGTAACTCTTCTTTTATGATTTGCCCTGCTCGCTTAATAAACAAACTACAGCTGGTCCAAAACAGCAGCTCGAGTTCTTACCAGAACCAGGAAGTATGACCATATTAGTATGACTGCATATTAACTATATGCAGTGTTGACCGACCATATTTGTCAACACTGCATTGGCTCCCTATTAAACATTGTATACATTTTAAAATATTGCTGATTACTTCCAAAGCACTAAATGGTTTAGCTCTCTAGTACTTGAGCGAGCTCTTAACGCATTATAGTCCTTCACGTCTATTGCGATCTCAAAATTCTGGTCAGTTGATAATACCTACACTCAAAAAAATAATTCATTGGATGAACATGATTTAATCATGCCACCTATATTCCATCTAAACAAACCAAGTTAAGTCAACCAACCTTTATCATGTTATTTGAACACAAAATAGATGCATTGGTTAAACATGATATTAACATTTCCATTAAACTCAATTGCATCTTTTTTGAGTTATGTGTTTTAATCTTAGTTAATTTAGTGAGATTACTTTAGAGTGTAGCTATTTGCTAGCAGCAGCACATATTAGCATCTTAAATGCTAAGATTTACACGCTCTTTCAACCAAAGCAGTAGAAAAACTTGAAATCAGTCCACACCTAAACAAAATGCTCCACTCTTCTCCACCATGGTAAGCCACTGTAATTTAAAAGGTTCTAATAATTTCAAAGTTATTGAACATTAAACACAATTACACACTATCAAGTCTTCCCCTTTTCTCATTTTCTCAAAAAAATATAAAATAACACTTAATTTTAACATTTATTCTCTCTTAATTCAACCATATGCAAAGCATGCTGGGAACTAACAAGCACCGCCCAGTTTCAGTCAATGCAACACAAATGAATCATGTAATCACATGTAATAGATATAGTTAAGCAGATTGAACACAATCAAATTAAGTTAGGGCAAAATGGCAGTTGGCGTCGCACTACTGCCACCATCTGGATGTAAGAATTTTTTACTTAACATAAATAGTTTGTGTTTAGACAACGCGTTAGGATTTTGTACTGTTAAGTTGAGGCATAATTATGTTGACCTTACTAGAAAAAAACATTTCAAGTCAACAAACACAATTATTATAAGTAAACTTAATATAAATATATCATGTAAAGTGATACAACCTTCCTCGTTAATTTTTTTGAGTGTATAATTCAATGTTAGTCTGCATAGATTATGTCAGCCGGAACCGGGAACACTTCCCATAAATCCTGATGTACTCGTTTCATAAGAAGAATGGCGTCTAAGCTAATATTAGTCTCTCTGTTTATCCCGAAGTTTACCACAGTCCGCCGGATCCAGGCCATATCCAGACCTGATGAAGGACCTGCGCCTGGACCCGACGACAACACAGTCCTGATGTGTCAACTAGTCTCTCCCCTATGAAGGCCTCCTTCCCTTCCCTTTACGTCTGTACAGATAAAACGTTGTCAAAATGATTCCAGTTCACATGGATACGCGGAAGCGCTAACAAATTCTGTATTATGAATTTTTAAGGCCAAATTTAAAGTAATTTGTTGAGGTCAATTTGTAAAGAAAGACTACACGCCTGCGCACATATATATTCAAACGTGCATACCTATAGACGAAACACATAATACGCATGTGCACGCCGTCAGAGTTTTCACAGATTCACGTTTTTTAAGTTTACACGGAGATGATAACGTTTTGAAAAAAAATTCAACGCTTACACCGTGGAACCTATTTCAAGGTTTGTGTTCTCGAGCCACCATGTTGTTGTGCGGATGAGCGGGCCGGAGCGCATTAAGGGTTTTCTGTTAGAACGGTGTTGTGTAAGCGGCCCCTAAGTTAATATCTAATGATCTTTGTAACGGAAATGAATCAATCAAAACTAACTTTAGCTGGACAATTACATTGTTCTAGAGCTGCTGTAAAGCCAAAACAATCTCTGTTACTTTAATTTCCTATTATCACTGTAAAGCTGCTTTGAAACAATCTATATTGTTAAAAGCGCTATATAAATTAAGGTACTTTGACTTGATTTGACTTTTGTATTCCAAAAAAACAGCACACTGAAAATCATCAAACCGGCCCAAAAGAAAAGAAGCCCCTTAAGGATATGAAACCGAGACGTTGGACAGTGCCGTTGATTGACAGCTAATTCAGATCCAGTCAAACAGTGGGGGATGAAGTTTTCATTGGAAGGAGGACAATAGCTGGCAGGCGGTTCACAACCCTCGTATTGCTGCATGGACGTAGAATTTGGCATAAAACACACAACTCAGTCCGATGAGGAGCACATTCCCTCACCCAGATAAATAAACAGCAGCAGTCTATAGAATCTGCACCATCTTTCTCTCTTATTACCAGCTAACATCGATTTTATTTTTCATTACTCTTTTCTTCCCCACCCGCTAAGCAGAGGCAGGTGGGTGAAAAAAGGACACAGTCAAAAATATGAAACGGAAATATGGATGTCTCCCTCTCTCTTTCTTGTATTCTTTCTGCTTTTATCTCTTCAGCCATTTATTCTTATTTTCCCCTCACCTCTGCATTTCTCTCTAATCCTCGCTTGGTCACCATCCGTTTGTGCATCTCTGTATGTATGTGAGAGGCCCGACAGCCCTCTGAATTGAGTCGTATTGATTCGAGAGCAGACGTTTTATTTCGGCGATGCATCAGCCAAGATGCACGGCATCAAAAGAGCTGAAGGGATGCTTTCATGTCGATGGAGAGGGTGTGTGTGTATGTGTTACCGCCCGAGATCAAGGTTCCTGTGAGTGTGTGTTTGTGTTTGAGCAGAGAAAAAAAAGACAAACCGTGTCATGGGGAGAAGCAGTGGATGGTGAAAAAGAGGGCATGTGCTCCGGTTTCAAGAAACGGATAAAAATGTAGTGTTTATTTCCAAAATGTGAACACGCACCATTATGTCCAATTATTTGGGGTTAGCAGTTAATGTCTGTGGGGGCATGCCTATTTGCAATTCTATATAGTCAGTAAGATGAGGATTAGAGGGTCCCAAATCATAGTACACTGAAAATATAGTGCATCAAAAGCCTGGATGGTACACTTTTACTTTTTTTTAAATAAAAATATTTATTTGCATCAATGGTTTCATGGAGAACTTTTAACATCCATGGAATTTTTCCAGTGTACAAAAGGTTCTTTATAGTGGGAAAAGGTTGAGTGTATACCAATCCTGCTCCTGGAGGGCCACTGTCCTGCAGAGTTCAGCTCCATCCTCAATTAAACACACCTGAACCAGTTAATATACAGTAGCTAGTCTTAAAGAGTTGATCAAGCGACGAGAATACTTTTTGACGAGAGCACCACAACTCATGCGCGAAAACTGAGAAGATGACGCTCACGATCATTTGATGGGAAAGTGTGAAAGGTAAGCCATTCATTTTGCTGCATTGGTAAGGCACTTTTAGGTTTTCTCGTTGGTTTCTCATGATTCGAACATCCAGGAAATGCACACTTTAGAACCATTTTAAACACTACATTGAGACCTATCTGCATCATCTTTTCAGTTCTTGTGCATGCGTCGTGGCGCTCTCGTGAACTCACGTTATTTTTGTGTTTTTTGCGCACAAAAAGTATTGTTGTCGCTTGATAAACTTAAGGTTTAGCCACTGTAGTCACTGGGACTATTTTAACAACGTCTTCACTAACTTTTCTTGGCAGATGCAATTACCTAGCAGCGAATGAAAGCTCTCAGATTTCATCAAAAATATCTTAATTTTTTTCCCGAAGATGAATGAAAGTCTTACGGGGTTGGAACAACATGAGGGTGAGTAATTACTGACAGAATTTTCATTTTTGGGTGAACTAACCCTTTAATAGGCATACTAAACTTCCGGGCAGGTGTGTTGAGGCAAGTGGGAGCTAAACTCTGAAGGACAGTGCCAATCCAGGTTTGAGTTTGGACACCCCTGTGGACTGTTGCATGAAGCTAGATGAGCAAACTCTGAGTTTCAGGTATAGGTTTAGAGTTGACAAATCCATATAAATCCAATCTGGTTCCGATCAGGTTTAGCAGGCTCACAACACTTGATCTGATCTTGATCAGAACTTGAACTTGAACTTGAACTTGATCTTGATCTGTCAAGTCAGGTTTAATCCAGAGTTTGCAATAAACTCTGAAGTGTGTGCACCTGAAAGTGTGACGTGCATCAAACAGCCAATCACACGGAAAATGCATGGAGAGCATCCGTTTGATTCTAGATTTCAGAACTATGGACTGTGCCAAAGAACTTTACCATTTAAATGTCATTGTGATATCATCTCGCCTTCCGAGTGTTTCAACAAATAAATAACAAATAATCCTTATAATTTACATATTTCACAAAGAGCTCAAAAGAATACACTTAAGTTTAGTCAGTTTAAAAGCCTATATATATATATATATATATATATACACTCACCTAAAGGATTATTAGGAACACCTGTTCAATTTCTCATTAATGCAATTATCTAATCAACCAATCACATGGCAGTTGCTTCAATGCATTTAGGGGTGTGGTCCTGGTCAAGACAATCTCCTGAACTCAAAACTAAATGTCAGAATGGGAAAGAAAGGTGATTTAAGCAATTTTGAGCGTGGCATGGTTGTTGGTGCCAGACGGGCCGGTCTGAGTATTTCACAATCTGCTCAGTTACTGGGATTTTCACGCACAGCTATTTCTAGGGTTTACAAAGAATGGTGTGAAAAGGGAAAAACATCCAGTATGCGCTAGTCCTGTGGGCGAAAATGCCTTGTTGATGCTAGAGGTCAGAGGAGAATGGGCCGACTGATTCAAGCTGATAGAATAGCAACTTTGACTGAAATAACCACTCGTTACAACCGAGGTATGCAGCAAAGCATTTGTGAAGCCACAACACGCACAACCTTGAGGCGGATGGGCTACAACAGCAGAAGACCCCACCGGGTACCACTCATCTCCACTACAAATAGGAAAAAGAGGCTACAATTTGCAAGAGCTCACCAAAATTGGACAGTTGAAGACTGGAAAAATGTTGCCTGGTCTGATGAGTCTCGATTTCTGTTGAGATATTCAGATGGTAGAGTCAGAATTTGGCGTAAACAGAATGAGAACATGGATCCATCATGCCTTGTTACCACTGTGCAGGCTGGTGGTGGTGGTGTAATGGTGTGGGGGATGTTTTCTTGGCACACTTTAGGCCCCTTAGTGCCAATTGGGCATAGTTTAAATACCACGGCCTACCTGAGCATTGTTTTTGACCATGTCCATCCCTTTAAGGCCACCATGTACCCATCCTCTGATGGCTACTTCCAGCAGGATAATGCACCATGTCACAAAGCTCGAATCATTTCAAATTGGTTTCTTGAACATGACAATGAGTTCAATGTACTAAAATGGCCCCCACAGTCACCAGATCTCAACCCAATAGAGCATCTTTGGGATGTGGTGGAACGGGAGCTTCGTGCCCTGGATGTGCATCCCACAAATCTCCATCAACTGCAAGATGCTATCCTATCAATATGGGCCAACATTTCTAAAGAATGCTTTCAGCACCTTGTTGAATCAATGCCACGTAGAGTTAAGGCAGTTCTGAAGGCGAAAGGGGGTCAAACACAGTATTAGTATGGTGTTCCTAATAATCCTTTAGGTGAATGTATATATAAATATATATATAAACATTTAAAAGTTTAAATTTGTAAATTGATATTACAATTATATGAATATATTATATGAATAATACATAAGATGAGGAATTTTGTCTCTGCTTTAATCTGGAGCAGATACAGAGATACAGGGGGAGTGGCTTTATTGCATTATCGCATGTCACTTCACTCACAGCTGGGTAGCTAATGAAACCCGCTTCATGCAACAGGCCACAGTGGTGTATACAGTTTTATAGTACTGTACGCATTCTCTTTCGGGCAATATTTCCCACAATCAGCACTTGCACAAAATAAATATTTGTGAAATTTCTTATTCAGGTGTACAAAACACAGTTGTTTTAAAGTCTATGAAGCTAAATCTTAAGAAATTATCAAAATTTTGAGTCAAATAGTAGAGCAGGACTTTTATCTGTAAAACCACATCACAAAATGCTTCTCTTATAGCGCAAGGGCTAATTTTGGATAATATTAGCCCAAAAATCATATGTGTATATGCCATCCTGGGTCTTTTTGGTGAACGTGATTTCACCAAGTACAACATGCTCCTGGATCAACATCTTTGTTGATCCTGGAACAACATTCCAGTCAACCAATCAGATTTGAGGGACAAGTTTACAGTTTATGTCAAGTTTAGGCTTACTACCAGGGTTAGGTGCTTCAGTGTGTTATTCATAATTTCCCTCTGATTTTAGGGATAAGTAGGATTAGGTTTAGGGTAGGGAAAGGGAAAGGACAGGAATGTTGTTCCAGGATCAACAAATATCCAGGAAATTGTCATATACTTTGCAAAAACACGGTGACCGTCTTTTAAGTGTAAAATCAAATATTGATTGGAACATTCAATGTCTCTTTTTGACAAGTGTCTGGTAACAAGGAAGCGAAAAGAGGGCTTGGTGATGTCTAGGGAATTTGTTTCAGACTCAGAGACAGTGATGACATTTTGATTAAAGATGTATTTTTTTTACTTTTGAATAATGCACTAAATTGTTCAATATTAGGGTAGGGTGAGTTTTGGGTGAGTAGGGTGAGTTTTGATTTTGTGTGGCCTTTAAAGGAATGAGCTAGATGCTAATGCGCAAACAGTCTAAATTTTAGGATGTAGTTCAATCGGCAATAGTAATATTCCAATAGTGATGTACTGGCTTACTACATAATTAAAAAATACACACTTCCTTATGCCAGCTAGCTAACTGCATACTTTTAGTGTGCAGAGGTAGTATGTGAGCTGAAATATACAAACTGTGCCTCAAAGATGTTGCAGTCACAACAGATCAAAGTTCTGCAGTATGTATCAAGAGTGTATCAGCATGTTATCAATTATACACGAAGAATTTGGGAGGGGGGAAAATGTAATATAAACATTAAAGGAGTTTTGGCTTAAGAAGGGCTGCTGTGATCTTCAAGTATCCTCATGTAAAATTCTGATTTTAATTTCCAAAAATCCTTGTCTCACCCCTGCACAGCGCTTACACAAGACTTATGCATGCACCCTCACGCACACGTGCAAACACATATTCTGCATGGCGCCAACGAGGAAAAAAACGTCATAAGCCTATTAGAAAAAGCCAACTAAAGCAGTGTGCCAAACACTGAGGTCAGGAAGTATTTGACAAAGAGGGGAAGTTTTGCTATTTTACCTCATGCAGGTCAACATCACACAGCAAATATCACACCCTGTGGACTCATAAAAAATAACCAGGCACATTTCAAAAGACTTTCTGAAAGACTTTGACTCCTGAAGGGAGATACTGATAAAATGCTAAATCTCTTGACAAGCATTTTTTTTTTTTTTTGGTCCTATGTTGACATATTTCTGACTGAAATTTACGCAGGGGATATCGATATAGTCACAACAGCAGGCTAGCATTACTTGCTAACCAGTTTCAGGGGGAGGGATCTCATTTTAGGGGGCATTTGATTGGACAAAAATTTGTGAAGTTCAGGATGAGTCATCAATTTTTGGGGGTCCATTTACGTGCAAGGGAAAGGCTAAATTTTATATCTGCTAAAAGTGAGTTTTGGTAACAGACATGGACAAAAACAACACAAAACACATCTCATCTGATTTCATTGGATCTTTAAGATGTAACAGTGCTTGAGCATGCTCCATATTAAAATAAAATATTTAAATTTTATTTTAAAATAAAATATTATTTTAATATTATCAGAGTGCATATCTAAAGAGCTAAAGAACCAAAGGCACCATCAACACATATGAAAACATCTGAAAATCACTAAAAATAAAAAAAATTTATTAACCACTTAACATACAGGCCATCTTCCACTTAAAGGTGGCTAGCAGGCAGTTCATCAGCTAGAATGCTTGTCTCAATGAAGATGTACAGAACGGTGAGAAAACCAGAGAGGTGGGAGTGGAAAACTTCAGTGAGTGTGAACTCTCCTCTCCTCTTCCTTCAGAAACCCCTCTCTCCTGCGGTTATGACATTCTCTGCTGCAGAGGGGGAGGTGGGAGTAGGGTGCTTCCTACTAAGACACTTAGATCTGAGAGAACCGAGTCTGACCCAGTTTACAGAGGACAGAGAAAGAGAGAATGAGGGAGGGGTGGATGAAAAAAGAGAATGAGATGAGGGATACAGGCAAAAAAGAGGAAAAGAAGACTAAACAGAGGCAAAACAGTTGTCATAATTTCACATAAACGCTCTTTTTATACAATCAAAGCACAAACGCACACGGTCAGTTGAAATAGTTAACATACAAATAAATCCTGTCGTGACTTGATTTTGCATGTATTCCATGTGGATTTTGCTATTGTAAACCTGCTTTACTCCCAAATGACCCTCACCATCATTCTTTGGTTCCAAATATATGTGTGTGTGTGTGTGTGTGTGTGTGTGTGTGTGTGTGTGTGTGTGTGTGTGTGTGTGTGTGTGTGTGTGTGTGTGTGTGTGTGTGTGTGTGTGGTTTTTTTTTTTTTTGCCACCAAGGGTAAAGCTGCAAGCGTTTGCCCAACAGAAGCAAAGCACGTTAAATCGACGATCAGGTGGCGACATCTGGTGGCCAGATGGAATATTACAAAAACAAATGGACATTATTTATTTATCCATATAATTCTTTTAAATCATTCTTTTGAAATAATGACTTTAACCATGTCAGCAATATCCCATTTTGAAAGCATGATTTAGCTATACAGCCAAATTTCTGTGGAAACTAGATATTTTATGCTTAATAATGCTTTAACATAACAGCTAAATTTTAAATATAAAATAGCCTAATAAATATACGAATATAGATCCTTGCTTTTTTGTAAATTGCCGGTTGTCTTTTGTTACTTCACAGCCATGAATCATGATTTGCTACTTTAAAGTCGGTTGCAATTTGCATTCAGGAGAGAGCATCTGAATGGACAAAAATCTGCATAGTGCAATAGATGTTGATTTTGAATAAATATCTGCAAAAAGCAAGTTCTTCCATTTAGGCGTACAATAGCAAATAGATATAAGAGACATGGAAAACTGTCATTTCGAAAATTCTAATTTACTTTCATGACATCTTTAAGACTAAAATGTGTTCTATCACACTGTTAAACGGTCTCAATCCCAGTGAGGAAAATGAAGTTCTGAATGTGCAGTGCTTGCTGAAAGATCCTGTGGAAGTCCCAAGCTGTAATGATCTCTCTGTAACGTAATTATGAGTTATTATGCACAGCTTCAGGCACTCTGCAACATGAAATATGAAGAAATGTTACAGGAAAAAAGAAAGAAAAAAGGGGGTGGTGAAAACAGTGACTCTGTGGAGTAGCCTATATTATTACAGTTTTTTTTATTCGCTTTGGTACTATTTTCACAAGTAAGGTGTACATTTTCAAAACTCTTAGTGCTAATATCACAACAGATCATCAAAAGTGAACTTTTTTCAAACATTTCATCATGTTTTCAATTGTGTTAGTACAATTCACAAAATCACAAAGTATCCTTTTCACAACACAAAATAAGTGTTTCATCTACATAAATGTTTCATTCACAGTAACTGCCTTTCATAAAGCTCTTACCATCAAACTTTTGATTTGCATCTCTTTTTTTTCAGTTTAATACATTTGTCTATTATTTAATCCAACTGATCTTAATGGTTAATCAATTAATCATTTGGTACACCTATAGATTTCTATACAAGTGAAACTCGAAAAATTAGAATATCGTGCAAAAGTTAATGTATTTCAATAATTCAAATTAAAAGGTGAAACTAATACATTTATAGTATATGGAACTACAGTATATAGGCTACACATGCATGATTATACTTTTCAGAGGGCCGACATTTCTGTATTTACGTACAGTAAAATTCTTTTTTTATTGATTTCATGTAATCTAATTTTCTGAGATTTTGAATTTGGGTTTTTCATAAGCTGTAAGCCATAATCATCAAAATTATAACTTTTGCACGATATTCAAATTTTTCGAGTTTCACCTGTAGATATTGATTCTATATTTCTATAGAACTTGTTTGCAATTTCCGATATGGATAACCAAATTTAATGAATTCTTATTCATTACATTCTTATTCTTATTCGATTTATAGATAACCACCACTATGTTCAAAGTGTGTGCACACGCATGTGTGTGTGTCTGTGTGTGAGAGAGATACAGATAAATTTGCCATTTGTGAAAACACTGTAAAGCAGAATAGAGTATAAGGGAGATAAACGGTCGATGACTGTAAAACATTAGATTGATTAGAGATGCATCAGTAGAAGGGAGACAGATGGCATCAAATACAACATTTTACATTACAGTATGTATGCCATGTGATACTGTAAACAGATTACCATGGTAGAGACTGCCACATTACTGTAACCCAACCTTCATCTGTATAGGTCCATAGATTCAGTCAAATGGTATAGAGTGAAATCATTTACAGTACTGTATTGCCAGCAAACTCTGTTCTAGCACAGAACCTCATGGCTGTATCATACTTCATCACAGCTTTTGATAACTCACTGCAGATACTATTACAAACATTATGGATTCAATTACATAAGTTAGGTAATGCATGTGTATTTTCTAATGTGACAACTGTAGCCTGTATTACTGTAATTATTTCAGCAACAAGGGTGATTTGAAACATGTGTCTTGCATTGTTTGCTGTTGAATGAACTGATTGTTAAAAGTACTAAACTGAAAGAAGATCATACTGTTGTGTTTCTGTGATTAAACCAAACGTTCTCATTACATATTACAATAATCTTGTTTTTGAAACAATGATTATGTGGACTGAAAAATGTATAACTGTAATGAAAGCATGAGGCCATGTTTTGAAAGAATGACTAGCTGCGTTACAAGTGTGATCAGTTTGGATTTTTGTACTAAGAGTTTTGAAAATGTACACCTTACTTGTGAAAATAGTACCAAAGCGAATAAAAAAAACTGTATTACATTTTATAGAAAAAATAAAACTTTCATATTGATGGGAATCAAACAAAACACAACAGCCTATTCTAGTGATAGTGATGTTCCCAGAAGAAAAAAACATTCCATAAAGGAAATGGAGCCTATTACTACTACTACTACTACTACTACTACTAATAATAATAATAATAATAATGACTAATAATAATAATAATATAATCTTTATGTGTGTGTGTGTGTGTGTGTGTGTGTGTGTAGGCCCTATATATGTGTGTGTGTGTGTGTGTGTGTGTGTGTCACTGCTCACTACAGATCAAGCTTCACAATCTCCAGCAGATGCCGCCACATCTCATCAAAGACGACAGGTGCAGCTTCTAGGACAATAACAATGTGAAAACAAATTTATTTGGGTCTTTCTCAAAAAATACTCTGGTGAATGAAAACTTTAATATTTTGTCCGTGCGGATCAGTTTTGTTCCATAAAAGCTGATGACAAATATAATTACTAAACACTATGTATTATTACTTTACTTTGTTACCATTAGCATTATTCATATTTTATTTTTCAAGTTAATAGGATTGTAACAGAAGTGACAAGTTCCCTTGATTTTATTTTATTTTTTTCTAAAAATACATTTTCTAAGATGGCGTCCATATAAAAACACACACCATTGAACAGACTAAAATATCATGCCATTAAATGATCATCAAAAGCTTTCACGCAAACAATGTAGCGGTTATGAGCCATTTAACCAAGTTTAAAAAAAATATCAATGAGCATTTTTTATGTGTTAGTAAACTCACCAAGGGCACTTCGAAAAGTTTATTCTTCCTGTAAACTTTGACCTTGGAATCACTTTGCCACAACTTTTTGTATTTTCAAAATACTAGTTTTTAACATCAATAACTTTAAATACTGGAAATAAAGGGAAAGTTTTTTTGGGGGGGGGGGGGGGGGGGGGGGGGGGGGGGGGGGTTTGCACACATGTAAGACCTTGAACTAATATGTGAGAAAAAAAAGGGGGCTTTAAAGTCTGTTTGATAAAATCAATAACATAAGACAATTGTGATTCATCAAGTCAAAAGTTGTATCTCATTTTATGTTGAAATGTGTAAATAAGACAAAAACAAATCACATCCTCATTTCTGATGTCAACATTTCACTTTGTCTAAAATTTAATCAGAGAAAGATCTGGAAACTTTGGTAGACTAACCTACTAACGGACTGTGCATATTTGAACTTAATTTGACTCTGACCTTTGCTTCACTTTGTGTTCTGTCCTCACATCATGTCAAAGTCTAAAACAGGCAAACAAACATACAACACCAAAAAAACGTGACATCCTACCGTAGCGGGGGGGAAAAAACTATACCAAAATTTAAAAGACATTTATTTTATACTAAGTATTCTACAAAACCATTAACATATTTACTGACACATCGCTTGAGACCTACTGATATAAAATATAAGTCAACTTTATTTGAAGTAGCCTACTTCTTTATTGTACAATGCATATTTCTTAATATTAAGCCTAAAATGTGTTTTAACATCACTAGTATTAAGGATATGATAACTGTATAATATTTGCCTTTAAATGCAATATATTTAAAGTGTACCTAAAATATACATAAAGTAGTTCCATTTTAGCACAATCAAATACTTATGTATCTTTAGTTGGACCTCAGCACTATTTCTGGGTAACTAAAGTGCATTAAGTAAAATTAGTTGTTCCAATTTAGCAGACTTTAAGTATAACAATTTAGTATACCAAAAGTGCAATTGCAGGGTATTTATATTAAGTACATAAATATGTAAATGTATTTGTATTATACTTAGCATAAATTAAATGTATTTCAAATACATTTTGGAATGTTTCTTTTTCACCAATACCCTATAGTGAAAAAAGGACACTTTATTGTATTTGAAATATATTCCCTTTTTCAATAGTACATTGCAAATATATTGTAGGATCTTTAAATATATTAAAAGTACATTAGCATCACGCGTTTACCTATTTTCACAATACAACTTTTAACACACTTTAAAATAATTGTACTTTAGGATGTTTTCTAAAAGTGTATTTTAGAAAAATAGACTTTAAGTGAAAATTCTGGTTATTAAGTGTATTTATTTGCACTTTATTAAACAATATATTTTAGGTATATTTTAACTGTGTGCTGGAAATGATCATTGTAATTGAAGGTATACTTTTAAAACACATTATACTATACAATAGTATTTTGTGTATAGTATTATTTGTCTATTTATGTGCATTTGTTATTGAAGACAAAGTGTGCAATTTGTAGTATACACTTATGGTTTGCGCCGATATCGTCGTGGGCAAGTGTGCCGACATGTAGCGTTGATGTGCTTCGGGAGACCCGAGTTCGAGTTCTGGGTCGTGGACCTGTCCCGATCCAGTCTGGATCCGGATTATATATATATATATATATATATATATATATATATATATATATATATATATATATATATATATATATATATATATATATATAAACTTATGGTAATGTACTTGTAACATAAATAAAGTACACTTCACTAATCAAGCATGTAATTAGTCCCTATACAGGCATATACTTAATACTTAATATACTTATAATTAAAGTATACTAAGTATACTTGAAGTTTTTCCAATTTAGTACACAAAAGTACAGTAAATACACTTATTAGTTATGCTTTACTACAATTTAATTACAACTAAAATATACTTAGTACACAATTAGTTGTTTCAAAATAGCACACATCAAGTTAACTAATCATTAACACACTTGAAGTATACTAAATTAGTCTGGCTGCGAGTATACTTAGCATTTTATTTTCATCAGGTAGTCATTGCAAAATCGTGAACATTCATTTTCTCAGTAACACTTGAAAACCTCAACAAAACCGGCCCCACTAATTTGAACTGTAAGTACACAAGCATTCACAGAATATTTTTGGTAATAAAAATAAAATAAAATTATTGAAAGATATTGTTATGAACATACAGTATATAACTTATATAACTAAGTATGAACATATAGCACATAAAACTAAAAGCTCACATACGTTTTTTATTTTTTTTATTTTACTTTTACAATGTAAAAAAATGATTTTGGACAGGAATTATTTCCTGTTTGTCAAATTACATAACCAATCATCTTATTCTACAGCACACAGACTGGCAATATGTAAGGCTTTAACTGACCTCCTCTGCTTTGGTCCAGGTTTAATGTCTGTTGATGTCTGTCATGTGAGCCACAGAATGACATATTAGTGTAGTTGATCAGATACTGTAACTGAACATCGAAGGGCTTCACTCAGGACTCATGTGAGTCATATGAACTGGAAAACGTGCACTCTATTAGAAGACAACTCGCACCAGACCCGGCCTTAACATCATGAGACCTGGATAGTTCTCTCATTATCTCTGTGGGAAACACGGGATGTGTATTATGGGTATTATTAATGTTGCAGACATCGTGTGTCTTTATTTGGGTCTGGTAACAAAAGCCCGGTTTCTGAAACTACTCAATGTAACATTGTTGAACAATTTACAGGGTTTTTTTTTATTGCTTTGGCGCAATTTTCACAAGCAAGTGTTACATTTTCAAAACTCGTATACTAATATCACAACAGATTATCAAAAGTGCACTTTTCCCCCAGACATTTCAGCATGTATTCAATTGTGTTAGAACAATACACAAAATCACAAAGTATCCTTTTCACAACACAAATAAGTGTTTCATCTAAATATTTCATTCACAACTGCCTTTCATAATGCTATTAAACTTTTCATTTGCATCTCTTTTTATTCAGTTTAATACATGGCATTGTTCAGTGTAATACATTTTTTAATCCAACTGATGTTACTGTAATGGCAATCAATTAATAATTTGGTACATTTAGATATATAGATATAGTTTCTTGTTTGCCATTTCTGATGCAGATAACCAAATGTAATGAATTATTTTTACATTATAATTATCATTTATCTTAGATGATAAACACTATGTCCAGTGTGTGTGTGTGTGACACAGACAGAATTGTGAACATATAGAGTACAATCAATGACAGGACAAGATCAGACTGATCAGAGATACATCAGAAGAAGGGAGACAGATGTCATTAAATACATAATTTTACATTAAAGTGTGTAATACTGTTTATAACACCTTTTGATAACACACTGAATAGATACTAACAAACATTATGTATTTTATGTTACATAAGTTAGGTAATGTATACGTGTATTTTGGCATCTGTAGCCTTTACTGTATTTCAGCAACCTGGGTGATTTGAAACATATATATTGCATTGTTTGCTATTAAATCAACTGATTGTTAAAAGTACTAAATTGAAAGAAGATACTGTTGTTTCAGTGACCAAATGTTCTCATTTAATCATTTTAATCTTGAGTTTTGGAAAAAATGAGGACTGAACATGTAAATGGGATTAGGATTCGAAAAAAGGAATCTGTGTTACTTACAAGTGTGATCAGTTTGGATATTTGTACTAACAGGTTTTGAAAATGTACACCTTGTGAAAACACTTGTGAACAAAAAAAAAACTAGTGTGAAATGTAACCTCAGGTGGCATCATGTTCACATACTTATCAGTTCTTCCTCAAATAATAATAAAGTACTTCAATTTATTTGAGTTTTTTATGAACCAGTCACCTAAGATGGATGGATGGATGGATAGACAGTCTGACTATCCGAATGTGCACATATGAACTGCCAATTTCCATATTTTCCCATACCTTTATCACTGTAATTAGTTAGCATATTCTGGTCATTTATAAATCTATTTCCATTCATGTAGTGGCCCAAACATTTTGAGTTATAATAGTTTTTATTGACCGTGTAAGATTGCTCACAATTAATTTTATTTTCCATTTGTTGGTATCAGCAATAAATAAGAAAAAATATATAAAGAATAATAATAATAAAGAAAATTAGAGCACACATAAAAATCAACATTGAATTGTGAAATGATGTGTTATTTATTTGCTGTATTATTGTTGTAATGCAACACAAAAGTTAAATACATTGTTAAAAAGAATAAATAGTTTGGTTATTTAAAAAAAACCCACTAAAATCAAATAATTAAAGACAAATGCTCAGACTAGGTCAAGCAAGTTTTCTTCTTGTGATGTTTGGAGTGACTGACCCTATACAGATCAATCTAATTTTAGAACCCTTATCTATGTTAAACAAAGTTCTTCTGCTGACCATTGCTAGATGTTTATATCATGGTTTAATATTAAGCTGATTTAAGTCATGACTTAGTTAAATGCAATACATTAAATATTCAGACACTGCATTTCAAAACAATTTCAGCAATAGCTATAGAGAATGTAAATGAACTGCATGTTTGATGGTGAACTTTGTTCCCTTTGGCAATATGGGTTGGAATAATGTGCTGCACAGTTAATCATGGACCTATTTTTTCCAGCACCAGATTAGGCCCATTGCTAAATGAGAGTATGTATGATCTAATGGATTCCAAGGTGCTGCACATCGAATTTTAATTTTATTGCAGTTTTCGTGTGACCCTTCTCATGGCATGACAGGGAAATAACACGAAGCTGATAATATATTTATTTGACTTATTTAGGACAATTTTGCCAGTTGGTGTGAAAGACAGCTTGTTCCATTTACTTTCCTCCTCATGTTTTCTCTATCATCATCTCTACACTGTAATTTTAGCTCAAATACAAAACAAAAAGCCCAAAACAAAATCTAAAAAAGAGAAAAAGAAAAATTTCAGTTCAATTGCACAATTAAACTTCGCTGAAATCACAGTTGCTGATTCTGGTATGAGGTCCTTGATTGATGACCTTATCAGGTCATCCTAATTTGAGGTCATTGTTCTTGCAGTTACATTTGGTCTTGTGAATGTCATGGCCTTATCTATAAAAGAAATAAGTCAGCCATCTAAACAATTTTAACTCTATAAAGGGAGAAGACCCTGTCTGAACCACTTTTTCCATTGTATTTCATTAGGTTGGCATACCAGAAGAAATTAGATTTGCCATGCACATGATCTGAGCTTGTAGCTCTAATCTTGAAACCAAGAGGCGTGTGCATTTTATTCAGCTATTTAGTAAGGAAACCACATTTTCTTATAAGGGATGCTGTAACTCTTGTCTGCTGACAGACACGGGTCTTCATTCATTTACATATTACAGTGTTCCCATTCCTTTTGACATATGCATTCTATAACTTTTTCATGCATTTGTGATTACTAGATAAGGATTTTTATTAAAAAAAAATCATTTTATAGTGATTGCACTCACACAGAGACACGTGTAGTCAAATAAATTCAGTAGAACCGAGCATAAGGAAACAAAATCACAGTATATTATGCAATTTAAATAACACGAACTTCACAGATTTCCCTGATTTTAATCACATCTTAATAATTCCCTGTTATGTTCTCCATGACCAACTCAGGTCTGATATTAATAGGCCTACTCAAAAAAAAAAAGAAAAAAGAGAGAAAGAAGTAGGTTTTGTGTCAAACAAATAAAAAAAAAGGGATATAAATAGGCTACTGTATGACATTGCCATAGGCCTGTTAAACTAATCTTAGTTAACGTTTCAGGGGAACTATAACAGCAGCATAGTTGTATTCTCCATATAAACAAATTTGCAAATATGTGTCTTCTTAACCTCTAAAAAACGGGATAAATCAATATTTACAATTGATCAATTCCAAGATCATGTGAAAGGAGCATGATAGGGCGGGGCAAATGACGTCACGCAGCAACCCGACCAATCGCGGACTCTGTTTTGCGGTTTCTGATTGGCTCGTAAATAGCGACTCTTGTGTCCATCTCAGTCAGCTCTCCAGCCTCTGAATCACTGGCACTACAGATTCTACACGGATTTAGCTCCACAAAAAACGCGTCCCCTGCAACCACAACCTAGAAATCAGATAGCTGTCTGTGTTGTTTATAAGAAAAGAACGAGATAAATTAAAAGCGAACCCGTCAGAGGCAGAAAAGAGGCATCTGCGCACATCGACAGCCGTTAGCAGGCTGAGCTAGCCGCATCGCGCGACGCATTTCGCCCGCGAGACATCGGGCTTAATAACTGTGTGCATTATAACCCTCATCCACATCAATTAAACTGAGACTATCCAGCAGAATCGCAGCGGGGTTCGGCGGAGCTGTCCGGCTCTTGCTCGCACTGCAGGCCTGGTTGTGGGTGCGGAGAATGCTAAAGGATGAGTCAGAGGGACACACTGGTTCATCTATTTGCTGGAGGGTGAGTAGCGAGCCTGAGACAGACTGATCTATCACTGCTGTCACAACCCGTCTCTTTGACATTTATCCGTTATAGTTGGGCTTGATTGTTAAAAGGTAGCATAAGATACATGCATCGCAAAATAACAGGTCGACCATTATAAAATGTCAGATAGATGCTCATTCAACATTGCTGTAAATAATCTAGCTGTCTGTCTGCATGTCTTCATGCTACAGATGATCGGACGCTTTATTTGTGAATGCAAGGTCATGCGACAGATGCATAATCTCTTCTGGTTTTGTCACAGAATCCTCCGGAACTCTCCAGACATGGCCGTTTCATGTTGTTCAGGAAGTGCTGTTTCCTCGATGCTTTTCACTTATGTTTTGTGCCATGCAGAATGAGATTAGAGACAAGATAAACTCGAGAGTGCTCTTTGAATGAATGTGAACCTGTAAGTTAGCATATTACTGTTTCCTATAGCAAATCAGAGGCTTTGTTGTAGGCCTGTGGTAACTGTCAGTTTGATGCTGGATGTGTGACAGGGATCTCTCTAGTATAGTACGACTATTTTTGGCTCCATTCTCATTCCTGCATGTCCCTGGCTCCTCTTTTGCACTCCGCGGGGCCCATAGAAACATAATTTTCTTCGTAGTCTTTGAATCAAATGTTGCTGTCTCGCCAATTTTCATAATCAGGAATGTAACAGAAATGAGGGGAGTATATCTCTCTTTAATAAGCTCATATCTCTGAAGGTCACTTGATGACTCCGACCCAGGAGGGTGATAAGAGGTCTAACAAGCAGCTTCTAATAGCAGCATAACGTGCTATCTGATCATATTCCTACAATGAGTTTAAAGAATTTTGTTGCATATAGTGTTGGTGGGAATGTTTTCAGATTAGCTCATTCATACATTTTCTGTGGCATGTCAATATAACTAGTGGTGAGTTCTATCTAGAAGTATAATTGTGAGCAGTGAATAGATCACCTGCCACTGGAAATAACTGATAAACAAATCGATGGTTCTGTGAAACTGATAATCACTCAGCAGTGCAAATGAGAATCCCTTTTCAGTGCACACCAATAACAGTTTTTATAAACCTTGTGACAGTGATAGATTATGACAGATTTAACCCTTAAAGGGCATTATCTAAGTTAGCTCCTACTTAAGAGTAGGGTCTAACCCAGCACAAAAAGGAATTACAAGTGACATAAGTGTACATTGATTGGCCGAAAACATGTGAAACACTGGAACCCGGGATTTTTAAAATGGCCATGTAAACACACAGTTTATAGCCTATATATTTAGGCCTACTCCACGAACATGGAAAACAGCGATAAATGGATCAACTCAACCTTTATGCTAAGAAGGAAATCCAACGCGACTTTGAAGGCAGGGACCAAGCGAAACGTGTGATGTGACGTGTGACGAAAGTGATCATGTATTTCTGCTCAGCAACATTGGGCATCAACCACACAGCAGACACTATAATAATTTTTCGTATCATTTACTTTCTTTGTTTAACAGTTCTATCTAATAACGTATCAGATAGGACTGTTAAACAGATTGTAAACTAATGAAGACGTAGAATGTGAGCTCTGTGTGCACAGGCTCTAAGTCGTTCTCGACGCCGTCAAAATAAAAGTCCTGCACAACAACCAGAGCGGCAGGGTGTAAGTGATGGCTTGCGTCACTTCAAATTTCCAACTGGTGGTGCGAATGCGACCAGGAAAAATGGTCCTTAGGGGAACATTATTGTACATTAAAAAAAATATTGTACATTTACAATACAAAAGTAAATGTAGCCTACACGTCCATGAGTAACATCACAAGTGGTTCTTGTGTGGGACTCATTAGGCTAGTTTACTCAGATGACAGTATCTGGGATCTTTTGAGTGGACTTGAGTTTCAATTTGGATCAGGTCCTGTTTATGTGGGGCTTACTTTAGCAAAGACTTTTGTTAGTTTACACCTGGGAGTTTCAGCCCTTTGAACACAGTTGTGTAAACCTAAAGTGCAAACTGTTTTTTTTTTTTTTTGCTTCAAAACTAAACTAATCATTGACCAGGGGACTTCACTTTTGTGGTCACCTTCGCATTTGCCTATTTGGTCTTGCATTTCAGAAGAAATTAAATGCAGTTCCTTTCCTCTTTTCCCGGACTACTTCCTTTTTTCAAAAACAAATCTCTTTATGTAATAGTTTTTATGTAAAATTCCATAAGTAACTGAGTAATAAAAAAAAAAAAAAACTAATGGAATTTTTCTAATAGGCCTCTGCAGAGCTTTTTAGTAGGAGTGGCAAATGGGTTTTGTTTGTGAAGTCGGCATGATCGTTCTGTTCATCGGCCAACCAGAGAGAGAGTGAGTGAGAGAGTCAGTGTGTAAACCTTAGCAGCAACAAACCAGAGGGCTGCATATCTGGGGCAAAGTTCGCAGCTGCTCACTGTATGTGTGTCTTTTGAAAGGTGGCACAAAAAATAGACCTTCAGAGGTTTAGAACACACAAATTCAATTCTGAGGTCAGCAGGTTTAGCTTGTTATCAACATTCAGTGCTTCCTTGTCAACTTTATGCACACATAATAAAAGAAGAACAATGTGTTTGAGGTTTGATTGACTGGTGTCTTGTCAGACCTTTGACATTTAGTGACATAATTAAAGGTATCTTGTTGATGCTTTTTAAAGTCAATTAGTGGAAACTCATCAACTGAGAAGTGTCTGGTTTGTATGCCATTGCATGCAAGTTTTTTTTTGGTTTTGTTTGTGGGTCTTCTCCAGGCCTAACCTCCTGATTTTCTGTCCACCTTTTTCTGCTCCCCCTAATGCACACAAGCCAATACATGTTAAACTTGACCCACATACAGATGTAAATGCAGAATGCTGCCTTGACTTACAAGTCTAATCATTGTGCATGTCAGCAGAAGGAAAAATGCTCTGGCACTTAAAATGCAACACACTTTTTATGCCAGCAGCTTATTTTTCATTAGTCATAGAGGATTTTGCCTTTTTGGATCTAGTAGTTTTTTGGTTGACAAAAGCAAAATCGCTGTTTTCATATATAAAACTGCTTGGTGAGCATGAAAGGTGTCTTTCAAAAACATAAACAAAAATCGTACAGACTCTAAACTTTTGAACAGCAATGTATGTAGATTAATATTACTGTTTATTGATGTGTATTGTTAAATTCTGTACAAATTAAAATGGTTAAATATCATTCTTGCGTATGCACATTTGTTAAAAAACAGTGTGGATTGTACTGTATTTTACTTTTTGCTCTTCTCCCCCCCCCCCCCCCCCCCCCCCAAGTGGCAATTAACTAGTTATTTAGTGCAAATTATATTGCGTGAATAATAGATAGTTTCTCTCTCTCTCTCTCTCTCTCTCTTTAGCTGTGGTGGCACTGTAGGTGCAATATTGACATGTCCATTGGAGGTGGTGAAGACGAGGCTGCAATCTTCTTCGGTGACTCTTTACATCTCTGAGGTTCAGCTCAGCACTGTGAATGGGGCCAGTGTGGCCCGTGTGGCCCCGCCTGGGCCTCTGCACTGTCTCAAGTGAGTACTTCAAAACCCAACCTGCCAAAACCTGGTTTATCATGCTCCAGTCCAGGGCATTCCAAGCTTTTGTTTAAAGGAGCTTGACCATCAACAGTTCTAGACTTTGAGCTTGCAATCAAAGCTGTTCTCTGTTCAGTTTCTCTGTGGATCTGCAAATTACAACCATCTGTATTAGAGGTCGATCGATATTGGATTTTTACTGATACTGATAACTAAGTTGGGCAGTGCCTGCCGATAACCAACTAATTAACCAATAGTTTTTAAAAAAGAAACTGAATCAAAACAATTGGAAATTCGAATATTTTTCTGTTAGTCTGCATTTACATTGCTTAATGCAGTAAAATCTTAATGCATGTCAAATCTATTGCAATTTCAAGAGTGAATTATTCATATTTGGATGTCACTTCCAAAACTTTGCAGCGTGTACATGGCTGTTGGCCCTCGTAGCAGCATGAAATATAAAACTTTTATTTAAATTTTGAATGAGTTATAAAGGACACAAAGAGTGCTCCCTTTTTTAATAACTAAAAAGCTGTCACTCATCTCAGTTTATCACTATCTTACAAAGTTCCGTTATAATCAATGAAGCAGTTTACACCGACTGCACAATAAATCTCTTATTTGCATCATGTCTACACTTTGCTTGTCAATAAGAGGATTCAAGACCATGCATAACTATGGCGTTTTGAGCGGTCTGACTCATTTAAACATCTCTGATTGGCCAAATGCATTCAAGAGATCAACAGATATGTCTCTGTGATAGGCTACATTGCTCAACGCTGCAAAATACATTGTAAATAGACACCTTTGACACTCTCCAGAGCACAAAAACAAATACGCCCTGGAGCATTTGCCAAATGTTTCGCCAATATGATATTTTTTTTTAGTTTTCACTGAGGGTGCTCTTGCTTTCGTTAGAGGGTACCCTGTAGAACCAGCGTTCTCACATCACTAGCTTTAAATATGCAACTTAGCTGGCTAACGAATCCATAGACCTGCCCAGCTAGATATATAAACAAATACAAATAGATCATACCAATCATGTCATTTAAACATTAGTTTCAGATTGGGTGTGTATTTTTGTCATATTATTCCAATCGTTTGAAGTACTACTTATGTTCACTTCCTCTTCAGCCATGTCGGCAAATTTTATTTGCTGTTCTCTACTAATGAAGCATCTAGTCAACAAATGAATCCATTTAAAATATGACAACATGTTCTGTAGTGTATACATACCTTTTCGTTGTCAAAGTTTTAAATCCGTATCTGATGTATTCTGCTGTCAAAACAAACACCACCAAGGTAGAAGGCACCTTTCTCAGCGGCTCCCGCAACAGATGCAACCGGGAAAAACTATTGGTGTGGATTATTGCCGATAACCGATTGTTACAGAAATTGGTCATCAGTGCCGATGAATATGCAAAAGCGATATATATCGTTGACATCCAATCTGTAGTGACCGTTGAGGCAAGAAAGTCAATGAAGAGAGAAAGATGGATAATGTTTCTTAATGCCAGCAACATACCTTCATCTGCCTTTGTTCTGCTAATATGGTTGCTGGCCTACCATGAAGGGCAATTAAATTGCTTTCATAACTGTTATTTGCTATTATGTTGCAAATCATTTTTACAAAAGGCTTTGTACAGTCACATTGACATGGCTATTAAAAAAAAAAGTTATCCTAAATTCATACATTTTAGAGACTTCATACATTCTGTTTCTATTATGTGGCTCTTTGAGAGTAGTCTTAGTAGTCTTTATGAGTGCTCTACAAGCCACATGTGCTAGTCTGGCAAAATGTTGCAATGCTATGGTTTTCTGGGTGTAGCCATGCTGTCTTTTCCAGGATTAGAATCACTTTTTTGGCCTCTGGCAAGCAGTGGTATACAGGCCTATTGTATTACTCCAGAATCAGAGGGAAAAAAGATTGAAAAGTAGGTCAGAAGAAAATGAGTTGCAGATGCTGTTTAAAAAAAAAAAAAAACATTTGAAAAAATTATTCTAGAAAAGTCTGAACATGTCTTGTCCAATTCCAAGCAAAACATTGACTTTCCGCCTAGTTTGTATAATGCTGGTCAGCACGACCCCGCCTCTGGATTTTTTGAATGCTCTTAACCTCTTTTTAGTTGATCTGAATTACACATTCAGAGGCCTATTTGACTGCTGTCTGTATAGCTAAAACCGTCACATATACAATTAAACACAGCAGATAGCACTGATTAAGCCAGGTACAGCTTGGCATTGGTTCTCACAATTACCTACTTCGCCTCAAACCCTTTAGTTGGTCTGGATAACTTATTAAAGATGGTGCTGCAAGTGTTGAATGTTATGGCAACAACATGTTACATTGTTAAATCTTCCATTATTAACAATCACCATAATGGCAAGGTTGCAACACGGTTACATATACTGTTCTAACTTTCTCTATTTTTCTCAGGTTAATACTGGAGAAAGAAGGTCCTCGCTCACTCTTTAGGGGCCTGGGGCCCAACTTGGTGGGAGTGGCTCCATCCAGGTATGACCCGTATGCAAAAACACAAATGCTATAGAGTGCAACAGTCGCCACCCACTTTTTCAGCGGCCCTGATTCTGGAAGTGTTTTTCCCATTCATTCTTCCTATTTAAAAAAAAAAAAAAAAAGTCTCTGTTAAAGAGTTTTAAACCATGAACAAAAACGACTCTAGCTACAAGGTGAATCACAACATTACTGATGCAGTGTGTAGTTTTTTATTTAAACATCCATGTTGGAAGACGTATTCAATAGCCAAGATTCATCGGGCTCAAATTTAGCAAGAGTGGTTCAGGGAGCATGAGGAATCATTTGCTAGAATAGACTCTAAAGAGTGGTTCCACTCTCCCTTCGTCAAATAAAGATCTCTAACAAAAATGAATGCAACTCTTGGTGAAAATAAATGTTGTGATTAGGCATGTGACGGTATAACATTTTCATGTTGCTATAATTGCTGAAGCTTTTAAAAAAGTGTTGTCACTATAACAGGTTTAATAACTTTTTTCTTGTAACAAAAAGAACTGAACATTTAAATACAATAAACCAATACACAAACATTTATAAAGTAAACAAATGTTTCAAACAGATTAAAGTGCAAAAGAATTATAAAGAACAATAGTTAACACTTTACAATGAGATCTCATTAGTTAACGTTAGTTAATGCAATTAACTTAAATGCAAAGTTAATAATGTAATTAACAATGAGCAATGGCTACATTTGTTACTGAAGTTATTATTCTTTGTTAAAGTTGTGATGTTGCATAATGTTGAAACAATGCCATGACGAATGCACTCAGTAATCAAAGCTAAAGGTAAAGCTAATTGAAGTAGTTTGATGTAGGGAGACAAACTCTACTTCATGAGAGTGGGCAGGTGCTAAAGAGTTCATTTGGTGTGATTTGCTTATTGTGATTCTCTGATTGATGGAGATTTCTTTGCAGAATCACGATAATCACCTGGAATTCCACATGAATATTTAAAAAATAAGTTTAAATAATGTGGTCTGATGGCTTAAACAAAAGCATGTAACAACCTTGTAGCTCACAGTAAGTTATCGTTCAAAATCTATTTCCCTATAGAGAAAATGAATGGGATTTTTACTTCTGAAACTCAACTGGTTTGTTTTTTGTGTGTGAATTTTGCATCTGCCTATTAATAAACTTGATATGCTTAAAATGATCTTTGTTTTGTAAGAAACCTTAATATTAAAGTGTGATTACTATAGATTTATGGAAATCTGAGTTTGCAAGCAAGCATGTCCTTCAGAAATATTAGTTGTTACCCATTTTCTGTAACACACGTACATTAGAGATGCGCGGTTTGCGGATAAACCGCGGATCGGGCGGATGATGGGACGAAAAAAAAATATTTTAATTAAATTCGGGCGGGTGGCGGGCGGTTGAACCAATCAAATGAAAAAAATATACATTGTTAAATATTGTTATCTGACTATACCTACATCCAAAAAAAAAAAATCAAGCACACTGTGAAATAGTCAAACTTTCATCAGCTAGTCGAGTCTATGCAGAGACTGCTTGTTGTTATCAGAGATGGCAACGCCGGCGAAGGAGGTAGCTATGTGACAAACTCAAAAAAGGAGAATTAAAAACAAAGAAAAATGGAAGGTCAGAAAAGTGTTGCCTGGAATAAGTTGTGCGCTCTCTTGATATGTGCCCGTTCGATATTGTTTCTGGTAAAGGATTCCCCCAAGTGGCCAGACGTTGATTAACATTGGAGCCAAGTTCGGTGCTGTTGACGCTGCACGAGCCTGTTCTGAAGACTCCCGTTAATTTTGAATGCACGGGAAGAGAGCGGAGAGCGCGTCTTTTTCAGGCACAGTGCAATTAATTTTATACCATCAACAGGCCTAACAATCATATAATAAACTATAGAGCCTCGATATTAAAGAAACGCCGAAGTCACTCCTAGGCTTTTTCGTTGGTGCGCCATCAGCTATGCCTACAAAAGACAGATGAAATCTAATATTAATAATTGATCCATGTCGGTTTACACAGCCTAATATTTTATAATGAAAAATAGCCTACACAATCAAGATAGACTATTTACTTTTTAGCCTAATTTATTAAATCCAGGAAATTGGTTAATGAAACATGGATTAAAATGAAGATACAATTAATACAAAACGAAATTCGCTTTAAAGAAAGGCTTTGTGCTTTTTTGAGACCTCTGTGAAAGTTTGAAAGTCTTTTAGTGCCGCTTTCTGAGTGTTCGCGTCCGTAATGGAGAACTGTCATGTAACATTGTTGGCGCCCCATACAATAGCAGCATGTTGAAATTATGTGCCAAAATGCGTTTTCTATAAGGCTACAATGAAAATATTGTACAGTAGCCTATCAGATAAGGTCAGGTTTGTCGAAGTGCGTTTAATTTAGGCTACTTATTTATTTTTGTCCCCGCGCCGATCGGAGACGGAGTTCACTGCTGATATTCTGAGAGCTTTCTAGTCTCGCGGCTGTCATCAGCAGCACCTTGTATCGCCCAATCAGCGGATGGCGGGCGGGTGCGGTTTTGAAAATTGGTCAAAAACGTTGGTGCGGATGGATGGCGGACGGATGATGAGTTTTGTGATGCGGTTGCGGATGAAATAATAGCCCATCCGCGCATCTCTAACGTATATGTTTAATTTTTTTGTGTTCCTCACTGTTTCCTGTTGGGGTTGCTTTATTTCCTCATTGCAGTCAAGATGGAAGAGAAAAAAAATGTTCCCCCTCAAACTGTTACATAGATGGTCATGCATCATTGCTCTAATCTCAGTGTATCATCAGGGGAGCATGTCACTGTCTTATTACAGACTAAACTGGCTATGGGTCCTCTGTTGTTTCACCACTTACTTCTGAATCGTTTCCACCGACCGCACCAGTACTGTACAGTTCAGTACAGTACGATTCGGGACGGTAAACCCTGATCCGGCTTGCGTTTCCTGTACCCTGACTTGATAGGCGTGGTGTATGCCGGAAAGTAGCGATCGACGTCATTCTCGCGCGAAGAAGAAAGAGACACAGTAAACAACAATTATACACAGGATATGCACCTCCTGGGTCGGCCATGGTACATTGCTGCCCGCCAAAATTGGGTTGCAACCGTATTGTGTTTCAACTGTATATTTAAAAAATGGTGCCTCTTGTGTTGTCATTCCCCTTGTAGCATGCGCAAGTGACGATTCTCTGTCAACCTTTAAACGTTCTGCAGTGTGTCTAGCTTCACCCTTTAGGCACCGGACTACTGTGCTAGGTACCCCATCGGAAGGGTCCCAAAAGAGTGGATTCCAAAATCTATAGCACTTACTGGATCTGTTTCAAAACCTAGTGAGCTGCCAACGGACGCAACATTTTACTGTAGTAAAACTCACTAAGTTTTAGAAAATAGCTACTATATTTAGTATTGTCTATGAAAGTGATGGGATTCTCTGCTCTGTATGAGTGTATATCGACTCATTACCTCCAGTGAATATTCCCTCTCTCCTGTATGAATCAGTTTGTTCATTGACTGCAGTGTGTCATCATTATGCTACAGACTAGCTGCTCTCATGCCCTCATTCACTTGAGCTTTATGTGCATGTCTAAGCAGTTTAATCTAATTTATATTGGTATGTGGGAGATGGTGTTGCAACTAAACCACTTAAAATATCTGTATTGCCGTGTTTGCACCCTTTTCATGCTGTAGGAGATGTGTGTGTATGAGTGTGTTTCTCCCCATCTGTGCATGTGTTTCTCAGCATTCCTGTCCTGTGTGTCCTCTGCCATCACAGCTGGAATGGCTACCTCGTGACCATTTGAGTTACATAAAGATTAAATCCACACGTAGGTAGAAATAACTTGGTTGGCTTGGTATGTGCTTATATTCACATACTGAGATTAACTATATTACTACTATATAACTACATTTCAAGATTGTAAACCATAATTAATTTAAGCTTTTTGATCCGAGATCCAGTTTGAAGTTATGTAACGTCCTCCTGTGAAGGTCACGCTATTTCATTCAGATGGCCAAATTAAGCCGTGCACCAAACTACAGCATCATTACTCCCACAGGATTGGCAGATGTTTAGACTGGGATCTGATTGGCTCTCATTCAAACGGAAAAGAGCACTGATTGGCTTTGGTCTTTTTGAAGAGGCAGGAAGAAGCATGTATTATAAGCATTTCATCAGGAAACAAATGGCTGCTTAGCTTTTTGGCAGGTCACTCAGTGATGCCTTAAAATTTACTGTTGTTGTGTGTGTGAGAGAATTATGTAACATAGATTAAAGCAAAGGAAAAAACCTTCCCACTGTGGAAGGATTAAATCCTACATCGGAAATCTTCATTTAAATAATCCTGTTGTTTTCTTCTTCGTGTTTTTCAGCATTTGCCCTGTCTAAGAAAATAATTCTGGTAGCTAATATAGGACATGTGAGCTGATGAGCATTCGGGATGAGTCACGATTTTCGAATATTCAATTAGTTGATTTTATTGTAGAATATCAAATAGGTTGTGCGATTATTGTATTGATTATAAATCCCCATGTTTTCGGTTCTGATGCGGTGGTGTTCATGTAACTATAGGGTGGCGGTGCCAATAACGCATCTAAAAGCTGTCAATCAACTCACAGACAACAGAAGAAGATACACATTGTCTCACACCAGGGCATGTGAGCGGAGTGGTAATATTTCCTCCAGAGCGAAGAGCGCCTTTCTGGAGATTCCGCTCCGCTCACTCAACCCAGAATGCCCTTTGTGACATGCTGGTTAAAAAATATGTAAAAATAAGTAGGGCTGCCCATGCACGACTAAAGTTTTATAGTCAACTAGTAGGTGTTCATTTAAGCCATTTGTCTAATCGTATTAAATTACTTAAATATATATGGGAGAGAATATTAAACCATAATGAGCGTTTTTTGTAATGTATTGCCTACTCCGCATCTCAAGTGCACGCTTAAAGTAACACCAAGCAACTTTTCCTCTGCGGTCGCCCTACAGGTTGGAAGCGGAATTGTCCATTACTACTGTCGTAAATAATTTAGCCTACCGCATCCTACTGTCGCACGCACATGCTCTCTGTTTATCCAGCACCGGCTTTGGAATCAACAATGGCCACAGACAAGGTAGAGTATGATGCATGATTTTATGAAAGTGTAGTTGTAGTCTACTGTCGAGTACGCTCCACCTATCGGCAATTGTAACGCTTGCCGTAAAGCAAGTCAAATTTGTAGTTTTCTTAGGTCTCATTCGCACTACAGAAACGCGACCCGATCTGGCAATCTTACATAGCATGGATATATCAGATAAAGGGCCGCAAAGCGGTGGCATAAGTGCATTTCACCGTGTCACGACTTGATGAACCACTGAAACGATTTTGAAAACATTATTTTAAAGTAAAAATTCTTACTTATTGTTGCTTTAAAGCTTGCCACAAAGAACCGGCAAAAGTAATGATTATGCATGAGACATTTTAATTATTTATTAATAAAGTAGTGTTTTCTGTGTCAGTGTCGGCTGCAAAGATAAAGTTGACGATGCTGACTCGCCATCTTCACAGTAGTGAATGCGCCTATAGAGAGAAATGCACACTTCATACGAATTAGCATAGCAGAGAGAAGACATTTCAAGCTTTCTATAAATATATTTCTCGGGTCTGTGAGGCAAGTAGCCTATACGCTGAGTTTTGGTTCATGAGACGTGGTCCAGTTAACGTGCAATGCAAGTTATTGCGCCGGTGCCTCCATGTCCTGATTATATTGTCTGCTATATTTGCTTCTTATTTATTAAATCAGGGTAATTAGTTGATGAAACATTGATTAAAATTAAGATATAATTTATGCAAAACGAAATTCACTTTAAAGAAAGACTTTCTACAAAACAAAACTTTATTAAGTGGTCAAAATCATGTCTGACCCACTCCAAATGTCTCCCGATATATTGGGCATCTTATGATCCTATCTTACTCATCTCGTGCGGTTCCCTTTTCATATAATCAACAGATAAAAAATAAAATAAAAACATTAAATTATTTAAACATAAATTTGAAACTTGTGTTTAAGTTTAAGTTATATTTAAGCGCCACATCGCTCTGCTTCGCTTACATGTTCTGGTGTGTAGCCTATACATGCATGCGGGGGAGGGGTGCGATAATCGAATAATACCCAGCGATTTTCGAATATTATTTTTTCTTGAAATGCCCATCCCTAATGTGCATGGCATACCTCTATCATATCACCCCCATTAGCTTTGTCATCATATGCCAAGTAGAGCACTAGAGTATAGAGTACATCAGTAATTTTGTTTTGTTTTGTTTGAAGCTGTGAAGACATAATGACATTGTCACCCTAAAGCAGGGGCGGGCAAACTTTGGCCCTTTAGGCTGTTTAATACGGCCCGTCGAGTATTTAAAAAAAATGTCTTAAAGATTGCATTCATTCAGCCTTTTTCCTGCAATACTTTGCGTTATATATATAAATTTGTGATTAAGTGTAGGCTACACAAATTCGTGTTCGCTTCAGTCTTGTTGTAATCAGATTCAGCAAGTTCTTCATCTTCAATCCGCAGCGGCGCCGAGCAGAGCGCACGTCAGAAACAGAGAACAGTTTTCTGACGTGTGTGTTCTGACAGAGAGTGTGTGTGTGTGTTCATCTGAGCCTCATTGGTCTGTCACTGCTCGTCAATGTCAGAATATTTGAGATAACCAATCAAATCAAAGTAGGCGGGCTTTATGTTCACAGAAGCTTCAGAGCGCGAATCGACGCTTCAGTTTACGGTCAAGTGCGATATAAGATGTAAGTAGCTAAACTAAACATTTCATATTTGACAGTTTTTTAGGTCATAAATGTTAAACGAATCACAAAAATAATCAGGCAAACTAATAAACTTTTGTCTAATAAACCATTTTGACGGGAAACAGCAGGCCTATGTAACGTGACTGTAATGTAGCCTAATAATTAGTTTACTGTCATTGTGAGGGGACAAGATACATTAACAAAGCCGTTTTCATCATGTTATGCACAAGATTAATAACGAATGTGTACATATTGAGAATTAATATAATACAGTTTGTAGTCTTCAGTAAATTAAAAAAAGCTCAGCTTTAGGAGGGGAAGAGACAGGGCAAGATGAGGAGACTGAGAGAAAAAGAAAGGGTGATGGAGATGAGAGAGCAGGTATTGACAAATAATCTACTGCCCGCTAAAATGGTTTTAAAGCTATTTCTTATCCTTTTTTTGGCCTTCAAACGTCTTGAAATGCACATATCAGAGAAATAAAACATTTGAACCCCCTAACGACCTCAAATTTAGGATTTTTATATTATAAAGCCCTGTATTAGGCATAAGATCAATCATGAATGTGTAGCCTATATTGTGAATGAATTTAATAAAGTTATTTAACTAGCTTTCCTAGTCGCTTTCAGTAAATGAGCGTCTGAGAAAATGATTCATAGGCTAAAAATCAACCTATCAGTTCACCCATATGTTTACTTTCTTCACTGACAGACTAAAATGAAAAGCCTATATCAGTCAAAGCTCAGCTTTAGGAGGGGAAGAGACAGGGCAAGATAAAAACATAGAGAAAAAGAGTGTGATGCTGATAAGGAGAGAAAAATAATCAGCTGCCCACTGGTTTTAAAGCTGTTGTTATCCAAATTTTTTTGGCCTTCAAAACATCTTAAAATGCACATATGTAGATATGTGGAAATACAAATTTTCTTAGGGGAAACCTTCCAAACCCCCTAACTAGCCTAACTAACATTCAGGACCTCAGGGATTATAAAAACCTGCCATATGCATGTTAATGAAACTAGTTAATAGTGAGCATTAAACCCTAAACTAAACTGTTGAATGTCGCGCAGACGTTGCCTCAACGTAAATGTGTTTGCTGCTACTGTCAAATTTTAAAACCCAGTGTGGCCCTTGAGCCAAAAAGTTTGCCCACCCCTGCCCTAAAGGCACGGGTATACTTAATGTTTCGCGTTCCACTCCATCTCGAGCAGAACAAGTTCGACACATGCGCAGTACAATTGCTTTTTTATACCCTATCAGACTTCAGAGGGCAGCACTGAGTCGTGTCATTTACAAGACATGAGCTCAGAAGGATAGAAGAAGAAAAGTAACAGAACCGCCACTGCGTGCAAGAACCAAAGCAAAAGCGATGGAGAAGGAAATGCTACCCTGATTTACTGTTTTGTATCACTCTTTCCCCACTCTTCTTTGAAAACTGCACAGTACATCACAACTGTGCGTATTGCCACACCTAAGTGGACTCTTCTCTCAACAATCACCTTGCGAATGCGCTGTTGTACACGCACCGTCTGCGCAGATGTCTGCGGACCCTCCCGATGATGAAAATTACGTCACATGGACAGTGTGCAGACAACACTTCCCAAAAATATTCATGTGAAAAACATAACTAAAAATATTTCTTCTTTAAATAAAGAAAGAAAGATTTTGTCCCTTCCACTTCTAATAAACACTGAAATATTGAAATCCTCAAAAGCAATTTATGTTGTTCATATTTCTGTTTTGTCCACAGAGCAATATATTTTGCTGCCTACTCCACTGCCAAAGAGAAGCTGAACAATGTGTTTGATCCTGACTCCACACAGGTGCACATGCTGTCCGCTGGTTTAGCAGGTAAGAGTCCCAGCAACATCTTTCACGTAGATGCATTTTTTGACTTAAGTTTGCATTGGCTCTTTTTTTGTTTGTATTTCACACACTGAACTAAACTAATACTCACCTTTTAGTGTGCACAAACAAGAGAATGCATCATTTGGGTTTTTATAACCGATGTTTGTCAGTCGCTTTTGATTTTAGCAATTACAGCCTTATTACGATAAAATGTTTTATCCTAGTTGACCATCTAGTACAAATGGGGAAATTTAGACATGGTATTTGCCTCGTGTTTTGGGTTACCTTTTTCAAGGTATGACAGCATCTAGACCGAAAGCACAATTAAAGACTTTCAGGATCAAAATACTCACTTTTAAGCAGACATATTTTAAGCTGCTTCTTTTTCCAAGCTAAAAAATATTCAAGCAAATCATTTTGAAAATACTTGTTCTCTCTGTCTACTCTTAGGGTGCTTTCACACTGGCAGTTTAGTTCGGATCAGGGCATGGTTCGCATGAAAATACGCTAATGTGAACATTGTCATGCGGACCCAGGTGCGCACTGGGATACCGTTCGGTTGCTCTCGAACCGTGCCGCAGTTTGAGTGAATGTTGAAGCAACAGGGACTCGGGTGCGCACTTGTTACTGCGCACTAGTAACCTGTGAATGAGTTTTTAGCTGATTATGATGTATTTAGTTAAATAAAACACATGTAAGGGATGATAGTGTTGATAATTTACCTTGGATACAAGGAAGAGTGAGCCTGTAGTGTATACGCGCATACCGCGTGGAGTCATGGCAACAAATTAATGGAAATCCACTGTCTTCTCAAAAGAGTCCGTTTGCAAGCAGCAGAAAACCAACTTATGGGACACACACACACACACAGTAAACCTGTGTTGTTCACTCAGCACCGCATAATAGCTCCAAATTAATAAAAAACATAATATATTGACCCGTGATCTGTTTTCAATCATGCGCCGTGTACGTTTGTACGATGCACGCAAACGCACCAAGGTTCGATAGAATCAAGTTCAGTGTGAAACCAGACCCCCAAGGGGGGCGCCAGGTACAATCGCGCTCGGGCTAGGACCGCCTCAAACGAGCCCAGTGTGAAAGCACCCTTAAGGCCCGTTCACACCAAGCACGATAACTATAAAGATAACGATAAAGATATAATTCTAAAAATCGTTCTCCATATTAAAGAATAACAGAGTTCACACCACAACTATAACGATAAAGATATGAGGAACGAAATCGTTGGGATCACTTTCAGAACTATTTTTTTCCAGCTGTCGAACGATAAAACACTGACAGCCAATCATAATCCATTCTAATTTAAAGGTCTACTTTGAAACCGCAGCGCGGGCGCGCGCGTGCTTAGAATAAAAAGACCGTTATCAGTCGTTGGTGTGGACGCATATATAGTTATCTTTATCGTTATCTTTATAGTTATCTTGCTTGGTGTGAACGGGCCTTTAGTCTTAGTTTCAGTTTGATCAATTTAAATCTCAATTTACAGAATGTAAGCAACACAGAAAGAAAATGGGACATCTAGAATTGAAAATTGTATGTGAAAAAATAATAACTAGTATTTTTCAAGCATTTCTAAAACACATAGGCTAACTTTCAAGCATGTTATATCTAATTGAAAGCTTGTTAGCAATATTGCAAAAAAGATCCTCAAAGTTTGGATTGTGCTTTCCTTTCCCAGTTTCTTTTTTTTTTTTTTTTTTTTTTTCTTCTACCTTTTGAGGGCTGGAGGACATAAGTCATTACATGCCAGTGTGCTACTAAAAAGTCTGGCTTCACACGCTCTCTGTGCTGTGTGTAGTAGCGGCCGCTAGCAGGGCGCTACGCTAACATGTAGAGTGCCATGCGCGGTGGGCAGCGGTCCTCGCGACTGACACGGGCGGGATCGGGACGCCTCAGGTAGTCACGTCTCTACTCACCGGTATGATCATGATTCTCCTAATGATAATGATGATTAATAAATGATAATGATGGTTATTTAATTTAATGTAGCCACTGTAGCTGGCTTGCAGTTCTTTTCTTTTCTTTTTCTTTTTTTTTAACTTCCTTGTGATTATACAGTTTTGACACATGGCCCCCTTGCCAGCCTGTAACCCCCTAAAAAGGTAAATTCAGTGAAAAACTACTTGCACTTCTTTTCTTTTTTTTTGTCATTTAATTTCAATACTTAATGCTAACCTTGTCATTCGATTGCAGTATGTAGGCAATGCATTATTTTACAAGACAGTGTCACAACGTAAACATTCCTAGCATGTTGTGTCTGTTCGTTGTTGATAAGAGGGGCCACACGGCCTGACAAACTCCACAGATAGCCTTTGCATTACAAAAGTGGTTAAATATAGATCCCTGAAGGCCTGCGATGGAAAATTGGCATCCGATAAGGGACAGGCCAGTGAAATATTCATTACATGTGCCGCTCTCTTCTCAAAAGCATAGGTGACTGTTTTTTCCTTTCTTAATTGGTCTTTGTATTGGCATCAGTTTACAGTTCCCTCCAGCTCAGTTCTTGCAACCTGATGCATGCCACTTATGGCCCACACATTGTTCATCTTGGTGGTTAGGTTATGACTGAGTCATATAGAGCCAGACAAAGTCATGGTGTGATATTAAACATCTTTAAAAGTCACATCAAGGCCTCTAAAATCAACAGCTTCAGACTGTTAAAAAAGTTAAATAGTGCACTCATACAGAGGATTCCAAACTCTGCATTGAAAGTGAATCTAGTTTGAACCTGAACTTTAAAATTTAGAACACATGTTAAACCAGGATATAATTAATACGCTATCATAAAAAAAAAAATGAATACTGCTATTTAGTAAGGATGCATTAAATTGATCAAAAGTGACAGGATAGTAAATATACTTTTAATGTTACAAAATATTTATCCAAGAATCCTGTATAATGTATCATGGTTTCCAAACAAATATGAAGAACATTATTAATAATACATTCTTGAGCTCCAAATCAGCATATTATAATGATATCTGAAGGATCATGTGACACTGAATAATTCAGCTTTGGCATCATAGGAATACATTTGAAATGCTTCCCAACTTTCAGTGTTTTACTTTCTTCGCAGCAACAGCAAAACTCCTTTCTATAATGAGAACAGATATGTAATTTGACAGAAACAATTGTATTCACACAGCTCCGCCAAAGCACTATTTCAACTGAATGCCAAAACAATGAAGCATTTTGCTAAAAATCATTAAAAAAAATTCATTAGTTATATCAGACATTTTGGCCATAGTATATAAACATATTTTTATTGTTAAAAAAAAAAAAAAAAAAAAAAACACTCTATATCCCCAACATATTCAGTATTCATTTTTGCGGAAGTAGTATTTTCCAAATAGCAGAACCACAATTGAATCTTTCAGAAATTGCGTTCGGCAGTGATTTTGCCAGCAGGAATGACAAGGTTAGCATTGGACTTTTACATGCACTGCATCTGACCCTCCTTAAAGTTATTGTTTATATAAACTTTGATCCTAGTTTGATTTTGTAGCTGTTTATATGACCCAGCATTGATAAAGCTCATATATGGTCAAGATAAATAGTGATACTGCAGCAGGATCAACTCTGTTCTGTACCTTTACATTTAAAATGAACAACACTGGTATAATGATGTCCTTTAAAACTCAAAAATTTCTTTCTTTCTTTCTTTCTTTCTTTCTTTCTTTCTTTCTTTCTTTCTTTCTTTCTTTCTTTCTTTCTTTCTTTCTTTCTTTCTTTCTTTCTTTCTTTCTTTCTTTCTCTCTCTCTCTCTCTCTCTCTCTCTCTCTCTCTCTCTCTCTCTCTCTCTCTCTCTAATCATCTTTCTCTGTCTCTCTATCCATAAAAAGGAAAGGAAAAAATAAAAGCACTCTCTTAATTGTTTAAATGGGTGGTGGGAGGGATGGAATGGTCATTGTTTGATGTAATTGGTGTGCGGGGCTGGGATGGGGAGGTGGGCAGGGTTTATTTTGATGGTTCCACTCCCTCATGGGTTTGACTTGGCTCTGAGGGGCATGTGGACTGCTGCTTGTGACTGTGGTACAGAAAAGCCTGTGTCTATTTTAGGCCTTTACTGTAGCTTTCACCCTGCGTGAGGGTCTGTGAGCCAGCCTGCTCTGCCCCCCATATCTGCAGGCTTCGTCCTGCAGCTGTGAGGAGAGGAGCTTTGCCCCTCCCCTGTGAGTACTCGTCAGAGACACACTCTCTCTCTCTTACTCTCTTGTACCGATCTGTCATCCCCCCTCCCCTTCACCAGTCAGTTGCCTTAGGCCTCTTACCCTCTCTAGAGCTTCTTCTCTAGCTCAATAGACTTCTTTTGGTTTGTTTAGCCAAACACTGATGTTTTACACTGTACTGTTAGAAATGCACATGAATACCTTCATCTTCAATTGCCATTGTCTTATGCTCTATTTCGTTTTTTTTGTCCGGGGATATTTTGTGCACCCACAACACCAAGCACAGGCTTTGTGCTTCATTTTACTGCAGTTGAACAGATAAACTAATTGTTCCCACCAACATCAGGCAGAATATTTTGCTGTTGCTTTAAATGCTGATAATACAATGCAAGCACACTTAAATCTTTTAAGATGCACGTAGCCTTAATTTGCAAACACATACCTTAACAGCAAACAGAAATAAATGTGGACATTGACTACGTTTACATGCACCTTCATAAATGTGATTATAATGGGATTTTGGCAATGTTGCGTATAAACTTCACCTCATGTAAACACAATACATAAATCAAACTAATGCGATTAAACTCATAATCTTGGTAACCATAATTGCTTTAAACTATGTGGCGTACGCCGATGTTAATCTTATGTAATTCTCTGTAATTCTACAGTCGCCATTCATCATGTTTACTGTGGCGAGCAGGACGAGGCTAGGGCCGCGGGAGAACGGCGCAAGGCCGGTGGCATGATTACCGATGAGCGACACCTGTGAGACGCATCGGTCTCGTATCTCTCACGGAGGAGCGGGAATTTTCTTAGCAATCATCAACCGATCACTTCTTTAGCGTTCATGTAAACACTACATTCAGATTCACCAATCGGAATGAATTCATTTAGATTGAAACAAAAGGTGTGCATGTAAACAATGAATGGCGACTACAGAAAGCAAAAGCTGTATCCCGGACATTTTGTACGATCTCGACGGCCGGACATGTCCGGGAAAAAGAGGATGAATGGTAACCCCTACTACTCAGCTTTCTCCACAGAACAAGAGCCTGCTAGCTTAGCTTCCAAACAAAGGTGTCTGACACTATGTGTACATTCTGTGAGTGAGATCCCACCCTCTATGGGCGCGTTGAGAACATGCGGGACAGCCCCTACTACTGACTGTAGTCTTTAGCCTCTGGCCAAAAAATCCTCCGATGACGCAAAATGACGATTTTTGCGTCCTCTGAGGATTTTTTCCCGACAAAAAAATACATAAATCTCTCGTCTCAGGGGGATAGGAGGGTAGAAAGCATGGTAATTTGAAAATACTACAGGTTTTCTACTAATACAAAGCTTAATGCTAAATCCTGAAGTATCCCTTTAATCACCTCTCTGACCAAAGTGTACATGTGCTCGGAAGTACACGATTGACGCGTGTTGTTCACACAACTTCATGAATGAACTCCATGACATTATTCCAGAGTTTTTCCTCCACTCTGAATCGAATCGGTGCAGAGAATGCGAATGCAACGTAGGCAACCCCAGTTACAGCAGCATTGCTATGTTCATCACGGTCCCGAATAATATACAATACTTCCATAGAAATGTGTTTTACATTTGACGCAAGTAGATTAAAACAGTGGCCAGTAACACACCTACTGTACGTGAGTTCATCATTTGTGCAATGCATTGGGGTATGTGAAGAATGGCAGTAAAAATAACCACACTTCTTGGCTAATAATCAGAATAATGAGAATTGCATGTAAACGGGAGTGAATAGATTTGCTCATGTCATGTAAACATCTTACTGCCATTAAGTTCTTAATCTGATTATTGTAATAAAAAAATAAAAAAAATCTCATTATTGGTGCACATGTAAACGTAGTCACTGTTGTGCTAATCTCGTTTACTAAGATTTTGTCATATAACACAATCTTGCCAGCATAGTACTTGCATGGCATGCCTTTCAACTACATCACAGCGGTGGTATAATTCACTGCCCATGCTGTGAAAAACAGTCATTTACCTAACGTAAATAACAGTTTTTGTCATTTGACTGCAGTTATGTAACTGGATAGTGGTTCTTTTTAACTTAAGACTCTTTTCTCAAGATGTTTATCTCATTTAGCTTCCACTCGATCCATAAAATACTGTTTCATTCTGTGAGGATAGGGCTAAATATTCAAGAAGTAAAGCTACATTGGTTTTAGAGTCCTGTTATAGATGAAAAACTGCTTAATGCATTAGCTAAAAAGGCCTTATTGACTGCTGTGGCCACTTTAAGATGTGCTTATGGCTCTTTTACCTAATATATATAAAATAAGTGCCTAGTGGATCTGCAATGGTTTCCTGACATTAGATAGTAATCGCTGTTAATGATGCTGGGCATTCCTGAGGGGGAACTTGTAGTCCATATCATGATGCTGGTGTATGAGATTGGTGTGACATGTCCTGATATGCTGCAACAAGAGGCTAGCATATTATACTAATATTATACATTTTAAACCGAAACAATCAGGCTATAAGCATATTTTACAGAGGTCCACAGCACTTATCTGAAGTGTGGAGTTTCTTTAGGGAACATTTGTAGTTATAGAGTCATTAGACCTGCTGAAAGTGCTCTTAGTTGCTATGACAATATCACTTCCAAGACTAATCTGGAACACCTCTTTTTCCCAGGGTTCACTGCCATCACAGTAACCAACCCGATCTGGCTTATAAAGACTCGATTGCAGCTTGATGCCAGGTAAGTAATACTATTCGTTTGGTTTGAAGTTTTTGAAAGAAGTCTCTTATGCTCACCAAGGCTGCATTCTTTGATCAAAAATACAGAAAACTGTAATATTTTGCAATATTGTTACAATTTAAAACAAAATCTTTCGTAAGATTATAAATGTCTTTACTTTTCACTTTTGATCAATTTAATGCATCCTTGCTGAATAGAAGTATTAATGTTTTTTGGGAGGGTATTTTTTATCCTTTGAACGGTACTCTGTTTACTCTTCAATGAGAATTTCTAGCTAGCATGCTTGTTTTCTTGCATTTCAGAACGACACTCATTGAGACAGATATTTTAGGGGACATTAAAGGAAGAAATATTATATAGCCAGATTTCTGACATTTATCAAATGTTTCTCTTTTTTAGGAACCGTGGAGAACGGCGCATGAGTGCATTTGAGTGTGTCCGGCGTGTCTATCGTTCAGATGGGTTACGGGGATTCTACAGGGGCATGTCCGCTTCTTATGCTGGCATATCAGAGACTGTCATTCACTTTGTGATCTATGAAAGCATTAAACGCAAACTAATTGAGTCCAAGGCCAACTCTAACATGGATGACGAAGATGAATCTGTAAAAGACGCTTCAGACTTTGTTGGAATGATGCTGGCTGCTGCCACATCCAAGACCTGTGCCACTTCAATTGCATATCCTCATGGTGAGTGCTGACTTATTTACTTTTTGTTCTTGATGGTTATGTTAATATTTGTTACGTTTATGGGTTTGGAGCTGGCATGTTAAGTGCCGTTTACATGACAACGTTTTCAACTAAAAGTGGAAGACTTTTTATGCGGTTTTTTTTTTGCTCAAATTGGCATTACAGTGAATATTTCTGGCTTTGTGAAGATGGAATTTGCCCAGACGACAAAGTAATAATACAGTTTTATTATCAAGATTAACATCCTTAGAATGTAAATCGAACAAAACAATGATAGATTATGTAATTTGTGTCTATAGGCATGTATGCGTTCGGCTCGAGTGCACTGTGGTTAAAGAATGCATTTGTGCGCATCACAAAGTGACATCACCAACTACCTGTCTGGCATGCATAATACAGCGTTATTAGTCGTTTTGTGGATCCATGTGACCGGGGATGGTTTTGATAATGTTGTCATCTGTACAAAGGAAAAAACTTTTACATTTTTAGCACATCATTGTCGTGTAAACGTACCCTTAGTTTGCTGGCATTTGGTTAATTCTTTAACAGTCATTTTGACCCTCAATCCATTAAATCCTTGAAATCCTGACTTGCGACCTATTTTCAAAGATAAGCCTACCTTCAATCTCCATCAGTTCATTTTTTTTCTCGTTTATTTTCTTTTTAGATTTAAAATGTACCAATTAAAAGGGGTAACACTTTATAAAAACTGCATGCTATTAATCATTTGTTAAGCGAGTAAACAGTTAATTCATCATTTATAAAGCATTAATAGACATTAATAAGCAGTTTATAAATACAGCTATAAATGCTTTTTTTCTTGATTTATAAGCATATCTATAATGCGTTTAATAATTGTATTTTCATACCTTGCTAATGATCAATTAATAATTTCTAAATGAAGTATAGCATTATTTACAAACAAGAGTTGTCAGTCATTCATAAGATCACTTAGAAAGTGTAAGTTAATGTAGTAAATACAGGTAGTTATAAAGCATTTAGTAGTGGTCAGTTTAATTTAATTAATTAATTAAGAAATAATAAATTGATCATTAATAAAGGATGAAAATACAAGTATTAAATAAATTGTAGATATGCTTGTAAATCAAGAAGAAAGCATTTATAGCTGTATTTATAAACTGCTTATTAATGTCTATTAATGCTTTATGAATGATGAATTAACTGTTTACTCATGCTTAACTAATGATTATTAGCGTGTAGTTATTATAAAGTGTTACCTTAAAAGGCACTGGAAAATGTTGTCATGTAATGAAAAAAAAGTCCAATAATTTAAGACCAGGGACTTTTCCCCCCATTTAAACTAGAACCAAAAAAAAGAGGATATCTAAAAGAAGTTATGTTGTAAAATGAAGGAATATTATTCTGTGAGAGTACTATTCTGTATAGCTGACCAAATACAAGTACATTTGTACAATTTTCTTAAATGTATACATTTTTCAGTTAGATTTTTCACTTAATTTATTTGTATAATATAACTTACTATATGTTTATGATGTAATTTAGAATGAAACAGTTTGTTTATTAAATAAAAATGCAGAAATAAAAGCACTTTTTTGTAGTATCAGACTTTTGAACTCCACTGTATGTCATCTTCCTAATTTTTTTTTTTCCTCTGACAAATAACTGTTTGGTCTTTCTCTTTCTCCCATGACAGAGGTTATTCGTACCAGACTACGTGAGGAGGGCAGCAAGTATCGTTCGTTCTTCCAAACTCTAAATATGGTGGTCCGGGAGGAGGGTTACAAAGCACTGTACCGAGGCCTCACCACTCATCTGGTCCGACAGATCCCTAACACTGCTATCATGATGTGCACCTATGAGCTGGTGGTCTACCTGCTCAATGGTTAACAGATGGAGAGAGACCAGGAGAGAGAGGGAGAGGGAGAGAGAGAGAGAGAGAGAGACGAACAGGGTGAGAAAGCGAAACCTAGATGGAGACCAAGAGAGTGATTGTCCCTGGCTTTTACACCAAAGGAAGCAGAACAAATCCTAGAAACGCATTGTTAACCCGGACCCCCAAAGGGGGCTGTAGTCTCCGAGAACAAGAAGGTTTTGAGCCTGTCAGACTGGAGAGCGTTTCAAAAAAGAAAGACCGATGGCGAACAGACACGCTGCTAAAGCAGTCTGTCCATTTGAAATGTTTTAAGAGAGGTCCTTTTTGAAAGGACAATCAGAGAGGGGAATGCTTGAAGAAAATGCAAAAGCCTGAATTGGCAGAATTCCTTCACATTCAAGAAAAGAAAAATCCTCCTTTCACAGCCATTTCATTTCAAAAATCCTTTTATCTGAGCCATTTCTTTATAAAAAAAGGAAAAGAAAAACAAGCCTGTCAAGATCTGAAGTGACTGAAGGTCTTTTGAAGGAAAGTAAAAAGAAAAAAAGCACAAGAAAGAGTTTTCAGATGTGGCACAATAGCACTACTGTAAAGGATGTTCTTCTTTTTTTAGTGCTCCATTTCGTAAAGATGATGCTTTGCCTTTCAAGCATTCTCCTCTAGATGTCACCTTCCACTCTTTCCAAACTTGTCCACGCACAAGAGACCATTTGCTGTTGTTAAATTGACGGTCACGTGATACGTGGCCCCTCATGTGCTTCAAACTGAAGTGTTTCTTCATTAGGTTCATGTTAAGTTTAACCATACTTACTTTGTGTGTGTTTTCAATGATCATACCGTTGTCCTAATATCAGTATACTATTATGCTCTGGGTGGTATTTTTGAATTGGGAGATGGTGTCCTGCTTGCATCACTGGGCCTTTTTTAATTGAGATGGAGCGTTCTCGAATTTATCACCTCGGTCCACTGCTGCAAAGCCTCTACTTGAATCCCAGGTGTCGGCGAGAGCCAGAGATAAATTTGCCGAAGGCTAAATGGTAGTGGCTAATGCTAACCCTGAGCATGTTGCCTACAAACAACATGCCACGTTGTGACGACATTATTCGTCGTATGGCAATAGTCATTTTTCCACTTCTGAGTGGGAATACAAGCTGCAGAATTGTCACACCCTCTGGATTCCTCTAACAGTGGCTTCTAACTGAGCGTATAATATATGCACTTTGTGGCCTGTCTGGGCTTGCGCAAACTTTTTCTTTTTCTTTTTTTTTTTCTCTGTTTGGGACAATTTTAATCTTGTATTGTAAAACATAGGATTACTATGTAAGCAAGACAGTGTTTTGCTGAACAATTCCCTTTGGAAGTTATTGTACAGTTCAGTGTACTAAACTTTAGTGAAGGATATTCTTGTATGTGTATATACTGTATGTATGCATATCAAATATCCAGTGTTCATAACTTAAGTCCTCTGATTATGCAGTAGTATTATTTGAATGACTGCATTTGTTTAATAGATCTATCACAAAAGGATATTGTGAAACTTGTCTTGTTGAATGTTTTTTTTTTTAATATATATAAATATATACTTTTTTTTTTTATCACTCCTCATTCTGGCCCTGGACTCGTTGCTTGAAATGGAGTCACAATTATTTTTTTTCAAGTGTTTTCATCTCGCTTGTTTGTTTACATTACTGTTGTATGAACTTTCACACCCTCATGATATGAAGGAACTTAAACTCTCCATGTTAGACGTTATCCACATAATTTCCAGACAGTTATTTACCAGTACGTGGGCTTAAAATGATAATTAAGGTAATTATATTAAGCCTCATGTTGGTAGATCCCTTAAAGAGCCTCTAGGGTTTCTGTAAGTATCTTAATAACAGTAGCATCTTAGTAACAGTATTTGTTTTTCTAACAACAAAAACATGGTTTTGGTTCCATCATTCATAATCAGAAGTGAAGTGTGTTTTCACATACAAGTGTTTTCATGCATTTCAGTGTCTTCTCTGTCCAGTTCAAGTCCATTTTCAAGTCATCAATATGTGTAATGCTGATGAAGCTCTGGAGTTCTGTAATGATTATCACCACACACACACACACACACACACAGCATCATCCAATATTATGCAGTTAGCGCTGGACTCTCGTCACAGCTAATAATCTCGCCGATAATCTCAGCGATTGCGCTATTTGGTTAACAAAAAGCATTTGTTTTCGGGAAAACAAACGTTTTTTCAGGCGTGATGTTTAGTGTAATTAGAATAGTTAGACTATCATTGATGGATTAGTAAAATAGTTGTGTTGTTTCTAAAGATGTAATGCCCTTGTGTTAGAAAGTGATCTAACATCCATGTATGATGCTTTAAGTTTGCATTCAACAAATGCTCTTGTAACTTCACAGTCTCATAGAGACTTTAATGGCATTATAAAGAGGTTCAAAAAGGCATTTTTAAAAAGTGATGTCGGAATATTCAGTTGTCAGTTTTGGACTGAATGGACAGATGTGAACATACTATTAACTGAGCCTAACCGATTGACAGAAATATTGAACATGACACTCTAGATTAATCATTTCAATCTCCATTTCACATTTAATGGCATATTCGGCAATTTCGTGTATGCGCAGTCTAACATGACCAACACTAACAAATTGTATGTCAACGCCTGATGTTTCATTTCAGTTTTCTTTTTTTTTTCTTCTTTTTTTTAAGTCTAGTTTTCATGGTAAGGTGGCCTATTCTTTGCTGGTTATGTGATTTATCATACCTCTTTTTTTGTACAAACAGTCAATAAAAACAATGCAAAACCCATGTTGTCTTTAGACTCTTTTTAAGTCAGAGTTTTAATAGACCAAAATAAAACAAATGTTGGACTCTTTGGTATCTGCTCTTTGGTATCTGTGTCTTTGGTATCTGCTCTTTGGACTCTTTGGTATCTGTACCTGTAAAAATTGATTACTTCAATGGACATACAAATCACAATTTTAATGTAAATGTCTATCTAGAATTAAAAAAAGCCATGACATGAATTTTAATATGTTTATTGAGGAACGCCAGTGGGCGGGGCCTGTGATGCGTTGATGTAACTATTCGTCAATGTCTTCAGACCTTTTTACAGTCTATGATCCAGACATGCAAATGTATTTACCCGTGTGAAGCCACAAATCCGAGCCGTTTTGGAGCCTTAAATGCTTTGTTTATAGTGAGGAGGATGTTTTAAGCTATGAAACTGGCAGGATGTTTTAATGGTACAAAGACCTCTTATATGACAAAAGATCATTATTCATTCTTCGGTGTCACATGATCCTTTAGAAATCATTGCTGATTTGGTGCTTAAGAAACATTTCTTATTATCAATGTTGGAAACAGCTGAGCTGCTTAATATATATTTTTTGAAATCGTGATACATTTCTTTCATTGTCCTTCGATGAATAGAAAATTCCAAATAAGTCTTTATTTGAAATAGAACTCTTTTGTAAATTGTATTCTCCGTCACTTTAGATCAATTTATCGTATCCTTACTGAATGAAAATATTAATTTCCTTAAAAATAATTACTGACCCAAACTTTAGAATGGTAGTAGTGTATGTGTAAAAACAAAGAGAATGTTGTTCAGTTGTCTTTGGTGCTTCTGTGTGCTGCCAGAGGATGGCAGCAAAGCCTAAATATAAAAGAAGTTGACCTAACCATAACCACATCACCATGGTCAAAGCTGCTACAAATCAGTTCACAGCGCAGTTAAAAACGCCCTTGTTGAACCTCTGAGTCAACTGAAATTAGATGTACATGGGAGAAAACACTCCAATACCCTACAAATAAAAACCTTGAGTTGCCACAGCAGACTGGCAAACAGCTATGCAAACATGATTGTGTGTGTGTGTGTGTGTGTGTGTGTCTGTAGGGTACTACCCCCACAAGGATAGTAAAAACTGAGGGATATAAATACAGTTTGTACAGTATAAAAATCATTGTCTATGGAAAGTCCCCATAAAACATAAAAACCAAACTGTGTTGAGTAGAACAGAGTGAGGGAGAGGAAGTGCATGTGGAAGCTGCTGCTTCAGACCATTTCATTATGTGGCTTATGATCATATAGGCCTACTCTTATATATATATATATATATATATATATATATGTGTGTGTGTGTGTGTGTGTGTGTGTGTGTGTGTAGGCTTTAAATACACAGACAATGGAACTGTAAAATATGCACAAAAAAAGACAAACTATGAAATAGGCCTATATGCCATTTATGATCCGTCCACTTATGAGAACATTCAGTATGACAGCTCTTCAATTCTTCTATCAATTCACTGAAAACCATCAATTTAGTTCGTATTTTTTTATTTCAACTTTCTTTCTTCCACAGAAAGGTCTATTAAAGGGATACTCCACCCAAAAATGAAAATTCTGTCATCACTTACTCACTCACCCTCAAGTTGTTGCAAACCTGTATGAGTTTCTTTCTTCTGCTGAACACAAAGGCAGATATTTTGAAGAACGATTGGAACTTTGACACCATTGAAGCTATAGTATTTTTTTTTCTATGTAAGTCAATGGTGCCAAACAACTGTTTGGTTCCAATCATTCTTCAAAATATCATCCTTTGTGTTCAGCAGAAGAAAGAAACTCATACAGGTTTGCAACAACTTAAGGGTGAGTAAATGATGACAGAATTTTCATTTTGGGGTGGAGTTCATTTTCATGGTCGGACACCAGAACAGTGGTGGTGGTCACTCAAAGCCAGACTAGGCTACTTTAAAGGTTTGCCCACAGTTTACCATCTAAAAGTAACATGGCATGCTGTGTGTGTATAATAATAATAATAATAATAATAATAATAAATTATTGCAGCAGACATGTATATTATTCAACTGTCCAGTTTATTTATTCATGCAAAATAACTATTAATTAATTATTTGTTAAATTATTTATAAAAACATATATATAATTTAGTAACTAAGAAGGTCAGCCAGCGCGTGCTAGTTGTTTCTTTTATCTTTTGACTGCGTAGAGTTCGCTCGTGCACGTGGTTTGTGTAGACGCTGTTAGTGCACGTGATTTCTCATTAACAAAATAAATAGAAATGGAATATTTTCTTCTGTGTTGTGTTTGCGTTAAGTATTATTCTCATCGTCGTTGTGAATTATTACAACCACTGCAGTAATTTTAGGAAATTGCTGGAATTTACTCCAGTTCTCCCACGTGCACAGAGTGCATCCTTATCACAAACAATTTTGCCTTATCACGCATACAGGCCTCTGTTAAGTTTATGTATAGTTCGAACAGATCCATTCCTCCCGTCATGTTATCTATTTGGCTTCTTCTTTCCCATCTGCATCGGTTGGATGACTATCGAGTTCTTGTGAAAATGCAAATGTATTTCCCTCCAGGAGAATGTGACGCTGGTGGGATTTCACTGGGATTGAGGGGGATTCCTCGCGTTCATTTTTTACTTTGTTCATTTTTTGTCATTCAAGACTCAGTTATGTTTGGAGTCAGCTGCTTCAGAGTGAGGTAAGAGACTTTACTTTCTTTCTGAGAAAAGGCTCGTCTTCAAATTCTATCTATCTATCTATCTATCTATCTATCTATCTATCTATCTATCTATCTATCTATCTATCTATCTATCTATCTATCTATCTATCTATCTATCTATCTATCTAGGGTCAGCTGATGTTCTGTGAAATCTGGCTCCCCAAATAGGCCTACAGCCCATTGTTTTATAATGATAACTATTGTCACTTTAGTACTTGAGCGGACCCACTAACTGTCAGACTTTCCAGGAATGAAAGTGAGCACAAATAGGCTTATTATGTTTTCAGAGCTGACGTACCCCATCTCCCTTAACTTTAAGTGTAACAAAAGCTTTTCCTGCACATAGGTTTATCTTGGACCAGATAGGCTACACCTCGCAAAGCCCTGATATAGAACACCATAATATAGACAAACTGATCTGAATGAGCCATGTGAACTAATTTGACTTTTGACCTGTAACCCTGATTGATGTATAATGTGATGTGGTTACTTGTGGTCATAGCTTTAGGAGGGGGACATGGTGTCTTTTTGAAGGTCTGCATTGAGCTCAGCTGTTCTGGGGTCCTTAGGGATGAGGCCAGATGCCACGCTAAGCCCGTTTTAATTTGGATAATTTGATGTGGGTCTCTGTGAGACTGACGGATGCGCTGTCAGAAGGGGTGGAGGGAAGCTCCACCATTGTGACAGTGCCCATTTGTCTGTCTGCCCGAACAGCCAGAGTAGACACTACTCGAGTCCGGCTATATTAGGACAGCTGGTTACATTAGAGTGTGTTTCTCTTATCTTTCATTTGTTTTTGTTTTTTTACATTTCTCACCTTGGCCTTTTGAAACGTTTGTTTAGATAGAGAAGGATAGTGCAGAGAGGACAGGAAATGATGGAGATGAATGGAAATGTTATGAGCCAGGTTTGAACTTGCGCCACTTACATGAGCACCAGGGCTCAACATGTCCGAGCTTGTGCCAGGGTTATTAATTTAAATAATAAAATTCATAATAATTTTATAATGATATACATTTTCATGAAACTAAAACTCCAACAAAATAAATGTAAAAAATGTCAACAAAAAAATGTACATATAATTATACATAATTGTTGGAATTTTAGTTTCATGAAAATTAGGGATGCAACGATACCGCTTTTTCTACACCGATCCGATCCGATACCAAAATTCTGAGTATTGGCCGATACCGATACCAATCCGATACCAGTGCAGTTTTTTTTTATATCAAGTAAAATTTCTATAACTCTATGTTTAACACACAAAAGAGTGATTATAAGTTCAACACACAATCTACTTAATACAGACAACTTAATTTTAAAGAAAAACAACAAATCCAAAAAATATATGATCATAATCTGTGACAAAAATGCTATTATAAACTAGATTAGTGGATAATTCAGCAGGAAAATTTAGTCTAGAAAAATCACGAGTGCACAATAATTGTATAAAATCTGAACATTTAGTGAAACAAAATTAGGGGAACAAATAAGAGACAATAAGTGTAACACTAAATCTGGTCAAACGTTACAAATTGCTCTTTGTATTGTTGTCAAATACATTCATGAAAAACAAGATAACAAAAATCAAAAAGATAAATTATTATATATAGCCTAGGCTACTATAAAATTGAGACATGTTTTAAATGTATAGCACTGCTGTTTAATGAGGCAGCAACATATGATAGATAGGACAGAACAAGAAAGGCTATTAATAATCTTTCATTGCGCAAAAGTAGTATGATATGATTATGAAAGACTCCAATACAGTGCGGCACACATCGCTTATGCGCATCCCGAGCGCAGAATGATGTGCTTGAAGCCACACGGAGTCACAGCGCGTCGAGTCCGCATTGAAAAGTTCAAAGCACAAAGGAAAGACATATCGATGCGTAGTGTATTATACACAGTATCTATCTATGCAATCGTTTATTGAGCCTTTTCTTTTAATAGTTTTACATTTCAGTTACTGTGCGCGTGAAGAACTATATTGCTCTGACTCAACTCTAGTGTTGCGATCTGACAGACACCCGGTAGAAAGTAACATGATTTAGTTACAGCAATAAAGTCCTGCAATATAAAGTTGTTTTATGCGAAACCATAGACCTTGTATCTACAGATCAAGTATAATAATAGTAGCATTGAATCATCTTGGAGAGTTTCCTCGTGTTGACTCTTGTACCCGAACCCGAACGCGACGCGCTGTTTGATGTTGAATGGAGAATGACTGACAGCCGCAGTGGAGGGAAAAAGTTTACGTGATCTTGAATTTAATGACTTTAAATATTAATTTATATCTCACATTATACTATATAATGGCTTCAGAACACTTAGAAGATAGTGCACGAAAACTTTATGGTGCTTTATAATGTTTTTGTGCCTTTTGTGGGGCTTAACAATAACACAGAATAATATGCACAATATCGGATTTGGATCGGCCTCGTCTGACCGATACCCGATCCGGCAAAAATGTCAGTATCGGAGCCGATACCGATACTGAGTATCGGATCGATGCATCCCTAATGAAAATGTATTTTAGTTCCAGTTAGGTTTTATTTTAATTTCAGGTATCAAAAATATTTTCATCTAGTTAGTTTTCTTGAGCAATGATATGCGCTAACAGCTATGGGCCATGAATCCAAAGATCATTTTCAGTTCTGCTAGACAAAACCTGTTCCTTTTAATCTAAGTCTATACATTGTTCCCATCTTTCTTTTCTTGTAGCGCACATTGTCGGTTATCCAAGTACATATTAGCGAACATTCCTCTTTTTGTCTCATACTTTCGTTAAGGTTTCACACTTGCGCCGATTTCCTTTCAGTCCTTTATCCTTCACGCTTGCACTCTTTTTTTTTTCCTTTCATCCTTTTCTCCCTTAGGGAGTCATAAAATAGAAATATATGGACATATTCAGAAAAGAGACTGACAGATGGGCTCTCAATATAAAGTCTCTCTCTCTCTCTCTCTCTCTCTCTCTCTCTCTCTCTCTCTCTCTCTCTCTCTCTCTCTCTCTCTCTCTCTCTCCAGTAAAGCAAAGCAGAACGCATAAAAGGGTCTCTGAATTACACACTGGTTGGAAAATGATACTGCTGGCTCTTCTTTCCTTCCGGCAGTGCTAAATATGTTTGAGGCGTAACGGCAGAGCAGGATGGATGAGAGGATGGCTAGTCTTTGTGATGAAAACAAAGCGATCGCCTTGTCTGTTCTGCGCTTCTCAGATCGTATGTTACGGCATTGTTGCACATATGTTTTACATAGGTGCTTATGTAGTACCTAACAATGCAGCAGGCTCTCTTTATGAAACATTCAACCATGCCAGCCAAAAGGGCTGATTTTTTTTTTTAATTTGCTTCACTCTTTCTCTCTCTGGTTTTAGCCCTCTGTGCTTTTTTCAGCTTTCTGTTTTCCCTCATCAAACAGGCATAGTTTGAGCTACCGCTGTCAGGCACAGTGGGGGATGCAGACTCAGCAAGAGCCCACGGCACCACACAGCCCTCAGCACACGCACATTTGCCTTCCAATCCCACCCATCCAGTCTCACAAACAACGCCATTCAGCATTCTGCTGGCTCACCCTCTGGGAGCCGAATGCTGACATACATTGTGGTTCCTGACACTTGAAAAGTGCCAAGCACAGAACAGACCACGTCTGACAGAGCCTGTCCACATCCACCACGACATGGCACAGACTCATGCACCTGAACTATATTTAAATCACTGCGTCTTCCCTAAAGGGAGCAAGTCACCTTGGGAATAGATCTGATTTGTTCTGTTGTTTATTGTATGTTGGTGAGCTTATCTATCTATGTAATCATTAGTGCACTGTAACATTCGATCTACCTGAGTCAATGTGCCAAATAATCGTATAATAATTGACTTTCTAAATTTCCAGTGGTCATATATTATTCATTTTTCCCCCCTAAAGTCCACTTGTGAAGTTAGTCAAGGTTTCTCGCACCAAGAATAGTTTTTGGTTTCGTTTTATTGTTGCCTACTTCCACCTTGCAAAGGCCATATTGGACAAGGTGGTCCAAGCTCATAATTTCCATCCTCTAGTTAATGTGCCATTTTTGCTACTGTACCTTATAGAGATGCACAATATTTTGGGTATATGGGTTATCTGCTGTTATCTTTTATTTAGAATTTATTGGTATCATTCAGTATTGGATATGTTTTTGCTTTTATCAGATATTTAATTGCGCAAAATAATTATATACACATATACTATTATGTAAACACAAACTTTTAATTTGGATGTGATTAATCGTTGCCCAGTTTTAAAAAAAATATATTCATTTTTACTCTGAACTTTATACTTTTGGGATTACTAAATTCTTGACTGATTTTAGTGTTTTATGTTTTTTTTTACTTTATTTAGACAAAATAATAATTCAATATTGGCTATTTATTGGTAATTGGCCAAAACATGAAAATAATTATTGGCCAGAATATTAGTATTGTGCAACCTTACCTTTTCAGCTGCTATTGTGCGTAAAATGTGAAATGAGCAACAGTTATTATTCTCAGTTTGTGTGTCTGCATTTAATGAAGTTTAATTTAGAGGTTCACACTTATCTTAAGTTATATGCAGCCCTGGAATAATAGTGACTTTGCAGATGTTTAGTAATTATAGCATATCTCCTACGTCCTCCTTATTACCTTGCCATGGCTGAACACCACATAGGTGGTGTTTACTTGTAAATGTGGTCAATTTTTTGTTAAGGTGTATTCATATTGTTTTCATAATTGCAATGCCATAAAGTCACAGATTTCAGAACAAGATTATTTCAAAACAAAAACTAATTGTTTATCATTACCCCTTAATTGTTGTTCATTTATTACTTTAAGTTCAATGAGGGCAGATGTTCGACGATGTGGTCTTATTTACATTTAGATGACAGTGGGGGATGACGTTTTACTGTTGGTGTCCAGATAAATATTGTTTAGTGTGATATACTGCATGTTGTAAACTAGTGAGTCAGTATGTTGGTTTAGGAGAGGCTAAATTAAGATGTGTTTGTGTGATAACTGTTGAATGAGATGTGTGTGTGTGTAGACCTGTTTCAATCTTCTATTTTTAGAGTATGTGATACCCTTGCGATTCCTGAGCTTTCTTTCTGTCAAATAAAGAGAGCTAAGCAATTTGCTACAAGGTCACAAGTGATTGCTTGTCTTGTTGATGGCTTACTTTTCAGATGTCTTTATATGTGCGTTTTTGTCTGTTTGTGTTATTGACTGCTCCAATTTATTTAATTGTTGGCGGGTCTTGATTTTATTTCAATAAATGTGTGTCTTGTGCATTTGAGAGTTTGTTGTTCTGTGTAATTGAGCTGCACTTACGTCACTTGTGTATACAGCATCAGAGTGATATCACGCACAGGAAGCCGCTGCACTAAGAGAAGGCATTAATCATTAACAATGCTGTGAGCAGAGTTCACCAAACACAGCACAGCCCCCTTCCTCTTATTTATTTATTCATTCATTTTTCTTCACATTTGGTGAAACAAAACTGGGTCAAAACCCCTTTTGCCTGTATGCCAAGACCGACTGATTTGTTGTGCAGATCTTTTTGCAGTTACTCAAATTAGAAATCTCAAGGTATTGTCTTGTTTTGAGTCACTATAAACTGGGTCTACTTCAGATATTTGCCACTGAGGCTCTTGTCAGACTCTTATTATGTATTTACTGACTGACCAAGGTGAATTTGACTCCTAAATTTTTCACTTTTTATGCGAGGGTAAGAAGGATTACAACCTCTACCCATCATTTAGAGCAAATATATACATCAATAAAGTGGTACAAGAGGTACAGAAGGTAGTGTCCTATCATGTAATCTGAAATGAACCAGTCTCTTCAAAACAATGTACAAATGTGTTCATTCAAATGCACCTGCAAACAGCAGCGGATCATTTGTGGTGGTAAATATGCTGTTGTGATTCAGATTCAAGCTATTTTCATAATAGCCTAAATCATATGCCAAATTAAACTTGGAATAATAGGAACAAGTTCAATGGAAGTCACTGCACAGATACAATTAGTATATACACGCACTAATGGTTGTCAGGGATGTGGAGGAGTATTTGGATGTGACAGTGATTATCGATCATGAAAAGGATGATCGACTCCATCCATCCACTTTTTGATGCCATGATTCAGTGATTTCCCCGAACACAGAAAATGAGAGAATGATCGCGGCATTTGTTTGTGCAGATAGCTTTGCTGGATCTTGGCTTACAGTACGCTGCACCTCATATGTCTCTGACTTATTCAGGCAGCACCTATTGATTTCAGGCTGGGTCACCTTTAGCAACATGCTACTGTGCTTCAGGGAAGTAAGAGAGAAGATAGCTGTCAGTTTGTGTGAATATCAAGCAAGTAAAAGAGATTGTGAGGAGAGCTCGAGATAGAGATATGGAGAGAGAATTTCAAAGCTATTGAAAGAAAGGAAAGAGCAGGATTTCACGCTCCGTTCCCCTCGCGTACAAACATTTCCTGTTACTTTAAGTCACTGAATTAATTTGAATGAAGTATTGATGCCCCTATGAGTAAAATATATTACGTTGTGCTCCTTAAAAAAACACAAAGTAGAGTCAGTTCAGTCAGTGGAGTTCAATGCTTTATCTACGCTAATATGCTATGTAGTAGGTGGGTACAAACAGGAGCATTATTATTCACCATCTCAAAAGAACATTTCAGGCTGTGTCATTCATTCCATCACTGAATAACCCTCATCAAGTCCTTTTCACCTGGAGAAGATGTGGAAAATGACCTGGAGAATTACGATTATAATGGTTATCTGCTAGCCACCTTGCTAGTTCATGTGTAAAATGGTATCTTAGATATTGATCAGGCATTTACAGTACAGTTCTCAAGGTGGTATTTGATACATTCATCAATGTGATGAACCCAGACTTGGGAAGGAATAGGATACTTGAAATTACGTAATGTAATTTAAAAAGGTTACTGTATTCTGTTACAGTTAGATAAATAAATGTGACATGGGAAACTGCATAAGCAGCACTTTTGTCAATTGTTCTTTTTGTCCACTTTTCTGTCAATGGACATGGATTTACACACTCTCTGTCTGTAATATCACTCTTTGAAAATGAACTGTGACTTTGCAGGTATGTTGTTTCCGGAGTATTATTCTTTCTCCTGTCCAAGTTTAATGAATAACTTTAAGAAAGCCATTAATTTGATATTTTTCAAGAAAAGTATACACCCTGGCTCTGTGGTGCCCTGTTTTTTGATTGGCAACACTGAGAGTGTTTACATGCGATGCGCAATCGTACACCGGTTATGCTTAATAGCCCAACAATGTGTCATGTAAACGTCTTGTTGATACCAAAACCAAGAATGCCCCAGATGTAAATTGTTGTCTGGATTTGTCTGAGCTGTTTTTTTTTTTGTTTCATTGTACTCATTAAGCCAGTGACATTTGTTTAGAGGCAGCCACTAGTGAGGCAGATTTCCTCAAGACAAGACGACCTTTACTTAAATTAAAAGTAATTAAATTATATTAATTTCATATTAGAAAATGGGTTCTGACATATTTCCTGAGTGAATTCTGTAATGTGCAGTAGCAAAAGTTTGGGAGTCTCATGTTTAAAAGAAGTCTCATGTTTACCATGGCTGCATTTCTTTGATAAAAAAAAAAAAACTGTGAAAAATCTAATATTGTGACATATTGTTGCAATTTAAATAATATAATATAATTTAATATATTTTAAAATGTAATTTATTCCTGTGATGCAACACTGAATTTTCAGCATCATTACTCCAGTCTTCAGTGTCGCATGATCCTTTATGTTTTAATGAAAATTTTGAGCAATTTAATGCGTCTTTGCTGCATAAAAAATCTTACTAACCACAAACATCTGACCGGTAGTGTTCATTTTTAAAGAAGACCTCCCTAATGACTAAACTTAAAAAATCTTGTCCAAATGTCCTTTTGTGCTAAATTTACGTTGCTTTTTACAAGTGCTGTGGCCCTTTGACAGAGACATTTCAGCATTTATACTGCTTTTGACACCTCTTGAGTGTATAATGCACAGCAAAAATAGTAAACTCTGACAATGGGGCGACAAGAGGTTAGAAACACAGCTATCAAGCTGCCACAAAACCTGCATTTTTCTACCAGTCTTACTATCAGGGGAGTCATCAGCGCTCCTATGCCGTTGACCGTACCCAGTGACCTAGTTTGCACGGTGCTCGTCATTGGTAAATTCAGGTAGAGCAGACGACGCACAAACCCCCAGCGCTCCACACACCAGGGGCCTGGAAGTGCCGAGCGTTGTTGCAAAGCCCCTTGGGAAATTTAGCAGTGAATTGACAGACCTATTTGGCGGGGAGTACTGCCATTTTGGGGCGACATGAGACGTCTGTAGCGCATTTATTATACCTAGATCTTTATTTGCCCTAGTTTTCTGCCTCTGGTCTTCATACTTCTCTCGCTCTCTCTCTTTCTCTCTCTCTCTCTCTGCTGTCTCGCTGTCTCTCCACCACACTATATCATGGAAGCCATTCTCGCTGTGCATGGTGCTACTATCTATCCATGCCATCATTTCACAGTTGTCATGGAAACATAACAAATTGTTTGCGCAAAGGTTTCAGGGTCATGATAGATACAAGATCCTTTATTTCCCTTCCTTTCTCTTCAGTGTGAAATTTTGAATGATGTTTGAACATATTGATTAGCCCTTACTTATGAGCCTAATGCTTTTGTTTTGTTTACCTGCACATATATTTCCTTGCAAATGCCTTTCCTGTTTACAAAACAAATTATAGATGAATAGCTCAATACCATTTAGTTTGCTTTTAAGGTAGATTACATTTAAATGTAAAACAATCTGTGGAGCCATTTCATATCAACTCTTTTTCCTTCAAATAATTTTACAATACACTCTTGGTACTTTTTTTTATGAATGTACAAAGTGACGGTTGTCGTAAGATTACTAGGTACTATTTAAATTATCCCATTACCATTGCTAACAAAAGCTTTAAACTCCCAAAAACAAACAGATACAATTTTATTTTAAAATGACACTCTTGGCACAGTGTTATTTTAGTATGTCTTTGTATTATAGTATAAATAATTAGAATTAGCTGTTATTTTTATTTTCAGTTTTTATATTATTTCTGGTGTCAATTTAAAAAAGTTCTATTTGGCTGTAATTTATTTTTATTTCAGTTTGAATAATTTTAGTTCTTCGACTTATATTTCAGTTAGTTGGCAACATGTCTAATTTTCTTTAAGTTAAAATTTTCCACCTAATATTTATATTTTATTTTAGCTTTATTTTTAATATTTGTAGTTACCGATAACAACACTGTTTTGACAACATCAAACTCGCATACTCCCATAAGGCAATACATTTTTCTCTGAGACACTCAGACACATTGGCTTAAGACTGAAATCCTAGAATCGCCCCGTTGCAAATGCCAACATTTCTACATAAATGTTTTCTCTCCATTTTAGACCGGACCTGCATGAAGAAGGCATGTGACCTCTGGTGATCTCTGATCCGTGTTTGGTTGTTTACATGTGCATTCCTTTCGCCATGATGGATTATGTGCCTGGCTCAGACACGGCAGACGTTCCAGTCACTGCTCTCATCCATTCCCAGGTGAACATGCATTCGTACAATCAATGAAAGAGACATTCATTATTGAAAGTAAAGGTTGACAATGATGAGCTCAGTCTACATCAGGCCTTTTATGCTTCATTGTGTCTAATAAGCAGGTGTGCATTGAATGTTCAACCTCATTTATATTTGTGCATCATTAATATTTGAACCTTTTTCCCTGTATCAGAATCTTTTTGAATAGCATTTGATCTCCATTGTGGCTGTTCATGTTTCCAGCCTTTTTTGAAGGTAGAGTATGATTCAGCTGTTCTGAACGAATTAGATCATTCCACCTTTGAGGTACGCATTTATGTCTTGGTACCACGTGGTTGACAGATTTCTGTAGGGAATGTAGATTTCAGAAGTTCTTTAAAACTTTTTTTCTTTATTTTCTTATACGAATGAGGTGAAGATGGCTGAGGTAAAATGGCTAAGGCTGTGGATCACATAAGGGCATGACTTGTTTTATTAATAAATAATTAATGAAATGCCACTGGGCAGAACTATTTTGGTAGCTGATCAGAACCGAATACTTAAGTTATACTTCACCCTCTACTTCTGTCCGTCAACTCTGTCTGAGTTTATTTATCTTGTGTCTAGAGTAATATTTGGAGTCAGGTTGGGTGTGGAGACCGTTCAGTATGTCCCTTTGTTCCCTCTGATGAGTGTTGCCTTATAAAAGCCAGATGAGACCAAATGAGGCCACGTGTCCTTCAAAATGGCTGCTTATCGTCTAAGCTGAACATATCAGGCGCCTTTAGATTATACGGGCCTGGAGCAGCTCAATAAATAATGCAAAGGGCTCCGAGAATGTCCGGCAGTGACCACACACACACTCAATCGTAAAAGAGGGAGAGGAAACTACACCTTCTGCATATGCATATACCGTTGCTAACAAATGTGAGCTCTCTCTTACATGTGGAGACACACTCCGTACTTGTTGCCCTTGGAGATGCTGTGGTCGGAAAGAGGATCCGCTGGCCCACGTCTGCTGGCCAGGCAGGTAACAGGAGCCTGTGTGTCTCTGAATATTTCAGAGAAAGACAGCGAGAGAGAAGAAGCAGCAGATAGAATTAGCAAATCAGCCATCCCATCCGCTACTCTCTGTATGTGGGCCCAGGTTTGAATTACAAGAGGCCGGCACTCACAACACATGGCTGCTATTTGGCTTAAACAGAACAGAGCCTTTGTGGTGATAACACTAAAAGAAAGGAGAGTGGAATAACACGAACACACACATTCACCTAATTAGCCAGGTTCTGTTCTGCGGTCTGATAAGCCCTCAACAATGCCTGACTGGAACAGAAGGTTGGTTTCTGTTCTTAAGTTGAAGTAATGTTATTGCAAGGTTACGAAGGGGGCACAGAGTTGCTTTGTTCAAAACGTAGCAAGCTGCCTACTGAGGTTGCCATTTAATTGATTGTAGGCACACTCCGAACACAAAACATATTCCAAAAGGTCATCAGCGCAAGTAAACTGTCTTCTAATGCATGTAAAATGCAGTAAAACAGTAATGTTGTGAAATATTATTAATTTAAAATAACGGTTTTCTATATTAATATATATTTTAAAAGTCATTTATTCCTGTGATGGCAAAGCTGAATTTTCAGCAGCCATTATTACAGTCTTTAGTGTCACATGATCCTTCAGAAACCATTCTAATATGCTGATTTGATTCTCAAGAATTATTTCTTATTATCATCAAATACAGTTGTACTGCATTTGTTGTACTCCCATTAGTTTCTATAAAGCAGGTTCCTAACCAGCCAGTTATGAGATTTTATGACCATTAGGGTGCTACTTGAGGTTGAGGAACATAGCTTGCTTGAGGTGGGTTTTTTTTTATTCAGAAAAAAGATTTGCGCATATAAACTACAGTGAAAACCCATTTACTGACAAAATTCTTAGATCAAAAATGTCATCAATCACAGAGATTGGCTACTGTTGACTGGCCAAAATGATTGGCTAATATCACCTCCCAGGACTGTCTGACAAGTTGAATTGTTGTAGTTTTTTCTCTGCATGCTCTTACAAGGTGTCTAAAGTTATTTATTACATTTATAAATACAATAGCCTCAGTGTTTTCTCTTGTGGCTACTACTACCTTTTCTGTTTCTAGTTTGAATTAGTTTTCCCTGAAAGTGGTCAGTTGTTGTTTTTTTAATATATGAGATGGAACATCATGGGAGCGCTGATTTATTGTGCAAATAGTTTTTTTGTGATATTCAGTTAATTCGCATAAATTAAATTGGATGGAAACATAGTTACTACTGCATGTCAATCTCATCCATTCCACATGAGTGTCTGTGGAGCTTTGTAAGCATTATTCTCATACAGTAATTAATACAATCGGTGTCTGTTGAGGTATTGGGGCCAGTGAAGGTGGCAATAGGATGGAGCGGCTAATCTTATTGTGGGTGGTTTTAGGGTCACACACAGATCAACAGCTGCCATGGGGGTCACAGTGGTCAGGGTTTGGGGTCATTGTGAGAATAGAGATGAACGAGGAGCCATTAGGCTGATTAAACCCTGACCCCTTAGCCCTCCCCTGACCTCACAAACAGTCATGGAGACAGAGACCCCACTGCTTATGAGGGCTGTCTCTGTTGTGCTTAAAGCCTGGACCTCAATATGAGAACAAGGACATTATGACACACAAAGATACTTAGATTAGACAGGACATGACCTCAAATGAAAGGGCATGGAGGGAACACTGCCTCTGTGTGTGTGTGTGTGTGTGTGTGTGTGTGTATGTGTGTGTACAGAAATACACCAAAACACCCGACCTCTGGCAGGAAGTGAAGAGTTAAAGAGCTAAATGTAACACATTAAAAGACTAATGCTGCCTACAGTTTGGAAATTGTAGTATGTGATGATAGAATTGGGAATACAATTTTTATTTGGCGTTATCGTAATTCTTTCTCTATGTTTGACTTCCTAACAAACATAGAAAGCTTTATAAGTACAACATTTTACAATTAAATATTGCTTTAATTTTCAAGCCTTGTTAATTTTGCTACGTCTAAACAGTTCAAATAATCTTTTCTTAGGGGTGCTTGCCCTTTTGTGTAGTCCTATTCTTTCTCAGAGCTCTGTCTGTTTCAACTTCCTTATTTTAACACTTGGTTATGTTTTGGCAATGTTTTGGACTCTGTTGCTCAATTTAAAATTAAGAAACCCAAGCTACAAAAGCAGCCTTGACTTAGCCAGGATGGAGACTTCCATTCTTCCAGACTTCCAGATTGGCTTAGCCAGACAGGAATGGAGGAATGCTGAAAGACAGTGGAAGAAAGATAAGCTCCAAGTATCCTATGAAATCATGAGATACTGCATGGTGAGCTACCAGCACTCTGTTAAAGGAGAACTCCGGCGCAAAATGAACCTTTGGTCTAATTACACATTGTTACCTAGTCAACCGTTATCTGAGATTTGTTTTCATGATTATCGAATGTAAATAGTTTTATCTCTACAAACAGTTTAGCCTATAAAGCTAGTATAACGCTAGTATATTGGGCATAGTGTAATGACAAATAAAAATCGCTTGTTAATACCACTAACAAGGCTGAAAATAGACCCACACTAACACGGTAGCATAAGGAGGGTCCCTACCTTCAAACCGAAGCATTGAGAACTTTGTAAGTGTACAGACAGTTTAATAAGAAGATATTTTAAACATACAGTCAACTTCGCGTATACAGGCAGAAGCCATCTTTGAAATACAGCCTTTACCAGTCGATCTACGAACGCCGATCCAAGTGCGCTGGTGAGATGTGAACGAGCTATAAGTTGTGATAAGGTGAGCGCGAACAGCAGGCTTGAATCGGCGTTCGTAGATCGACTGGTAAAGGCTGTATTTCAAAGATGGCTTCTGCCTGTATACGCGAAGTTGACTGTATGTTTAAAATATCTTCTTATTAAACTGTCTGGACACTGACAAAGTTCTCAATGCTTCGGTTTGAAGGTAGGGACCCTCATTATGCTACCGTGCTAGTGTGGGTCTATTTTGAGCCTTGTTAGTGGTATTAACAAGCGATTTTTATTTGTCATTACACTATGCCCAATATACTAGCGTTATACTAGCTTTATAGGCTAAACTGTTTGTAGAGATAAAACTATTTACATTCGATAATCATGAAAACAAATCTCAGATAACGGTTGACTAGGTAACAATGTGTAATTAGACCAAAGGTTCATTTTGCGCCGGAGTTCTCCTTTAAGGCTACTAGGGAAAAATATATATTTTTAACTTGATAGAAAAGCATGCCCATTGTCCATCGACTCTGTTTAGTACAATACATAATGTACTAAATCCCACTAATCTGTTATTGACCCATGTGAAGCCATGATTAACTGAGTTTGAGCCTATTTTTGCTTACTTTTTTGTGAATGTTTTACCTAAAATGAAGCTTTCCTTGTGCCTTCTTGTCTCCTTGTGACAAGGAGACAAGAAGGATGTGGTGCCTTCTTGTCTCCTTATCAGAGCCATAGAGAGAAAGAGTTGCGACACTCCCATAGACCGCCATAGGAACTTTGGAATGCGGAAGTAACGCGTGTCGTGGAGCGGCCAATAGTTCCAAACACTGATAGTTTCTCCATTGAGCCCCATTCATTTTCAGTGCTTCCGAAGTACGCTCGCTGGTAAATTAATTAAATTACTGTATTTTTTTTTACTTTTACACACATTAGCCGACCTCTCGTGAATCTAGTTATATTTTATGTAGCCAGTTTTAGTAAATGTTTATTGGAAGATAATAGGTTAATTGCAGCTATAACTTACGTGACCAACACTTCACTAACGTTAGCTAACTTACGTAACTGATGTATATAATATATAATATTTTTAATAATATTTTATATGTATATATATATATATATATATATATATATATATATATATATATAACGTTAGCCTATATATAATATAATATATATACACACACACACACACACACACACACACACAATTCATTTATTTAAATGGGTTAGGGTTATGCATATATGTGCTTATATGTATTTAGGAACATAGTTAATTCACTTATTAACTATCTCTCCGGTTTAATTTTATGAAGAATTTTTTTCAGTTGAATATTTACCGAAAATTGCTGTATATATCGTTGCTTTCTACGTTATGGGAGCAGTCTATTTCCCTCCTAAATCATTCATTTGTACATGCACAGTGTGCGTAATTATTTATATTTTATGTTGGTTGGAGTTCTGAACGGACTGCAGACCTCTTTGCATGATCATGAAGGTAGGCTAATGGCTGAATCAGAATTTATAAGCAAGATCACGGAAATCAATAGCCTAATACAGCCCAGTTGTGCTAAAATAAATATCATGAGACGTCCATCATCAGATGAATGACATGGAAAAGTGCAGTTAGAGCCGCTAAAGCCAGCTACTACCCATGCGAACATGAACACTAAGCTTTTCCCTCCAAAAATATAGCCTAAAACTTATCTAAGTTGTCACCCTGCCTCTCCAAATGCAAAACTGACTTTAACAAAATGCAATAACAGCTGAAAAAGTACTTGGGTGTGTGTTTTATTTTATATTTACCCTTTAATAATGCAATCGCTGCTGTCTGTCCATAGAAGAACATGACAGCCCGCGTATGTTTTGGAACTATTGGGGCTTACATGAACCACGTGACAGCCGTCGCGGCGACATCAAAGCGTGTCGCAACTCTTTCTCTCTATGGCTCTGCTCCTTATGAAAGTGCTGGCCGTCATTGAACCTTTTGTTTTAACAATAATAAATAGTAGCTTATCTCAAGGCACTGAAAATATCAGTTTAGTTCTTTTTTATTGTCTCAAAAATCACCAATTTTATCCAAAATATTGGAAAAGGTTGTCTTCCATTAATTGTCTGTATTTTTAGGTGGGAATAACTTATAAGACTAGTTTCAGTCTGGTTTTAGACAACATCACAGTACAGAATCAGTTTTGCCTCAAGGTGTTGAATGAACCTTTGTTAGCTGTGATTTCAGGTAACTATGCAATTCTGGTCCCCTGGACCTCAGACACCTCTGACCATGCTATCTTGCTTGAACGGTTGAGTAAGTGTCTAGGAATTCATGGTACCACATTGAATTAGTTTGAATCTTATCTCTCTGAACATTTTCGGTGGAGATTGGGAATTTTTCTTCTTCTATCGTACCATTAACTTGGGGTGTGCCTCATGGATCAATTTTGGGCCCGCTCTTGTTTTTGTTATAATAATAATAATAATAATTCATCACATTTATATAGCGCTTTTCTGGACAGTCAAAGCACTTCACATAGAAGGGGGAATCTCCTCAACCACCACCAATGTGCAGCATCCACCTGGATGATGCGACGGCAGCCATATTGCGCCAGAACGCCCACCATACACCAGCTTACTGGTGGAGAGGAGACAGAGTGATGAAGCCAATTGGTATATATATACATGGGGATGATTAGGAGGCTATGATGGGCAGAGGCCACTGGGCAAATTTTGGCCAGGATGCCGGGGTTACACCCCTACTCTTTATAAAGACATCCTGGGATTTTTTGTGACCACAGAGAGTCAGGACCTCGGTTTAATGTCTCATCCGAAGGATAAAAGGTTATATTAGCTTCCTTTAAGCTTTTATCATCTCAGATTCATTGTGAAACTGAAAGTTTCAGTAAAGAATTTAGAGACAGTGATTCATGCTTTTATTCCCTTTAAGGCTGGATTACTGTAACTCACTGTACCTTGGTGTGGCTCAGTCCTCTTGATTTCCACCTTCGTTTGGTAATAAAATACAGCTGCCAGGCTTCTTACTGTTCTAACATTAAAATACTGGGACTGGTTGCTGATCGTACCTTTTCTGTTGCTGCTCCACGTCTGTGGAATAATTTGCCGGTACACATAAGGCTGTCTTCTGATGTTGATTAAAACCTCACTGAATACATATCTTTTTTATGGCATTTGGATCAATGTAGTCTTATTAATTTGTGTGTTTTCTTGTCAGTTTATGTATTTTATTGTATCTTATGCTCTTGTCAGTTTATGTATTTTGCTGTCTAATTTTGTTAGATTGTACAGCACTTTGGTCAGCAGTGGCTGTTTTAAACATGCATTCGAAAGAAAAGTGGCTTGCCTTGCCTTTCCTAGCCTAAACACAAAAAGATCACCAAAAAAAATGTTCAGGGACTCTTTTGCATGCAAATCACTCAACTGAGTCATCTAAAACCTGTCTGTGACAGAAACTAGTCTTTGTTAAAAATGTGTGTCTTCAAATCTACTAATGCACTTCTGCAATTTCTTCCCTCCATTAACTGCTGGGCATGCCAATATATATATATATATATATATATATATATATATATATATATATATATATATATATATATATATATATATATATATATATATATTTGCTTAAATGTTTCAATTGTATACTTGCATCATTTCAGTTGTATACTGTTGGTCATTAGTGGTTTTTATATTGGCTTATTCATAATTCTTCTGCCCCCTTTTTCTCCTTGTTGTGAACAAGATTGCCTCACATAGCGAACTGAACGAACAACATACCCCCTCTCATTCAGTCTGTTGGTGAGTCTTTGTTCATTAAATGGATGATTGATTCATTGAGTTTGTTCACAAATAAAATGGCATAGTGTTCACAAACCCGTTCAATGTCTCTCCTAGTGTTGTTTGGACGTTGAACAGTGACTTGCTGAATAGAAGTATTATAAAAAAATAAAATAAAAATTGAATGGTAGTGTAGCTCAATTAGTAAATATACCATTGAGGTGTTGATTTGCGCTTGTCTCATCATCGTTCTAACATCATTTGAAGGCTGTATAAGATCTCAGGTGGCAGAGGTGGGAAGTTTGAATTGAATACCCTCATGTAGGAAAGAAGCTTAACCTGAAATGGAAGATTAAAGTGAGACTGAAATATAAGGAACAGATGAAAGAGATGGAAAGATTTTGGCAGGGCAGAAGGCTGTCTTGCCAAATGTATAATTTATTTTACCCCCTATCCTTCCATGCTCTTCGCCACTTCTCCACCACTTAGGGCATTGATTCTGTGCCCTTCCCAAATTTATAGCCTGACGCTGTACTCTGCGCATTCAGACGTCATTGATGAGAAGCTGCAGAATCATCACTCTCGGATCGAAACTAAGAGAGACATCAGATGGAACATTGCCGCTTGTTGCCAGATCTTTTCGACCAATGTTTGTATGAGCAGTGTTTAAGTCAGCTTGTTTCTCGCAATTGGAAGGTGACGTCATGTGTTTAAGTGCCGTCTGTGGTTTGAGTGTGTCTGTCGTATTGGTTTCTGTGATTGTGTACTGAGAAGTTTTATTTGGAATGTCGTGTTTGTTGTCTGGAGTGTGTGTTTTGATGTCTGTTTTTAGGTTGTTTTGTATGGTGGTTGGCTTGTTGGCTGCCAATGTTGTGCATGTTTATCCTGTCAGATTTTTTTTGCTTTGCCCACTTTTTGTCAACAGACACAACAGAAATGTTTATCCTTGTATCTCTGGGATTTCTGGGAAATCGATAAATCAACCTCTGCATAGACACTCAGGATGGTTATCCAGTGCAATATAAAAGCTTTAAAAGGGGACGTTCACTTTAGAACATTGTTGTGCAAAATGGATCCAGTTCACTTTAAGTTTGCTTTTATATGAAATAGCGGTGTTTCATTTCGGAACAAATCTGTTGTTTTGATTTGAATCTTTTAGGTGAATGAATCATGAGTAATTTTCGTGAGGATTGAAACTCTAATAGTAGGCTAATAGTTGCCTTTTCTCTGCAGCTTAATAAATGTCATGCTTAGTTGTAGATAAAATGGAAGAAAACGAGATACTGTTACTTTGCTGGGGAAATGCATATGACTTATTTTTAAATATTATAAGACCTGTTTTGGTCATGAATAGCTTGTTTTTCAAAGAGTTCAATTAATGATTCAGTGACTCACTAATGCACAAAGATACTTACCTAAACGGAATAGGGTCAATCTGTTAAGTGAACTGATTCAAGTGATTTGAGTCTCTGGAATTAATCAAAATCTCCTCCACTACCAAAGCTGACTTTCCAAACCCAAGTGTATATAACGGTACAACACTCAAGTCTACATAAAAGAGGGGAGGGAGGGAGGGAGGGAGGGAGGGAGGGAGGGGGGCTAGGGGGGTATTTGATGTGTAAGCCATCTGGTTCGGAGGTGAACCAATTTTGATGCATTTTTAAATGAACTACTATTGATTATACTGTATATATTTTGTCGGGTCACCGGACATTTATCATTTCTAAATGAGTGGCAAGGGATTGCTTTTTTCAACGGGGAATACACTTTGTTCAATAGAAGTATGACTGATGAAAACAGTAAGGTACAGACATCAATTTTTAATTGTTTAGTCTGCAGCATAAATAGAGAGCAATTTAAGCTAGTTGGTAACAGTTACAATAAGGTTCAATTTGTTGACATTAGTTGCGTTAGGCATCATGAACTAACAATGAACAACGTTTTTTTACTGCGTTTATTAATCTAATAAATGTTAATGTTAATTTATAAATATACTTTTTTCATTGCTAATTCAAGTTTTTTTCATTTATACAATGAAATCTCTGTTTTTTAATACTATTTTACATATATTAAAAAATGTGTTGAAAGCAAATTTTGAAAGCAAAATTTTTTTTATCTGGAAAGGTGTGTGTGTCTGTGTGTTCTGAGTAAAATCTCTTTGTGCAGATGTGTGTGTGTGTTTTGGGTTTTTTAGCGGTGAATGATATCAGTGTGGATCCAGCTGGTCTGTTTGCACCAGGTGCCTGAATAGAGGGGGGTTGCAGAGTTTTCCATGTGCCGCCACACACTGATGTAAGCGGCTATTGTGTCATACACAAAGAGCAGGGCGAAACAGTTGCTTCCTCCTGGATCCATCCATCTGTGTGCGTGTGTGCTATACCTGTGATCTATAATTGTAATCTGAAGCTTGTGCGCTTGTTAATGTCTGCTTTATGAATATGTGTCATCATATCTGTCACCACATGACCCACACTCTTTCTTTCGTTCTCATTCTCTCATTCTCTTAGCTTGCGTGTTTGCCATCTGTCCATGGGCAGTTTTGTAACTGCCAGATGAGCATGCTTTTTAACTCTCCTCTCGTCTCCTCCTCTCCACCCCTCACCTCTCCGCCCTTCAGCACTGGTGCTCGGACAATTGCAGAGCTTTGTTTGTGACGCGTGTGTCGCCTGGAGGTGTGCCTGGCCCCCCTCCCACTCCAAAGCCCCTCTATTATACGAAGACCACTCAGATGGAGCCCCCCTCCTGGTCCACTGGGCCATTAACTCTTTGTGGAAGGGGGTCTCCCCTATTGTCCAGTAGATTAACACAAGTCCCTCCCATCTCTCCTTTCCCCCACCACATGCTGACCCAAAAGTGTTAAAATGCCTTGAAGCAGAAAACGAGGAGGCAATTTACACAGCTGGCATCAACGCTGGGTCAAAGTAGAGAGAGGAGAAAAGACAATGAATGATAAAGCTAGGGTAATGGGTAGGAGTTTGGTTGGAAACTTGCAATTTGAAGTGACACTTTACTTCACAAATAAAAAAAAACCTTTGCTAGATCAGTGCAATTCAATGGCGAGGCCAGAAATGTTGAAGTAAGTGTAATAACTAGGTACTAACCCTGAACCTACCCCGGCCCTAACCCATGTACTTACCTTATATTAGCCAGTACTTTCTATAGGTAAGTACATGTTACTACTATACGTAAGTACTATACTGTAAAAGGAAGCGTTACCAAAATAATTTGGCAATTAAGATTAGATAAATGATTTATTGTCAGCCGACAGTTTCATGAAAACAAAATCCATATCCAATAAACAGAACAATAAACAAAGGTAAATAATCATAGACAGAATGTGTGTAAGGCTGGGCAAGGCTCCACTCACACTAGAATTCACTCACCGCTCAAAGTTGGAGTTTTTGTCCAGTGCTGAGTTCTGCATGCGTGCAAATCCTCTTATTATAACAAAGTGTAGGCATTATGTAAATTATGTAGATTAATTGTGCAGTGTAGACAGGCACCACTTGTGATTATAAAGGAACTTAGATCGTGTCATTAGGATGAACTAAAATTGACAGCTTTTGAGTTATTATAAATGGACCGCTTTTTGCACGCTTTTTGTAACTCTCTGTACCATGGTGTGGCTAAGTCCTCCTTATCCCGCCTACAACCGGTACAAAACGCTGCCGCCAGGCTTCTTACTGAAACTAGACAGAGGGAACATATTTCGCCTGTTCTTGCCTCGCTTTATTGGTTGCCGGTCGAAAACCGTGTTAAGTTCAAGGTTTTGTTGTATGTGTATAAGGGGTTAATGGCCAGGCTCCTCACTACATTACAGATCTTCTTCTCCACCGGAAATGTTCTAGGCCCTTAAGGTCTTCAAACAAGTTGATGCTGACTGTGTCACGGTCTAGATTGAAGTTAAAGGGTGATCGTGCCTTTTCTGTTGCTGCTCCACGTCTGTGGAAGGATTTGCCAGAACACTTAAGGCGGTCTTCAAATGTTGATAGCTTTAAGGCTTTTTTTTATATGTAATTTTATGAATGTGTGTATGTTCCTGCTTGTTTATGTATTTTATTGTCTGAAGTGATTGTACAGCACTTTGGTCAGCAGTGGCTGTTTTAAATGTGCTCTAGAAATAAAAGTGCCTTGCCTTTTTAGGCGATATATATAATCAATTCAGAATTTTAATAAATCTTTTGTTTTTCATACTTGACCAGCGGCCACATACACGCTGCAAAGTTTCGGGAGTGACATCTGCTAAATTCATGTATTTAAGCGACTATTTTTATTTATGCATGATTTTTCTCTCCTTTCCCCCCCCCCCCAAAAAAGAAATAAAGAAAAAAAAATATATATATATACTGTATATATAGATAGATAGATAGATAGATAGATAGATGGATGTATAATGTAGTTTTCACCAGGAATTCTATGTTAAACACAATTATTAGGGGGAGGGTCTTTCTCGTTATAGAGTATTGATTGGACAAAGTGAGTGAGTGCAGGGTGAGTCATCAATATTTTTGGTGCATTTCCTGGAAGAGAAAGACTACACAGTTTATATTTTGTATTACTTTTCACACTGAACGGATGTACACTTTGCAGATGATATCACATATACTTTTAGAAAAGAGTCATTACTATGAGAATATCGTAGAGACTTGAGGGTGGGATCTTTTATCTTGGGCCAGTAGCCACCCAAAAACACCTTAGCAAACGCATAGCAAAAGTCCTTAGAAAAAGTAATTGGTTTTGCAATTGTCATTCATTTTTATGTATGTTCTTAAAAAATCCAGCACTGTGCCTCATATTTTTTTATTTATTTTTGCTAAGTCTAGTATTCTAGTGAAATTTGCAAATATCTTCATTCACATTTTAATTTTCACCCACTATCGTTCTGGACAATCACTAGTTCTTTTCCAGTTGGCAGTTTTTTTTTGTGTGTGTGTGTTTTTTTTTTTTTTTTTGTCAAACAAGGTGGCTTGTATATTTAGAGGAAAGGTAAATGGTCCTAAAGTATGTCTGGTACAGTTGATCCTACACGACTGTGTGTTTTCACGGCCACTCTTGCTTCCTTCAGACTGAGCTTCCTCAGAGAGGGGTTCAGCACATTTGAAAAGGCTAATTGAGTTTTCAGCTAGAAGGCGAGAGGGGGTAGCGCAAGGCGACTCGCTCTCTCTTTACTGCCGCAGACCTTTCGTTTTGTGTGTGTGTTCTTTAAGGAAATGGTCAGGAAACTCGCGTCACCCTGAAAGACTGAGTACATTCAGGGTGTCTCAGAGGGATTTGAGTGCATTTCGGGTTTGACAGGGCTTGCAGGACGGAGGGAGAAGGTGTTTATTCAAGATCTGGAGCTTGACTGAGAAGTGTGCCTGTTAAATGTTTTGACCTAAAAGATGTGGGGTTAGTGTAGCACAGTGGGGAAAGATCGAGTCTGGATACCAAAATGTTGACTAGAAGAGTTATTCAGACCAGCATAGGCTGGTCTAAGCATTTTTTTTTCAGCAGTGCATAACCAGTTGATATCTATCAGGTTTAAAATGCTTTGGAAAAAAGCATCTGCTAAATGAATAAATGTAAATGTATGCTAAATAACTATTCATGTGAGGTTGTGTTATCATTTTGATACATTTTTGGGGTAGGCAAAAAGCACAAAAGAAAGGCAAAATGTATTTATTTGTTTAGGTATAGTGAGGAAAAAGTCATGTGTCTTGATGTGTGCGTCCTGGAATGCATTGAAATATCAAAAACCCATTTGATATACAGTACATCATGGTTGAAATATGTGATATAAATAAAACATTGTGTTTAAGAAGTTCCTTATTTATTCTCTCTGATTTAATTTAATTTTCAAAAAAAAAAAATACTGCACGCCAGCAGTATAGAACCATTTTGAACAATTTTTACTCAGGAAGTTGGCAAAATACCATAATCGTAGAAATTCTTATCTAGACAGGATTAGATTTCCCTGAGTTAGCCATTCAATATTATATAATTTGCTCCGTAATTTTTACAGAGGCAAAGCCATTTTTTTTATTTGAAAAGGATTACAATCACAAAGTAGGCTACATCTGTGAAACACAAACTGTCCTGACCTCTTCTGGGAAAACTAGTCCTGAATAGGGCCATTTTTTCCTTAGTTAGCTCAAATTTAATATTTCATGTCAGACATAATAGAAATATCAAGATTACACCACCTCGTAAGGTTGTTGCCACTCAAACTGGAGTCAGGTTATCTTTCCAAACAGATATCCGAGCACTGGAAGTAACAGGCTGGGGACTCGTAGCATGTGTGTTTATGAGTAGCTCTCGGCTGATTGGCTGAGCCGAAAGTGTGAAAGACCATAGGGAGGAGGATGCATGAGTCGGGGGTTGGGTAAGGGGCGTGTTCTCCCTCTCTCTGTTTGCCTGGTGTCCCTGCTTGATGAGATCAGCGGATCGCCTTTCATCATGAGGCAGCTCTCACGCTGCTGCTCGCACTGCCGTCTGTCCTCTCTCTCTCCTCGTCCTCCTTCTTTCTCTCTCTCCTTCCCTTTCTCTCTCTTCCGGGCCGCCGAGCTGGAGTTTGAAGCCGGAGCCGAGACACAGGACAGAGTAAGGAGTGCGGAGTGGGACGGAGGCTGCCACGGCAGGGATTAACCTCAGGGAGGGGGTGGGGGGGTTACATCTCTGGGGAGAAGCTTCTTTTATCCTTCCTCAGCAGGGAGACACAGAGAAAAGAGAAAGAACTAGTGTGCGCTCCTTCTCACAAAGAGAGGAGCTGCTTGGTCCTTTATTCCAGTGGGTTTCCTCAATTCTTTCCTTCACGGGTGCGAGGAGGGACGACTGGGGAGTTCCGCCGGGGAGACCATCACAACCGGGTCCGTGTAAGCAGCGTGCCTCTGTGTTTGAGTGCAATGAAGAACTTGATGTGGCATGTTTAAGTGTTTACTTGTGTGAAGAAACTATCCTGTGAGCTTTTATTATTTCCCTTCTTGCTTTCGGCTGTTTGGGTTACCTCATGTGCACTCTTTCTTTCTAGCTCCCACTTTCTGGCATTCCCCGTTGTATTTTATTCCTCTAATAGAGGTTTGATCCTCTAAGTGAGGTTTGATCCACCCTGGCAATGATACTCAGGAAGGATACAGTCTTTTCTTTGTGTTGGATGTTACAGCTGCCCGGGATGTTTCTAAACCTGGGATTTCCATGCATTTAATACATTCTGAGCTCCAGGGAGCAGGTTCAAGACCCCAAATGCTGCGGTGGGGTTGTAGGAACGGCGCCCTGTCTTGCTCTTGAGGATAGTGCATTTGTGGGTTGAAAAGCGAAGTATTTCCACCTGAACTCACGGCTCATGTTTTCTCAGCTGCCATGGGCGATCAGATAAGGTGATTAGAGGACGGTTGGATCTTCTCCTCCCCATGTTGCGCGTCACGGCTAACGTTCGTCTTTCCTCTGGTTTGGTGTTCAAAGGAAGCGCTCCCACAGCGCTGGCTGATTCTTAGCCTGGGAAGCATATTTGAATGCTTTTCATTGTGTCCCCCTCGTGTTTGTGTGCACGCGCGGCTTATGGATTTGCATGCGTCTGTTTGCGCACGTGTGGCTGTGTGTTTCCAGTGGTGAGGTTTTTATGGAACAGACTCTGTGTGTGTTTTGTGTTGAGGGCAGTGGGGCATCTCTTACAAAGAAGTACTGTGGTAGTGTCATGGTACAGTAATGATATCAGATAACGTGGTACTTTTGTACATTGTTTATAAAAAAGTCCTGGTAGTACTGTGGCACTTTGATAGTTCTGAAAGATTACTATTTGAATTTACATTGTTGTAAGATTACTATATCCATTTACATTGTTATCATGGTAGGCTACGTGTCAAAAACTTCATGATGACGCCATGGTATTTTTTTTATATATCACTTACAAAAAAGTACCAAAATATCAGGAACATAGATCACGATACATGAATTTCAGTAAAAAGGTGTATTTCAAAGTACTATAGTATTACCATTTGATGCCATCATTGTACATTTTACCATAGTTTTCTGTAAGAGATACTATAGTTTACTTAAAGATATACTTTGTTGCATTACTATGGAATAAAACCTTGGTGGTGTAATGTCCTGAAATAGGAATATCATTCTGCCGGTGTTATTATAGTATTATTTATAATATTATAGCATATATTATGATTATTTTATTATATTAATATAATATTTTAGTTTTATATTTTCCAATTTCATTCTAATTTTAGGTTTAGTATTTTTGTATGTGCTTTTGTCATTTGTATGAGTTTTTTATATTTCTATTTAGCTTTCATTTATTTAGTAATTTCATCTTAAACTATTTTATTTCACTTTCACTAATATTGAAATTTTATTTCAGATTTATGTCAATTAACAGAAAACTATTTTTAATAGTTTTAGTTAACAACAACAACAACATTCTGTTTTAATATATACCATGGTATGTGTCCTGAAACATATGCTAATGCCATGTTAATTTTTTATACCATAGTACTTAAATATTACCACATTCATACACCATGGTACCATGTCCAAAAAATATAATAATACCATGTAACTTTGACACATTCCATATAGCACTGAACGATTACCATGATGATATTTATTTACCATGATATTTTAATGATATTTATGTGGTACATGTCATAAAATACTGTGGTATTACCACATTGTACTAATATATGATCATATTAATTTTCTATGGTACACAAACCTTGATTTCATAGGACTCTTTGTGAGTGATCTCTGCACATGTGTCCGTGTGTAATTGTGTGTGTGTGTTGCGAGTGGTGTGGGACGGGGGCACAGGGTGTGTGTGTGTGTGTGTGGGACGATGAGGGCAGTGAGACTGCTTTAATCACTGAGTGTGTTGTCTGAGAGCAGTGGGCTGGAAAGAGCTGACTGGAGCTGCTCTGTGGGGAGAGGCTCTTCTGGGAGAGCTTAGAGCTCAGCTGTTAGCCGTGTGAAGAGCTACACAACCATTTGCCTTGCCATTCAATGTCCCTCCTTTGGAGAGGACCAGTGGATTAGTGCCAGAAGAGTGTGTGTGTGTGTGTGTGTGTGTGCGTGTGTGTGTGTCCGTGTAGCTTAAGGGTTTGAAAGGACAGGAGGTGGGTTCGCACATCTGCCACAAGGCTGTGTGTGTGATTACTGGTTTTGGGTTGGGGGTGGACTCTTTAGTCACAGTGATAAATGGCCTTCGGGCTGTCAGAAAGCCTGGACTTCAATGGATGTGTCTTATATTTACACTCTTCCTGCACATAGCTTGCATCGGATGTCCTCACTGCAATGCCTGAAGACTTGTGAGCCTTTAGGCAAGGGGAAATTGAATGGGAAATTACACTGCGGATATTTGGAACAGCTTAATAGGAGGTACACAGGAGAAAAAAAAGTAATTTAATGAAAATCAGATTTAGCATAGCCCTATCATAAAGGTTTGGGACGTTTCATTGTTATTCTGGTGAATAGATGCTTGAAGTTGGCAGTGCTTTATTAAATGTGTTTTATTGTGGTATTTATTACATAGTTTTTTTTTTTTTTTGGTAGTTGATCATATGGACTTGTTTTGCTAGGCACAAATAAATTTAATTGGAACTTATATGGTAGAAATTTGAATAGCTTAACCGGAAATACATTTATTGAACGTCAGAGATTTGTTGCATACACTACCATTCAAAAATTCCAAATTCTACAATGTTTTTAAAGAAATTGATCATTTTAGATTCAGCAAGGTTGCATATATGCATGATCAAATAGATGTAGCCTGCAAGCAAAAGAGACTCAAAACATTTTAAAAAATCTTACCAACCCCAAATGTTTGAAAAGTAGTGTAGGTTTGGATATGTCATAGCTTTTCTGGTAACGAAGAAATGTTCACAGTCTTTTGTATTTTTTTGAATGGAGTTATCTTGTGGTAGTTCATAATACAAACTTTTTTAGCAAGGCATAGAGAAATTGAATCGGGGTTTATGTTGGGATATTTGGAATACTGGGAAATACAGGCAAAATGGACACATCCAAAAACACATCCTTGCACGTAGGTTTGGATGTTTCAGCTTTTCTGGTAAAAAGCAACCTGCTCTCAGGGTCTGTGGTGCTTTATCACGTTGGCTTGTTTTGTTCCAGTAAAGAAAGTACAGAGTATGAATGTGATATCTTTGTCGATATCAATTAACCAGCAACAACCTCAACAGATGACTGACTGGACATTTTGTCAGGCTTTCTATTCCTATGGAGATGAGCTGGGTAGCCCGCCCATTGTGTAATCCCAGTGGCCCAAAATCCTGCTCCACGTATGTTCTGATTGGCTGTGATTATCTCACACCACGCAGCATTTCAATAAGTACGTTTACGTGTTACATTATCTAGGTCTGCTAGTTCAACTTCACCAAAATGGTTTGATTTCAGTCTGACTAAAGCATTTGCATGTCATTTTAAAAGGATGAATTACTTTAGTCCGAATTAAACTTTCCTTTTAAAGTGTATGTTAACGCACTTAGTGTATTTTCTCTATTTAGGAAGTGTTGTCACACTTGATGTTACTCTTGTGACCAGAATTCTTAGTACTGAATGTTCAAATGCAGCCATTTCCTTTCTGTTCTCATTTGGGAATATTTTATAGTTATGCTACATGTGACTGGTGATTTAGGATGCAGCAGATGAGACATGGGTTCAATTCAATTTAGTAAACTGTTGTGGCACGTGCCCCTGACAAGACCCACAAGAGGGTTCTGCCGCTATGAGTAGCCACACGTACGTTGTAAACAGATATCTGACTTCTAATTGAAAGCAGTGATGGCGTAAGGTTCGCATTTATGCTGTGCCGGCTGTATTCATAGTCTCTAGTTTCACTTTGATGTGACAGCCTCCAAGGGCGATCGCTGGATTCATCTGCTTGTGTGTCACTTCAGAACACATCTCACCCATCAGGACATGTCGTACGGATAACTCTCTCTCTCACACACACACGCTGTACCCAATCTGCCCAAAGATCTCATAATTTTATTACTGAACCCGCCGTCACTCTTGCCATCGGCTTCTCTTTTTTCTAGAATGTTCTGAACATAAAAACACCACAGCCTGCTTCAACAGATGCCTGTTGTGAGAGCATTTCTCTCACACCACATGCATGTGTGTGTGGTGATAGTGTGTCTCCATGGGCCAGGTCTGTTTAATTAGGACTGTGTAGGTGGACAGAGGCGGGGGGGGACATGTGACCTTATGGCAGTCTGTCCTGTGCCCTCTGAACCACGGAGATGATAGAGTACTGGACACCGGTTTTACTGATCTGCCGCATGTGTAAATGACAAAAAGAGAGGAGAAGGGAGATTGATGAGGGTGGGGGTGGGGAGGAAGATGAGACAGAGAGAAAAGATGGACAAAAATGATATGTTAGTACAGCTGGGAAAAAAAACAGGTCATACTCACATATGGTATGATGCTGGGTTTTTGCTGATCAATGAATAGAAACAAAATTAATTTTGTTCTGAACAAATTATTTCTTACATGGAGCAAAATGGGGAAATTTCAAAGATTTGTACATTATTTGGGAACTGAGGGTTTTCAAGTAGGTCACAAAAGCACCATGGTTGGGGGGGAGCATTTTGTAACGTATTGAATGTCTCTCCTGTCACTGCTGATCAATTTAATGCATCCTTGCTGAATAAAATTGCCTAACCCCGATTTTTTGAATGGTACTGTGTATATGCCAAGTCATCTAAAGCCAAAACAATAATTAGGTAGTTCTTCACCGAAAATCCACTGATATATTCCCCACAGTGAGCTTTTAACTCCGTAACCAGATCATTAAGTCACTAAGTTTGATCACCCCTAATAATTAGAACTAATCATTCAAACGATGCATAAAAAAAAGATTAGACTGTAAAGAACGATTAATTCGCAGATCTAAATGAACTCTCTGGAGCATACAATGGGGAATTATAGCAGTTTTTCATTTCAATTTCAGGTCTGTTTGTCACACAAATTTTATTCAGAAGATTTGTAAATTAAATTGGTAAGATGCAAAAGCTCTATGAACTGCTTTCACGGTGTTTATGGTGCGTTTGCCTCCTTTTTGAAGCTTGAAAGTCCCAGCCCTCATTCATCATACCGCCCAGTAGGCCTAAAAAAAAAATCTAAATATCTCCTTTTGTGTTCCACAGCAGAGACATAACGACATTCCGTTTTGAAACGACATGAACATTTAAATTTTTGGGTGAACTAAGGTGGTCTAACATCAGATTGACTAAGATGATCCATCAGGTTTAAACTAGGGCTGGGAGCAGGGCCGTTTGAAGGAATTTGGGGGCCCCAAGCAAAATGGACCCCCCCTTTAAGTTACTGAAAACTTAAAGATATGTTAGCATTTCCATATTTTGATATTAGAAGGGAAGGGATGCAGCTGCTTACACGTTTGATGCACGGAATTGATTGTGTGGTTTTCCTAACCCCCATTGGTAAATAGATTATCATCACGGTGGAATAGTTAGTATAGCATGTTATGCCACTTTCATCAAAACCTATTACAAAGCTATAGCAATGTCATGTCATTAAATACGATAAACAGTGATTCTGGAATAGATCTGCGTCTTCCTTATCCCGTCAAAAAACATATTACAATATGTAACCATGTTCCGTCCATTCGAAAAAAAAAGTTGCACTAACTGTTCGTTACAAGCAGCATTTGCCGTCAGGCAGGTAGCTAACATAAACATATTTTGCTAGCCTACCTGCTGCAAAATTACACCATTTGTACAAGACAAGTAGAGCTATTTTATCCAGTGTAATTTATCACTTTACCACTATCTTGACAGCACAGTGAGAGTGGTTCGAGTTTGGTGCAGAGTTCTCACTTACAAACCACAGATCAAATGCCTTGTGATTTTAAACTAGTTTAAAGCCAGATGAAACAGCACTGATATTCTCTCCAACACTGATGCGGAAGACACTGTGCCATGAACAATACAGTTAGAAGTCTTTTCAATCTACAAATCATAAACATTTGCCATTGATTTATTCTAGTAGCACAAACTGTAACCATGGTATTGTTGCAGAAATGTGGGAAATTCTTATTGAAGGTTGTTATATTATTAATGTAGACATTAAATATATTAAAGTAGTACTGGAATAAATTACAGTATTTTTTGTTATTATACTAAATGTCTTTATGCTACTGTTTTTCACAACAAATAACAGATCAACGTTTTACATGATCTAAATACTATGGAAGACCAATGTTTAATTTTAATCCTAACTCAAACAGTCAGAATATTTCAATTTCACCCTATACAAAAGAGGTTGTTAAAATGTTTGTTAATGTACTTAAATTTACATCTGCATCCCAATATCCTGCTACTGTCAACTCAAGCTACTGTCAAATGTGCATTTCTAAGAGACAAAACGTCATTTTAATGCGTGAAATGTTCACCTGTTTGGCAAGTGTTTGTTATGCTCTGATGACAAAGAGTAGTCTGATGATAAAACCACAATTACCTGGTTTCTACAACTTTCACTCAGGAACAAAAATATGCCTTTAAACCTGAAAGAAATAAAGAGTTGACATTTATTGTGATAATTATCGATATCGACTGATAAGAAATATTTATTTTGGTCATATCTCCCAGGCCTAGTTGAAACCAAGCAGTATCTCTCTTGAATCCAAGACGTAAGTGACTTAACTGCAATTCATCGACTGGCCGCTAACAACAGGCTCCAAAAGAGAGTCAATCCCATATTTTTTAAACACTTTTAAAAATGTTTTTTACTAGATTTTCTAGGTGGGAGGTGAGTTAAGAAAAAAAGAGACAGAAAGTGTGAGAATGAATGACACTAGCCACAGGAAAGAGAGATGTTCCTGATGAAATGGAGAGAGAGAGGATGCAAAGATAAACAACAGATGGTGAATGTTTGTTCCCACTCATCAAAGCCACTGGTGGCTAGAGGTGTGGATGTCCATTACATCTCTGGTGACCAGGGTAACACAGGCGAGGGACCAGGCACCAGGCGCTCTCTTTATCACAGACCCCCCACCATCCTGAAGGGAAACGCAAGCCCTCGTGTGCCACAGAGCGTGCGAGAAAGAGGCCCTGCTGAGGGTCTGACGGGTGCTGAAGCATAAACAAATTTAGATGAGGATGTACACAGTAAAGGCCAGTAGACTAAACAGCGTGAACACACAGAAATGCGTCACATAGGGCCGACAACAGATTCAGATGTGTATTATTTAAGCAATTGGGAGGAGAGGGATTGTGTTATCACATTTCAACACTGATTTTTGTGATTTATTATTTTGTCAGTTTTGCGAAGTCAAATATATATTTATATTATTATTATGTATATTTCCTCTTGGCCATTTCATGAGGTTTTACTCCAAGTGAAAATGCCCCCCAAGATGCAAAACTCTCGGCAAATCAGATTGTCTGGACAGACATAAATGTTGTATAAAACAGCATTCAGGCCTTTTAAGTGGGCAGCCTAGGGTCTGCGATATTATCATTCTTCTAGTCATGCAGAACAGCTATAACAAGCACTTGATTCCTGGGGCGTCCGCCAAACACGGAACGTAGCGGTGGAAAATTCAATTACGCGGACCTGAAAACAAAGAATGTTATTTTTAAGATGGGACCACAAAAATAAATAGAGCATTGAGTGTGGAATGGCAAATTGAGGAAGATGTTTATTACCTAAAAATGTTGCAGATTGAAGGCCGTGTCAAAAAAAGAAATCCGACGAAATGTGCCAGTTCCCTCTTATTCTTCATCATCTTTATTCCAATAACCTAAAACGACTTCTAAGCACAGAAAAAAAGACACGTTTGGCTTGATTGAAGACATTACACTGCAGCACAAGCGCAGAAGAGCCATAGGGCACAATTACGCCAGGGTTGTTTTGACTTTTACTTTTCTTCTTTTTGACTTATAGCCATAACAGCCCCATCCCAGCGACACGCTCACCAGCAGAGTGCTTTTGTTTTTCTAATAGATAAGTCAGCGCAGATGGACATTTTCCCATGTGGAGATGTACGGCCCTGGCAGACCACTTTTATATGTAGTCTGGTCTCGCTTGGCTAAGCAGATGGAGACAGCACATCAGTGGTCCATTAGAATGAGGTTGTTATAGTTACATTAGTCGTGTCTCATATGGTTCGGGATCATTTCCCCTGAGGAGAGTGAGTGTAATTGATGTAGTGCACGTTTTTTTCACTTCTCAGCTTGACTTTGGCATTTTATATCAGCAGTGTAACGCCCAAAGACATGGTACAGTCATGCCATGCAGTCACCGTCTTACAGTGTGACTCAGACACTCTGCTGTGACGCAGTGAAACAGACCAGCTGATTGTCTGTCTGTCATCTATCTATCTGTCCGTCCATCCATCCATCCAGTAATCTTGTACAGTTGAAGTTAAAAATCAAACTACTCTTTTGGGTGATAGTCAATACAAGAGGTATACTACTCTGTTTTATGTAAACATACATATAGAAATATGTCATGATGTGGGGCATGAATTGGAATTTTTTTAAGCATCCTTATGCAGTATCAGTTTTATACATTTTCAGACTTGATCTGGAATTAATTGATCTGCAAAAAGCATTTTGTTGTCTCATCAGTGTCTTTTTTTGTTTTCCTCAGACGTTTCTTTTTCTCAGACTTTGTTTTACACGCCTTCATGTAATTACTTAATGTGAGAATAGTGTTTAAATATCTGTCTACAACTCCCAGACTAACAGCGTAATTATGTTTGCATCGGTGTGTATTACAGTTATTAGTGACTACAGCGGTTTGAGTGAGGGAATGTTAGTTAAACTGACGTGTGCGAACCAAACACAACCGGAATGAAACGCATTATTGTGGCTCTGCACGGCAGCAAGTCTTTGAAACCCTTTTTGCCTGCCACGGGTGACTCTCCAGCTCTGAAATACGATACAGAAAACCTAACACCTTGACTCTTACCACACGTTATGATAGCTGTGAGTGGCATGTTAGGGCAGCTGCCTCTCTCTTTCATTCATTCTCTCTCACACACACACATACATTCCCATTCTATCATTCATGACATGACCTCATTTATTTTTCCTTTAATATTAGTAACACTTACTCAGGAATCCGGGCACTGACTTGTCTGGCTGTCTGGCCACCCTCCTTCCTGTCGTCTGAATTCAGCTCTCTCTTTTCCTGTCTCTCTTACTCTGTGACCTTAATGTGTATTGAGTTAGTCTGAGGTGTTTTTGTGTGCAGTACAGTATGTGTGACCTTTTTCCCTCGTGTTAGTGACCTAAGTGCTTGGGTTGTCTGATGGCCGTTCGTCTGACAGAGTGTGGATATGTTGTCCAGCACTGCTGGGGAGTAACTAAAAGCTGCTAACAAAACTGCATATTTAAGAAGTGTAGCTGAGCTGTTTTCATAGTATTGTGTAGCTTGTCCAGTAATGATCTGTACTGAAACTAGTAGTAGTGTAACATCACACAACAATTTTTTATGTCACACTGTATCACGCAAACCGCCCAACAATCTACAGTTCTGAGGTAATAATACTCAAACATACTCTTCTGTCTCTTATTCGATTCATTTTAGTGAATCAGTTTGTTTAGAATGTTCATATTCATTGAAAGTTATTAAATTCACTGATTTATTTTAATATTCACTCAGTTAATTTCCTCGAACTATCGCTGTATTATTTTTTTAAATAGTGAAATACTGCTGTTTATAATTATGCTTTGTTTTTAAAAGTTTACCTTCTTGACGTCATCTTAGAAACGCTGCACTCATGCTTCTGAAAAAGCAGTGAGATACTTAGCATCTTTCAGATACTTCGCAAACAGCACAAATGCTGCGAACACAATAACACATTTTATGTAAACGTCCCCCAACTGTATTTTTTGTAGAGCTCCTTCCTGGGATGTGACTTTATTATTCCAGGAAAAAACGATGTGCCACTTACTGTAGCAGGAAGTTCCTGCTAGAGTTTCATACATCAGTATCGAATCTCCAGGCTCCAGCAGGCTCTTAATGTGGAGGTATTTTTGTGACATTGAGGCTGATACGAACTGAATCTCTCTCTTTTGTTCTCTTTTTCTTTCTCTTTCTCTTTCTCCCAGGAACCTGGAAATAAATAATGCTTTATTTTGGCATGCTTCCTTTTTTTTTCTATTGCTATACTTAGGGTTGTTGATTTAAACAAACCTGAACCTAAAGTATTAAACTTCAGCTCTTAACTTGTTCCGTGTCACTTGTGTTAGACACTAATGATGCCTCTAAGGGTGCATCTCGATGAGAGTAGACAAATAACTACTTTTCTAAACATTCAGACAAATTACCAAAATAATCCAATTGACATCCCAATAGGCATTGAACTCCTGACCCATATTTAGAGATGAGAATATCATTGGGATATAGGGCTCTTTTGACTTGAGCTAGCTTGCAACCACCAAGCAACACCATAGAAACCACACACAAGACCTTAGCAACGGCAAAGAAAAATCACTTAAGTCAAGATAACTTAGCGATGCTCTGGCAGTCACCAACACCTTAGTATTGTGGCAGGTTTTGCATAGCCAAGCACGACTCCAATTTTTCTTCAAGTTATTTATTGCCTCTTTTTAAAAAAATGTGCCTTATTAAAACAGATCTGCTAAGTGATTGAATCTCTAGAAATGTCAGAGAGTAGATAGGGTCCTTCCATTTACAGATGGTTTGTTTGTAGTAGAGGCTATATCTATTTTGAATGAATACCATTTATAAGATTTATAAAATGCAATATGTGTGGGTCTGTGTTGACATAAGCTGGGCTGTTTTTGAGCTAGAGGTGACATGACTTGTCATGTGTGTATATGTGCATGTTCCGTGTTTCTGTATGTTACACAGAAGGTGTCTCGTTCTCACCTGCGGCCATCATTATTACATCCTTCCCCATGGCGGTCTCTCACAGGCTGTCAGGCCGCAGTTAGCTGCAGATCCCTGATCCTTTTTTTCAGCTTATCTTCTTGACTTATTTATGCTGTTCCTTTATTTCTGTTTTCATTTTTATCCTCAACACCTTTGAGATTCACACTCAGTAGTTCTAGAATCACTCATATGACCTACCTGCAGGCTCTTTGGTCTCTCTGATATTACTGTTTTAATGACATGGTGTGTTTGGTGTGTTTTCTCCTAGGGCTTCAGTAAGGCTGGCACTTTCGCCACTGCCAGACGGTGACGTGAGTTTGGGGGCCTCGGGCTGACGTCTTGGCGCTTTGATGAGGTAACGGCGGACCCCGGAAACCCAGCCCCTGCGTCGTGCCCCCCCTTTCCTTTCCCCTCCTCACTTCCCCTTTCCAACCAGTCAAGCCATGGGCCAGAAGATCTCAGGGAGCATCAAATCCGTAGATGCGCGTGGGGAGCCGTCCTTCAGGCCCCTGAGGAGGGAACTGAGAGGGCCGGATTTCTTCAAGCCAGCCCGACTGGACCTACTCCTGGACATGCCCCCCGCTCCAAATGAGCAGCAGCTCCGACATGCCTGGAACTCGGATGACCGCTCCCTTAACATTTTCATTAAGGACGACGACAAACTCACCTTCCATCGGCACCCTGTTGCTCAAAGTACCGATGGCATACGTGGACGAGTAGGATACACGCGAGGACTCCATGTTTGGAGGATCCATTGGCCTGCTAGGCAACGAGGCACACACGCAGTGGTGGGCGTGGCCACGGCAGACGCCCCATTGCACTCAGTGGGCTACACATCATTAGTTGGCAGTGATGGTGAGTCCTGGGGCTGGGACCTGGGACGTAACAAGCTCTACCACAACAGTAAGAACCGTCCGGCTTCTTCTGCACCAACATACCCAAGTTTCCTGGAGCCAGAGGAGGCCTTTGTACTGCCGGATGCCTTGATGGTGGTGCTGGACATGGATGAGGGCACACTGAGCTTCATGGTTGATGGACAGTATCTCGGAGTGGCCTTCAGAGGCCTTAAGGGCAAAAAGCTGTACCCCATTGTCAGTGCAGTGTGGGGCCACTGTGAGATCACCATGCGCTACATCAATGGCCTAGATCGTAAGTATACACTTTCTTCAGAGTTGTGTTATTCCTGAATAATTGTTTGATACTTAAAGTCTTACTTGACATGAAGGTTTCAGCTTGGAGATCTGGTAAACCTGCTTGAATTGGGTTGGTGTGGTGTAGTGGTTAAGGCTCAGGAACTGTAAGATTGTTTGTTCAATTCCATCACCATTTTACCCCTAAGCAAGGCATTAAACACAAATTGCTCCAGAGGGATACGCTTATGGTGTTGTTCTACCTATTATTTGCATTACATTTACCCTGCTGAAAAAAAAAAAAAAACTTAAACCAGTCTAAGCTGGTTTGTTGGTCACCCAGCCTGGCCAAACTGGTCTTCAGCTAGTCTAGCCAAGGGGTGTCCAATCCTGCTCCTGGAGGGCCAGTGTCCTGCAGATTTCTAGCTCCAACTTGGCCAATGCTTTTTCCTGGAAGTTTTCATTAATCCTGAAGACCTCATTTATCTTGTTCAAGTATGTTTAATAAAGATTGGAGCTAAATCCAGTACAGTTGCCTTCCAGGAGCAGCTTTGGACACCCATGGTCTAGCCGGTCTCCCAGCCTGGCCAACTAACCAGCTTGACCAGGCTAGAAGAACAGCAACCCAGCTCAGACTGGTTTATGATTTTTTTTTTTTTTTTTTTTAGGAGAGTACCCAGCCGGCTTTTTTCCAAACAAACTTAATGTCCATTCAAGCTACACATTTTATCACTGTATTTGTATCCCCTGGCTATTGAAACCCTTACCTTACTAGTGCCATCCTTTACTAGTTCAGCTGCAGCAACACTGTGTTCTGTGTCAGAACTGCATGAATAGTATCCACAGACTATTAGTATTTGAACATACACTCACCGGCCACTTTATTAGGTACCCCATGCTAGTAACGGGTTGGACCCCCTTTTGCCTTCAGAACTGCCTCAATTCTTCGTGGCATAGATTCAACAAGGTGCTGGAAGCATTCCTCAGGGAGTTTGGTCCATATTGACATGATGGCATCACACAGTTGCCGCAGATTTGTCGGCTGCACATCCATGATGCGAATCTTCCGTTCCACCACATCCCAAAGATGCTCTATTGGGTTGAGATCTGGTGACTGTGGAGGCCATTTTAGTACAGTGAACTCATTGTCATGTTCAAGAAACCAATTTGAAATGATTAGAGCTTTGTGACATGGTGGAAGTAGCCATCAGAGGATGGGTACATGGTGGCCATAAAGGGATGGACATGGTCAAAAACAATGCTCAGGTAGGCCGTGGCATTTAAACGATGCCCAATTGGCACTAAGGGGCCTAAAGTGTGCCAGGAAAACATCCCCCACACCATTACACCACCACCACCAGCCTGCACAGTGGTAACAAGGCATGATGGTTCCATGTTCTCATTCTGTTTACGCCAAATTCTGACTCTAACATCTGAATGTCTCAACAGAAATCGAGACTCATCAGACCAGGCAACATTTTTCCAGTCTTCAACTGTTCAATTTTGGTGAGCTCTTGCAAATTGTAGCCTCTTTTTCCTATTTGTAGTGGAGATGAGTGGTACCCGGTGGAGTCTTCTGCTGTTGTAGCCCATCCGCCTCAAGGTTGTGCGTGTTGTGGCTTCACAAATGCTTTGCTGCATACCTCGGTTGTAACGAGTGGTTATTTCAGTCACTGTTGCCCTTCTATCAGCTCGAACCAGTCTGGCCATTCTCCTCTGACCTCTGGCATCAACAAGGCATTTCCGCCCACAGAACTGCCGCTCACTGGATGTTTTTTCTTTTTCGGACCATTCTCTGTAAACCCTAGAGATGGTTGTGCGTGAAAATCCCAGTAGATTAGCAGTTTCTGAAATACTCAGACCAGCCCTTCTGGCACCAACAATCATGCCACGTTCAAAGTCACTCAAATCACCTTTCTTCCCCATACTGATGCTCGGTTTGAACTGCAGGAGATTGTCTTGACCATGTCTACATGCCTAAATGCACTGAGTTGCCGCCATGTGATTGGCTGCTTAGAAATTAAGTGTTAACGAGCAGTTGGACAGGTGTACCTAATAAAGTGGCCGGTGAGTGTACAGTGTCTTGTCTCCTGTCCTGTTAGTTCAAGACCACAGTGTAAAGAGATGGAGTCTGGCTCTTCTCTCATGATATCCCTCAGGGTGCTTGGGCATTGTTGCAGGCATATATTCATTATTAATGTAAGAAACACGCAATGGCAGTGGAGGCAGGATGGTTGACAAATGTAAAGTTATCTTAGCTGTATGTTACACCTGGTGTAGCATTACGACTAATGAGGGGCTCCCAATTTGATTTTCACTTAAAATGTGTTTATTTGGTACATATATGAGTGCATTCTGTGTGTTAGCATGTGTGTGTTGTGCAAGTAATTATATTTTAGTTTCAAGTGCTCAGAACTGTCACGCTATTCACAAGGTTAAACACTGAGCCTCTGTGTCTGTAAAGGCTTGAAACTCTCATTCAACGATCATCAGCATGTGTTTTGGAAACACTTTTTTTCTAATCCACTCCTGCCAGGCAGACATGCCAGGTAGACAGTGTGTGTGTGTGTGTGTGTGTGTGAGAGAGAGTTTTGTGTGAAACGGCATTTTAAAGCCAGAGGCATGTTTTTGTAACCCTCTGAGCTTTATTTGATAGCACAATCTCAAGGTGCCCAAATCCCATACTCCCCCCATCCCCCATCCTCACATCCTAGAATAAAGATTCAGAGAGTCTGTTAGATTTAGCTATGTTTCTCCATGAAAGAAACTCCATGTTCAAACTTCCATACCTGTAGAGGATTGTTCCATTTTTAACTTAAAGGGATAGTTCCCGAAACTTCTGTCATCCTTTACTCACCCTCATGTTGTTCTAAACCTGTATGACACAAAAGAAGATATTTGAAGAACATTTTCATCCAAATGAAATTAGACCCCATTGAAGACTGTATGTACAAAACACTGAGACATTTTTTACAAATATCTTCTTTTGTGTTTCACAGAAGAAAGTAAGTCATGTAAGATTGGACTGACATGAACGTGGGTAAATGTGGACAGAATGTTTATTTTTGCATAAACTAAATAAAATAAAGCATTAAGGCACATCAACTTTGTTTTACCATGGTATTGAGTACCATTGACCAGCTTGTTTCATTACAGTAGCAACAGCTGTATGGTAAAAGGCACCGATGTTAATAAATAATTAAAATTATTTATGATAATAATAATTACATGCACAAATAACAATTCGCAGTTATCATTTGGGAACACTTTTTAATGTAAGAGGAATAAAAGCATGATATCCCTTTATAAAACCTATCATTGTACTTGATAAAGTAATATTTTAATAAGCAACCCCATAAGCAGAATCCTATCAGTGTAATTTCAGCCCTGTTATATGGATTAGTCTGCCTTAGCCTCTGTGTATCTCAGCATACAGTAGTCTTCTCCTCCCTGGCGTGTTTCCGTATCAGGGGACAGAGAGCAGTGTGGCACGCTCTCAAAGCCCCCTCTCTGAAGTTGAAAGAGCCCTCTTTCTCCCTTTCAGATGGAAAGAGCAACTCAGTAAGTGGCCCTAAGTCCGTTTGACATCTTTTCAAAGCTTGTATTAAGCATGTCTTTATTTGCTGGAAAGTTGTATGAAATGAGCGAAGCAACATTTAATGCTTGAAAGAGAGAGAGAGAATTCTAATCTCGAGATGTGTTTGGCAAAGCCAACTTTGGACCGGATTGCAGGGGTGCTCTTGAAAGCTCATGCTTTCCAAAGTAATGTTAAGATTTGCGCCTAGGATTGTGAGTTTATATACACGTTTTAAGTGTATCGCACCTTCTAAGTCACGTGCAGGGGGCTAAGAATCTTTCCTTGGTATGCAAGAGATTGAGAGCGACAATTAGGTTGAGAGAGAGAGAGAGAGAGAGAGAGAGAGAGAGAGAGAGAGAGAGAGAGAGAGAGAGAGAGAGAGAGAGAGAGAGAGAGAATCATGGGTAATGAATGCAGTAAGGAAGATGAGGTCAGAAAAATGTAAGCTGTGACATTTTGAAGATTTGTGCAGCACAGTCTAAACCCCAGGCTTAATTTTAATATATATGCAAGCATGCTTCCAAAACTGAATTATTACACATCTCAGCGGACAATAGCAATAGTTTCATTACACACACTCAGAGCTGTCTGACTGAATCAGACTCCTCTGTGGTAAATAGGTCTATGAGATACGTATGAGTTTAAAGTGTCCATTGTTGGAGTGAGAGATGGAGATAAAATAAACGCAAGAGAAAGATATGTCCTCAATACCTAGTGAGCTGCCTATTTAGACATCGTTTTTTAAAATCATAAAAAGTGTTTCAAAATCTATTGAGCTGCCTAATTGGACAGCATATTTGAGCATAGGATCATAGTGTTTCATGACCGCACTCTTAGCATTTTGGGCACTATTGGCAATTAGGCATGGCATCTCAAAACCTACTCTCTTAGAAGAAAAGGTTCCTACCTTAAAGGGTTCGGTCAGGCGCTTCATATATAGAAAATTTTAGGGTTTCCCATCATGGGATCATTTTATGGAATTTGTTTTAATTCATTTTAAATTTAACAGAATTGTATTAATTAAATGGATTTATCGTTAGGAAACAATGGAAATAACCAGTTAAACATGAACATACTATGCAAATCGTTTAAGACATTTCTCCATATACAGAACCTTAAAGGGTTCTTTAAAATTGCAAAGTCCAAATTCCACATGCTTGACATTAATTGCATTATATTAGTCACTTAAGAATATAAATTGCAGAATGTTTCAGATAATATTAAAAAAAGTGACATATTCCAGACAATACGGTACTTGGACCGCGTTTTTGGAAATCATAGCCATGTTGTGTCAACTTATTGAGCTGCCTAATTAGACAACATATTTAAGCATTGCAGGAACTTTTACAAATGCTACACAAATCCAGCGTTTTTGGACATCATATTGTTCCCAAAACCTAGTAAACTGCCTACCTAACATTTTTTGGGGCATAATTAGCTTCCTAATTGAACTGTGTTTTAGATGTCTCAGAAACTTAGACAGCATTTTGGGGCATTTACACGTTTACATTCTCCTATGGATTTCACTATTTGTACTCCAGTGGTACTCCAATAGAGAGAGTGACTTCTTACAAATACCTAGGTATTTGGATTGATGATAAATTGTCTTTTGGGGTCCATATTGAGAGCCTTTAAAAAAAACTCAGACCTAAGTTAGGTTTTTATTTTAGATTAAAGAGGTGCTTTATTTATTCAGCAAGGAAAAGGTTGGTGCAGAGTTCATTCTTAACAGTTTTGGATTACAGTGATTTAATTTATATGCAGTCTACCTAATTTTTATTTAAAAAAAACTAGATGTATTATAGCACTCTGCCTTACGTTTCATTACAGATGCAACAGCTAGGACTCACCATTGCACTCTGTATGAAACTGTACAATGGTCTTTTTTAATGTTTTTTTTCTTTGCAACTTTTTGGCCGCCTATCTTGGCCAGGACTCCCTGGGAGAAGAGTTACTGTAACTCAATGGGACTATTCCTGGTTAAATAAAAGTTAAATAAAAAATAAAATCATGTGCATATTATTTTAAAACCTATTGAGCTGCTTAAGTAAAAAGTACTTTTTTTGCCTAGAAATCTCTGTAGGCAGCTCTCTAGATTATGAGACACCATAGCCGCTTTTCCACCATCGGGCCAAACTGTTCTCACTGCTTAACCCTTCCATTCCATGCCGATCCGGCCCAGCTGCTACATATATGGTTTCATTTTCCACTGTGAGGCTGATAACAGAGCTCTTTGGAATGTAATACAAACAGATGATATGAGATGTAAATAGTGACTGTGTTATGGAGGATGATCTGATATTTCTTTTTATTTGATTATTAACTTTTACTTTTTAACATTAACTTCCCTCAAATAGGGCACTTGGCCAGCTACAGAGAAACTGGCAGCCGCAGGCAACAGACAAGTGACCAATCCTGAGTGGCGACGTCACTACACGCATTGTACCATTCTAGCCAACTGTGCTGAGAACGGTTTGTAATCATGTCATGCTGAACCAAGCTCCAGTGTAAATACAACTGGAACCATTCCTTAGCGTTCTTAGAACCGTTCGGCTCCACGGTGGAAAAGCGGCTCATGTCTGTGATGCCCAAAAACTGCATAGAGGGAAACTCACTAGCTTAGTGAGAATAGCCTATCTGTGTTTGAGAGGAACTCTGTGAGAATACCTGAGTATCTTCGAAGAAACTCTGAAAACATCGAATGTGTGAAAACAGGAACCCAGACAGTGTGAAAGTGTGGGAAATTAAGTTATTTGTGTTGGATTATGGGTGTGTGTACAAATTGTGAGCAGGCGTGTGCAGGCTTTTGAGTGAGAGAGAGCGAGAAGACTGCAAGTAAGATGCTTCTCTGCCTCGGTGGAGCCCACGTCTGTCTGTTCTGCTGCGTCCCGTGTGTGTGTGTGTGTGAGTGACAGCACCCCGAGAAGTTATCTGCACGGCAGTAGAATAGTGTTTATCACTTCCGCTATGATTCATCGCACTGCAAATAAAAAGCAGCAGGCAGGCCCTGATCAAGCCTCACCACCGCTCACTAGTGCACATGCTGGATGTGTTAGGATGGGCTCATTCTGTTTTGCTCTGTCCTTTTATTTTGAACCCACCCTGTGTGCATGCATACCTCAAAATAATACCAGCCTAATTATTCAGGGCTTTGTTTAAATCACTTAGTTTAGACCACCTAGTAGGGATGGGACGGTATGAAAATTTCATATTACGATTATAGTGTCCAAAATTATCGTGATTATCAGTATTATCACGGTTTTGTTAAAATGAGATGAAAGTGTTCAAAAAGAACTGATGCTCACACTGAAAACATTTCAACAAGTTTTACATTTGAAAATCAACAAACAACAAATAAAACAAGCAGCTCTATGCAGTTTAAGCAAGATTCTATTCTGTGGCATTTCCTTCTTTATAATGACCGTCGTCAATAGCAACGCATTATTACACAGCGCACATCCATGTATCACAATTAACGGACGCGCGCTCTTGTTTCATTCAAATACAACTTGCCGTCTTGCGTCTCCCGTTTTATCGGAGTTGATTTATTGTTTACAGAGTTTGATAATATATTGTTGTGATCATCTTGTCTGGACGATCATTGTTTTGTACGCTGTACAAAATGGATTTATAAACGGGTAAGATTTAAAACATTAATCTCAATTCAATATGTCCCCGTAATTATGTGGTAAAAATAAAATCAGTGTAACGAGTGTACAATGAAGCTATACATTACTATCCCTTAAAATGTCACTCTTAATAATAGTCTTGTTTGAAGTTGTTTGTTCGTCTTTAGCTCAAGCCTCTTGCTGCGAACTTTTCTCCCCGGAAGCTTCACGTCTATTTTACGTTGGGTGACATAAAATATTTTAACTCAAAACAACATTTCGTGCCCAATTATTTCCCAGACGTAGTTTGGGTATTGAGGTCAAAGTTAACTTACCTTGTGTTCATATGCAACACTGGGTGATGGTCACACAAGACGACTCGGCAGATTTGAAGTGTTTCTATTGCAGCGACGTTTTGTTCGGCAGACAGGGTGACCATCCTCGATCAAGTTTCCCTCAGGACTTTTGTAAAAGCCAAAATATGACCACACCTCAGATTTCGTCCTCTTAAAAGGCTGAAAAATCTCCCGAACACGAAAAATCTCATTACCTTCCGCCATTCCTTCTCGAATAATAATAATAATGAAAAAAAAAAAAAACATTGCGCGCTGCGCCTGCGTCAGACTGTTGCTGGCTGGACAGGATTTACAGTGAGTTATTAAAATCGCGATAATCAAACACGATTTTAATGATAATTAAATTTTAAACGATAATACTAACCGTCAGTATATTTTATCGTGAAACCGGTAATCGTCCCATCCCTACCACCTAGACTATTTGCTTATCAAAATATTTATTTTGCACATTCTCAAAAGACACACATCCCAGCGCTTCCTCCACAGTGGCACGTGGACGCCTGGCATTCCACTCGAGCTTCTCCAGTTGTGACAGGACAGGGGCTAGACAGTGACACTGTTTGCGATATTTGACTGCATGTAAACTTCCACTAATTGCCAGTGTCCAACAAAGAAATGAGCGGGAAATTGACATGTGCCGCCCTAATGTAAATGTGCTACACAGATGTAATTGAGAGATGGCGGAGACCCTCTATCTGTCTGTCCTTTCTCTCTCTTTCGCTCACTTTCTGACTGGCAGAAGGCTGCTGTCACTGTGCCCTGTATTGTCAGGGATTAAAACACCAATTAGATCTAGCTATATGATTCATCACACAATAGCGTCTGATCCATATTCCCACTCCAATAGCACAGTCTTTTAGTCTCAGCATCAGAGAGAGAGAGAGACAGAGAGGACGAGAAGAGGGCAGGTATACAGAGAATCTAGAACGAGTGCTACATAGATAATTACTGTGGGTCTGAGATCGAGATTAACAAGGAAAGAGACAAAGGCTGACTGTCATGTAAACACAATGCCTGAGACGTACACAGTGTCCTAACTGTCCAACGCTATCTCACGACCAATTCGTCCGAATTTGACGAGTGATTAAAAGATGGCTAATTTAGCAAAAATCGTACTAATTCGTACGAGTGAGGTCGTACGAATTGTTACGAATTAGCCATCTTTTAATCACTCGTCAAATTCAGACGAATTGGTCGTGAGATCGGGTTGAACTGTCCCCTCGTATCTGCTTGCCCATGTATAAATGGGCAACAAAGTGAGTTCCAGCCACTCTTTTTCTTTGTGTGTATGTGTGTGTAAATTAAGCTGATTTATTTTGACAAGTATTTGAGATTTTTTGAATTCAGTTACCGGTATACCTTTTGACGTTTAAATATTGCAAAGTTGATTTTATTTCAATTAATTGTGCTGCTCTTATGTCTGTACGACACCGGTGTGTCTCACTCAGCGCCGCCGCTCCCACCACGCGCATCACGCGCTGTGCGTAGGGCACCAAGTGCTGAGGGGGCACCAAAAATAGCCTAATGAAAAACCAATCATCAAACTTCTTGTTATAATCAGATTCAGCGCGTTCTTCCTCTTCAATCCGCAGCGGCGCCGAGCAGAGATCGAGAGCACGTCAGAAACAGAGGACAGGGTGTGTGTGTGTGTGTGTGCGTGTGTGTGTTCATCTGAGCCTCATTGGTCTATCATTGCTCGTCAATGTCAGAATATTTGAGATGACCAATCAAATCAAAGTAGGCGGGCTTTATGTTCACAGACGCTGAGCGCGAATTTTAACAGTGCAACTCGACGCTTCAGTGTACGGTCAAGTGCGAGATACGATGTAAGTAGCTAAACTTAACTTTATTTGACAGTTTTTTTTAGGTCATAAATGTTAAACGAATGACAAAAAATAATTAGGCAAACTAATATAGTTTTGTCTAATTTTGCTATTTTGAACTGAAAATAGGCCTATGTAACATGTAGCCTAGTGTAATAGTTTAGGCTACTGTCATTGTGAGGGGACAAGAAACATGAACAAAGCCGTTATCATCATGTTAGGCACAGGATTAATAATGAATGTGTACATATTGAGAATAAAATACAAATTGTAACCTTTAGAAAATTAAAAAAGCCAACTTTAGGAGGGGAAGAGACAGGGCAAGATAAAAACAAAGAGAAAAAGAGTGTGATGCTGATGAGGAGAGAAAAATAATCAGCTGCCCACTGACATGGTTTTAAAGCTGTTGTTAGCGATATATTTTATTATTTTTTTTTGCCTTCACAACATCTTAAAATGCACATCTGTAGTTCAGAAAAATCCAAAATTTCCCCCGAACACCCCTAACTAACCTGCCTCAAATTCGGGACATCATAAAGGAATTATGCTTAGGGCACCAAAATGGCTAGCAGCGGCACTGGTCTCACTGTCTGTGTAAGACGGGTTGGAGACAGGGTGGAGAGGGCTGCTATATGGGTCAGTAGGTTAGCGTTGCATGGTGTCGCTAGCCGGTGGCAAACTTGCCTAATAAATCGGCAGGGTCGTCTGCATCTTATCAGAGAGATTACTGTTCTCTCAGCCTCTCTTGAGTGTGTGTGTGTGTGTGGAGAGAGTGTGACTCAGTAGTGCTGTTTAGGCCACATCTGTTCCTTAAGACCTAAGCTATGTTTGCTAAGCTGTATTATATTCTTCCCTTTGATGTTGGAGTCTCTTAAGACATCACCTACTACACTAAACGTTTTTACAGAGGAAGGCTGTAATACCCTGCTAAAAAAAAACAGCTTAATCCAGAATTTTCATGCTGGTCCAGACTGGTTTTGTCAGTGCTGGTCTAGCTGGTGGACTCGCATAGTCAAGATGGTCACCAGAAAATAATAATCATCAATATTTGCCCAAAAATCATTAATGAATACCTAGGCATGTTTGACGTGACGTGCCATATTTAACAGTCTATGACTCAGGACACAACATTATGTGTAATCTTGAATATTGTTTAGGATGGTTAGTATGAATATTGGGATGAAGCCCAGATAGACTGTTTATTTTCCTCTTCTGTCTCTATTCGGCAGATGACAGCAGCTGCCTCAGATTTTGTGTGTTAATCCAGAAGCTTGTGGGAAATTAGCATTTGGATAAGGGAGTTAAAGCAATGCTGTCATGCCTTTTAATTGGTCCATCAGCATCTGTCAGTCAGCAGGAGAGGTGGGGCCGCTTGCTGAGCTAACGGATGCAGTGTGGATCCTACATTATAAACGCCTGTAAAACGGATACAAAAATGCCCCAGATATTTATGATGTGGGGGCATCCTGTATACATTTTTCTTTTTATCTCTTATCCACCATATCATTTGTCCCCTTTTATATTATCTAACATTTCATAATAGCCTCTTTTAGGCTTATCTAGTTATGGGTTCAAGGCCTCTGTAGACACAGCATATCTGTCAGCTACAGTTTATCTATTCCCTTAAAAGTAATATGGTGCCATACTACTATCAGATACCATTGTATGATATACACCATTGTACTGAATGGTTATTATGTTCACTATCTCATTCCGTACCCTGGAATTTACATGGTACTCCAGTGTACTTCAAGAATAACAGCCAGCATAATACTATAACTACATTTAATGTTTAAACAAAAATTATTTTATTTCTTTAAGTCATGAAAATGATGTGATAGCATGTGTTTCCTTTATATTTAATATGACAAATGTTGATATGGGGAATTTCTTTCGGCCCGTTCTTATCAGTTATTTTTTTTAGTTAGTTCCAAGACTTCAAGACTCTTAGAAGGTAAATTAATGTCAATATACTGTATGTTTAATAGTTAGTAAATTAGTTAGTGACAAGTTTCAAACGAATTTCAGAATCTGTTGGTTAGTTATTCTAAGATTCTTACAATGTAAATGAATGTTATTATTTAGTTAGTTCCAGGACAATAATGTAAATGAATGTCAGTATTTGTTTAGTTAGTTAGTTAGTTAGTTAGTTAGTTAGTTAGTTAGTTAGTTAGTTAGTTAGGTATTTAGTTAGTTAGTTAGTTAGTTAGTTAGTTAGTTCCAATAGGAAAATATTATGTCATTTATAAACATTGCTGTAAACATCTATCCACAATTCCATCTGGTACTGGGAGTGGGTTAAGAGCACCTGGCATAACTAGGGAGGGAACAAACAGATGGATAAAGAGGTAGAGAGAGGACAGAGAAGTGGTCTTTTCTCTTTTCAGGACAAACAGCTTGGCTCCGTGTTAATTGAGAGCCGGTCATTAGAGGATTAGTTTGCTAGATCAAGTTTCAGCTAACGCCATAAGGCCGCAGCCTCACCCACAGCTGTTACATTCATCCTTACAGTACAACAATCACACACACACACACACACACACACAGTGAAGTCAAGGGGAGGTTAAGCACATGCACAGAATGCCTCCGTAATGCAATGAGAGAAGACGTTTGGAAACTGTTGAGTGTTTTTTTTTTTTCCACAGTCCAAGCTGGCAAGCTGCCCAACGTAGGTACTTGATGTGTTTTTTTTTTTCCTGCCCTGGAAATATTCGGGTATGACAGATATGAAAATGTGTTATTAAAGCATATCATTACTCAGCCATCCCTTCATGTTAGGGCACCCAAGGTTGGCTCAGTACCTCAGACTCGTAATATGTCGAAATGAGACTTACCTTCACGATTGCTGACCGTGCAGTTTGTGGGACTTTGCGCCTGTGTGCACACACAAAAACTCCACCATTGGCTTACTAAGCTTCTTGGGTAATCTCCTTGAAGGCTTATTTTGTTGAAAAACAAAGGGTAGATGGAAGCTGTTTGTTTAGCGTATAGTTGCTGGGTCTTTTATCAAACTGAATAGTTTGACGGCTCCACTGTTACGTCAAACGTTAATCATGCACACTTCTGGATCAAACCCAAAAAATGACAGAGTAACTACTTATAACACCTACAAAAGGTCACAATAACCTTATCAATCACATGCTATTGTTTATATAGACAGTTACAGTTTTATTAACTCTGGCTTTTGATATTGTGACCGACCGCTAACCTCAGCATAGACGTTGTAACCAGGTAATGCCGCAATCAGCGCCGCCCTCATGTGGAACGGATCCATGTTTGACTCTTTGATTCTTGCTTTTGTATCAGCCCCCACCCCCCACCCCCCCCCCCCCCCCCCCTTTTTTTCAGCACGTTTTGTCCTTTCTGCACCGCTCTGTGATATTTGCACACCTAATTGCCTGAAGGAGTTTCCGTGGAAACAGACATCATTCAGTCGCTGACAGAGACAAAGAGAGTGAAGGGAGTGAGGGAAGACAAAATAAAGAGAGACAGTATGTTCAGTGATTGAGCTGTGGAGGCAGTGGGTTCTGTTAATAAGCCCGCCTACTAGTTCCTGACTGACTCCAGCTCATCAGATTTGGCTGTTTCTCATCCAACAGCAAATCTAACCACACAAATGAGAGAACGGGGTGACCACAGACAAGTAGACGTTTGGATTATGTTAAGCATTATTATTCACAGAGCTTAAAATGCAGGTCTTGACTTACATTGTGTTCACTGTGTGTTCCCATATATTTGTGTTTGTGGCAACCTTTAAGAGCATGTTGTGTTTCAAGACCCTGATTTTAAACTGGATGTCGAGTGGTGGTGACTTGGCATAAAAGCAAACATTGTGGATTTTTTTCCCCAGTTTTTTTGAGGATAAGGGCATGTGTGTGCATATATATGGCTATCCTCACCAATGCGCCAATGCAGACCCTTTTTTGGCATTAAAAAAACCTACTGTCAGGATTTACTGAAGACATGCAGTGAAAAATTGGTAACCGTATTGCACATGCATTTGTAGGAGTCTCCCTTTAGAACTCAAAATGGGAGGAGAGTATTTAAATTAATCATGCAAAGTGATTTACTAAGGTTTGCGCTAGTCAATTTACTGTTTTTTCTGCCATTATTTACCGCCCCCCAAATAAACCAGACGCTAATTTGTGCTGCCCTTGGTAGATTGCGTTGGTCATTATGGAAATGATCTGGCTGCATATGTTGTCGTTAATTTGCACGTCGTCAGTAGATCACGCGCAGAACTTTCCACTCCATTTTTTTTTTTACAATTGTTTTTTACTTCTTTAAAACATGGATTTTAAAAATCCTTTAAACATGAAAAATTTACTCAAGAAGCAACATTGCATGACATTTGTGAGATATGTAAATATTTTTACTTGTTATGGATGTATATATTTATGTATGCATATTTATACAAGTGTAATTTGTCTTAAGATTGATGACTCAGGGCTGTATGCAACATTTTTTTCACAAATGGTTTCTAGAATTAGAGCTCACAGCCTCTCCCCCACCCACTCTTAGAATAGATGTTATTTTACATAAAAAAATTGCAATATCAATTTTAACTTGGAAGTAATGTTTTAAAGTCCACCAGGTCACTTTAACAGTGTGCATCTCTCTCTCTCTCTCTCTCTCTCTCTCTCTCTCTCTCTCTCTCTCTCTCTCTCTCTCTCTCTCTCTCTCTCACTGCCTTTATTTTTGCTCTGATCTATCGATTCTCTCTCTGCCTCCTCAGTCCTCTTGTGCTATATGATCTAAAATCCATGGGAGCTTCTCTGTAAAGCCATCATGCATTCCTTTGTACATCATGCACATTTTCTGTCAGGACCACTATCGTCAAAGATGATTGACAATTAGCATACAGTTTGGATTGGCGGTATGGTTCTGTTCTGGGCGAGAACTCCCTTGCGCATCCATGCAGCCTAGCATGGATAAGAGCAGGGAGAGCAGCAATAACCCCCCTTAGGAGGTTACTGAAGGAGCATAGGCCTATATATATGGATCTAGTGATAGGCGTCGTATTCCTATAGGTAGACGTGGATCAGCTGAGAGTCAGCTGGTGCGAGCTTGACTAATGTGACCTGCCAGAACTGACGCTACGCTTGATTTCTGTTTGCTTTGCATATGTACAAGCCATAGTGACTGCAATTTATCTGTATTGTCAATTGCAAAGAAACCCTAATAGTCATTCCTGAACTGAACCTGTTGTTTAGCTGGACCACAGTGTGATAAATGCTGCCAACTGGAAAGTGCTCTTGAGCAGAGCTGGTGCCATGGTGGGGTATGGCAAAGGTTCAAATGCTGAGAGATGGTTTATTCTTATGATGGCTTCATTATCTACCTTCACCTACTTATGCAATGTCTTTATTTATCTACAGAGCTCTTAGTAAAGTTTGATTGCCTTTCTGAAAAAGAGCAGCCTAAGCTGGCTTGCTGATCTTAGCTGATCTCTCACTCTTGCCAGACTGAACATTTGGGGTTGAGGCACCTTTCAGCTGATCAAGCTGGGAGACCTTGCAGCGAATTTGTAGCACCGTCACATGATCCTTCAGAAATCATTATAATGGACTGATTTAGAGCTCAAGAAACATTTCTTATTATTATCAATGTTGAAAACAGTCATGCTGTTTAACATTTAATTCTCTGATGTATAAAAGGTTCAAAATGACAGCACTTATTTGAAATAGAAACCTTATATAAACGTATAAAAGACTGACACTTTTGATCAATTTAATGCATCCTTGCTGAATAGGCTTTATGCCGAGCGTCAGGTGACCAAGCCGAAAAACAGCTTCCGATTCAGGTCTTTTGTATGTGCTTCATGAATTTTTTTTGTGGTTTTACTCAAGATAACTTAAAAGGAGCAAGCAAAAATGAGCATAACCAATGTCCCTCGTATGTGCAGATTGATATTTAAAAAATGTTTTACATTTTTATTCTTCACACTAACGTTTAGATGTTTAAATAGCATAAAACACCAATAACAAAGTGAACTTAGTAGGTTAGCTGATTACCTTAAAAATCCATAGATATCGTAGTTAGTTCTTACGGCCGTTAACACTTTCTCTGACAAGCGGATGCAATGAGACCCGTTTTCCGGTTTGGTCACGTGACGCTCGGCATAAAGCCTATAAAAGTACTAATTTACATAATATACACTGGCCTAATAATAATACTAAATTGTATTTAATTTAAAATCTTAAAATTCAAAAGGTTTTGTATGAGGTTTAGGGTTAGGGCATAGAAAATCACTTGCTTAGTATAAAACAATAAAAGTCAATGGGAAGTCCTCACTATGATAGAAAGAGAGTGTGTGTGGGAGAGAATCTATCTCTGCAATTCTGGCTCCGTTACATGTGGTAACTGGTTATGGTGGTTCGAGGCGCAGGTGGAAAAGGGTCAGTAGATCACCCACTTTAATGGGGCAGAGTGTCTGTAAGAGAGCCCTGAAATGAAGACAGCCTGTCCAGATAGACTCTTCTCTGATAGCACGTCTCTCTACTGTTCCCAAACAGTACAACATGCTTGCCAGCGGGAGAATTATAGTTGCACTCATAAATTAGCAACTATCAGCATATGTAAATGTGGGTGATTGGCTGAATCTGTGGCGGTGGGGTACGTGTCTGTCTTTGTGTGTTCGAGAGACAGGCGATGACTGTAGGCGATGTCTCTCTCATCATTCCACTCAGGCTTGTTTACCCAACCGCAACAAGATGATGTTTGACACCGTGTGATGCCGAGAGAGAATTTCGCTTTGAAAGCAGGGCCTCTAATGTTACGCTCGCTCTCCGGCTTTGATGTGTTAAATGAAATGCCTCATCCTGAGTAGCACATTAAAGGAACTCACCTCCTCAGATTAAGATGACGCGCAAATCACATATCAATTAAAGCGACTGCTCGGGGCTCAGCGCTGTGATGACATGGCCATCAGTCACTCATACATGAGGGGTGGGAAAACTTATGGATGTGATGATATGAAGAGGGGTAAACGTGAGAGATGTGAGCGCATACACGGAGAGAGTAATATAGACTAGATGAGAGACACGATGTGTTAAAATGAATCAATGAAATGAATGAATCACGATGTCCACGTCCTCACGACACGTGTTAGCAGTTTTGCTCATGAGGACACCGGATCTCTGTCTTTTATATCTTTCTTATCTGTATCCTTCTTTATACTGTCCTGTAGAATCCAAGCGAAAAGCCCAAAATATATATAGATAAGTAAAAGGAAATGAAAGTGTTTTGTGGCACGATATAACAAGCAAATAATACAAAACACTTAGGAAGACACTTTGTTTAACATATTCACATTTATTCACAATCGTCTTAAAATGTCATTGGAAGAAATATGGAGTCAGGTAAGACAGGATTTATGCTCCTTAGTATTCTATGATTGCCCCTCATCGCATTATGTAAGATGTTGTAAAATATCGTCTTTGAGTTTGCCCTGCCTTACGAGTTTCCTTTTTGATATTCTATAACCCTTAACTTAAAATCTTAAAAAAGTTAACATTTACAATAATATTTTTAATTTAACCACACTGACTCACATTAAGTTTTAAATAACAATGTTTAAGTGAAAATGTGGGTAGTTGACATGAAGTAATTTTGGTAAAATGATGATGATGTTGTTGATCATTATTATATAACTTTTATGAACATTCATATATACTCTCGTAACTCTACTATACACTATACAATAAGGTATTTTTTTTTTAACATTATTTAATGAATTAACTAAATTGAACTAAAAAAGGCAATATATTCTTACATAATTTATTCATCTTTGATCATATTTGTTAATAAAAATGTTCATGTTAGTTCATAGCACAATTTTTGATCTTAAAAAGTTTTAGTAAATGTTGAGATTCACATTAAGATTAATACAAGCTGTGAAAGTATTGTTAATTGTTAGTTCATGTTAACTAATGTAGTTACAGTAACTTATGTTAACATATGAAACCTTATTATAATGTGTTACCGATATATTAAATGAAATATTTGTACTTTTAATAATCCATTTGTCACACCACAGGACCACTTAAAATGAACTTCAAAAAAGGTCAAATGAAATCTAAAAGCTGTTTAAAAATGACGAAATGGTAACGTAAAATGAAATGAGAACAAAATGAAAAGAAATTGTAGCAGTTGCACAACTGAAGACATACATTTATATATATATATATATATATTCATGAAGCACATAATAACAGTTAATCGCGAAACAATAGTAATGCCGTGTAACATTGTTTGGCAGTAGTTAGCCATGGTAAACTAATTTCAGTAGACTACCGTTCACATGCAGACCACCTTGTCGACTGTGATTTGGAACTACATCCAGCCCTCGATAGTTTCCCCCCCCTCTATCTTGCATCTCAAGTATCCTCTCTTTCATTTCCCTCTCCCTTCTGCTCCATTCCTCCTCCAGCCTGCAGTACATGTGTAGGGAGAAGTGCCATCCCCCGTTCTCCATCAGTATGTCTTCCGCACGGTCCAGCAGACCAGAGACCTGCTGTCTGTCCTGGGGGTTCCTGTTGTTAAGAACGTGGTACCTATACCTGCACCTCTCCAGCAGCCATTGGAGATCCTTCCCGGACGTCTGGATGTAGTCCTGCATGCTGCAGTCTCGCAGACGGTCGCCCAGCGTGAACACAACCATGGTGTGGCGCCACACGCCCTCTGTGAGGATCTCCATGCGTTTCTGTATGTCTGCTTTCTCGGAGTGGCTGAAGTTTAGTAAGGGAATGACAAGGAGTAGAACGTGGGGTCCGGGCTCACACAGCGATAAGGCGTTAAACAGCTCCAGTTTCTCCTGTTTAGGGACGAGCTTCTCGTTTGTGCCCCATCCACTGGCATCCACGACCATCAGGTGTCGGCCTTCAGATTCACTGTGTGCTACAGCGCTGGCCGCTCCACCCCATGTATCAAATGCATCCTTACCCAGGAGTGTGTTGCCCACTGAACTCCTTCCGGTCCGCTTCTGCCCCACGATTAGCAGCCTCAGAGGTGGGACACCATGACTAGGGCCTGTTAGAAGACATTTGTTGTTTCAATGTTGAAAAGCATGTTGAAAAGCAGACTCTTACAAAACAAGGGTAAAAAAAAAAATGTATTTTAGTGCATATTTACACAGGAAAGCAATTTAAAAAAAAACATGACAGATTGACAAATCCCGTGTAAACTATTTTAACTTTATTTTCTGTTTTTAACTGCATTTTCAGTTTATACTGGTTTGCAACTACTAAATAAAAATAATTAGCTCAAATTAAGTAGTATTTGTGCCATTCGAGTTTTGCACAGCCAATCTATACGTAATATAAATATATATATATATATTAAATAAAATAGAAGAAAATATATATTTTGAAAAATTGTCCAGACCCAACAGTCTTACCTTTATTGTTCACATTCGCGTTGTCCATTAATCCTGTTTTCCAGTGTTTTTCAATACACGTGTAATGCAGTCCAAGCCCATCTGACTGACAGATAGTCGCAAACCATATGTGCAGGTTAGCACTGATCTGGTCACTTACAGTACATGAGAAGGGAGTGACCATAATTCTCCTCCCACTTCTGGTTTCATGATTACAAATAAGCTTTTTTTAGCTCCTCTCACCCTTGGCAGTAGAGTTTATTGTTTCCACTCTAAGCTATAAATGTAAAGAAGACATGATATAAACTAAAGAAATGTTTTACTTACCATTATTATTACAGTGTCATACAAAGCAGGAAAAACTGAGTGCTGTTTTTATCAAGTGACTGAAAGTGAAGTGGTTGTTTTGGTTATAAAGTCACATGGCTGATATCAAGGCCACAAGTAATGTGCCAAAACGTGACTGAAACAACTTCTCTCTCCAGTCATGAGAGATCATTTTTTGTTCTGCTGGTGTGTCATGATGAATAAGACTTTTTTGTGCAAATTGCTGTGGCATTCAATTGATTGGGACAATTTATGTAAGAATGGATTTGTGAAGGATTTACACAGGAATTCATTTTGCTCATGTTTCTTTAACAAGGTCCGGTGTGTGAAATCTCACAGCTAGAATATTTTACCTTCACTTCTAGCACATTCAGTAAAAGTAATAATAAATGCAATATATTACATTTGGGTGTAAATATTAAATGATGTGGAAAAACATGACAGGTTGCCATTGTACTCTGTCCTATAATAGAGCAGACTGTTGTTTTACTCGCTCTGTGTGGCTTTTATTCTTAATTATTAATAGATCGCTATGACAGTCACATACTTTTCCAAATTTAGGAGTGTAATAATAGCTCATTGATTGTTAATTAATGATATTATATGATACACAATTTTAGGTTAGTTTTTATGAATGTATAAAGGTAAGCGTACATTTTAGGTGTTGTAGCTGATCACCATTTTCTTTTCTTTTTTTAACGTTTTTTTTTCAATATTTTAATCACCTTCATTTTGCAGTTCCCAAAGTCCAGCACCCTGTGGTGTGACAACTGAATTTTTAAAAGTGCAATATTCCATGTCTCTAAATTGAAAAATGTGGTTTAAGAGTTTTACTGTAGATCAAGTATTGCCAAGTAATACAATATTCATGAGAAATGTGAAATATACCCCAAAAATCGAAATTTAAAATGTAATTGAAAAAGTAATTGACAAATCCATATAAATGTAAATACCTAATTTAAATGCAATACTTGGATCAAATACTTGCTGATTATAATCGCAATACGCAAGTATGTAAACACTTTAATCTATTTAAAGTGTTTACATATTTATTCATCTATTTTCATATATTTTATTCATCTATTATTGCATCTATTTCACTCTGACCAAAGTGTGCATGTGCTTGCAACCTACACTGATGATGTCGTCATGCACATATTCGTAAAAATAGCGGTAAAGACGGCATCGCATTTTTGGGGTGGTGAGGAGAATGAGTTCATGTTAACAACGTTGCGCGAGTATGTTGATGGTCAAATACATAAAAAAAATACATTTAGGGGAGTAACCGGAAAAATCCAATACGTCCAAAGAAATGTGTTTTGCATTTGACACAAGTAGATTAAACAGTGGACAGTAAAACACTCTATGTGAGATCATTGTTTGTGCTGTTCATTGGGGTATAAGAATGATAAAATAACCACAGTTCTTTCAAATGATCAGAATAATGAGAATTGCATGTAAACGGGAGTGAAGAGGTTTGCTCATGTCATATTAAGTCCTTACTCTGAATATTGGAAACAATCACGTTATTTGTGCACATGACATGCGACCTCTTTTACATCTGTTTGTCTGCATGCAATTGTGCTTTACCGTTGAAGTCATTGGCATAAAGGAACTAGAAGTAACAGCTTGCAACCACATATTTGTGTGCAATAACTATTACCAAGAACCGTACGTGTAATCATAGGTTATAGTTGTGTTTTACAACCTTGTTGTGTTTTCAGAATTTATTTAACACATATTTCCGCTCTATGAGAATGTTTTCTCACTAGTAGCTGGTAAATGATTAGCTAGCGGTCACCCTGCCTGGATGTAAGAAAACGTGGCTTTTTTTATATTTAAAATGTGTTTTATGGTGTTTTGTTCGTCTACTCACTTCCCTGTTTCTTTATAGTCACTTGCCTCATAGTACTTATTTAAATTTACCCTAAAGGAGGATCTGCACACCACGTGAAAGGCAAAGACTGAAGTGAACTTTAAACAGAGGCCTGGCGGAGGAGCGATGGCATCTGAGTTTGAATGACTCACATCTTTAGGAGGGAAAAATCTTTTTGGTTTGAGCTGAGGAGAGAACAGATGAAAAGAGGATATGAGAGGAATAAGGAAGGAATATCTGTGGGCTGTATCTCTGAGCCAAGACACATGGCATTTATTTCCCAGCTTGCAGTGTTCTCACTTTGCACTCTCTTTGGAGAGTTTTTTTCTACGGTATGATAAACTTTGAAGGAGTGCTGCTTTTTTGCAGTGCTGAAGTGTTGCTCTACCCTATACAGCTGCGTGTTTGAAAGTGAGACATTTAACCTTTAGTATTTGAAAGTCTTCATTTCAGAGGGAAGAATTCATTTTGCACCCACCATTAACAGGGCATATTTTTTGATATGCTTATGTTTTAGCACAGATGAATTATGCAAATTGCATAAAGGTACAAACACTTCCCAAAATTTCGAACTGAAAGCAATTTGCATGCAGCAGTTTACTTTGTAAATAAGACACTTAAAAAAAAAGCCAAAGTAGCCTAGTTCAATTTAGTAAATTCGGCCCGGACTGTTTTGCCAGTTCCTCTCCTGAGCCTCCTCTTGTGTGCATCAGGAGGACTTGAGTTGTTGATCTGTCCCCTTCATTTAATCTTGCCTACATCTGGCTATAAGTTTTCTATTTCTCAGTATGTCCCGACATATTTATTTATTCTTGGCTATATGCTGGTGCAGTGTCTTGAGTTTCACGTCTTTGTGTTATTTCTACATGGGGACCCAAATATGAAGCAGCATATTATCCTCTTCAAAAACAATATGGCTCACACAGAAACATACTCGCGTATAAACACACACTGTCCTGTTTTGCGTCAGAACTCTGTGTTTCAGCGCAGTTTCCTGGATACCTCCCCAGACTGTTAACATCTGGTTTTTAAATCCGTCTGAGGTGATCAGATCATGAGGGTCCACAGGATCCAAAATGTTCGCATTTGTAATGTAAACTCTAATGGGTTCTGATGCATCCCGGACAGCAGTAAAGGACCTCCTACCACCGTGCCAAAACAAGCACTTTAGACTTTGCTTGCTCTCTATGGCTTTAACAATAAGTACACGTTTTGCACTGTATTTTTAATATGCAGTGACACACTGACTTAGTAAGTCATAGATGCAGTCACAGCATCTGATGACAAAGTGCATACCAGGTTTAAGCGCCTCAATTGAGCACTAATAATCAAATCAGACATAAATGTTAATACAACATGGCCTTTTTGAAGCGTCCCTTCCCTAATGGTACTCCCTCCTGCGGGCATCATCACTTTCTATAAATAGACTTGTATTCAATGTATGCATTTGTCGTAAACTGTCATACCAGGTGCATTACTATGGCAAGGTCACAGATAGCAGCTGCATATACAGAGCTCCACTAGTGTGGTAAGAAACAAGATTTAATGCGTAAGCCATTTGTCACTGTGAATGCCACTAAATGTCAAGGTGGTAAGCGCTTGACAGCTTGTATGGGTTTTGTACAGGTTTGCTGCTTCATTTATTGTGTATAATACTGCACAGGCCTTCTCTGCCAGTACCGGCGGGCTTTTGCTGATTGCTGCGTTATTTGGTCTAATGCATCTGTGTACTTTATGCATTTCAGAACTTAGTGAGGTTAATAGGCAGCTGACTTTTAAGGGAACATCCTAAGCTTCATGGCACCTATTAAGTGGGTGATTTGGAGTGCTTTGTATAGGGAGCAACTTTATGCCAGTGTTATTTTAGTATTATTTATATACTTATACTTATTAATATTTATAACTAGCTTTTATTTTTAGATTTGTAAGTTTTAGTCATTTTCTGATGTGCTTTTTTAATGTGCTTTTTTAATATTTCTATTTAGCTTTTTATTTATTTCACTTTTAATGGGTGTTTACACGACACAGAAAACTATTTATGCATTTTGGCCATTCATTTACACAACAACGGCATTTTGGGGCCCTGTAAACGCAAACCTTTGAAAGCGGGTTTCAATGTTTTATTCGTCAAAAGAATCCATTACGTTAGCTTCCTTCTTAAAGGATATATACAGTGCTGTCTTATAATTTGGCTTAATCTAATATTCTTAATTATCTTAAAAGACAGCATAATTACGTTTTGGAGCAGAATATGAGTCATGAGTGTACACAATGTGATGTTATGGTTGTTTTCTGCTTTTTATGTTAAGCATAAAGCAATAAAACTTTGGTCTTCATTGTAGTTTTATATAGTTTTATGGATAAATAAGACTTCAGACTAGGATGCTTACAAATGCAACGTAGGCAGTTCACTAGATTTTGAGACAGACCAATAGTCAAAACATAGACTAACTGTTAGAGTTGTGCCATTAGCTTAATTTGTCAAGTGCTCACCAAAGTTTGCTTTCTAGTGAGGTCAAAACATGCTTGCAATTTGAACTTTAAACTTTCATGTGTGTATTATCTTGGTTTGGCTAGTCTCTTAATGGTGATCCTTAAAAAGTATTTGAACAGTGCAGATGTCAACAGCATGGCTCAGCAAATGAGGCATATGAGGGCTATCGTCCATCTCAGCCGGAGCCATTCCCGCACTGAGGCTCACATGGGCCTTCGTGTGTACCGACCATATAAAACATGCATTAGTGCTGCATAATGCATGATTCCACAAAACTCTGCCCATTCTCTCATGGTCCAAAGTCATTGCTATTGTGCGATGTTGCTTATGGGGTTCAGAAAAGCAAGCAAGTGAAGCGTTTAGTACAAAGTGGAAGAATCCACCCAGAACTAGTTATTTTGGTATTGATCTGATTTTAATGCTTTAAAGATTTTCTCCCTTGGTATTTGATGAACAATGTTTACCAAGGTTAATCATGCAGAAAGAAACACTCAAATACAGCAATAAATGAACAGGAAACAGCAATGGTCCATTGTGGTCTTTTATTAATAGCGGTGACAGTTAGCAAAAAATTCAATTTTCATCATTTTTCAACAAAATTGTTTATTAACGTTTACATTGTAAAAATTTATATTAATATTTTTCACTTTTATTTAATTTTTTATTAATTTTAATATTATTTTGTTTACATTTTGAAAGAGCAAAATTGCTTTGGGCCCTGGAATCGTAGTTTGTGGGACTTCTTAATTCTCTTTAATTCATATTTGGCCTTGGGTAGTACAGAACTGTTGAGGGGAGATGGGATGGGAAGATGAGAAATGTTAAAGACTGAATATAGATAGCTTTTTGGAGACGCCCCAGACATATTTGTCCCACAATATCTGTCCCACAGTGAGACTGAGAGGCACAGCACACTCATAATCCTCTGAAGGTGACTCGTTTTGATCCACATACTCACACACAATCCTAAAGCAAACAAACACGAATCTCTCTGTTCCCCTTTCTATGCTCACACGCAGTGGGTGTTCCATACTCACCCTTTGTTGCTCAGAGGGAAAGGCTATTTTAAGTTCGCCCACCCCTCTCTGGAAGGAAGCAATACAATTGTAATGCTAATGAGAGAGGTGCAGAATTAATATCCGAATCATTCAGAGTTTCCTAATTTAGGATAATGAAAGTGGGAAGCTTTGAATTTGCTTCTGGTTCTGTTCATTTATAGCCACAGGTCCACAGAGAGAGGACGCCCACTCTTCCCGCTGCGCCCCGTGATTCATTACCTGCGGCAGACATTAGCATGTAATGACTCATTTATGTCTTAAATTGACAATTGTCTGAATCCATAATAACGGTTGCTGATCTGGAATATTTGAAGTTGTGAATTACATCTGTCATGGGCATTGGTGCTAATCTGTCCCTGATTAGGCAGTGTGATCAGGTCTGCTTGATTTATTACTGTTCACTTTACTCTATAGTAATGCTTTTTTCAAAGTTATGCTTTGAAATTAACATTTTTATTTCGTTTTTTATTCAGTCACCCTCACTTCTTTCAAAACGTGAATAATGTTAATTCTTCCAAGGAGCACAAAAGGAAAAATATTCTACACAAGTGAGTGGGGATCCCAACTTTTGAGCCATTTTTAAAATGCTTCTAAGTCTGTTTATCACAGAAAGCTATCATATGACCTCAGATGGCTTGGAATAAAGTGCACATGTAATTTTATGATGCCTTTATGGTGCTTGCTTGTTATTTTTGAAGCTTTACAACTTCTGGTCACCATCCACTTTCATTGTGGAAAATGGAAAAAGGCAACTCATAAAGGTCATAAATGTTTTTGGAACGACATGAGGGTGAGTAAATGATGACAGAATATTCATTTTTGGGCAAGCTATCTTTTTTAAATCAGCTCCAAATGATCTTATATGCCTTACTTTTCCATTATCTACATACAGAGCCTTGTGGGTTAGTCATTGAAACTTCAGGATGCATTTGGATCTCCGGATCTGTGTCTCTGTTTCTCTGTTGCTCAGAGGCTACTGGGAAATATAAACTTGTGCTTCCAACTCTGTCTAAGTGCTGTTGGGAATCTGTAGGCGGATGGTGTGTCTCTGGCTCCTACACGTATGCCTGTGTGTGCTTAAGCATATCTCAGTTGATTTGTAATGTTTGTACTGTGTGTCTTTGATTAAAGTTCCAGTTTTAAACTTAACAGGCCCTGCTGACTAAAATGCACATCGCACCTCATTTTGTAAAAAGGCCCTGTCAGTTTTCTAAGTCTGAATCCATTATATCCTATCTGGATATGTTATTGGGCTCCCAAAGAGGAGGCTCTGCCTTCCGTTGGAGTCCATTTCTAGCCTATGATGAATCTGTCCATTACAAAATTATCTATTTCTGCTAGAGAGTTTCCTTTTCCCTGTGCCCTGCCCTCTGCACCCCCCTGTCATCGTTACAAAGCTGTTTACCTGGCCTTCCAAAACCCTGCTGCGTCCACTCGGCCATTCACCAGCTTTAATCTCATCCAAACTCCAACAGTGTTGAGCGGTGAATTCCGCCGGACAGATCCATGGAATGAGGCTTTAGGGATGGGCGTCTGGCATCTTCCACGATCAATATTCGTCTGCAGTCCATTTTGCTGACTGTGTAAAACTTGGTGGTCATTCTGCATGCACATGGAGATCCGCACTGACTTAAATGGATCCGAGTAGTGTGTCTTGGATTTGATCCTCTAATGGCTCTGTGAAATATTGTGAATAGTAAAAAAAAACTAAAAAAAAACTTTTTAATAAAATAACCATTTTAATAATAACAGCTCTTAACACTATAGGATGAAATTTAGTCAAAGGATGGTTCACCCAATAATGAAAATTCTGAGGAAATATTCTTAAAAGAATATATTGTTTCAACTGTTTCTGTCCATACAATGAAAGCCAATGGGGTCCAAAACAACATTGTATGGAAGAAAAAAAAAATGTTTTTGGTGATGACGTTTTCCAAAATATTTTTCCAAATAGAAAAAAAACAAATTTGCAATGACAGGGTGAGTAAATGATGACAAATGTTTCATTTTTGGGTATGCTATCCCTTTAATAAGAATTCACTAAGTATTTGGGGGATTTAAACAGGAAGCCTAACTTGGTCTCCAAGCGGCTGTTATTCTGAGGATTTCTAGCTTTGTAAAATTTTGGCATTCTTATCTTCGGGAAGATTTTGATCTGTAGCTCTCAGAGGGAACGTCTGAAACGTTTTTTATTTATGTTCGCTGATATAAATTCCCTACAGCACCATCACTGGATGCAGTCAACTGGTCGATTGATTCAACTAATTGAATCATAATAGCTCAGGCGTCTGGTGGCTTCTGTAAACATTGGCCATCTCGCTTTTTGTACATCTTTCAACATGTTAGGCTTGAGGTATTTGTTCTTTTCACTGCCCACCATGCCCATAGAGAGTGCACATCTTTTGAAGTGGCAGGGGTCAGGCATGCTGACCTCACTGTGTGTATCTGTGCACAGATCACCGCCTCAGGGGAGGAACTGCAGACATAGCCGGTCAGAGAGAATGAGACTGCGATTTAAAAGACTAGCCCACAGCATCTCATGAACTGCATCACCGCTGACCTTTCTAAGAGCACTTCCAGTGGAAAATTACAGCTTCTAGGACTAATGACCTCATCCAGCATGTTCAGTTCATGTACAGTTATTATCTCAGAAATTAAATGTTATTTACATTTTTAATCCAGTTTTGTTTAAAAATGCTTGCGCTTAGAAAAGAAATCGCCGTTAAAATCATGGTTGATATCACTTTCAGTTCATCTGTAACATTAATGGGCGAAATGACAGTATATTGTTGACGATATCAAGGGTCTAATGATAGAGATATTGCTATATTATGTATTTTGCAGTATGTATCAGTGCTACGCAGGACTGCTTAGTTATTGACATGTTAGAGCAATAAAGAAACATGCATCAATGAGAAAATTAAGTATAGGACTTGCTTAATTAATGTTAAAGGATAAGTTCACTTCAGAATTAAAATTTCCTGATAATTTTGAGGAAAACATTCCAGGATTTTTTCTCCATATAGTGGACTTCAATGGCAACCAATGGGTTGAAGGTCCAAATTGCAGTTTCAGTGCAGCTTCAAAGGGCTCTACACGATCCCAGCCGAGGATTAAGGGTCTTATCTATAGAATCTGTCATTTTCTTAAAAAAAAAAAAAAAAAAAAAAAAAATGTATATACTTTTTAACCACAAATGCTCATCTTGGGCCTCGTTTACACTGTCAGTGAAATGTGACCCAATTCCGATTTTTTACTCGTATGCGACACAGATCGGATGTGTTCTATGACAGTGTAAACTGGAAAAAAACGCATGCATTCGGATATTTCGAGATCGGTTTCAGGCCTCGTTCATATGTGGAAATAAATCAGATGTAAATCGGATATGTGCCAATCCGACTGTCATGTAAACAGGCAGATCGGATTCTCCGAGGCATTAGGCTCCGTCTCCGCGGTTTAATGACGAGAGAAACCCCGACGCGCATCTGTGGATGGACGGATGGCCCGATGAAACATTGTGTCATCGTAGGAGAGGAATGTGGACACACATTGACAACACATATCAAAGGTTGGCTTGCTCATCCTAAAATTTCGGACCCACTGCTCCTCGTTAAAGCCCGCCACGATCTCATGAAAGTGCGTTTATTGCACAATTTTTTTTTCACGTGACATTTACGCCAAAAATAGTTTTTGCGTGCATGATACGCACTTTATGGCGTTTAATACGCACGTTTACAGTGCGAATCATATGCAAGCAAAAACTATTTTTGGCGTATAAATGGCATGAGAAATAAAATTTGTGCTATTAGGCCTACTCACTTTTATGAGATCGTGTTCCCACCTGTCCTGAGATCTCGCTGCGCGTTCGTCCATCTGAGCAAGAAGACCCCTTTAAACATGCGCGATGTTTCAGTCAAGTGTAAACACATGACTCGGATATGGGTCACAATTTAAAGAACGTGTAAACGGACGGTAAAAAAAATCGGATATAGGCAACAAATCAGAATTGGGCATCAAGACCTGCAGTGTAAACGAGGCCTTGCAGAACTCTGTGATGCACCACGCATTACGTAATCACGTTGGAAAGGTCATTTGCGTCGTCGACGAAAGTACCATTTAAAAAGCGAACGTGCAAAGACTAAGTCCATGCCTTTTACGGCAGTGGGGCGGCAGTGGTGGCAGTGGCTCAGTGGTTCATGTAGGTTGTCTATAAACCGGAAGGTTGGTGGTTCAATCCCCGGTTCCACCTGACCAAGTGTCGAGGTGTCCATGAGCAAGACACCTAACCCCAGCTGCTCCCGACGAGCTGGATGGCGCCTTGCATGGCTGACACCGCCTTCGGTGTATGAATGGGTGAGTGAATGGGTGAATGCAAGGCAATATGTAAAGCGCTTTGGTGGCCATTGGGTCTGTGAAAGTGCTATATAAATGCAGTCCATTTACCATTTTACAAAAAAAAGGTAAAACAACGATGTCGGACGATTTTGAAGTTGGAGGAGAACATTTTATGGGAGATTTTCGCCCTACTGCGGTACTTCTGCATACGTCACACGTGACCTTTCCAACTTGATTACGTAATGTGTGGGGCATATCGCAGAGTTCTGCAGGACCTTCTGCAGGTTCTGACATTTGTGGTTAAAAAGTATATAACATTTTATATTTTTTAGAAAATGACCAATTGTTTCTCTAGATAAGACCCTTATTCCTCGGCTGGGATCGTGTAGAAGCTGCACTGAAACTACAATTTGGACCTTCAACCCATTGGTTGCAATTGAAGTCCAGTATATAGAGAAAAATCCTGGGATGTTTTCCTCAAAAAACTTAATTTCTTTTTGACTGAAGAAAGAAAGACATAAACATCTTGGATGGCATGGGGGAGAGTAAATTATCAGGAAATTTTAATTCTGAAGTGAACTAATCCTTTAAAAAGAGTTAAGTGCATAAGCATGCTCTTGAATGATCAGATACTTAATCTTAAGTGAACGTAAATAATTAAGGGGGGGATCTGTGCATTGTCTTAAAGTGACAGCAGCCTAATATACATTACCTACAGACATTGTGCATGATATACAAGTACTATGGATGTGTTCTGTATTCACATTATATTCTACACTGTTATTGTTACACGACCTTACTATGTTTAATTTGTCTGTTTAATTCAGTCAGTGGTGTCATCCATATCTAGTGATGTCAATGAACTTTCACATTCACATCAAACAACCAGTCAAGAAGGAGATACTGAATACTTTATTTCTAGAGTAAAAGTAGTAGTGCTTCATATTAATGGTTCAGCACGTTTCACCAGATTTATTTGTTCCTCTCTCTGCTGTAAGACAGATTTCATGCTATACAACACAAAAACCAAATACAGATACATGCACATTCCTGGAAACATGCAGTTCCTGTTGTTTAGCTGTTAAACTTCATGTTCTGAAGTATCACTAGCATTAGACTTAGTTGAATACTTGACCTGGCTAAGTATAGTAAAATCCCCGGTTTCATCACTGAATTATTAATGAACGTGAGTTCTCTTACGAGAGTATCTCTCGTACTGCGTAATAGCTTTACGCTAGGGGAAAAACTCTTTTCCACGAGATATTGAAGCCAAAAATTATCCTTAATTTTTTATTATGTAAAACGCTTTGCAGCAGCAAGCAGACATAGGCGAAACAGCTCGCACGCCTATTGGTTGCTCTTGCGGCAAATGCAGCAGCCTATCGAGAGAGACTCTGCGTGACGTAATGACCAATGGGGGCAATTCGCGCCCATATCGTCACGTCCCGCCAGAAAGGGCGTGGTCTCACCCTATAAATATGCTCGTTAGGCTGGTACAAGCTGATTTTTATCTCTTCAGCGACGCACACTCCGGCTGGATCCGGAGTGAGAAGCCGCGCCGTCGAAGCAAGCCTTTCAGCGGGACGAGCTCTGGAGTCGCTGGCCTCGCCGCCTTCAACTGCCGTACCTGCTGCGCTTTCCGGCGTTCTATATCCTTTTATACTCTGTGTATCTTTACTCTGCTGAGAGTGTTTGCTCGCTTACTTGACGCGACTCACACTTCTCTTCACAAAAGAGCTGCGTCTTTTTAAAGATGCCATCCTGTGGCTCGTTCCGCGCCCCGCTCAGCGACGGAGACCGGCACGTCATCTGTGTTTCCTGCCTGGGTGAGGATCACGCGGCTCTCGCGCTCGCTGACGGCGGATGCCCTCCTTGCAAGCTTTTGCCTATGGTGACTCTGAGGACTCGCCTGGCATCATTCTCCGAGCCTTCACCACAGCCCGCCGTGGTGCCGCGCCGCGCCCAGCGCGCTCCCGAGCTTTCTCCAGCCCGCCAAAGCTCGCCGGTTCGCCCGCCAGCTTCGCCGGCTTCGCTCGAGTCGCTCACTGACGGATAAACGGCCGCCGCCTGCCGCCGCGTCCGTCCACGAGTTCGACGAACCCACCGAGGCGTGTTCTCTTCTGGCATCCGATAGCGAGGATTGGGCGAGCTCCGTGGACCTCCCCTCCGCTAGCGTTTCCCGCCAGACCACTGGTAAGAGAACCGGCATTGAGACTGAGCTGATGCGTCTGCTCTCTCAGGCCGTGGAAAGCATCGGCCTCGATTGGGAGGCGCCCGCGCAACCGCCGCGCAACAGGCGAGCTCTGTGGACCTCCGCCTTCTGTCCGCGAGTCGTCAAGGAAACGGGCCAGCATCAAGACCGCAAGCCCTAAAACCGCGGCTAGCTTTCTTTACGTTATAAGAAATCTACCCCGCCCCCCATGGGCGTGCGTCACTGGCAAATGAGAAAAGGGTGTGTTTTAGTCCCCGCCGAGGCCGGACTAATCTCCATTTTTCAAACATTTCTCAGCTCCTAGTTTGAGCGGCTGAAAATGTCATTATTGCAGCAATGAGCCTGTTGTATAACACGCACACCTGCATACAAACGCCGACACACGCAAAACTGTGATGACGCTCTCTTATCTGCTTGCGCTAGTGTAGTTCTCCCTGTGGCCCAGTGGCGGAACCCGAAGCTTTCACGCGAGAGACCCGTGTTCGATCCCGGCTCTCGCAGCAGATAAAAGTTTAGTCTCGCCGCGGCCAGACTTCCACCGAAACTTTTCGCTCATTCAGTTCCAGAAAATGCGACTGTTCCAGTGTATTTTCTGCAGTAAACAAGCTGGTACCACGGCCCGCTTGCCTGCACATAAAGGCCGTTTCCACGGCGACCCAGACAAATCATGTAATCATTGTATTTCTGGTTTTCCGGCCACAGCCGATGGTGTTATAAGTGTAATAAAATGCTCACAGCCCAGTGTTCATTTCTACACACAAACACAGCCCGCCACGGTACAGGGCTCGCACAAATGAAATCGACGCATGTCAATTGTGCATTAAATGTAGTGAATGTGCCCACAACCCAGTGCCCACAAACACTACCACGGTTTCTGTAAAACGAAACCAACACAAGTCTTCCTAGCCTCCTAGGAAATCGACGGTGTTTCAGTCTCGCCGTGGCCAGACTTCCACTGAAATTTTCGCTCGTTCAGTTCCAGAAAATGTGACTGTTCCAGTGTATTTTGCAGTAAGCAAGCCAGTACCATGCCCGCTTGCCTGCACACAAATGCTGTTCCCACGGCGACCCAGATAAATCACATAAATGGTGTATTTTCTGGTATTCCGGCCACAGCCGATGGTGTTATGAGTGTATTGAAAATGCCTACAACCCAGGGCTCATTTCTACACACAAACACAGCCCGCAAAAATGCAGGGCTCGCACAAACAAAATCGCCTCATGTCGATTGTGCACTAAATGTAGTGAATGTGCCTACGTCTCAGTGCCCACAAACACTACACACCACATGTCCCACGGGTTCTGTGAAAACGAAACCAACACGCATTCAGTCAGCTCAGGCCGACGGTGTTTTTCAGTGCAGTAAATGTGCCCGCTGTCCTGCGCCCACATTCACTCACAGACATGTTAAGCCCCACGGGGCTCGCCCCGCTCTCTCTCCCTCAGCAAACTGCTATAAGGGTTTTGAGCGCGGCCAGGCTGCCCGCCGCGGTCGGCGCGCCCCCCGCCTCACACTGTAAACACAGTGTCTGCGTTACAGCACGCCGGAGCTCTCTTGCCGTCACTATGTCTCGGCCAGAGCCCAGATCTCATTCTACCCCTAGCTATTCACGCGAAAGTGTGGGCACAGCTTCCTGGGGTATCAGAATGGGTGCTGAACACTATAAAAAGAGGCTATTCGCTACAGTTCGCTCGACGTCCCCGCCGTTATACGGCACGCGTCGAGACGACGGTGGAAAACAAAGTATCTCATCTACTTCGAGCCGAGATAGCGAAACTACTAAGCAAAGGCGCTATAGAACCTTTATCTCAAGCTCAGAGCAGAGGGGGCCTACACAGCAGATATTTTCTGGTACCGAAAAAAGATGGAGGTCTCAGACCCATTTTAGATCTGCGACAGCTGAACAGAGCGCTTGTGAAGCGCCAGTTCAGAATGCTTACGACCAGGAAAATCCTCGCGCAAGTGCGCCACGGGGACTGGTTTATGTCGATAGATCTGAAAGACGCCTATTTCCAAATACAAATAGCGTCCCATCACAGGCGATTCTTGAGATTCGCTTTCGAGGGCCAGGCATATCAATACACAGTCCTGCCGTTCGGCCTGTCCCTAGCACCTCGTACATTCACGAAGTGCATGGACGCGGCGCTCGCACCCCTGAGACTTCAGGGCATGCGAGTCCTGAACTACTTGGACGATTGGCTGATTCTAGCTCGATCACGATCGGAGCTCATAGAACACAGGGCCGCATTACTCGAGCACCTCGAGGAGCTGGGCCTCACAGTCAATTGGGCGAAGAGCTCACTGTCTCCCAGTCAGAAAATTTCCTTTCTGGGAACAGTGTTAGACTCGCTATCCATGACGGCACGCCTGTCACCAGAGCGCGGACTAAATATTCAGCGCGTCGCGAAATCCTTCCGCCACGGCTCGATAGTTCCGCTCAAAAGGTTTCAGAAAATGCTGGGGCTGATGGCCTCAGCGGCCTCTGTACTCCAGTGGGTCTTGCTTCGCATGCGCCCACTGCAGATGTGGCTGAAAGCGTGGGTTCCACCCAGGGCATGGACAGCGGGTCTGTTTCGCCTCAGGGTCAACCTACAGTGTGTTTCAGCTCTGGAACCTTGGAAAATAACCGACTGGTATCAGTCAGGTGTGAGTCTGGGGACCGCTTCGAGTGTGAAGGTGGTGTCTACGGACGCCTCCACCTCGGGGTGGGGAGCGCTGCTCGAGGGCAGACCGCTAGCTGGCCTGTGGTCAGAACGGGAAAAGCTCCTTCACATAAACTGCTTGGAGATGATATGATAGCAGTCGACAAAACGCTACGGCGTTTTTGTCCCCAGGTAACAGGCCACCACGTCTTGGTCCGGTCGGACAACATGTCAGTGGTGGCATACATAAATCGCCAGGGCGGCGTCAGGCAGGCCCGCCCACAGAAATGACTGGGCCCCTGAAAAGGTCCAGTGAATGGGCCCTCCCCAAATCTGCAATAGGCTACTTATATCGTGTGCAGGGGCGTCACTAGGATTTTCATTTTAGGGGGGGCTAAGCTCCCAATATGACTTTTTTTTTATTATTATTATTAAAAAAAGGTAACACTTTAGTTTAGGATCTAAAGCTCACTATTAACCATTTTCATTACCATGCAAAGGCACGGTTTTATAATAACTGTGGTCCCAAATGTGAGGTAGGGCAAAAAGGGGGGTTCTAGGTCTCCCCGAGAACTCGGATCTACATATGTGCATTTTAAGATGTTCTGAAGGCCAAAAAACTTGGATAGTGGGGGCAGCTGATTATTTTTCTCTCCTCATCAGCATCACACTCTTTTTCTCTTTGTTTTTATCTTGCCCAGCTGAGCTTTGACTGATATAGGCTTTTCATTTTTGTCTGTCAGTGAAGAAAGTAAACATAGGGTCAACTGATAGGTTGATGATTTTGCCTATAAATCATTTTCTCAGACACGTTTATTTACTGAAAGCTACTAAAGGTAATTAAGTTTATCAAATGCATTCACAATATGTAGGCTACACATTCATTATTGATCTTATGCCTAATACAGGGCCGTAGACAGGGCTTTAGTCACAGAGGTCCTAAATTTGAGGTTGGTAGGGGGTTCAAATTTTTTATTTCTCGATGTGCATTTCAAGACGTTTGAAGACCAAAAAAAAGATAAGAAATAGCTTTAAAACCATGTCAGTGGGCAGTAGATTATTTGTCAATACCTGCTCTCTTCTCATCTCCATCACTCTTTCTTTTTTTCTCAGTCTCTTCATCCCTTTCTCTTCCCCTCCTAAAGCTGAGCTTTTTTAATTTACTAAAGGCTACAATTTGTATTATATTCTCAATATGTACACATTCATTATTAATCTTGTGCCTAACATGATGAAAACGGCTTTGTTAATGTTTCTTGTTAACTAATTATTACATTACACGAGTCACGTTACATAGGCCTATTTTCAGTTCAAAATGGCGAAATTAGACAAAACTATTAGTTTGCCTGATTATTTTTTGTCATTCGTTTAACATTTATGACCTAATAAAAAGTAAAATATGAAATGTTAAGTTTAGCTACTTACATCTCATCTCGCACTTGACCGTACGCGTCGAGTCACACTGTTATGGTGTGTTCACACCGAACGCGAATAGAGCGTCAAATACGCGTCTATCGCGTTTAGTTAGACGCTTGAACATTCGCTCGAGTTCAAATTTTTCAACTTGCGCGGAAGACATTCGCGGCAAACGCGTCGCGTCATTCGCAACGCTCGGCGCGAATGATGCGTCTATTCGCGTCTTTGCATTGACTTTGTATGTAATCTACTCGCCCAAATAATTAAATTCGCGTTCGGTGTGAACACACCATAAGGCTGCCACTCTGCAGATGCAAATTCCATCCTATCTTCGATATGTTGGAGTAGTTTTAGCCGGACAGTGCACATGACAACTGCTGTAAATGACATGAAATATTCGTCCTCGCGCATCTGATAAGGCCTCATTAGATAATTTACAGGACGATTTCAGGCAATCGATTGCTTCTGGGGAGGTGGTGAGCAATATGTCTTACTTTTTCTTTTACTGTCTACTATGGTCTTACCGCGTCAATTCGCGCACTCAATCGTGTGTCACTCACTTGCGCTGCTGACCGCGAACTGGCGCGAAGCACTGGCGTTTTGACTTTGCGTTACGTACAACAAAAATTAGCATACTCAGACCATTTTCAGGAGAGGGGTGTTTCATTATGACACAGGCTACATTTTACTCAAGCAACATTAAATAAAATACATTTTTTTTCTCATTTTCTACAATAAATGGTGCTATTTTGGTTAAAAATAAAATATGGTAACCTTTGCTTATATTTAGGATGAACATAATTATTGCTGGACTGCATGGGCCCCCCCTAGCGGCTGGGCCCCAGAAAACGTTCCCCTTTATCCCCCCTTATGGACGGCCCTGCGTCAGGTCACGAAACCTTCACAGGCTGACGGAACGCCTCCTGGTCTGGGCTCAGCATGGCCTGCTCTCACTGAGAGCAGCGCACGTGCCTGGTCACCTGAATGTGGGACCAGACAGACTGTCCAGGAACAATGTTCCAGCAGGGGAATGGTCGCTGCACCCGCAGACGGTCCAGCTGCTGTGGAAAACGTTCGGCAGAGCACAGGTGGACCTATTCGCGTCCCACGAAAACGCTCATTGCCCGGAGTTTTTCTCGAAAAGCAAGGACGCGCTGGCTCATGTTTGGCCCCGCTGCCCCCTATATGCTTTTCCTCCTGTCTCGCTCCTGCCTCAGGTGTTGGAACGAATCAGGGAGAACGGTTGCCCAGTGCTGCTCGTAGCTCCGCTCTGGACAAACCAGACGTGGTTCCCTGCCCTGATGCAGCTGACCAGCACTGCCCCATGGCCTGTACCATTGAGGAGAGACCTCCTCTCTCAGGCGGAGGGCTCGATTTGGCACCCTCGCCCGGAGTTGTGGTCCCTGCACGCATGGGCCATCAACGGGTACTCGCTAGCCTCCCAGAAGGAGTGTTAAACACGATCGCGCAGGCTAGAGCTCCGTCTACCAGGCGGCTCTACTCCTCGAAATGGTCTGTTTTCTCTGCATGGTGTCAAGCCCAGAGCTTTTCACCTGTGGAATGCGGGGTTTCGGAAGTGCTTCCTTCCTTCAAGAGCTACTGGATAAGGGCAGGACCCCATCCACTCTCTAAATTTTATGTGGCGGCCATAGCAACGTTTGCAAAACCGGTGTCTGGCCAGTCGCTGGGGAAAAACGACTTAGTCGTGCGTTTCATTAGGGGAGCTCGGAGGCTGAACCCTCCCAGGCCCCCTTCAGTCCCGCCGTTCGAGCCAATACAGCTGGTGGACATGAAACACCTGTCGTTCAAAACAGTGTTTCTCATGGCTCTCGCTTCAGTGAAGCGCATAGGGGACTTGCAGGCGCTTTCAGTAAGCGCGTCGTGTATGGAGTTTGGGCCTAATGACTCGAAGGTCATTCTCAAACCTAGGCACGGGTATGTCCCGAAATCCCTCAATACACCGTTTAGGGCCCAGGTAATTTCCCTGTCCGCCCTTCCGGTTCTCAGTGAGGAGGAGGACGCGAGTCTCCTTTGCCCCGTCAGGGCATTGAGAGCTTATGTGTCACGCTCGTCTGTTTTCAGACAGACGGAGCAGCTTTTCGTTTTGTTTGGCGGGCGTTCCAAGGGACTCGCCGCCTCAAAACAGAGCCTATCCAGATAGATAGTGGATGCCATTGCGCTCGCTTACTCTGCAAAGGGCCTACAGTGCCCCTTGGGTGTCAGAGCACACTCCACGAGAGGCGTGGCCTCTTCGTGGGCTTGGTCGAGCGGGGTTTCCCTGCAAGATATCTGTACAGCCGCGGGCTGGGCCTCGCCGTCTACATTTATAAAATACTATAACCTGGAGGTACCCGCCTTACAAGCTAAGCTTTTGGCGGTCTAAAATTCAGTGCTATCTGCCCCGCTGTGCGGCCCAGATGCTGAGTTTACTGCAGCCCCATGAGTGTTGACACACGTATGGCCACCCAGATCAGGCTGAAAGCTTTCACCCTGGCTGCGCGTTTTATTGTCATATGATAGCCCCGCTGGGTGCTTTTTTATAGGGAATGACGCTTCCAGCCTCTCTTCCTCCACTCTATGTGAGTTTATGGTGATTATGCACTACATGAGCCCTGGGCTTCGGCCCTTGGGACTTTGGTGTTGGATCCCTGTACGCACGGCGTGTTGCATTGTGTTCCCCTAGCGTAAAGCTATTACGCAGTACGAGAGATACTCTCGTAAGAGAACGTACTCGGTTACTAACGTAACCTCGGTTCTCTCTAGAGAGGGAACGAGTACTGCGTATCTTGCCGTGCTTGGAATACGCTCTGGTTCGCTTCAGCAATAAAAAACAGCTTGTACCAGCCTAACGAGCATATTTATAGGGTGAGACCACGCCCTTTCTGGCGGGACGTGACGATATGGGCGCGAATTGCCCCCATTGGTCATTACGTCACGCAGAGTCTCTCTCGATAGGCTGCTGCATTTGCCGCAAGAGCAACCAATAGGCGCGGGAGCTGTTTCGCCTATGTCTGCTTGCTGCTGCAAAGCGTTTTACATTAATAAAAAATTAAGGATAATTTTTGGCTTCAATATCTCGTGGAAAAGAGTTTTTCCCCTAGCGTAAAGCTATTACGCAGTACTCGTTCCCTCTCTAGAGAGAACCGAGGTTACGTTAGTAACCGAGTACGTTTTATGAGTCACCACATTCAAGGGCAGTGAAGCCTCCATCATGACCGCAGCCACAAAATACAGCTTTTTAAATACAAGGTTGAGAGTACATCTACACCTAATTATCTGGGTGTTACGCCTGGTTTAGCTAATAGATCATTTACAGTTGAGCGTCATCATTACCAAAGCAGCCTTTTTTCGTTCAGTCTGCTTTCATAATACATCCCAGATCTCATGCTAATGAAGCATTGCTCAGGGTGGGATGATTGAGTGGATGCTTGAGCCACAACGCAAAACCCACTGCAGAAAGTATTCATCCAGGAGGAGCTGCTGTTGTTTTGGGTGCTATGTTGTAATGAGCTTGTGTACTCTCTCATTCTGTGGGACGATCACAGGCTCCTCGACGTGGCCGCCGCAAATCTTTCAATTAATCAGTTCACAATGATTTAATCGAATTACACCGCTGGGTTTGATCTCCACGTACGCTTCCTCCTCTGGCGCAAAGCTTTCCAGAAGGTTCCACCCTCCCCTTCCCGCCCTGGCGCAGGTCGTAGAGAGTGTCAGACCCCCCTGTGTGAGGCTGCCTGCCACTGCGGCACCCCCGCTGACTACGGAGGGTGGATTAATTGGATTTTACAAAATGTGATGCTTTGATATTTACTGTACGATCCCATTGCATTTCTTGCAACCACAAGAAATTGCTTTTTGGAACAGCAATAATGATAAAAAAAAAGTGTGTCGGACTGAAATAGATGCAGTTCCCTCTTTTATCCTGCATCAGAGCTCATTTATTAGGAGCCTAATGGAGGAGTCAGAGACGCGAAAGAGCTTAGCATTTCTTAAACATGGAAGTTCGAAAAAGGGCTCACACGTGTCCCATATTGTGTTTTATTATTGCTAGTAAAGAAACGGAATGGTTTTCAAGGATACAGTCACCGGAGAGCCATCGCTCACAGTAGTTTTAGGCTCACAGATTGAATACTCAATGCGTGTTTTTTTTTTATGGGCACGTCCTGCAGACTTTTATAAAGTAAACTTCATTAGTTTTATTTTTTTGTTCACTAAACTGTCATAAAAAAAGGCATTTCTGTCACTCAAATCACCATTGTGATGTATTTTTTAAATAAAATGGCCAGATCCTTTTTGTCTTTCTAAGGTTCATTTAGAGCATTTTTTTATATATATTAAATACAATTAAATGTTTTTTATTATAATGATATTAAAAATCAAAGTAATGGACATTAGCTGTATTTCAAATGCTTTTTTTCCAATTCAACTTTTTACTTGAATTGTTATGCTGAAAATATTTGTTATTACCAATTCTGTATTAAAAATGGACTTATAGACACTTTTCACATTTCCGGGATTCTCAGAAGCAGAAATTATCGGCAGCAAATCAAATGTTTGCATTTGCTTTTGCTCCAATAGCAAAAGAAAAAAAAAATCTGAAATAGCATCAAGAAAACCAAAATGTATCAGCCATTTTATTAGGTTGTTCTGAGAGTCTGATAACACGCACAATGGAATCACATCGACATATCCGAGACATGTAATTGCATTTATTGTGTATAACTCGCATCAATATGATTTGTTGTCGTTTGCAGCAAGTAGGCAGTGCCTTAATGTGATTGAGTAGCGATGGGGAGGTTGTTGTGTATTTCACTAACATCATTACAGTCTTCAGACTAACCTTGAGCTTGCTGGCCTTTGCATCTTCGAATGTGGGCTGGAAATAAAAATTATTCTATTTTACTGCAGTACAGCACTATGTCCCTGCTTTGATCCATCTGTCACTTATGACCCCGACTATCAGTCACCTCTCTCATCCCCTCCCGCACCCGCCCACTGGGTACTGCTGGATCCCGTCTACACTTGCCATCTGGCTCTTTATGAGATGTGCCGGACTTACTGTGACTCTTAATGAATATATTTAGAAGGAATGGTTTTCCTGCTATCAGAAGGTTATGTTGTCATTCAGCTTTGGTTGTTTAGATCATTAATTTGCTAAGATTTGAGATAATTCATTTGCTCAATAATAATACATTGTGGTGGCAACACTGTTGAAGATGTATGTTTACATCACTCTCTCAAAAACTTCATTATGATTTGTGACAAACGCAGCATTCTGCAGTGAAATATATTTGTATAATGACTGTTAATTGTTATAATTATAATAACTATTATTATTATTATTATACAGTTTATCAGTCATTCAAATTACAGCAATACTGCTAATAATAATAGTGATAATAATCACATCAATAATAAATATATGTATTATTATGGAAAAAAAAATATTGAAAAAAAAAACAATAAAAACATTTGATCATTTTTAATGTCAAATGTCAATTTACACAACCCGGAAAGGACTGCGTAATTAAAGCGATAAAGTACTGTAAGTATAAGGGAACAATATCTAACTCTTGTTTCATTAGTGGTGCTTGTTACCCTCTTGTTTCATGTATTTACAGGGTAAGTACAATAAAAATAAATACACAATCTTATATCATTAACTCGGAAACCTCGGAAAACTATTTGAAAAACAACTTAATTCAGAACACTTATAATGCAAGCTCATGTGTTCCTAAAAGGTGGAGCATCAAACAGCACATACTGCAATAACTGTAGTACTCCATACGACCCCAATGGATGGATCAATGTCTTATGAAGGGAAATAAGTGTTTGTAAGAAAAATTACAATATTTTAAACTTTTTAAACTGTAGACTATCTCTTCAGACTAACTGTAATAAGTTGTTTTTCAAATAAAGGTTTCTGAGTCAGTGATATTATATTGTGTATGTATTTTTCTTGTACTTACCTTGTAACTACATGGAACAAGAGGGTAACTAACACCACTTTAATTTACGGCCCGCAATGTCACACTTACCCTGTATCTACATAAAACAAGAGGGTAACAAGCACCACTTAACCTGTAACTACATGGAACAAAAGAATATTTCCCAGTATTTAAAAAAAATTGCAATAGTTTTAGCTTTACTTTTCCCTTGTAACATGTAAGCCCAAACTTAAACATCTGCTCTTTTGCTATAAAAACAAACAAATAAAAAAACAACTGTTCAAATACCGGTACATAGATATGTACCCTGTAATTTGTAAAAAGCCTATACACAATATGTATTGGTACACCATTATTACAAAAAGGTACGCAGTGTATATTCTCGCTAATGTAAGATTGTTGTATCATAATAGTAGAATAAGTACCCCATAGTTATATAATACTTACAGTATAAATCATTGTTTAGTTCTCCTGGTTGTTACCCTTTTATTCCCCAAACTTTACATATTGTTCCCTTATACTTACATGTAAGTACTTTATAGGTACACTATAATTACCAAAAATTACACTGTAAATTCGTCTTAATTACGCAGTACTTTCTGGGCTGTAATCTAAAGCGTTACCAGAAAAAAAATAACATTTATTTTGAGATTTGTGAAAGACTACATGCGCCATCTTAAAATATTAATAGTGAGTGTTATGTTGCCAGTGTTTACGGGTTTTTTGGGACAGCTGAATCTGAAATTTTTTTGCAATTCTGTTTGGTGACGCTGGAGCCACAGAAAATCTGCATCAAAACAAATTCACGCTCACTGAGTGCAACACGAAATTTCGATTTGACAAGCAACTACTTAAGCATGAAAAACCATTGCTTTGTGCCATTAAATCATTTCACTGTGAATGAAGGGCTCCATTGGGATCCATTGTTTCATTTTAACTTCTTGTTGTGGTGAAAATTTGCATTAAGTGAGGGCATTACAATGCTTATGCCTTCAGTTCAGCTGCCAGGATGGAGGAAGACATAACTCACGACATGTTCTGTGTGGGTCTCCATCACAGCTATAAATATTCAGTGTGGGGGCTTGCATTGTGCCAGTGCAGCTGCATAACTATTCCTAACTATTGTTACTCTCACATACTTACTACTAACCATTAGCCTGTCACGATCTCTTATTCCGATTGGCCAACAGAAGGAACGGGCTCTGACTCTTGCACCCTTCCTTGTGATCGGATTAGTCATATCAGCCCAGGTCCTGATAAAGACCTGACGATCAACAGTGGAGATGTGGCATCTTGTCCAGATGGAGCCGTGGCTGTTTTTGTGTTTGTCGGAATGAAATCTTGGCTGGAGTGGCGTCTGACTCAAAGCAGATGGGTGGCGGCAGACTCCTCTGTGAGGTAGCAGCTCTCTTGATGAGATACTGAGCTCTGGTGGCATGATCCATCCATTATTGAACTGCTCTGTCAGCTTATGTAGAAGAGCTAGATGCCCAGTGCAGACAAACACTCGATTAATCACTGGGGCTTTTAAAGAAACAGCTTACCATGAAATGAAAATCCGGTTATCATTTACTCACCTTCATGCTTTTCCAAACCTGTATGGCTATCATTTTTCTGTGAAACACAAAAGGAGACATTTTGAAGAATTGTATTAGTCACTCTTTACTGTTTACAAAGGCTTTCAACTTTCAAAAAGGAATAGAAATAATCATAAGTGTATCCAACTTGACTTGTGCCCTATTTTAAGTGTTCTGAAAGCACACGATACATTTGTGTCAGACATTTTGACTTAAGAAATTAATAAGTTGTCATTTATCGAAAATATTCATTGAAAATTTGTTGGAAATGTGAAGGTATAATCATTCGTTTGAATCAGATCTTTTCAATGAATCAGTTGATCTGGTTCACAGAATCCGTCTGCATGATTTTTTCATGGATTGGTCCAATTCGTAAAAAAAAAATCATTATTTTGAGCTGGATCTTTTCAATGAATCAACTGATCTGGTTCACTGATTTGGTCTCGGTAAGTTGTTCATGAATTGGTCCAATTCGTGAACAATTCATTCTGAGTTGGATCTTTTTTTTTTCAATGAATCAACTGATCTGTTTCACAGAATCAGTCTCTACAAGTTGTTTATGTATTTGTCCAATTTGTGAACAAATCATTCTTTTCATTTGGATCTTTTCAACGAATCAATCAAATGATCTGTTTCACAAAATCAGTCTGAATTATTTGTTCATGAATTGGTCCAGTTCGTGAATGGATTATTCCTTTTGAGTTGGATCTTTTCAATTAATCAATATATCTTGTTCATGGAATATGTCGGAATATTTGTTCATGGATTAGTCCTATTCTCAAAGTTAACTCATTGACTCAAAGCAGTTCTCGGGTTAACAGCTCCCACTTCTATGGAGTTGTATGGACCACTTTTACGATACTTTGATGGTGATTTTGGTGAAGCTTTGAACACAATTAGATTGAGAAAATTATTGGATGAACACTCCATTCAAAACATGTGTGCTTTTGAATTTTCCCTTTTTGAATACAATTTTAACAGATGCTTTTCTCCTTCATTTCCCTGCAGCGGAGCCTCTCCCTCTGATGGACCTGTGTCGACGTGCGGCACGACTGGCTCTGGGACGAGAACGTCTACAGGAGATCGAGACGTTGCCTTTGCCCCAGTCTCTGAAGAATTACCTCCAGTACCAGTGAGAGCACAGGCTCTCACGTAGAAACACACACGGACACCGAGAGGAAGCCTGAGGCGGGAATATAGCGCCACCATCAGGCCGCAGAGGGAAATGTTTACATTGTGGCTCACTGGTGGAATCTTAAGTTAGTTTTTATTTTATTTTGTATCTGTTTTTGTTTAGTTTTCATTTTCCTCTTTATGAGTTGTTTAAATTATTGATGGCTTTGGAAGAAGCAGCTCAACAGACCTGCAGCGCCTCCAGGTGTACGTCTCGCCCTGGAGAATACGACAGGAAGCAGCGTTTCAGAAAGCACATTAACCTTGGGATGCCTTTGAAAGCCCACAGTAATAACCGTTCCTCTTTCCCTGGGTGCAAAGCCTGCAGAGCACAGTCAACGGACACAGGAGACCGAGGCGGCTGAAGGTCGGGCTCAGCCGCCTCCCGAGTCAAAATCCGCCAAACGGGAGCCTAGAGGAAGAAACAAGCCCTGGAAGGTGGTAAGCAGGTGCCAGTACTTGCGCACAAGACCACCAGGGGACAGTATGACTGACAGCAGCCATCCCCCCCCCACCCTTTTTCCTGGGATGGAAGTGTATTCCCGAGGACATACTCATGCGTACGCACATATACGACCAACAATCATATACAGATTTCACTTCTTCTTTTTTTTTTCTCTGTGGGCTTGAGTCATTTTTCTATCTGCTTTTATTGTCAGTGTGAGAATTTCAGTTGATGATGATTTTATCAAGATGTTTGGCTATCTTTAAATTTATTTATCAGGTTCTAGTTCCTTTTTAATTGAAATGAGGATGTGCGAGCACATAGATATTGAACACTATCATACACTCGTCACATATGGCTTTCTATTTTAAACTGGAATGCTGCTTTTATTATTATTAATATTATTATTATCATGATTATTATTCTGTCTGAATGCTCAGATGAAAGTCTGTTTTTTTCAGAGGCACACAGTGGAATGTAAAGATCTTGCTAGCGTTAGCATATTTGAAATGTGAATAAAAGCCAAGTGAATGAGAAGGATGTCATTGATAATTTTTTATTCTGAGACAGAATATGTCCGGATGAGTGTTTCAACCTTCTTATTGAATAAAAATATGTGTGTTTTTCAGCACAGAAGGGCCTATTTACATAATACCACTTCTTTTTCTAACGTTCCACTGAGAGTTACCTCGTTTCCCACTCACTCTCTCTCTCTCTCTCTCTCTCTCTCTCTCTCTCTCTCTCTCTGTCTCTCCTGTCTCTCCTGTCTGACTCCCACTCTATCATAGTCTGAGGCTGATCTAAAGTATTATCTAACCTAAATATGTGAAGAATTGGATCACTCTTCTCAAGTTCATGAGAGTTTTTTAACCAGCCACTAACCGCAGGTGCTTCAGTAATCCAAACCTCTCTTGTGTTCTTAATCACTCAGTTATTCACCTAAAGAAAAAAAAACATAACTTTTTTAAGCGAATAAAATTACAGGAAATGCTGTCTAATCAATTTATTGACATATCAGTTTTTGCAAAAATAAGGATAATTAAAATATGCTGTTGGACAATGATTGAATAGACATAAAGTGCCTGTAGGGCTCAGTATTTAACCTGGCCTAAGGCAAAATAGTCAAATTCAAGTGAAGTAGCAGAACTGTAAGAATGTGACTTTTATTATAATATGTTCTGCGTACACTATTTGCTAATGTTTTTTTTTGTTTGTTTTTTTTAGTTACATAACTAATATACTCTACTGTTCAAAAGTTTGGGGTCAGTTTCAATATTACTGTTTTTACTGTATTTTTTGCCTTGGTGCACATAGGAGACTTATTTCAAAAAACATTTTTAAAATATCACCGACCCCAAAGGTTTGAAGTAGTGGTAGTATTGTTTAATATAATGATGTCATTTTATATATTTTTATAATGGGTGTTAAATGTTTTAAATGGGTAACAAAATACATCAGTAATCCAGCTTGGATCAAATCTTAAAGCTGCAGTTTTTCCTCATAGTTTTGAACACTGGCTGGTTATGTATTTTTTCAAATATGTATTTTGGATCATTTTTAACCCAAAAAAAGCTACGGACTGCAGCTTTAAGTGCAAATGTTGAAGAGAAACTCCATACTGTCTCTGCACTTCTTCCATTAACGTCAACAAACTTTAAGTGGATTTTTTAGGTAAAGGAAAATACTGATCTTTGCTTCAAATAGTGTGATAGGGCTGTTTGGATAATATTGCCCTGTTTTAGTGTATCTGGACATGTTAGGACTGTCCTATTGGAAATCAATGTAAGACTGCAAGACACTGTCCTTCTGCGCACTTTTTTTTTCTTGGCTTCTCTCTTTCACGTTAGGAATCAGCTCAAATGTAATTGAATATCACAGATCCGAGAGCACAGGTACAAAGACGGGACCCTGATCAAAGCATTGAGATGGAGAACAAGGCACTATGGTTCAAGCCAGGACATTGATCCTCCCTATCCTCTGTTTCCCCCCCAATCTGGTCTTAAATCTCTGACAAACATGTTTAACCAAAGGGAACAGACTGTTCCCGTGTCTTCCAGCCTTGAGAGAATGGCTGAAGTGTCTGTGTTTGTGTACAAATGCTTACGAAACACCTTGGGAATCACTGATTGTTTATGTTTTAAGTCCTTCATTATTAGCAGGCGATTGTTGAGCTCTTGGAAATGAGAATTGTCCTGACTTCCTCCCAGTGTGATTCTCCATATGCTGTGTAGACATGGGCCAGTGGCTATTTCCTTAACTTACCGGGGTGTAAATAGGAGGGCGAGAGCTCATCCACCACTGAGAGGCCATGGGAGATGGGTGTAAAAAAAAAAGAAAAAAGCGAGACTTCCTTGATTTGCTTCCTTCCCTGTGGGCGTGTGGCTGTTGTGTGTGTGAGAGAGAACGAGGGTATAAATAGGGAGCCGGTGGCAGTGATGGTCTGGGGAAAAGATCTTTGTGTCCTAAACGACCTCAGCTTCCACATGCAGGTGCATCCTGGCCTGCGCTGGTCACAACATCACTGAGGGTACAAGTAAACAGTGCCGGTAAATCTGTTCTGCTGAGAAAACACTGGAGAGATGGCACCTTTTGTTGCGGTGTTCTCGCTGCAGATTTCCCGTTCATGTGCCAGAACTCAGACTTCTATTCTATTTAAAAAAGGAAGTCCAGGAGAACAGATTGTTTCTTTGAGGGACAGCCTGGTTGGAAAGTAAATGTGTAAAAGCTTAAATTAATGAATGAATAAATGAATTGTGGTGATTTACAATCAAGCAAAGGATAATGAAAGGTTTCATTTATGCTACATTCCTTTTCTTGTATTTATTTAATGCTCTGTTGCTTAGGTTTATGTCACATGCTCATCTTACCCCACACTCACCATTTTGGGAATAATGCTTCTTGAGGTCAGGCTTTGTTATGAAAGCACCATTTAAACAGTAACATTTGAATTTTCTCCTTCTTGACATTCACTTTTTTGGAAACATTTTAAGTTCACCACAGATTGAATGAAATGATTGCTGCTTCTTGAAAATGCTGTCACGTGCTTTTTTTCTTTTTTTTTTTTTTTTGTCTGCTCGTTTAAAAACCAGGGGTTGCACATTTTACAGTCCTCCCCTATTTGAAAATACTTTACTGTTTTGCTCTGCAACATAAATTACACTTGAATACAGTAAATTACACAAAAATACAGTAAAAACTGAAATATTATGAAATATTATTACAATTTAAGAAAACTGTTTTCTATTGGAATATATATTCAAATGTAATTTATCCCTGTGATGGTAAAGCTGAATTTTCAGCATCATTACTCCAGTCTTCAGTGTCACATGATCCTTCAGAAATATTTCTAATAGGCTGATTTGCGGCTCAAATAACATTTCTTCTTACCAACAATGTTGAAAAACAGTCGTGCTGCTTAATATTTTTGTAAAAACCATAATACCTGTTTTTCAGGATTCTTTGATAAATAGAAAGTCATACGAAGAGAATTGATTTAAAACATACACCTTTAACATTATGAATGTCCTTACTCCTGAATGAAAGTATTCATTTCACCAAAAAAAAAAAAAAAACTTACCTTACCTTACCTGACCCTGACCCTACAGATGCAATTAAGAAAGTGTCTTCAAGTAGTGTTAACCATAGACCTTATTTTACTCATAAGTCCAAAACCATTGCTCTAAAAACCCATTAGAAATACCCGTAGTGAATTGCTCTTCCAGGTTGGCCTACAAACGGACTTTTAATGACTGAACAGCTCTGTAATGTTATGCTAACATTGCAAATTCTGTTCGTCAGGGTGATTACAGCGCCAGCTTCCAATAGGCTGAGGGGATTTGGGGTATTTGGACTCATGCATGGCCCAATATTGAACAGGTGATTGTAAGGATTTGATTGAAAATGAGCCTGTGTGGTTTTCTCTCCAGCTTAAGAGAAAACCACACAGGGAGTGTACAGAGAGATGAAACAGATTAGCGCGAGTCAACATACTCTCTTCCTCCTTCACTCCCCTTCATTTTCTCTCCTCTCACGCTCGGTTTTCCGAGCCAGCCTGTATAAATAGCATGCGATCCATCTATTATGTCTGTGCGTCTCCACTCTCCCTGGATCCTGTTTAGCTTCTCAGCTCTCCTTGAGAGCCCTGTTGAAAAAGCAGCATTAAAGAGTTGAAGCGCCCAATTTTCCCATATAGCATAGTCTGATTTAATGTTGTGCTTCCAGGAACATTCTAGAAGACTCGGTGCAAGCCTAAAAAAACATCACAAACTTGGGTCAACCTGAGCCACGTAGGTTGTTTAGGGCCATGATAGCCAAGACTGGAACATGTAAATAGTATAATATAAAAAATATGGAAATATTAGGAAAAAACTAATTATTAAATGTATGTGTGTTTATCATTATTATTATTATTTACTTAGGCTACATAAAGTAGTAGATTAAGTAGTTGCGCATGCTTTCTTAGTAAGATTTAACAAGAAACAAAGCTCAGATTCATTCTTTAGTGACCAGCCACTAAGAGCCCTGCCACCTTCCAACAAATGAATAAATGAGCTAATAAAAATAATTAAAAGAAAAACAAAGGAAATAGTGGTCGTCATGGCCATGGCATGATCGCCAACATAAAAATGAGAGTGACAGGTAAGGGTGTCTAGTGGCTTTCTGACATATGCAATATAGCACATGGACAACTTGGGAGGGTTGGAGATGAAATCCCATGATCCATCTATACCTCCTTTCACTTTATGAAATCTGATAGATTAAAAGCGTCTGGCCACTATATAAATAAATAAGGCATAATCTTCCATGCGACCTCACCAAATAGTTCCATATTAAACATTACAGGTTAGCATGGATTTGGTTTAATGATGTTTGCCATTTTCTAATGAGTGCTAATATTACACTTGCCCATGTGTCACCATTTATTATTACAGCACCAGATTGGACCTCAGAGTTAAATAATTGGAAAATTATTCATATTAAGCATGTGCAGCAGATTCAATTTGCCGTGTTCTCCGAGATTCAAGTGAATTAGGGATTGTGCTTTGATATGACTTGCTTGCTGCTCAATTTCTTTTTCCTACAAACCTTTCCCCAAATGATTCCATGCAGATGCAGGAAAAAGTGAAGCCCTCTTGATTTGAAAAGCGCAAAGCAGGCCCTTGGGTTCATCTGTGTCTGCGCTGGTGCTGCTCAAATTAGGTTAATTAGCTCTCACAGCCAGGAGAAATTCTTAATGAGGTCTAACATACCATACATCCTGAGTAAGTGCACACAAAAAGCAATCAAAAACTGTTTTAAGCCCAAAGTATACTTTATAGTTTTTAAGCGTACATGATGGTCCACGTACATATAGTGCGCGTGATGCAAATTCCGTCACTGGTACACTCGTACTGTGTGTGCGCCGCCTGATTTTGTTTTGTTACTTAGTACGTCGCACGTGCACATTGAATTTATTTTGCACTTATCAGTTGTTCCACAAGGTGGCAACACTGCCCCAGGCCGTTGTTTCACAGTAAAAATGAATTTAAAGAGACGGAATAAAGACAACAACAACAACAAAATACAGAAGACCGCAACAACAACATACGTCCACATTGACAAGCACTTGTGTGAGGAGGGGGTAATGTGATTGCAACAACTTTAGTTTAGAAAATACAAAGATATTTTTATCGGTCATAACTTCTGTAAGAAAATAGCACAAACACTGGTCAATAATGAAACTTCCTAGAGCGCATGTGTCGACCGTCTGCATTCACACATGCTATGAAATGGATTATACTTTGAAAGGTTAAGACTGTACCCATGCACTAGTGTACACATAAAAAACAATGTATACTTTGGGCTTTAGGCCCAGGCAGCAACATAGTTTTGGCCCAGATGGATGTGGGCCACACTGGCTATTTTTAACCGTTTTTGCGGTTAAAAATTACGTTTCACTCCAGGGCAGTGAATATGCTTCAGGCCTACTGTTATAATATGCTGTTGATATGAATCAAACAACAAAAGAAAAATAGAAAATCACACTGCTCTTGATTGAATAACTTCAGTAGTTTTAATAAGAATAGATTTTTACTTGAATGCTAATGCTCTGGCGAGGAGATAAACTTGGCTGACTGTCACAGACATAAGGCCATGTTATTAGATGCATACTGCCCTAACGAATAGCTAATTTTGAGTAAATAGATCTTTATTAATTCATGCGCATCTATACTCTCGATTTCTTCATGGTAAAATAGCAACGAGGCACAAAGTAAATAGGTTATGTTATAGTATACAAAAACCAGCAATTGTAACGTGTGAGCATGCAAAATAAATCCTGTGCGCACGCAATAGTGAGCCCGTAAAAAGTTTCTCATGCGCACTCGAAAGTCTGTGTGTGTATAGGCTATATATATATATATATATATATATATATATAGTCATATGCATATGGTCTACAGAGCCCTTTATATATATATATACTCTAAAAAATGCTGGGTTGTTTAAAACTAATTTTGGGTAAAATATGGAGAAACCCAAACTTTGGGTTAAAATGTCATTTAAAATGTTAACCCAATTACTGGGTTTGTCAATATTTGATCCAAATTTGGGTTGAAATAACCCAGCATTTTTTAGAGTGTATATATGCACAACACAAGTCCCTTTATATATATGCACAACACAAGTCCCTTTTAAGGGCTCTGTAGACCATATGCAGTATTATAACTACAGATAATGTATATCTTAACACTTTAATGAAAACATTATTTTGTAGAGCAAGGCATGGAGAATCTGGTGGCTCGTTGTATGAAGAGGTGGACGGCGACGCTGGAATGGTGGTAAACGTTAATAGAGTAATAAATTGTGAGCTGTAAACGACTGGCAGGACCCTGGAGGCTGAGACAATGTGACAGATTGGACTTTGGTCAGGAGTGTAGCAGGACTGGCATGTTGCAAACACGTGACATCACAAGCCCTATGTGATATACCACTTTCTTCTTCATCATGGATTAATGTGCAAGAGCTATGCTTTACCATTACATGTCATCATTATCATGCATTACACACCGCCATTAGCACAATTGCCTTTCTTCCAATATTGATCAATAATATGATCCAGTTCTGACTCATGTCACGTGGATTGCTGCATGTGATGAGCTGTTTGCTTTGTCACTCAATTTCTCTCTCAGCCCCAATTTATATTGTCCTGTACTGTAAAGCATGTGTATATAATGTGGTATATCCGTGGCATCTTAAAAAAAAAAAAAAAAAAATAAATAACAAGCCGAAAACTAAAGCCTGCCTAATAATCTTTATCTTTTAGTTGCATCCATCAAGTTTTCAACAAAAAGGAAATAAGATTATTTTTTTTTTTTGCAATGCATTTAATTCACTGCATTGTGAAATTAATATGGACTGCAATTTCCAGCCAAAATAACTATATGATGACATATATCAGCATTATATAAAATATAAATATAACATTTTTCATATTGTAACAGCCTATTGACGTCTTAATACATCTAGCGTGCTACACACCAAGTTAATCACTATAATATTTAAGCTCTGTGGGACTAAAGGGTTGTGCTTTGTGCCCAAGTTTTTAAAAGTGGTTTAAAAGTTTCTTGTTAATAGGCTATTTGGAGTCCTCTAGAGGCATACAAGAGTCAACACATCCTCTTTTAACTGCGTATTTACAACTAAGTAGAAGGCTGCCCTCTTCCAGCTGAATTTAGTCATTACAAGTAATGTCATATATAATTCAATCACATGATATATACTTTTATATACACTTTTATATAGATTTATCTTTTCTTCTCTTCTCTGCCAGTGTGTTTTGTGTTCCCAGTCTCTTTTGCCATTGTTTTGTTAAGTTTGGGATCCCTGTTTTTTTCTTTTGCTTATGGTTTTCTCTTCTGCCCAGTTGTGTTGCGGTTGCTTGTTTGCCCCCCAGAACTCACCTGTCTTGGACATCTCTCCTGGTTTTGACCATCTGATCTGGTTCTGGTTTTGGAGTCTGGATTCCCACTCAAACACTGCTTGCTGTTCTGATTATCAGCCTGATTTTGAACATGAGCTTGGATTTCTCTGATACTGTCTGCCTCTTGTTTGATCTATCTGTTCATCTGACCTCGACTCTCACCTCATGACTGGATATTATTTGCTGATGGACTAATCTGGATTTCTATTCCAGCCTGTTTGACTTTCCCTCTGCCTATTGCCCATAGTTGGTTCGGAGCATGAACCGTATTCCATCTGATTATATTGTGAATTAAAAATTAATCCACCTGGTCTAAAGTATCAAGTCAGTATCAGCTGGCTTTCCCTTTTTTCTTGTAACAGTTGCCACTATTCAGACATCTAATAAACCAAGTGAATACTGGTTTACAAAGACGCACCTGCAAGGAAAATCCAACCATTGGTATGTTCTCTTATGTGGTATGGCTTCTGTATCAATGTCTGTTTATATGACACTTTAAAAATATTTAGGCTAAATGAACTACAATTATCTGAGCATGTTAGCAATTATGATACAATGCTGGTGTGAAATGTGTGAAATAATAAAGACCTTTTTAAAAATGTTTTTTTTTTAAAGATGCTCACCAAGGCTGCCTTTATTGGATCAAAAATACTGTAAAAACAGTGCTTGAAATATTATTCAAATAAAAAAATCTATGTTATCTGTTTTAATGTATTTTAAAATCTAATGCATTCATCGGATGGCAAAGCTGAAATTTCAGCTGCCATTACTCCAGTCTTAAGTTTCATACCATTCAAGTAGGTATCTTAATGACAAATTGATAGTGCACAGTCGAGGAGAGTTCAATTTTCACACTCATTTAGTCCACAGCTATTCAGGTTATGTGATTGTGACAGGTAACAATCCCCTATACCATTATGTGTCTGCTTCTTCTATTTTTTTTTTTTTTTAGCTGTGCTAGTATGTCTGAGGTCCAGAAGGAAGTTCTCACAGGGATTCAGTCTGAGCTGGCAGAGCTGAAATCCACTGCGAGTTCTCTGAAGAACAGACTGCAGGTCACCGAGGAACAACTGCAACAGCTCAGGAAAAACAGTAACATATTCCTGCCTGTTCTTATCCTATACTTGTAAAACACTAAACAGTTTAAATATAAGTAAAAATCAGAGGAAACTCTCATTTAGATAGCCTCTCCCTGGCCATGAAATGCCCACAGAACATACATGGATCCATAAAGGGTGATCCAAAATTGTTTTATAGTGGTGCGGTTTCTCCATATATGATTTCGAAATAAAATAAAAACTATTCTAAGTTCCAAACTAAATCAACCATCTCTAAGATGATTCACAACTGTACTAAATTAAATTTTCAGTCCATTAGTAGTGCTCACACCTTAAGAAGCATTCAGTCCTGCTGTAGAGATAAGTGAAATGGTAAATGGTAAAATGGTTATGGGTATTATTATACAGTTTATGTTATTAGTACGGAGCCCCTAAAGGGACCATTGCAAAAAAAAAAAAAAAAAAAGACGTGCGCACGCAATAGGTTTCACGCACGCGCTAGTCTTTATTTTTTATTTTTTTGCAAAGGTCCCTTTAGGGGCTCCGTAGATTAGTGTGTTTGAATTTTTTTTTTTTTTTTTTTTTTTTTTTTTAAACATGATCTGATTCACACAGATTATAAAGTGGCATTTGGTGCTTGGATCAACAGGTGACTTTGGACCCTTCAACACTCCAGTCACACTGGCTTACGATAATGTCTATGTGAATGAAGGAGGAGCTTACAACCCAACCACTGGTATGTATTCTTATAACCTACATCAAGGTTTTATAATCACACTGGAAACTACATTTTGTCAAAATGAGCAGTGTAATTATTTAAAAGATCACTGTTTATTGAACTGTTACAGGTATCTTCACAGCACCTGTAAAAGGGGCCTATTTCTTCACTTTCTCTGGACATAACCGCTCATCTAAAGTTCTGAATCTAGGACTCTTTAAAAATGGAGAAGAGATGGTAACTGCTTTCAATCATCCTCTAGGTGAATCAACCGCTAATTCAATCTCTTTGATTTTAGAGAAAGGAGATTGTGTCTGTGTGCGTCTCCGGGAGACTTCATGGGTCTTTGATAATTACAGCCACCACAATTCATTTGTTGGCCGTTTACTTTTTCCTCTTTGACAATCTTACTAAATTCGTGAAGCTTCAAGTCAAAATGAACATTTCTTTTTCAAGACTAAAATTTTATTCTGGAATGTTTTCATATGCATAAGAAATATGCTTTTAAGGACAAGATGCAGGGCTGGTGAAAGTTAGTGTGGAAAAACAACAATGGAGGGAACAAGTACTAGAGTGCTGTACGAATATTATATTTAACCCTTATAACTTGAGCAACAAGCTGAGCTAATCAAATTTCATAGTTAACTTTTACCTTGTAACAGAAGAGGGAGATTGCTAAATTGCATTTGAAGAGCCAATTAAATTTGAGAAAAATTATGTAATCATATCTTTGCTCATGTACAAACTGTTGTCATCTTTTTGCTGGTAATTTTTCTCTGATCTGTCAGAGATACTCTCAGCCATGATTAAAGCATTTCATAGGCATTGTCTGGAGTCTTGTCTGGTAAATGCTGTGCAGCACGCAAGTAGAGATCCTAATGTCCAGTTCCCAAATGATAGTGTCCATAGGGGGTGGGACGCCGTCTGACGAAGCCAATCTGAGGTGTCTGGGGGGCAAACACTTTATATAATTACTTTATATTATATTTATATAAAAATAATATTTTTGATTGGGATCACGTATGGTCTGGAGTAGATAGACATGCCATGTAAATAATTTCCGGTTCCCTGCTTTGGAATCGGGCCAATCTCAGATGTCGGCTGGGACACCACAGAGGCACCAAGATAACCTAAGTAAGGTGCATAGAGGGAATTTTTACCACACACTCTATATCTATAAATTACAGGAACGCCTGTCTGTCTGTGTCTGTCTGTTAATTGCATATCTCTTGAACCGTTAGTCCGATGGATTTTAAACTTGACAGGTCTCTTGCTACGGGCACAGTTTGACATTGTTTGGATTAGAAATGCAAAAGATATATCATTAAATATATCTGTAAAAGAAGCACACATTAAAGTTGTGGTTTAAAATTCATTCAGACAATAGAGAGGGTTGTGGTTTAAAAATAAACATTCTGCCAGCTAAACATTAAGTCAGCTACTTCTGCCAGCTACTTTTCACTTCTGAAGTAAAAAAGTAGCGATTCTTTTTGAGAAATGTAGCGATTCTTTTAAAGGTTGTTATTATACATTTATTACAATGTAAATATACGTTTATTACAATGTAATTATACATTGTTTACAGTGTTATTCTACATGTATTACAATGTAATTATATGTTTATTACAATGTAATTGTACATTTATTACAGTGTTATTATACATTTATTACAATCTAATTATACATTTATTACAATGTAATCATACGCTTATTACAATGTAATTATACATTTATTACAATGTAATTATACATTGTTTACAATGTAATTATACATTGTTTACAGTGTTATTATACATTTATTACAATGTAATTATGTTTATTACAATGTAATTATACATTTATTACAGTGTTATTATACATTTATTACATTATTATTCTTATACATTTGTTACATTATTTTGTTACATTTTTTTTTAAGTAGCGATTCTTTTTTAAAATAGCGATTGTTAAAAGAGTAGCGATTCTTTTCTGAAAAAAATAGCGATTCTTTTTTAAATAGTTGCGATTCTTTTTGAAAAAAGTACCGATTCTTTTCTGAAAAAGTAGCGACTCTTGTTGAAACAAATAGCGATCCTTTTTGAAAAAGTAGCGATTCTTTTTGAAAAAGTAGCGATTCTTTTGGGAAAAAGTAGCGATTCATTTTGAAAATGTAGCGATTCTTTTTGAAAAAATAGCGATTCTTTTTGAAAAAGTTGCGATTCTTTTTGAAAAAATAGCTGTTCTTTTTGAAAAAGTAGCGATTCTTTTTGAAAAAGTAGTGTAAAAAAATTAATTGTAAATTTGTTAGTCTTATTATACATTTATTACAATGTAATCATACATTTGATACAATGTAATTATACAATAGTGTTATACATTTGTTACAATGTAATTATACATTTATTACAGTGTTATTATACATTTGTTACATTATTATTATTATACGTTTGTTACATTATTATTTTGTTACATTCTTTTCTGAAAAAGTAGCGATTCTTTTCTGAAAAAGTAGCGATTCTTTTTGAAAAAGTAGCGATGCTTTTTGAAAAAGTAGCGATTCTTTTTGAAAAAGTAGCGATTCTTTTTGAAAAGTAGCGATTTCTTATGAAAAAGTAGCGATTCTTTTTGAAATAGCGATTCCTTTTTTAAAAAGTAGCGATTCTTTTTGAAAAAAGTAGTATAAAAAATGTAATTATATATTTGTTATAGTCTTATTATACATTTATTACAATGTAATCATACATTTAATACAATGTAATTATATGTTTATTACAATTTAATTATACGTTTATTAAAATGTAACTATACATAGTTTTTCATAGTTCTATTCATAGTTTTTAAACTTATTTTTGAATAAAAGTAGCGATTCTTTTCGAAAATAGTGTAAAATAATGTAATTATACTAGAGGTGGGCATAGATTAATTTTTTAATCTAGATTTAATATTTAATATTGAAATTAATCTAGATTAATCTAGATTAAAATGGCTCATTTGAATTCTCCCGAAGGCATTCAGAATATGTGTGCTACCAAATAATGACTAAAAGTAAGTCTTTGAGAATAGTTCGCCTCGCGTAGGGATGTGCATTTCTGCCAAAAATGCCATTCGACAAACGAAGAGCAAAAGTCGAATATCTTTAAAAAAAAAACCCAAAAAAACCCCGCAATGACAGAAAGGGAGGCCAATTTCATCTTTAGCGATTTGTCATCAAACAAACTGTTTATTAATTGAACAAGTAACATGTTTTCGTCCTTTTTTTTCAACATAGTAGGCTAATTGGAAGAAGAAAAAAAACAATACGCACGACAGTCCGTTTTTCCATCGCCAATGCTCGTTAGATCGTTAGATAATCACACGAATAGTTTACATTGATTGAAACTAATTTGTTTAAAAATGAGGCTATTGCAGTAACAAGGCAGGTTCACATAAAATCATTATGACATATGATGACATTATTTTTTGATCTAACGAGCATTGGCGATGGAAAAACGGACTGTCGTGCGTATTGTTTTTCTTCTTCCAATTAGCCTACTATGATTAAAAAAAGGACGAAAACATGTTACTTGTTCAATTAATAAACATTTTGTTTGATGACAAATCGCTAAAGATGAAATTGGCCTCCCTTTCTGTCATTGCGGGGGTTTTTTTTAAGATATTCGACTTTTGCTCCTCGATTGTCGAATGGCATTTTTTGGCAGAAATGCACATCCCTACGCGAGGCGAACTATTCTCAAAGACTTACTTTTAGTCATTATTTGGTAGCACACATATTCTGAATGCCTTCGGGAGAATCAATATTAATCTAGATTAATCTAGATTAAAAAAATTAATCTATGCCCACCTCTAGTATAATTACATTATTTTACACTATTTTCAAAAAGAATCGCTACCTTTTCAGAAACAGAATCGACTCAAAAGAGTGATTCATTTGTAAATGAGCATCGCTCATGCCCATACAAAGGACACAGCGCGTGTCATGATTAGCCACGCACTTCCTGGTTTTACTTGGACTACATTTCCCATCATACACCTCCCTGGACTGATTACACCAAACACCATACACCTGCACGGCACTGATTGCACACACACCTGCACTTCATTTACACACACATATAAACCACTTCCAAACACCACTTCTCTGCGAAGTATTGCATTGCCCCGGCTTATTATTGTCCTGATCTTTGTTCTCGTCTGCCTGTTTCCTGTGTTACTTACCTCTGCCTGGATACCGACTCCTGTCTACTCGCCGCCTGCCTCGACCATCGCCTGCTGACTATCCCTGGATTTCCTCTGATACTGCTGTTTGCCTCTGATCTTGATCTTTGCCTGTTTGACTCCGCTTTCTAATAAACACGCTGCATTTGGATTACCCAGACTCACGTGATTCATAACAGAATACTTCGCCGCACCGTGATCCAGCAGAGCCATTGATCAACATGAATCTAACAGGTACCATTCAGGACCCGCTGAGAAAACTGTGTATTTATCAGTTTAATCGTATCATTGAGGAGTATGTGGAGGAGTTTCTTTTTTATAGTAATCTTGTTCCTGGCGATGATTCAATGATTAAAGACTGTTTCTGGAGTGGACTAGACCCGGACATTAGAATAAATTTACCAGAGGAAGACCCCAGCTGGACCCTGGCACGGTATATTGACTCTGTCCTGGAGTTTTGTGGATCCCCCTTCACCGTAGGAAAGGTGGAGGAGGATGTTATCATGACCGCACTGCCTGAGAATCTTCTCGTCACTTCAGCCGTCAAGCTAGCCATGGCATCGGTCTATGGGTGTCCAGGACTGATGTCCACCGTGGCACAGCTGCCGCTGATGTCAGTGCGGAGGGCCCAGAAGACCGTCATTCTAGGGTCCCGTCTCCCAGAGCCTGTCCATCCAGAGCCTGTCCATCCAGAGCCTGTCCATCCAGAGCCTGCCCAGCCAGAGCCTGCCCAGCCAGAGCCTGTCCAGCCAGAGCCTGTCCAGCCAGAGCTTCACGTCAGCCATGTCCAGCCAGAGCTTCACGTCAGCCACGTCCAGCCAGAGCTTCACGTCAGCCACGTCCAGCCAGAGCTTCACGTCAGCAACGTCCAGCCAGAGCTTCACGTCAGCCACGTCCAGCCAGAGCTTCACGTCAGCCACGTCCAGCCAGAGCTTCACGTCAGCCACGTCCAGCCAGGGACCGTCCAGCCAGAGACCGTCCAGCCAGAGACCGTCCATGCTTCTCTGGAAGACACTGTGCTCATTGTGGGGTCCATGGCTGTTTTGTGTGTATGGGCAGCACACACATCCGATACAGCTCATGAACCCAGCACCAAGCCCTCTTCGCCGCTGGTTCCGTCCAGCACCAAGGCCTCTTCGCCGCTGGTTCCGTCCAGCACCAAGGCCTCTTCGCCGCTGGTCCAGTCCAGTACAGAACCGCCTTCATCACTGGTTCTGTCCAGTCCAGAGCCCTCGCTTCACGTCACGCCTGCCGAGCCAGACCTTCACGTCACGCCTGCCGAGCAAGAGACTGTTCACGTCACGTCTGCACAGCCAAAGACTGTCCACGTCACGTCTGCACAGCCACCGCCCTGACCGCCCAAAGGGTCGTCACCGCCCTGGCCGCCCGAAGGGTCTTCTCCGCCCTGGCCGCCCGAAGGGTCTTCTCCGCCCTGGCCGCCCGAAGGGTCTTCTCCGCCCTGGCCGCCCGAAGGGTCTTCTCTGCCCTGGCCGCCCGAAGGGTCTTCTCCGCCCTGGCCGCCCGAAGGGTCTTCTCCGCCCTGGCTGCCCGAAGGGTTTTCACTGCCTGGTCCACCCTGGCCATCTGAACTGCCTGCTCCGCCCTGGTCGCCTGCACAGCCGGCTCCGCCCACGCTCCACGACCCAGGTCCGCCCACGCTCCATGATGGGACCATTGCATGCCCTGGTCCCGTTCCCCTGCATGGACCTCCCCCAAGACCACCTCCGCTTCACCACCCTCCTGAACTCTTGTTTTGTTTTTTGTTTTGAGCGTCTGGAAGCCACTCTTAAAGGGGGGGCTCTGTCACGATTAGCCACGCACTGCCTGGTTTTACTTGGACTACATTTCCCATCATACACCTCCCTGGACTGATTACACCAAACACCATACACCTGCACGGCACTGATTGCAGACACACCTGCACTTCATTTACACACACATATAAACCACTTCCAAACACCACTTCTTTGCGAAGTATTGCATTGCCCCGGCTTATTATTGTCCTGATCTTTGTTCACGTCTGCCTGTTTCCTGTGTTACTTACCTCTGCCTGGATACCGACTCCTGTCTACTCGCCGCCTGCCTCGACCATCGCCTGCTGACTATCCCTGGATTTCCTCTGATACTGCTGTTTGCCTCTGATCTTGATCTTTGCCTGTTTGACTCCGCTTTCTAATAAACACGCTGCTTTTGGATTACCCAGACTCACGTGATTCATAACAGCGCGCTTGGAATAAACTCATTTAACAATGTATTGCAATAAAATAAAGTAATGAGACGAACGTCGCCCAACGTAACAAAGTAAAAGTACACCTTGTGTCCCTGACAGGAAAATACCCTACTGCGCGATCTGTGACAGTAGGCGCGGCGTCATACTACACATTAGAATTGCGCGAAAATATAACGATATTCGAAAAGCTATTTATGATCCCAACCCAACTTTGATTAACGGCGATATTTTTTTTATCGCCCGATAAGAGTCTCACGTTAGCGCAGCACCATATGCAGATAACGGCCCAGCACTAAATTATACATTTGTTAGTCTTATTATAGATTTATTACAATGTAATTAGACATTTAATTCAATGTAATTATACGTTTATTACAATGTATTTATACATTTATTACAATGTAATTATATGTTTATAACTATGTAAATATACATTTATTACAGTGTTATTATACATTTATTACATTGTAATTAGACATTTAATTCAATGTAATTATACATTTGTTACATTATTATTTTGTTACATTCCATTTGAAAAAAGTAGCGATTCTTTTTGAAAAAAGTAGTGTAAAATAATGTAATTATACATTTGTTAGTCTTATTATACATTTATTACAATGTAATTAGACATTTAATTCAATGTAATTATACATTTATTACAATGTAATTATAAGTTTACTACAACGTAATGATAGATTAGTGTTATTATACGTTTATGACAATGTAATTATACATTTATTACAGTGTTGTTATACATTTGTTACATTATTATTATTATACATTTGTTACATTATTATTTTGTTACATTATTCTTTTTGAAAAAGTAGCGATTCTTTTTGAAAAATTAGCGATTCTTTTTGAAAAAAGTAGCGATTCTTTTGTAAAAAGTAGTGATTCATTTGTAAAAAGTAGCGATTCTTTTTGGAAAAAGTAGTGTAAAATAATGTTATTATACATTTGTTACAGTTTTATATATTTATTACAATGTAATTATACATTTATTACAATGTAATTATACATTTATTACAATGTAATTGTACGTTTATTACAATGTAACTATACATAGTTTTTCATAGTTCTATTCAAAGTTTTTAAACTATGTATAGAACCATGAAAAAGTAACGACAATTTTTGAAAAAGTAGCGAATCATTTTTGAAAAAGTAGCGATTATTTTTGAAAAAGTAAATAGCGATTCTTTTTTTAAAAAAAAGTAGCGATTCTTTTTGGAAAAAGTAGTGTAAAATAATGTAATTATACATTTGTTACAGTCTTATACATTTATTACAATGTAATTATACGTTTATTACAATGTAACTATACATAGTTTTTCATAGTTCTATTCATAGTTTTTAAACTATGTTTAGAGCTATGAAAAAGTAGCAAATAATTTTTTGAAAAAGTAGCGATTCTTTGAAAAAGTAGCGATTCTTTTTTTTTAAAAGTAGCGATTTTTTTTTTAAAAAGTAGCGATTCTTTTTTAAAAAGTAGTATAAAAAATGTAATTATACATTTGTTATAGTCTTATTATACATTTATTACAATGTAATTATGTTTATTACAATGTAATTAGACATTTAATTCAATGTAATTATACATTTTTTACAAAGTAATTATACGTTTATGACAATGTAATTATACATTTATTACAGTGTTATTATACATTTATTACCATGTAATTATACGTTTATTACAATGTAATTATACATTAGTGTTATTATACGTTTATGACAATGTAATTATACATTTATTACAGTGTTGTTATACATTTGTTACATTATTATTACTATACATGTTACATTATTATTTTGTTACATTATTATTTTTTAAAGTAGTGATTCTTTTTGAAAAAGTAGCAATTCTTTTTGAAAAAGTAGCGATTCTTTTTGAAAAAGTAGCGATTGTTTTGGGAAAAAGTAGCGATTCTTTTTGAAAAAGTAGCGATTCTTTTTGGAAAAAGTAGTGTAAAATAATGTAATTATACATTTGTTAGTCTTATTATACATTTTTTGCAATGTAATTATACATTTATTACAGTGTTATTATACATTTATTACAATATAATTATATGTTTATTACAATGTAATTATACATTAGTGTTATTATATGTTTATGACAATGTAATTATACATTAATTACAGTGTTGTTATACATTTGTTACATTATTATTACTATACATTTGTTACATTATTATTTTGTTACATTATTTTTTTTTTTAAAGTAGCGATTTTTTTTGAAAAAGTAGCAATTCTTTTTGAAAAAGTAGCGATTCTTTTTGAAAAAACTAGCGATTCTTTTGGGAAAAAGTAGCGATTCTTTTTGAAAAAGTAGCGATTCTTTTTGAAAAAAGTAGCGATTCATTTGGAAAAATTAGCTATTCTTTTTGGAAAAAGTAGTGTAAAATAATGTGATTATACATTTGTTACAGTCTTATACATTTATTACAATGTAATTATACATGTTTTACAATGTAATTATACATTACAGTGTTATTATACATTTATTACAATGTAGTATCATTTATTACAATGTGATTATACATTTATTACAACGTAATTATACGTTTGTTACAATGTAGTTTTACATTTATTACAGTGTTATTATACATTTATTACAATGTAACTATACATTTATTACAATGTAATTATATGTGTATTAATATGTAATTATACATTACAATGCAATTATACATTACAATGTAATTATCCATTAGTGTTATTATACGTTTATTACAATGTAATTTTCCATTTATTACAATGTTATTATTAGGGCTGCACGATTTGGGGAAAATGTCATATTGCGATTATTGAGGTCAAAATTGCGATATGCGATTGCGAAATAAACAAATGGTTTCATGAGTCAACTTGCTTGGTTCTAAAACAAAATGCACACACAGATTAGTGATAATTCTGAAATGTGTATTTCTCAACTCAAACTAGCAACAACAACTAAATGATTGATAACACCTATAATGATCAATAAGCCATTGATGTCTGGATAAAAATTAATTTAATTTGAATTTAAGTGAACTTCAAACAATCCTCACATAAACCCATAATAAATGTCATATTTACCTGTGCTCTTCCTGTCTACAGGTAGGACATATACAGAAATTGAATAAAGCTATCAAACAGTCTGTGCTGCATAAATTATAAATTATATGGACTAAAATCCTATTTAAAGCTACACAAGTTCTTTGGTCAAGAGCAGTGAGTGGTTTTCTCTGTTTCCTTTGTTCTTTGATTAACTTTACTGACAGAAAGCATTATTGGATGCTGGCCCTTTAAGAGTTGCTGACAGAGATGCGGATCTCACACGCGCCTTATTCTCTCACAACTCTTTACGACCATCATAATGCTACGTTCACACCGGACGCGAATAGCGCGTCAAATTCGCGCCTACCGCGTCTAGTTTCACGCTTGACCACTTTGTGTTAATTCGCGTGTCAATGGCGAAACTGACGCACGTAAAAACAAAAGTTTGAAGTGGAATTTACGCGCGTCAGAGGCGAAAGTTTCGAAACCCGTCAGCGGCCATCTTTTTAGATGTTTATCGAGCATTAGCATTAGCATTATTCGAGAGAGTCACCGCTCGTATATGCTCTGGAGAGCAGAAACAGCTGCGTAGGGGACATCGTCGCTGTACTCGGGTCCACCAGACCCTCCGGAGGGTTTCAGGAGTTTCACCATTTGTTCCAGGAGCTAGGTTTGGTGGACCAAACAGTGAGGACGCTGACGAGGACAGCGTAGGCCGTGTAAAGCCTCGGCCTCGAGTGGTCGCTGCCTGACGAGCCCGCGCTCTACAGCCCGGCGCGAGGTTCACCCTCGCCCGCACATTTATTTGATAATAAATGGAGCCAGCCTCCAAAAGTGAAACCTGTCCTGTGATTTTTTTATTTATTATACACTATGTGTTTGTTGTTTTTACATTAAAATAATAATGTTTCATATAATCTAAAATAGATATGGAATAAATAGCATTCAATACAAAATTAGTACTATCTCTCATATATTAAAATCGAGTTTTTATGTGAAAGATTTGCTTTGTTGTGCATTAGAACCACACCAGACATTTTAGTAATATTACAAAATAATTTATTAAAATAACAAACTTTCACTTCACCACGTGACAGCAGCAAGCAGGCTCCTGATTGGTTAACCCGGCGCGAATTGACGCAGAAGTTCAAATTTTTCAACTCGGGCGGCAGACGCGAATCTGCGTCAAACGAGTGAATGCACAAATAGCACTAACTAAATCATTCGCGCGTAACGCGCTTCCGCGCCAGACGCTTCAATTCGCGCCATTCGCGCGAACTTGACGCGCGAATGAGGCGTATTCGCGTCTACCGCGCCGCGCTCTACGCCTCATTCGCGCCGCAGGAATTTTTTACGCGCGTAACGCGTCTTTGCATTGACTTAACATTGAAATCACTCGCGCCTGACGCGCTATTCGCGTCCGGTGTGAACGTAGCATAAGACTGCTCTTATGTTAGGAAGACACTCGACAAATGATATTTTGGTATGGTCTATTGTTCGTTCACTTCAAGCGGAAAGAGAACTGTATTCTGGCGCGCGGCCTGCATGCGCATGATAGTGGCGCGCGTCTTTCAGTCAGGACATTCACAGGCAGCACGCGCTCTTTTGACTTGTCTCGCTGAATGGTTTAAAGCATTCGCATGAATAAGAGCGGGATCATGTAACACTAGCCAAAGGATGACAAAAAATAACAGATGCTGCGTTAACAGCCCTAATTTGTTTATTTCATATAAAATCGCAGTATTTTGCGTCATATAATCGCATAGGCTTGGCATCGCGATTACAATTGCAATACAATTGATCGTGCAGCACTAGTTATTATACATTTCTTACATTATTATTATTATACATTTGTTACATTATTATTTTGTAACATTCTTTTTTTTAAAGGAGCGATTCTTTTTTTAAAAGTATCAATTATTTTCTGAAGAAGTAGCGATTCTTTTTGAAAAAGTAGCGATTCTTTTTGGAAAATGTAGCGATTCTTTTTGGAAAAAGTAGTGTAAAATAATGTAATAATACATTTGTTACAATGTAATTATACATTTATTACAATGTAATTATACGTTTATTACAATGTAATTACACATTTATTACAGTGTTATACATTTATTACAATATAATTATCCATTTTTTACAATGTAATTATACTTTTATTACAATCTAATTATACATTCATTACAATGTAATTATACATTTATTACAATGTAATTATTCATTTCTTACAGTGTTATATATTTATTACAATGTAATTATACGTTTATTACAATGTAATTATACATTAGTGTTTTTATATGTTTATTACAATGTAATTATACATTTATTACAGTGTTATTATACATTTGTTACATTTTTTTATTATTATACATTTGTTACATTATTATTTTGTTACATTATTCTTTTTGAAAAAAGTAGTGTAAAAAATGTAATTATACATTTGTTACATTATTATTATTATACATTTGTTATATTATTATTTTGTTACATTGTTCTTTTTGAAAAAAGTAGCGATTGATTTTTTTTTTTTAAGTAGCGATTCTTTTTGAAAAAGTAGCGATTCTTTTTGGAAAAAGTAGCGATTCTTTTTGAAAAAGTAGCGTGAATTGCTAATCGAAGTATTGATTCTTTTTTGAAAAAGTAGCGATTCACTTTTGAAAAAGTAGCGATTCATTTTTGAAAAAGTAGCGATTCTTTTTGAAAAAGTAGCGTGAATTGCTAATCGAAGTATTGATTCTTTTTTGAAAAAGTAGCGATTCACTTTTGAAAAAGTAGCGATTCATTTTTGAAAAAGTAGCGATTTAACTGAATCTGTAAGTCAGCTACACTGTTTCATTCTGAATATTATATTTTATTCTGGTGCGCTTAACGTTATCGTTTTCTCAGTGTGAAGGCTCCTGTAGCCTAGGCTATTCAGCAACTCAAATTCTTTCAAATTCCAAACCAACAATTACTAAAAACACACAAAAACTGATTTTGCACGGGCATTGCACTAGTCTATCTATAAATTACAGGAACGTCTGTCTGTCTGTGTGTCTGTCTGTCTGTTAATTGCATATCTCTTGAAACGTTAGTCCGATGGATTGTAAACTTGACAGGTCTCTTGCTACGGGCACGAGTAAGTGCAGTGCCGAGTTCAATTTTCCATATTTAATGTATGTCATTATGTCAGTATCAGTATTTGCTTTCTACCATGCACAAATAAAAATGTCACTGAACTTTTGCTGTGTAATTGTAACAATGAGCACTCAAACACACCAAACCAACAATTACTAAAAACCCACACAAAAACTGATTTTGCCATATTTCTAAATAATAATAAAAAGATTTTCAACGCCTTTTTAATCAACTAAAGATAATATCAAGTGATAAAAAAACACGAAACACCATAAAGAAAATGTAGAAAAAAATGAAACTGGAAACAATTCAAGCGTGCCGCTCTCACACCCTACGCCACCACACTCTCACTTTCCAGCATGCAACACGAGAGAGATTTTTAACCCATTTTATAAAAAAGTGCAAAATGAAGTTCATTATCAATGACAGAACACAACGCTCCTCTATGACACCATATTCCTTCAAAAACATTTAAAGAGTCCATAGCTTTGTAAAACCGAATACCCTTGTATCCACTTTTTTTTTGCTCAATTTTATCTCTTACTGATGTAAATGGTCATTTTGGCTTTTACCAAAATAAAATTTAACAAATGACAGTCATACTTTAGTTTTTGAACATATTTAAAACCCAAAATAAAAATTTGCACAGAAAACACAGAAAAACACAGAAAAAGATTTTGCAAACCATCAAATAAAGGCTTAAGACTGGAACAATACAAAAAGGTATGAAAAACAGTCTCTCTCTGGAAACAAAAAGGACATTCTTTGCCAACGTCTGGATTTAAAACAGAAATAAAAGCATTAACAGCAATAATGCCATGCAGAATTCGCCATTGTAAATCATCTCTTTTAGCTAATGGTGGCTTGTAAAGTGGTCTACACTCTGGTTTGACATTGTCATTCATTTGAAAAACAGTACGCCACGGTGTCAACTCTTTCATGTAGTCCCTTTTAGTTAAAAGATTTCACACAAGCTTTATAAAAAAATGTTCCCATTAATTTCATACAAATCCATATCTGTCAACTTTTCAGATTCTAAAAGAAATCCTGTGTATTCACCTAAATTTGGTGAAAGAAGCAGATTTGGAAATTGGTCTCTCTCATTAGGGATAAATTCCCCTTCACAGTAACTTTGAATCATTTTTGTTTCTTCTGTTGTAAAAGCAGATTGCAGTTTCTGTAATATTTGTGCAACAATTCAAATGGATTTAACTCCCAAAAAAACAGCCACATCTTCAACTTTTCCAAAACTTGGGCCAGCCACTTTGATTAAACATCCAAGTGTTGTAATCTTGGATTTAACACAGGGTGTAGTCATTGTCCCACATACACCTAAAATGTCCAAACGTGACCCAGAAATCAGAGGTTCTTTCAACAGCCAACACAAAGAGGACGTAGAATCAATTATTTGAACTTGAAAGAGGTCCCATACTTTAAAAAAATTCCTTTAAAACTCTGGCATCCTGGATGTGTTGATTTTTCTGGGATTTAACAAGAACAACAACTTATCCAAACATAGCCCCTCAGCAGTCCTTATAATACATTATGAGGTAAATATTATACAGTATGAGGTATCCAATGCATTTTTCCCCAAAAAATCTATTAAAAGAGAATGAATTTTTGCAAGTATCCATGCAGATTGATCAATACAAGCCAGTGTACAAGCCGGAGGCATCTGTGCACAAACCGACAGCGTTGTCTTGAGCAGCCGCCTGTATTGAAATGGTTGCAGACCTGACGTCTTGTGGAAAAGGCGGAGGCTCTTCCGGAGGAGTCAAAGTTTGTAGTAGCTGGCCGTGGAACATAACTAGTTGATCTCTCTTGGTTAGGAACTGGAATTGGAGGAATTGATGGATTTACTTGAGGGCAAGACATGGTGGAATGGGCGAGTGACCTACAGACTGCGCAGGAAATATTTTGAACGCCCAAGAAGATTTTATTGTGGAGATCCATGTCCAGCGCCCCCCAATATGGCACTGCTTCCATTGGGTGATTCGGACGGCGCATTTAGCTGCAAACAGCTTGTGGTACGCGTAAAAATGTGATCCCCCATAGGATAGCGTGAGCTCTGCCACTATCGCGAGATAATCATTGAGCTCGCGCCTCCTATGGGGAAAGACGGCGCAGACAACCTCTGTATATCTGGCGAATGCGATGCAAAATTCTAAAAAAGACAGGATTCGGGATGATGTGTTGTTTGGATTTTTTAGGTTCTGAGAAGTTGCCGCAATCAATCTGGCGATTTGACTCGGATGGGGGAAGCAGAGAAAGGAGAGATGATAGATCAATATGCACCTGATATAATCTGCGGTCGGATGTTGCTGGCGACAGGGGGCGGTTCCAAAGCGATGGCGTTTGGAGGTATGGGCATCTGAGTTGCTGTAAACAGAGAAAATTGTGATTTTGCCTGAGTAAGCGTGTTTTGGGGGAGACAATCCGGGGCCGACATGGAAAATGGAGGTGGTCTTGCGTTTGCGACAGCCCCTGGAGCTTGGAAAGTGTCCCAGGCTCGCTAAAGGCGCGCTGCCCCTACCTGATGATCGACGGTGGTCCGGTCTTGCTGTGGAGGAATACTGGATTTGGGAGGTACGTGGTGTTTTACCTTTGTTGGTTTTGTTTGTCGCTTTATTGGAGACCTTAGAGGAAGATGAGGGTTTAGAGGGGGCGCACGTTGACTGTAGGTTAGAGTATAGCTGGTATAATTCAGCTTTATTCATCCGTCTGGTGTAATGGACGTCCGCGTTGGTCAAAGCTTGCCTTACACTAACACTAACACTAGCTAACACTAGACCTAACACTACTGACTGTGCTTATATATGGTTTGCCTTCGTCCTGATTGGGTAGATATGCTGATTACTGATTGTAGACAGCTGGTGGCACTAGAGTAGCTCATTTTGACATGTTCCTCCCGAACTACGTTAATAAAACATAATTTAAACTCCTCCATACGTCACATAAATCATTTGTTTCAATCATCTGAATGAGTCGCTTACAATAAAGCAAATGTGGTTCTACATGATTTCTATCCATATTACTTTCTACACAGTTAAAGTCTCCGCCTAAAAATAAAATTTGCTCTTCACCATTACATTTGTCCAACGTTTCACATAGTACGTAAAAACACCATTCTTTCTGCTGGTAGAGTTGGAGCATGTGCACATTTAAAAACAAAAGTGTGGTTCTCAACCTGGGCTCGGATCTTTAGCAATCTTCCTTTCTCAACCTCTTCCATCTAAATAGAATAGGGAGTAAAACTCTTAGCAAATAAAATGGCAACACCACCACTAAGTGAGGATTTATGACTTAAAAAGGAGAGACCTTGAAAAGGTTTAGTTCACCCAAAAATTAAATTCTGTCAGTAAGTACTCACCCTTATGTTGTTCCAAGCCCGTAAGACTTTCGTTCATCTTCGGAACACAAATTAAGATATTTTTGATGAAATCTGAGTGCTGTCTGACTCCTTCATAGGCTGCTAGGTAATTGCATCTGCCGGCCCAGAAAAGTTAGTGAAGACATCGATAAAATAGTCCAAGTGACTACAGTGGCTCAACCTAAGTTTATCAAGTGACGAGAATACTGTTTGTGCGCAACCCCCCCCCCCCCCCCCCCAAAATAACGATTTTATTCAACTATTCGTCTTCTTCCGTGTGGGGCTCTGACGTGAGTTCACGAGAGCGCCACGACGCATGCGCGAGAACTGAGAAGATGACGCAGATGGATCTCAATGTAGTTTAAAATGGTTGTAAAGTGTGCGTTTCCTGGATGTCCGAATCATGAGAGACCGACGAGAAAACGTAAAAGTGCTTTACCAATGCAGCAAAATTAATGGCTTACCTTTCAGGTAAGCTTCTTACACTTCTCAGTTCTCGTGCAAAAAAAAAAAAAAGCCCAAAAGTTCTAGATGTCAGTGCACTGACCACTTGGCTATTGGGGCCACTTAAACAGCATCAGTTTGAGAAATATTAGAACCACTTTGAGTAAGGAACATGGGGGGAACAGGATCCAATGGCAAACAAACTAGCTTTCGGAATTCGTTCCCCCACGCCTATTATGAGAGGTGTTGATGTAGTGGCTTAAAAAAAGGCTGATTCTATTCTGTGTGTGGATTAAGCTTAACTGGCATCAGTTAAAATTGTTTTATGGTGTGCAATTTTAAACACCTTTTACCTTATCTTAATTATTTTCAGGTTAGGTAAAGTAAGTCAAATCTGTTCTAATTAATAAGTAATTGAATTCATACTTACAGTTATCAGGTTACAGAAGACTTATTCGTGGTAAGTTCAGCTCTATCTTTTGTAAAGCAGAGACTTATGGCAGGCGAGCTTCTTAATTTCAACTATATATTTTTTTTTTATTAAATACAGGTTAACTAGTTTACATAAAAGGTACTAATATATAAAACATAAATAAAAGTAAATCAAAACCAAATCGTTTACAAGTTTTAACTGCAAGAGGCGCAATGGCAATCTAACACCGGAGGTGAATCAGCGTCTACCTTGACATTCATTTCCAGTCCTTATAAAGTCCATCAAACTTTTTGACAGTTGGAAACCCCCTCATGAATTCAGTCCTTTATAGACAACATGTCCAGTCCGAAGTCTTGGACTGTCATTAATCCTGGAAATTCCCTCAGGACCTTCTCATATTTTCGTCTTTTCGTCCTTCGTCTTTTCGTCCTCTTTCTCCGGGCTTTCATCCTCTGCTTTCTCCTGTGTTTAGTCTGCAACACAACAACGGGTAATACCTGCATTTTTCTCTTAATATTCAGCAAAAGTTCTTTCTAGTACGTTTATTTTTTCCTTACTTGCTAATAAATGCTTAAAACATCATGTGTGGCATGTTTATTTTATAAACCACATTTTCAATAAATGATTTACAACAACAGTTGCAGTGTTTTTTTCTTCTCAATAAACCACATTCTCAATAAATGATTTACAACAACAATTGCAGTATTTTTCTTCAATAAACAACTTTATCAATAAATGATTTACAACAACAATTGTCCAGTTTTTCTTCAATAAACAACTTTCTCAATAAATGATTTACAACAACAATTGTCCTGTTTTTCTTCAATAAACAACTTTCTCAATAAATGATTTACAACTAGTGTCCTTCATTACTTAATAAATTGTTTTATAACTTCTGGTGTCTTACTTTATAAAAACACTTTCATAATATGAAGTTACAAATGTGGTTAGCTATAACACATAAGTACTTTATACATTAAAAAGGCATAATTATAATAGAATAATTACATATTCCATAACAAAACACAAAATTTGGGGGGAATTTTTGCCTTTTATTATTATAGGAGAGTATGGGTTAAAAAAAGTATCCACGAGCCAGGACTTGATCTCGGGTCTCCCAAAGCCCAACAGTTCTAAATGTCAGTGGAATGGCCACCTGGCGATTGGGGCCACATAGAGTCATTTTGAGAAATATTAGAACCTCTTTGTGTAAGAAACATGGGGGGAACAGAATCCAATGGCAAACAAACCAGCTGTCGGAATGCGTTCCCCCATGCCCATTATGAGAGGTGTTGATGTAGTGGCTTAAAAAAAGGCTGATTCTATTTTGTGTGTGGATGGAGCTTAACTGGCATCAGTTTAATTATTCCTTTACATACTACCATACAAGTGATAACACCGTAAGAGGCATTCAGTACTGCAGTAGAGATACTAAGTGAAACATTTGTGTTCAGAAAAAAACAATGCTTCAGTTAACTAGTCAGCAGAATAAATAATAAACAGTATTATACTATACAGAGGTTTGTGTTATTATTATAATTATTTTAACAAAACATGATTTGTTTTACACAGAATATAAAGTGGCATTTGCTGCCACACTTGGACCCACAGGTTACATTGGACCCTTCCACACTCCATTCACAATGGTTTACAAAAAATGTCTATGTGAATGAGGGAAGAGCTTACAACCCAGCCACTAGTATGTGTTCGTATACTGAACCTTTATCAGTCACACTCTGAAAACTACATTTTGTAAAAATAATCAGTGTAAAAAAAAAGCATCACTGTTAATTGTGGCCTATACAGGTATCTTCACGGCACCCATTAAAGGTGTCTATTTCTTCATGGTTTCTCGATTTAGTCGCTCATCTAAAGTTTTAAATTTAGGATTCTTTAAAAATGGACAACAGATGGTAATTGTTTTCCACGATGCCCTGAATCAACTGTCAAGTTATATGGCTTGGGATCTTATCATTCTCAAATGTTTAGGGCCCCTGGTTAACTCAAGTCCCCTGAATTTTTTTTCTACCACACAATCTTGCCTGATGAAGGTCGGGAGATCGAAACGTTGCTAATAATAAAAAATTATATTACTTGCAAGTACTGATAGTGTGCGGGAGTTCCTTATTACCACACAATCTTAAAAATGAATTAAGTTCAATGTACTTGCTAACAAAAATTAACCTAAAAACATCCTGATTCACTAGGAGTTAAATAAAAACATTACAGAACTTTATAGCAATAAAGCCTCACTGTTTGTGTGATATCATGCTTGTTTATTCATGACTGAATAAATAGGCTAAATAGGAATAAATAGGCTTTATGCCAAACGTACATGAACAAATAGGAAAACAGGTCTCATTGCATCCTCTTGTCAGAGAAACAGTTAATGGCAGTATGGACTGACGGCAATATCAATGGACTTTTAAAGTATTCAGCCAACCTAGCTAGTTTTTTTTATTGTTGCCGTTTTATTCGATTTAAACATATAAATGTTAGTGAGAAGAAGCAAAAAAAAAAAAAAAAAAAAATAGAAATCAATCTGCATATGCGATGTACATCGGCTGTGTTCATCTTTGCCCTCTCCTTTGAAAGATTCTTGAGTAAAGCAGCTCTATATTTAACAAAGCACATAGAGTAGGCCTACAAAAGACCCGAGCTGGAAGCAATGCGACCTGTTTTACAGAATACGGAAGTTTGTTGCTCATAACCCCCATTGTTCTTATTTTGTTTAAAGGTCTTTTTTTTAGTACTGCCCTTCAGAAGCTACAAGATATTTCCATACTTACCAAAGGACAAAATATTAATTTACACCATTCATCCTGTTCAAATGTCTACATACCCAATAGTGTTGCCTTCATTTTAATTTGTATTTTGTTTAATTCACTGCATTATGCAAAAATAGGCATTAGGCCTACTACATGGTTATGTGTACATTTTTGAATTTCCAGAAAAATATAATTATGATATACTACTTATGTGATATAAGTTGAGTGGCCCTGTTTTATAAGTTTCTTCTGTCTAGGGATTGTTAGATCAACACACCTCCAGCAGGCCTGTTTTTTTTTGGCAGCTATAGGCTGGTGGGCTAGGTAATATGAGAGTTTTATGTTTTATATAATCTGATATGAGAGTTTTTCTCATATTTTCATTTCAAATAACCCTTCTTTCTTTCTTTCAAGCTGAAAGAAAAAATGTCTGCCCGTTTTCGCTTGTGTTTTGTCAGCCTCTGCTTTCCCACTCGAAACTAAAGCCACCTAGCATTTGCTGCCACACTTGGACCTATTGGTAACCTTGGACCTTTCGACACTGAGATCACTCTGGTTTACAACGATGTCTGACTCTCTGTGGATGGAGTTTAACCCCGACATCCTGGCCAAATTTGCCCCTTGGCCTCTGTCCATCATGGCCTCCTAATCATCCCCATATACTGATTGGCTTCATCACTGTCTCCTCTCCACCAGTATGCTGGTGTGTGGTGGGCGTTCTGGCTCAATATGGCTGCCGTCGCATCATCCAGGTGGATGCTGCACATTGGTGGTGGTTGAGGAGATTCCCCCCTTCTATGTAAAGTGCTTTGAGTGCTGAGAAAAGCGCTGTATAAATGTAACAAATTATTAATATTATTATTATCATAATGTAATGTAGTGGTTATTTTTTTAAATGAGGCAACCTCAATGCCGTATGCGGAAGACAAATGCGATCCCCCGAGAGTGCAGCCGTAAAGGGAAGCTCCAACTAAACGTGTTGTTCATTTTCTACATGTGACTGCAACCAAAATAGCTATTCATATTTTCTTTCCTCATTCATTTGCATGAGTTACACATCAATGCACGTGTTTTATATCAAGAGTTGCACCAGAAGCAGAAACAATTAGGCAAAGTTAACTATGGCTTTAAATAATAAACCTCTGCTATATAGTGTTTATACTGTAAACCTTTGGTCTTTTGTTATTTTTCCACATGCTTGTCGTGTTTTACACAATAACTACTTGATAAAAATTCATTTTTAAAGTCTTTTTTTTTTTAATCAAAGATCAATATTGCATACAGTAAGTCTTGTAATACTTGTATTGCATATATTGCAAATATCTTGTGTAAGTGTCATAATATATGAACTGATCGGCATGGGCATATGTACTAGTAGTATTAACATAAACCATGTGTCAAAAAAGGTGTTTTATGACTTGATTTATGGCCCTGTGTTGGTACAGAGTTGTGTGCCTGTCACTCATGACTGTCGTAGTGTTCTTGTATCAAGAAAACAGTGTTTCTGATTTACGGTGGTAGCTGACAGGCTCCTGTATGTCTAGGAAGTTTGGAGCCGTGTGACATCCTCCTTTGGTGAGATCCGGGAAGCTTTTAAAAGACAAAAAAAAAAACCTTTTGTTTGATTTTATGACCATCTTTTGGTAGATTTAGGCACCCCTTGTCACTCATGATTGACAGAGACTCCATGTGTCAACAAAAATCTGGGGTCCTTCCAGTCAGCTGGGGGGAAACTGATTGTATTTTCCTTTGATTGTTGGGGGTGAAATTCACCCAAGCCGGTATCATGTAATGGTGGCACCCTGAGTGTTGAAAACCTTTGTTGTAGGGTAGCCTATATGTTAATTGACTCAAAACATTTGAGTCAAGGCATTCAGTAATACCATTAGCCCTACGTGTGTGTGTGTGTGTGTGTGTGTGCCACAGTAGGATGTAGTACCTGAACTATAGGTTTATGTTAATACCTAAGACAAAGAATCAAAAAATTTTTCTAAAATCACAGTTAAGGTGTTTACAAGTGGAACTGGCAGGGGGAAGAGTGCAACCTAAATGGGTTTGTTAATGGTTTTACGACAGTTGCTTAGGTTGGATGTTTAAAGTATGACACTTCATCAAAAGCTTTCTGGTGATTCTCTGGGCTCGCACACAAAAAAAAAATTTTTAGTGTATATCAATTTGGTCGTTACTTTTGTTATTTTAGTATTTTTTAAAGAAAATGTTTTAGTTTTTACCCCAACCCATAGTGTGTGTGTGTGTTGCAAAACAACAACAGATTTACATATTTTACTTCAAACTAAGGGATTTTAAATGTTCAGACATTTATACATTTGTTTGCCACAAAAAGCAAGGAAAGTTGTCTATTTTCTTTAAATAAAACGTTTACTTTATTGTATTCTTTAAAACAGACTGATAACCAGCAACTGGTATTAGAACTGTAGCCGAGCAGTTTCCTCACACGAGTAAAACACAATTTTCACTAGAAAATGTATGACTGAACCTTTTTCTTTTGACAAACCTACATTTCAAATTATACCTGAGGTGTGTAACAACCACACATTGATTCCTAAGATCCGGGGCACAGTGCAAACAAGCAAAAGTCAAGAAATCAAATCTTAGTGTAATCTCTGTGAGGTCAGAAAACAAAACTTTATGTTGAGTGATCCAGATAAATCTTTATGCTACAAAACATCATAGAAGTCACTATAGCACTTTAAACATCCAGCACAAAATTAAAGAGATGAGCTCTATTACACATCCTCCAAAAATGTGTGTGTGTGTGTGTGTGTGTGTGTGTGTGTGTGTGTGTATGTGTGTGTGTGTGTGTGTGTGTGTGTAAATAGTACTGCTAAACTCTGTGCGTATTTTTACAAGCTAACATATTTTGACAGGGGGTATTTCACACCGCAGTGATACAAAGTTTTCACACTCTTGAATAACTTTCAAACATAATCTTTATATAGTTACTGTATGTGTGTCCAAAAACATCTGTAAGATTCAAAAGACCAAATCAGTAAGAAAAGAGGGCACAGCATACATTGAAAAGCAAAATTTATAATAAATACACAAAATCCATTTGTGAACAAATGTGAAAGTTGGTACATTTTGTTTTGTAAGTAGTGTTTTTATCACTCCACTAGTGTTATTCGTCTTATTCAGATATTTTGTTAAAATATTTTGTTTGTTGGACTCTTCTTTGAGAACTGTCAACATTCAGTGTTTATAGGAATAAATGCAAATTAAGAATTTAAGTGATAGTATTTCTGCTTGAGAGTGTTTGACTAAATTGATATTTCTTGCAATGCAACTTTACAGCTATCTATGATTTCAGTTTACACAAAGCATCAACACGAAAAATAAGTTATGCTTTTAGTTTAAATTTTACACTTAATCTGTTACAACTGAATCGCATCTGACTATTGCACTGAGAGCTATACATTGATTCATTTCATCAACTTTAATAGTGGTAAATAATGTTCCACACTCTGGCAAAATGAAAAGAAATAATGAAGTGTGCATAAATCACCATGTAAATTCAAGACCCCAAATCACTAAGAAAATAAATTACGCCATACAGACATTGTTTATGATGCATACATAGAAAACTCAAATGTTGAGCAATTTGTACTTTTGTTTCATGTTTTGTAAATATGGTTTTGCAAGGGCTTTTTATCGCACCACTAGACATAGTCATCTTGTTGAGATGACACTGTTCACATTTCTTTCTTTTTTGTTTTTGTTTTAGGTGAAGACAGAAACGATGTAAGTTTATGCTATTCCGCACATGGGAAAACGTGTGATGAACGCATGGCTTACATTTAAGAGGCTTTTTTTTATTTATTTATTTATTTTATTTATAAATGACTGAACTTTCTCCTTTTGACAAAACCAGTATTTCATATTATATTATACTTAATATTATATTAAGGTGCTCAACGTCCCGCTTAGCATTAAAGATTAGTTTGTTTTTAATTGGTATCATCATCTTCTTTGACTCAAATAAAGTTACTATATGTGCTATAAATCTTCGTAATTTTTGTTTTTTTGCTCTTCTGACAGATTTGTTAGAGGAACTATATGCCACAGTATTGTAATGCAAACACATTAAGAACAATAAAGTTACAGGTCCTTGTTAAGACTATGAGTAAAATTCAAACAATCGTTATACAGGATTTATGTTTGCACAAAAGGAAATACAAGAGGTAAATTGACTTCAACCGTGTGTACGGGGTATAAGAGGGTTGAAAAGCTGTTTATAATAAACACACATAAGTGTGCAAATGACGGTTCTATTACGCCGATAGATTTAGTCATCTTGTTCAGACAGCAGATGATACTGTTTCACAGTATGTATGTAGGACTGTATGTTTTTAGGTGAAGACTTTTCTTAAAGAGCTGTCAACATTCTGCGTTTTATAGGAATAAATGACAATTCATTTAAGTAATAGTCTTTCTGTTTGAGAATATTTGACTAAGCTGATACTTTGTTTAGGTCAACTTCCCCCATCTATCTATGATGTGGTCTATATATGCTGTTTTACACTTAAAACCATATGGCAGAGTCACATTTGACTATTGCCCTGAGAGATGCGTATTCATTAAAGCATGAGGTTGTTAAACAAAGTTCCACACTTTGGTAAATCCTGCAGATAAAATTGCATAAAAGCAAATTCTAGAGGTCAAATTGCTAAAAAAAAGTAAATACAACATGAGCCATCTAAAACAGATACAGAAACCCTCTCTTCCGATCTATTGCTAAAGTTTAAGAATAAAATGCTGTTTAAGAACAGCATAAGAAAATTACACACATTTAAACCGATATTATTTTAGGTCTGGTCTACGAAGAGGTCACAAGACATATAATAGGACCAACAAGAAAAGTGAGACTTGATGTTTTTATGTTACATACATACAACTGTTACACTTAAAACAAAACCTATCGATTAGTTATATTATGAGTCAAGGTGTCACAGACACACAATTCGTCATGTTTGTCTTCACAATCGGGGATTCTTTAAGAAAAACAGTATGTGTCCATCATCAGTGTATACCAAATTTGTTTAACATATCTTCATTTTCCACAATTATAAATATTAATTAGCAACAGCTCAATGGTTACCAAATGCTAGTGAAGAGATTATCTACAGAATGTCACTGGCACATTAGTTAGCTATTAGTGATAGTGGCCCTGGTATCGTCACATCGTAGTGAGTACACATATAAACCACAAAGTTTTGACTATGAAGCCAGGCCAAAAACAGAAAACAGCAATTAGTTGTAGCAGTATGGAGATTGAGTTATGTTCTTTGATTTTGCAAAGAACATAACAGCAGCATTCTTATTGTAATGTCGGGTGTGATTGTAATGCTTGTGTGGTGTTTTCTTTACACTTTCCCCATTGATGTCTGTTTCCCATGTCATGTTAGTGAACTCTAGGTCTTCTCGCCTTCTATTTGGTCATAAGTGACAGTATTCACATGAATTTGCATGATTTAATAACTTCGAATGCTGGGTGTTATATCCATATCTGTGTTACACAACATATTTTCAACACAAGCTGTTTATGTTGAGCGTAAGCATCGGTAAGTGTCAACATGTATGGAAAAGACCATTGTGTTACAGCAAAACCACTATCGGTGGAATGATATTGTAATGTATAGAGTTTTTGCATTAATAAATTAACTTTTAATTAACATTACCTCATTGTTTCTTGACATATGTTTATAACCGTGATCCAATTTTCACATCTCAAAGAATCTTACAGACGGAAAATGTTTATCCAGAATTTAGACTACTGTTAAAAAAAAAGTCGACGTGTAGGGATATATACAATCGCTACATTGTATTTAATGTCACTATAGAGATAATTTAATGCACGCTTCAGGGGCTGAACTTTTAACATTTTAATCTTTGGTAAAAGTTAACTTAAAGTCTGCACAAAAAGAAAAAAAAAGAAATTCCATCCTTTCTAAATGCATGTTATGGATCTATTGAGAACAATTCACCAGTGCCTATGTTTTGACCTTGTAATGTTTAATCAAATTTGTTGGAAAATCAAAAATACATGTAGGCTTTACTCAACTTTTTATGTCAATAGGTTTTACGTAGATGCCGCATTTAATTAACATTGTTTATTTCAGTAAACTTAGCTATAACATTGATTCAATTTCATTTAGTGGAATCAGGTTAACATTCTTAATTTTGTCCAAAACTATTAAGTTCAATTATCCTAAACTGTTATATCCAAGGCGTGCCCAAAGTAGTTGTTTTTATTATTATTAAAACCACTTTAATTATTGTTAGCACGTCCTCACCCCCGGTCTACACTTTACCACAATGGTAACCTCCAAAAACACTAACACACCAGAAACTCTTTTAAATATAATCATAAAAGAACATTAAACATTGACAAGTACCAATTTTTTTTTTATCCTGATGAAAATGATGGGAAGGGGGGAAATCCTCTGCCTAGTTTTCTATATTTGCTATATTGCTATGGGTATGTAATCTCAACCCAAATGGATTAAGTAAAATGGTTGAAAAGAATCGTGTTGGATTAACTCCATTTACTTCAGTATATTGAACAAGCATCAAATGTTATTTTTGGTATACTGAAACATGAAAATATTGAGTTAAGTCAAACGCAACTGTTTCAAGTCAGATTAACGCAATGTATTGTGTTAGAATGAGAAAGATAATACAACCGTGTTAAATGAATTCTTTTTTTTTTTGACTCAATTCTCTCTGACGACATCAAGGACTTGTTGTTTATGCAGGACATAGTTATTTATGGCTTCCTGAAGACCACCCCCTCCAGCGGGGGTTATATTATCCACCCTGATAATCTCACAGAGCTACACAGAGCTCTGGTGACCTGCTGACAGAGCTGCCCTAACAGGAGAGTACATGTTCCAGTGTGGACATCGCTACTAACATCTCAGCGATCAAAGGAACATTGTCTGATTGCTACATGGACTGCAAAATACCGCTTCAACATTCCCCTATACCTGAGCATGACACAAATTGCGCTTCTTCGACTAAAAACACTTTGGAGGATCAGACCCATAAACCTAAACTTCAGAGTGTTAATGCACAAGACTTGGACGATTGTGCTGCAAGGACTCAATCACATGACATTCCAGGAACTATCCGAATCTTTCAACATCGAATAGGGGACAAAGTTTACACCATCCATGAAGTTTTGTTCTAAAAAAAAAATCTAAAAATTTCTAACTAAAGGCTTGATAGATCGCGACTGCCCGCTGAGTTCTGAAGATGCTGCGCACAAGCCTACAGTGTACGAGTGCGCCACGAGCAAAGAGTGCCATTTAAGAGCTACAATAGACTGTATGTTTGAAGATTATTTTAGAGGCCAGATGGTTGACTTGATGCATAAGATCATCGATGGTGCGTGTGTTTCGAATAATGCCTGTGCGGGAGATACCAGACGTGTAACAAATCTCAAAAATGAAATGATTGTAAGAGGCCTAACAAATTCGTGGCATGATGTTACGATTGTGTGTCTTAATGCCAACGAGCCAGTCTGTGTAATTCTCAGAAAAGTTCTGGGTGTGGTGTTTGATTGTAGTAACGAGTTTGGAGTTCTATGTATGTGTACGTTTGTAACAGATCTATGTGTGTCACTGTTTTCAAAAAATGAGAAATTATGTGAGGTCGGTGAAATTATTGAAACTTTAGTCAGCTTCATCCTGGAGCAAAACATGATAGCATGCCGCGATTTCCTATTCTGGCTCGATCACCTGTAAATGGAGTTATTGTTTTACTTTATGTATATGTAATTAATGTTGAAATAAAAGGTTTATCCACTTAAGTCATCATTCTTACGTGACCGTGTCTAAGCTAAAAAATGGTATTATACATATTGATTCTTGTAGAGTAATAATTTAATGATCTTCATTCTTTGTTTTGTTGCATTTTAAAAAATACTACATGATTTAAAAGATTAAATATTTCAGAGATCCTTGGAGATCATTGTAACGGTGTACGGGGGTGGTCTTCAGGAAGCCATAAATAACTATGTCCTGCATAAACAACAAGTCCTTGATGTCGTCAGAGAGAATTGAGTCAAAAAAAAAAAGAATTCATTTAACACGGTTGTATTATCTTTCTCATTCTAACACAATACATTGCGTTAATCTGACTTGAAACAGTTGCGTTTGACTTAACTCAATATTTTCATGTTTCAGTATACCAAAAATAACATTTGATGCTTGTTCAATATACTGAAGTAAATGGAGTTAATCCAACACGATTCTTTTCAACCATTTTACTTAATCCATTTGGGTTGAGATTACATACCCATAGCAATATAGCAAATATAGAAAACTAGGCAGAGGATTTCCCCCCTTCCCATCATTTTCATCAGGATAAAAAAAAAATTGGTACTTGTCAATGTTTAATGTTCTTTTATGATTATATTTAAAAGAGTTTCTGGTGTGATAGTGTTTTTGGAGGTTACCATTGTGGTAAAGTGTAGACCGGGGGTGAGGACGTGCTAACAATAATTAAAGTGGTTTTAATAATAATAAAAACAACTACTTTGGGCACGCCTTGGATATAACAGTTTAGGATAATTGAACTTAATAGTTTTGGACAAAATTAAGAATGTTAACCTGATTCCACTAAATGAAATTGAATCAATGTTATAGCTAAGTTTACTGAAATAAACAATGTTAATTAAATGCGGCATCTACGTAAAACCTATTGACATAAAAAGTTGAGTAAAGCCTACATGTATTTTTGATTTTCCAACAAATTTGATTAAACATTACAAGGTCAAAACATAGGCACTGGTGAATTGTTCTCAATAGATCCATAACATGCATTTAGAAAGGATGGAATTTCTTTTTTTTTCTTTTTGTGCAGACTTTAAGTTAACTTTTACCAAAGATTAAAATGTTAAAAGTTCAGCCCCTGAAGCGTGCATTAAATTATCTCTATAGTGACATTAAATACAATGTAGCGATTGTATATATCCCTACACGTCGACTTTTTTTTTAACAGTAGTCTAAATTCTGGATAAACATTTTCCGTCTGTAAGATTCTTTGAGATGTGAAAATTGGATCACGGTTATAAACATATGTCAAGAAACAATGAGGTAATGTTAATTAAAAGTTAATTTATTAATGCAAAAACTCTATACATTACAATATCATTCCACCGATAGTGGTTTTGCTGTAACACAATGGTCTTTTCCATACATGTTGACACTTACCGATGCTTACGCTCAACATAAACAGCTTGTGTTGAAAATATGTTGTGTAACACAGATATGGATATAACACCCAGCATTCGAAGTTATTAAATCATGCAAATTCATGTGAATACTGTCACTTATGACCAAATAGAAGGCGAGAAGACCTAGAGTTCACTAACATGACATGGGAAACAGACATCAATGGGGAAAGTGTAAAGAAAACACCACACAAGCATTACAATCACACCCGACATTACAATAAGAATGCTGCTGTTATGTTCTTTGCAAAATCAAAGAACATAACTCAATCTCCATACTGCTACAACTAATTGCTGTTTTCTGTTTTTGGCCTGGCTTCATAGTCAAAACTTTGTGGTTTATATGTGTACTCACTACGATGTGACGATACCAGGGCCACTATCACTAATAGCTAACTAATGTGCCAGTGACATTCTGTAGATAATCTCTTCACTAGCATTTGGTAACCATTGAGCTGTTGCTAATTAATATTTATAATTGTGGAAAATGAAGATATGTTAAACAAATTTGGTATACACTGATGATGGACACATACTGTTTTTCTTAAAGAATCCCCGATTGTGAAGACAAACATGACGAATTGTGTGTCTGTGACACCTTGACTCATAATATAACTAATCGATAGGTTTTGTTTTAAGTGTAACAGTTGTATGTATGTAACATAAAAACATCAAGTCTCACTTTTCTTGTTGGTCCTATTATATGTCTTGTGACCTCTTCGTAGACCAGACCTAAAATAATATCGGTTTAAATGTGTGTAATTTTCTTATGCTGTTCTTAAACAGCATTTTATTCTTAAACTTTAGCAATAGATCGGAAGAGAGGGTTTCTGTATCTGTTTTAGATGGCTCATGTTGTATTTACTTTTTTTTAGCAATTTGACCTCTAGAATTTGCTTTTATGCAATTTTATCTGCAGGATTTACCAAAGTGTGGAACTTTGTTTAACAACCTCATGCTTTAATGAATACGCATCTCTCAGGGCAATAGTCAAATGTGACTCTGCCATATGGTTTTAAGTGTAAAACAGCATATATAGACCACATCATAGATAGATGGGGGAAGTTGACCTAAACAAAGTATCAGCTTAGTCAAATATTCTCAAACAGAAAGACTATTACTTAAATGAATTGTCATTTATTCCTATAAAACGCAGAATGTTGACAGCTCTTTAAGAAAAGTCTTCACCTAAAAACATACAGTCCTACATACATACTGTGAAACAGTATCATCTGCTGTCTGAACAAGATGACTAAATCTATCGGCGTAATAGAACCGTCATTTGCACACTTATGTGTGTTTATTATAAACAGCTTTTCAACCCTCTTATACCCCGTACACACGGTTGAAGTCAATTTACCTCTTGTATTTCCTTTTGTGCAAACATAAATCCTGTATAACGATTGTTTGAATTTTACTCATAGTCTTAACAAGGACCTGTAACTTTATTGTTCTTAATGTGTTTGCATTACAATACTGTGGCATATAGTTCCTCTAACAAATCTGTCAGAAGAGCAAAAAAACAAAAATTACGAAGATTTATAGCACATATAGTAACTTTATTTGAGTCAAAGAAGATGATGATACCAATTAAAAACAAACTAATCTTTAATGCTAAGCGGGACGTTGAGCACCTTAATATAATATTAAGTATAATATAATATGAAATACTGGTTTTGTCAAAAGGAGAAAGTTCAGTCATTTATAAATAAAATAAATAAATAAATAAAAAAAAGCCTCTTAAATGTAAGCCATGCGTTCATCACACGTTTTCCCATGTGCGGAATAGCATAAACTTACATCGTTTCTGTCTTCACCTAAAACAAAAACAAAAAAGAAAGAAATGTGAACAGTGTCATCTCAACAAGATGACTATGTCTAGTGGTGCGATAAAAAGCCCTTGCAAAACCATATTTACAAAACATGAAACAAAAGTACAAATTGCTCAACATTTGAGTTTTCTATGTATGCATCATAAACAATGTCTGTATGGCGTAATTTATTTTCTTAGTGATTTGGGGTCTTGAATTTACATGGTGATTTATGCACACTTCATTATTTCTTTTCATTTTGCCAGAGTGTGGAACATTATTTACCACTATTAAAGTTGATGAAATGAATCAATGTATAGCTCTCAGTGCAATAGTCAGATGCGATTCAGTTGTAACAGATTAAGTGTAAAATTTAAACTAAAAGCATAACTTATTTTTCGTGTTGATGCTTTGTGTAAACTGAAATCATAGATAGCTGTAAAGTTGCATTGCAAGAAATATCAATTTAGTCAAACACTCTCAAGCAGAAATACTATCACTTAAATTCTTAATTTGCATTTATTCCTATAAACACTGAATGTTGACAGTTCTCAAAGAAGAGTCCAACAAACAAAATATTTTAACAAAATATCTGAATAAGACGAATAACACTAGTGGAGTGATAAAAACACTACTTACAAAACAAAATGTACCAACTTTCACATTTGTTCACAAATGGATTTTGTGTATTTATTATAAATTTTGCTTTTCAATGTATGCTGTGCCCTCTTTTCTTACTGATTTGGTCTTTTGAATCTTACAGATGTTTTTGGACACACATACAGTAACTATATAAAGATTATGTTTGAAAGTTATTCAAGAGTGTGAAAACTTTGTATCACTGCGGTGTGAAATACCCCCTGTCAAAATATGTTAGCTTGTAAAAATACGCACAGAGTTTAGCAGTACTATTTACACACACACACACACACACACACACATACACACACACACACACACACACACACACACACACACACACACACACACACACACACACACACACACACATTTTTGGAGGATGTGTAATAGAGCTCATCTCTTTAATTTTGTGCTGGATGTTTAAAGTGCTATAGTGACTTCTATGATGTTTTGTAGCATAAAGATTTATCTGGATCACTCAACATAAAGTTTTGTTTTCTGACCTCACAGAGATTACACTAAGATTTGATTTCTTGACTTTTGCTTGTTTGCACTGTGCCCCGGATCTTAGGAATCAATGTGTGGTTGTTACACACCTCAGGTATAATTTGAAATGTAGGTTTGTCAAAAGAAAAAGGTTCAGTCATACATTTTCTAGTGAAAATTGTGTTTTACTCGTGTGAGGAAACTGCTCGGCTACAGTTCTAATACCAGTTGCTGGTTATCAGTCTGTTTTAAAGAATACAATAAAGTAAACGTTTTATTTAAAGAAAATAGACAACTTTCCTTGCTTTTTGTGGCAAACAAATGTATAAATGTCTGAACATTTAAAATCCCTTAGTTTGAAGTAAAATATGTAAATCTGTTGTTGTTTTGCAACACACACACACACTATGGGTTGGGGTAAAAACTAAAACATTTTCTTTAAAAAATACTAAAATAACAAAAGTAACGACCAAATTGATATACACTAAAAATTTTTTTTTTGTGTGCGAGCCCAGAGAATCACCAGAAAGCTTTTGATGAAGTGTCATACTTTAAACATCCAACCTAAGCAACTGTCGTAAAACCATTAACAAACCCATTTAGGTTGCACTCTTCCCCCTGCCAGTTCCACTTGTAAACACCTTAACTGTGATTTTAGAAAATTTTTTTGATTCTTTGTCTTAGGTATTAACATAAACCTATAGTTCAGGTACTACATCCTACTGTGGCACACACACACACACACACACACACACACGTAGGGCTAATGGTATTACTGAATGCCTTGACTCAAATGTTTTGAGTCAATTAACATATAGGCTACCCTACAACAAAGGTTTTCAACACTCAGGGTGCCACCATTACATGATACCGGCTTGGGTGAATTTCACCCCCAACAATCAAAGGAAAATACAATCAGTTTCCCCCCAGCTGACTGGAAGGACCCCAGATTTTTGTTGACACATGGAGTCTCTGTCAATCATGAGTGACAAGGGGTGCCTAAATCTACCAAAAGATGGTCATAAAATCAAACAAAAGTTTTTTTTTTTGTCTTTTAAAAGCTTCCCGGATCTCACCAAAGGAGGATGTCACACGGCTCCAAACTTCCTAGACATACAGGAGCCTGTCAGCTACCACCGTAAATCAGAAACACTGTTTTCTTGATACAAGAACACTACGACAGTCATGAGTGACAGGCACACAACTCTGTACCAACACAGGGCCATAAATCAAGTCATAAAACACCTTTTTTGACACATGGTTTATGTTAATACTACTTGTACTGTATAAATGATGTGTTGCTGATAAATGGATCACGTTGTACACGTGATTATCTGCAATAAAAAATATATATATTTTCTTTCCTCATTCATTTGCATGAGTTACACATCAATGCACGTGTTTTATATCAAGAGTTGCACCAGAAGCAGAAACAATTAGGCAAAGTTAACTATGGCTTTAAATAATAAACCTCTGCTATATAGTGTACCAATCTGACCTTTGGTCTTTTGTTATTTTTCCACATGCGTGTCGTGTTTTACACAATAACTACTTGATAAAAATAATTTTTTAAAATATTTTTTTTTAAATCAAAGATCAATATTGCATACAGTAAGTCTTGTAATACTTGTATTGCATATATTGCAAATATCTTGTGTAAGTGTCATATATGAACTGATCGGCATGGGCATATGTACTGTATAAATTATGTTTTGCTGATAAATGGATCACGTTGTACACGTGATTATCTGCAATAAAAAAAAATATATTTTCTTTCCTCATAAAATGTGTCATGAGTTAAACATCAATCCAGCAGGGATATATCAAGAGCTGCAGGAACAAGTAGCCCAATAATATTCATTTCTTCACTGACAGTTGCAGTCTTCCACTTGTATTATCTTTAGGTAAAGATGTCCTGCACTATTCTGTATCCGCTGCTGCTTCTGGTGATAATCTGTCACTGTATGTCTGAGGTCCAGCAGGAAGAGAAGGGATTGCAGACTGACAGGACTGAGCATTTGAATGTGGAGGATAGCGGTGCTGGTTTGACTCCTGGTGAGTTTCAGCAACACTTTCTCACAGGGATCCACACTGAGCTGGCAGAGCTGAGGTCTACTGTGAGGTCTCTGAAGAACAGACTGGAGGTCACTGAGAAACATCTTAGGAGAAAAGGTAACCCTCCCATCTGTTATTTCACTTGTGTCATGCTTACAGGTGGAAAATCAGTGAAAAAAAAAAAAAAAAAAATTCCTATGGATGGATAAAAAAATTAAGTTGTATGAGTATCTTTGTTGCTCAATAAGCTTGTCAGATCAGTCCAAAGTAATAACAAATTAGTTTATCATTAATAGCCAGCAATCGGAATAAACATCTTCAAACAGACAGACCATAACATAACCAATAGAAAGATAGGAAATATAGTTTGTGATCTGAGATGTGTTATACAGAGGTTTGCATGATTATTTTTTAAACAAAATTTGATCTTTGATTTACGCAGATTATAAAGTGGCATTTGCTGCCACACTTGGACCCATTGGTCACGTTGGACCTTTCAACACTGAGATCACTCTGGCTTACAAAGATGTATTTGTGAATGAGGGAAGAGCTTACAACCCAGCCACTGGTGTGTTCTTATACTGAATCTGTATCTGTGTGTTACAGAACTTTGAAAGCTACATATCAGATAAACAGCGTAATTATATGATCATGAATCCTTGATAAATTATTAATTGTTGCATATACCATTACAGGTATCTTCACAGCACCTGTTAAAGGCGTCTATTTCTTCACTTTGTCTGGACATAACCACTCATCTAAACCTATGGGCCTAAGACTCTTTAAAAATGGACAACGGATGGTGACTATTTACAATCATCCTTTAGGTAACCGCTTTGACACAGGAACTAATTCGATCTCTTTGACTCTAAAAGAAGGAGATCATGTCTATGTGCGTCTCCGGCAAAATACATGGGTCCTCGATAATGAAAATGACCACACTTCATTTGTTGGCCATTTACTTTTTCCTCTTTGATGGTCTTATTAAAATTCAAAATACTTGTCAAGAAGTCTTAACTGCTAAAAAAGTCCGGATTCACATTACAGAACATGTTCTTGTGAGGAGCCTTGATGTTTGTTGATTCATATTTCATGTTATTTTACCACTTTGATAGTTCTATTCAAATGAATTGCTTGTAAATATATAAATAATCCAATTTGTACGTGTAAATATTTGAACAACTTTGTTAAATATCCCTACTGTATATAAACTTTTTACACACAGAATTCAACTTTGTTTATTATCTTCCTCAATAAACGAAACTGACACATTAAGTTCTCAGTTATTCAGTGTGGAATAATTTGTATGTGAAAAAGCTCTGTGAAGAGGGTTTTAGAGAAAGTTAATCAACAACTTCACAAGTCATTAGATGTTGCCTTCAAAATTAATATGCCATTTCTTCTTCTGTAAGGCTTTCTTTCTTCACCTGTGAACAAACAACATACAAACACTTCAAAATAGTTAAACTAATGACTGTGTGATCATTGCACTCCAGGAATGTAAAGCTTAAAGGAGAACTCCGGCGCAAAATGAACCTTTGGTTTAATTACACATTGTTACCTAGTCAACCGTTATCTGAGATTTGTTTTCATGATTATCGAATGTAAATAGTTTTATCTCTACAAACAGTTTAGCCTATAAAGCTAGTATAACGCTAGTATATTGGGCATAGTGTAATGACAAATAAAAATCGCTTGTTAATACCACTAACAAGGCTCAAAATAGCCCCACACTAGCACGGTAGCATAATGAGGGTCCCTACCTTCAAACCGAAGCATTGAGAACTTTGTCAGTGTCCAGACAGTTTAATAAGAAGATATTTTAAACATACAGTCAACTTCGCGTATACAGGCAGAAGCCATCTTTGAAATACAGCCTTTACCAGTCGATCTACGAACGCCGATCCAAGCCTGCTGTTCGCGCTCACCTTATCACAACTTATAGCTCGTTCACATCTCACCAGCGCACTTGGATCGGCGTTCGTAGATCGACTGGTAAAGGCTGTATTTCAAAGATGGCTTCTGCCTGTATACGCGAAGTTGACTGTATGTTTAAAATATCTTCTTATTAAACTGTCTGGACACTGACAAAGTTCTCAATGCTTCGGTTTGAAGGTAGGGACCCTCATTATGCTACCGTGCTAGTGTGGGGCTATTTTGAGCCTTGTTAGTGGTATTAACAAGCGATTTTTATTTGTCATTACACTATGCCCAATATACTAGCGTTATACTAGCTTTATAGGCTAAACTGTTTTTAGAGATAAAACTATTTACATTCGATAATCATGAAAACAAATCTCAGATAACGGTTGACTAGGTAACAATGTGTAATTAGACCAAAGGTTCATTTTGCGCCGGAGTTCTCCTTTAAAAGGAGTGTATAATGTGTAAAGATGTTAGATATGCTGTATACTATGAGCTTAGGTGGCGGCGATGTTTCGTGGTGTTGGTCATGGGACCGTACTCTTGTGAAGTTCTGAGTGAGTTTGTGGGAGAGTTCTCATCTCTAACGCGGCTCAAACAGGCCCCGCCCCTATGAAGGTATTTTTGGTGCAAAACAAATGAACGCCTGTGACAGTGAAATGTGTAGTTGTAGAGAATAGCCACATGTGTATCAGTAAATTTGAAGTCACAGAGAGAAATGTTTTAAGAGTTGCAAACTACGCCCCCTTCTTTGCGTATTCCACGAGCGGGTGACATTGTGACTTCACAAGATCTGCAAGAAGTGCGTTTGAATCCAAGCGAGCCGTATGTAGTTCTTGAATGTAGTATCTCCCTTTAGAGTGGACTTTGAGAATTGTAACCTTGCAGATATATACTTTTTTAATGCTCAAACAGCAACATTACACACTTACTAAAGTTAAAAAAGGGAAAAGCATAATAGGACCCCTTTAAAATCAGTTTTTTTTTTGCTAATAAAATCTACAATGTTGCACACGATCATATGCCACTTCTCATGTGAGCTCAAAAAGGAGAGTGTATGATATTAAATGACATCACCACAGATCTTTTCTGACTTGTCAAACTGACAGTTACAACACTCCCAGGTCTCCTCCTATATGCACTGTAAGGACTGGGCTAAAAGGGTGAATCTGAATAACTAAATACATCCTGCTAAAGACCCAAAAAGACTGAATGCAACACACACACACACACTCTCTCTCAGGAATGGCCAGAGTCATAAAATGCTTGAAACATTCCTTGCCCTTCCCCCATCTCTGCAAGAGAGATAACAGAACTCTGACACACACACACACATAATGGACCTTTACATTACACGCATAAAACGAGCCATTACCAATTGTATACGATATATTCCTGTATGTCTGTGTGTTTCCCAGTCCATGGTAGTTTAGAAATGATCTCCTAGCGTATCAGTGAAACTCTTGAGAGTGTGTATTATGTATTAAGATGTATCTTCACATTCCAAGTATGTGTAAATGTTGTGTTTGGTACCGTTTTAATTATCTCGTTCCAACTGATTTGGTCAGATACAGAAGATTACAGTAAAATGTATGTTTTCTATGTTTTTATCATCTTGTGGAATGATTCTGACAAATTCTGACTGGTCATAAAAGAGGCGGACACGGCCATAGTTTAACTTTGACAAGACAAAGAGAATTTGGCCGCCAAAAGTTTCGTTGAATGTCATTGGCCAGTTCGCACCTCAGAGGTGTGGACTCCAGCTCCCCTAAAGAGGACTGAACCTCCCTCTGGACGCTCTCTTGCAGTCTGACCGTCTCAGAGAAACATGTGATGCTAGCGATCTCCTCATGGAGATCTGATCCCACCATGGATCTTTTCTTTTGTTCGTCTAAAGTTCGTCTCTTCTTTAACTTACTCCCGAGTTCGTCTCCCAGGAAAGGAAATGGACTTTGCCGAACTATTTCCTCGGGTAACGTCACCTCAAAGACTTTAAGCCTTTCAAACACTCGCGCCGAATGCCAACGAACGCCACGTGATCCCCCATGGAACAAAGGGGCCACGCGCAAGCGGCCAACCATGCACGCGCCGGGACGGGCCGTGCAAAAACGCTGCGGCCGCGCTCCACACGACGCGCGCAAGCAGGACAGGACCTTCGTTCAACATGCGGGCCGACCGGACCGCGCAAGGAGCCCGCGACACACACACAGACCTCACGTTTGCAAGTATCATTCCCGTTAGAGCTTCTAAGAAGTTTTAAGATGATGTTTCGTGTTGTAATCGGAGAGGTGAATGTCTTCCTGCCAGTGAAATTCTCCCAATTTCTCTGTTCTCTCTCTCCCCATCCCCTTTCCTCTCTCTCTTACTCGCTCACGCGTGTACGTTATCCATTGTCCAAACTTTATGCATTTCTCATTCATTGATGTCTTATTGTATTGTTCATTGTTGTCTATGTGTTTGTAAATACATATATCCCATGTAACCGTAGTAAATACATAAGTAGTCATGCCTCTATTAAATTAATTATATATTCATTAGATTGATGTGCTGTCTCTTTGCTCAATTTCAAGTCACTTAAGTGCCAAAGGTCTAAATGCTACAAGCTTTACGAATTAAAGATACTTTAAAGAGTAACGTTAACGTTATGTGTTGATAGGGCGGGAAACCCAATTCTTCTGGCCAGAGAATTGCGTTTCCTGAAATCCTATAAAGTAAGATGATATTGTGGATCCCACAAATATTATCCTGACAATTGAGCTAATTCATTTTACCTGTTTGTGAAACATGGTCCGTGTAATTAACTGCAATCAACTTGTGGTTAATTTCCGGGATTCACATGCACGCATGCAGGTAGAATGACAGATCCTCCCTTATCGGGAGATTTATTAACATGTAAGACTGATCTAATCCAAACATGTATGAATAATTATAAATTACCAATTATTAATTATGATATGCAAATTCCCCACGGATTAGATCCGCCCTGAATCCTTACAGCACTACACAGTAATGCACACCTGGCAGCCAGTCCGAATCAAGTACACACAGACCATGGTATACGAATGTGTGTATATCACTTCATGAATCATTTTCCAACAGAAACTGCTCAAATAGATTTAGCTATACGGTTTTGTCCTCAAACTAAGCATGTGCACAAAGTAGAATAATCAGCATTTGAACGGGAAAGAAACACTTTCACTCATTCTAAAGAAAGTCTTTATTGGTCAATGTACAGAAAGTGCTGCAGTGACCATCAAAGTTAAACAAAACATACAAAAGAAGTCTTACATGATTTTACAGGGTTGATCTTTTTAAAAGTTTCTTTTTTGTTCCTGTTCTATAACACATGGTAAAAAGGACAAGCGAAATCTAGGAATGAAAGGTGTGGAAGGTGGACGGAGGGGGAACGGGATGTCTCACAAGGCTGACATCACAAGCACGTTTTGGCAGATGGGATGAGAAATCCTAACCACTGCAACAGACATTACATGAAACCCAATGCACATATTCATAAACGCACACGTTCAGGGAGAAAAACATGTGTCTTCTATAGTCGCTCGAGTATTACTTCAACTCTCCTCTATAGGAAAACAAAACACCTCTGTGACTCTGCTAAATGATTACTTTTCACTTTTCACAAAGACTTTGCTTTTGTTTGTACTTTTCTTGCATTCATTTTTTTATTTCTTTTCCCTTGAAGAATGAATTGAACTGTGCACTGCAGGGAGGTTAGTAGCCTAAAGATCCCCAGAATATACCAAAATAGCCCCGGGCTAAAATCATTGAACACATTTCTTCTATTTCTTTCCTTTAATAGTTTAAAAGTGCCTTTGTCTACAGAGGCTCAGACAAATCTATTTGAGGTGGAGTGAGGGAGAACCAATCCTCGTTTGGGGTGAGGAGGACACCATGAACGATAAAAGAGATCAACACAGACAGAGAGAGGAGGAGGAGGAACCTTCCTCTTCAGCAAGCAAGTGTGGACACAAACAGGCCATGTGAGGGATGCAGGAGGATGTGAGGAGTCTGAGTCACCATTCAACTACTCTACAGTTCTCTATTTACAGAAGACAGGCATATAAAAATGAACAGACACGCTTCCTCCTATCTTCCCACCGAGATCCCCCCCAAAAAAAGAAAAATAGGAAGTTTAAATTTTCCTTTTTTTTCATCTCATTATTATTGAAGCTCGTTCCCACCCCCAAATAAAAAAAAAAGTAACTGCAACTTTTATTTCACAATTCTTACTTTTTTCGAGTTTACGTCTCGCAGTTCTGACTTTTTCCCTCACAACTGCGAGTGTATATCCCACAATTCGTTCTTTTCTCTTGCAATTTCAAACTCACAATTGCAAATTCGAAAGTCTCAATTGCAAAATAAACTTGCAAACTCGAAATTCTGAGAAATAAAGTCGAAATTCAGACTTTTTTCATGCAATTTTGCATTTTTACAATTCTGACGTTTTCCGCAATTGCAAATTTATTTATCAGAATTGTGAGTATGTAGCCTGCAATTCCGATTTTTTCCCTCAGAATTGTGAGTTTATATTTTGCAATTCAGACTTAGGAATTTGCAATTGTGCTGTTTGTGATTAATAACTTTTATTTCTAAGATTAATTCTTAGAAATAAATTTGCAATTGCAAAATTTTTTTCCGAAAATAGTCTCAATTCTGATAAATAAAGAATTGCGAGATAGAAACTCGCAATTCTGACTTTTTTCTTGCAATTGCGAGTTTATTTCTCAGAATTGTGAGATTTTAACTTGTTTATATTTTTCTAACATATATATATATAGATATTCGCAATTGAGAAAAAAGTCAGATTTGCAAGACGTCAACTTGCAATTGTGAGGGAAAAAAGTCAGAATGTGGGATAAAAAGTCACAATTACCTTTTGTATATTGTTTTATTCCATGGTAGAAACAAACTTCCATAAACTATGGAACTATATAACTTTTGTTTAAAGAGAACCGTCTCAATCAAAATCTCTCTGAGGATCTAAAATAAACCTATTTGCTTAATTTCAAATGAAGAAAATATCATTATTATATACTTTCATTGAAAAAACAACTTTTGGGTATTTACTATTGCACATCAATGCAATATTAAATGTTACTCTGAAGACAACAAATGGTGAAGGCATAGCCGTACTGTCAAATATTACAGTTTAGTATTTCAAAACGGGAGAACGCATCATGATGTTAGACTACAATCTGATTAATCTACACAAAACGCACAAAAAAAAACTGTAAACATAAAAAAAAACATCCCAGAGATGTTGATTCACAATTTATTCCATTGTGTTAATTTATCTTTCATTTTCGTGGATCTACTGAGACACTGCAGCTTATACACTACAGAAGTACATACAGGCTTTGTAGAGTTTGGACTGAAGGGTGCGCGTCCCAATATTGACCAGCAGATGGCGGTACAGGATGCTTTTTGTGGCTGTTGGAAAGAGTCAAAATCAGGTTGATGTGTTTGACAGCTTTTCAGGCAATAAATTCTGGCTTCTGTAAGTGTGAGAGGGCATTAAATGCGAGTGTTTTATGTATATGTGTACGTGTGTGTCCACAAGTCTATGTCTGTGTGTGAATCTTGCTTGTGTGAAGGTGTATGTATGTTTGTTTGTGTGTGTGTGTGTGTGTGAGTGAGAGAGACTGTGTTTGTTTGTGTTTTAATAGGGTAACGTAGATGGGTCCCACTCCAGCTTTCCTTTCACTTTTCCCTTCTGAATGCTAGTCTCTTCCTCTTCATCACTGTCCTCGGATTCAGCACTAGAGAGATCTCCTGACAGTTCATCATCCTCTTCGTCTTCATCCTCCTCTTCCTCTGGCTCCTCCTCCCTCACCTCCTCAGCAATCTGAGTCCCATCAATGCTCTAGAACCAAAAGAATTATGCTATTTATATTTAGGCCATCTTCAGGATAAAAACAGTAAAATTCCTCATGCTACAGAGCAGTGTTGTTATTGTTAACTAAAACTAAAAATATTGGTTACCATTTTTTTTAGGTGACTTAGTTGCATTGTACTTACTCAAATAAGTACTGAGTTATAATAATAAACTACATGTACTTACTATAGAGTTACGGTTATTGTTTGGTTTAGGGTTGGTTACTTGTAATTATGCATAATTTACTGTTATAAATATAGTACATGAAGTAACGTGTAACTACGTTACCTTAAAATAAAGTGTTACCAAAATTAATTAATTTAAATAAAGCTAATATAAAAAAATACATATTAGATGAAAACCTAAACCTAGAAAAGTTAAAACCTAAACCTAGAAAATTACATGAATGAAAATTAGAAATGTTGCCTTGGTAACTAACTGAAATCTTTAAAGTTTAAAGTGTAAATAAAAGTTACATAAGCACATATTGTAACAAAATGACAAAAATAAAAAATAAAAGCTGATTCAAAATATTAAGTACTACAATAGTAAATGAATAAATTTGACCTACTTACCTAAATGTAGAAAAGTGTGATTAATTCAAGTGAATTGGTTCATCATAAACTGTCCTCTCTCTCTCTCACACACATGTCAATTTAGAAAGTTTGCTTCATTCCAATGAATCTGATGGATCTGATTCAATTTAAATGATAGGCCTACCATTGGAAGTTTTTTTCATTTATAAAAATAAATATTGCCCTCTTAAGTAACTTCAAGACAGTGCAAGCTTTTTTGTTTGTAACTTGTAGTTGTAATGTACCCAATTATTAATTATTAATTACAGTTTCATTCGTTTTACTATAGCTAGACTGTGGTTTAACTACTTCAAACTATGATAAGTTTAACAACCTTCAATGTCAAAATTGCTTCCCAAACATTTGTCTTTACCAATGAGACACTTACTGACCTCCATGGGATTAACAGTGATGTTAAGATTGGAGTCATCCCAGTCCATCTCCGGGTCTTTTCTTCCCTCTTCGTCCTCTTTTGAACCGTCCTGGTGGGTGGTGTGGATGCGGTAGATGCCCAAGACTACAATGACCACCAGGGCAGCGATGCACATTACAATTACCACTGTGGCCGCAGGAGGGGTACCTAATGACACATAGGTAAAGACATCTATGAATGCTACATTATGTTGCTACAAACCATTCAAATGGTTAAAACTGAATACATTGTCTGTTGTGATGTGATTAAAAAACAGATAAATATAATTATTTATTGAACATTGACATATATTGCACTTGTCAGGCTTTCATACTGTACAACCCAGAAGCCCAACATCCTTTCCATGTTAGAGGCATCTTTCCCAGTCTTTTTCACCATCAACACATTGAAACGCCCATTCTAAGGTTCACTAGCTCCTGTCATACCTAGTTTCACCTCTGACCTGCTGTCAAACCCACACCTGTGCCCCATCTGCCACCTGAAAGTCTTAGAGGCGTATTGCTTTAGTCTCTCTATTCTGCAATTATGTTTATTCATTCACAATTGTTATGACTCACTCAGCCATGCTAAAAATCGATACAATCCTGGATTACAGTCTTTTAGTGTTTTTCTAACGGAGGTCGGTACTAGGTAGCTGAGGTGAAGCTTATTTAGCCGTGTTGACAGAGGAAGACAGTTTGGCACAGTTCACTTAAAGAACAGTGCCGCTAACTAAGACCTTGCAGTCAGCAAGAGAAGGATTGGGAGCATGAGGTCACAGTGCCACCTGCTGTTTTTCCATGTCTCTCCTAAAGCAGCATGTCTCGTATCCTGTCATCTCTCTCTCCCCCTCTTTCTCTCTTCAGTCCAGAGAGCAGAGTGCTCCATCTCGCCGCAGTCAGCTGTGCTCTGTGTGCCCTTGGGGAGATCACTGGTGTCCCTGGTGTGTGTGCGTGAGCTGGTTGAGTAAGTGTAATTTTCCAAACTCCTTCAAACCAACAATACAGTCTCAAGAGCCTGTCATCCGCTTAGACCAGCGTGCAGAGGTTTGTATGTATATGTGTGTGTGCATATCTGCTTTTTTTTTTTTGGAAGCTGAATTCTCCCATGAATAGTTTTTATGACACATTTACTGTCCTCCTTAAAGCCACTTGTTTACAATTTAATGAGATGGTTTAACAAAGCAACAACACATTTTTTAATTAATCACAAGGTAAACCAACTTATTTTCCAGCTATTATTTACACAATAATATCACCCAGGGTAAAATGACTGCATGAATAGGTTTAGACAAACATCATTAAGAGGCATCAGGGCTGACTTTACCTGAGATGTGATCAGAGTCTGCCGTATGAACCACCAGTGGATGATGCACAGGTCTCATGTACTGGGATTGGACGGCCATGTGATTGGGATGCTCCACAGACTCTGAGCTGTGCACTACTCCAATCTGAGGGGCGGGGGCAAACAGAAAATAGTTTAGAGAGACAAAAGCTTGCTTGTTCTGTTTTGAATCCATAATATCTTGGCCAGGTCAAGTTATTTCAGCAAATGAAGCTTTGTTATTTCAAAAGAATCTGGGATTTTACTGAGAACGTTTTATAATGAAATTAGGTTCATAACAATCATACTGAAAATCATAATGAAGTCTCAATCACAATATGTCTCCTATACCAGAACAAACATCATAAACTCAAAATAGTTTCCTCACAAAAAAATGAATAAATAATAATAATACATTTCAGATTTATAATAAAAGTAAAAAGTAAAAAACAAAAACAAAAAAACCTGGTTGGTCATTTTACAATTCTGTCAGACGGTCTCGTTTCTGTCTTAGTGGACAGCTCTTAGTCAGAAATCAAGAGTTAAAAGTCAAGAGTCTGGCTCTGCAAGAGCAGTTTTCGGTAACTTTTAAGCATCAAAAGTCAAAAAGTGCAAAAAGCTGAAAGAAAAGCAGGAATTGAAAGAGGGGATAAAGTAAATGGATGATACAAATAATAAAAAAAAGCCATGCCCAGTATGAAGGCAGTCTCTGACCTCGAAGTTGAACTCATTGCTTGTGTAGCGTCCATTCAGTTCAGAGCAACTGAGCCGGAACCTTCTCTCAGACAGACCGCCAGGCTTCCAGTTACGGTACCTCACCTGCCTGATGGCCTGTTCATAATGCGCCATGGAGTCAACACCTGAGACAAGAAAGACGAGTGTCAGGAACTCGGTCTACTCAGACAAAAGAGCTCCAGAGCCCTGAGAGATCCTCAACGTGGAGTCCCTGAGTCTCTAATAAATGTACCCGACACTCAAACCACTTCACAAAATGTCAAGGTGATTTGAATTGCTTGCAAAAAGCCAAATGGTACAGTATGATAGAGGCAGAAATCTGTTCAAGAGTCTGAGCAGGATCTGGGTTAAAGGATTTTGAGCACAATCGAGAGTGACTTTTAAAGATCAAAACTTTTTTGAAAAGCATAAAAGCATTTAAATTTGACCTACCAGATTTCCAAAAAGTGCACAACCTTTCTTTAGAACTGATATCAGCTGGAAAAATATTACTGAAGATTATTCTTCTCATATTAATTCTTTTTAAAGGGGTTCACCCAAAACTGGGTGTGTCGTCATTTACTGATTAAATCAAATACATATAATTTTCTGTATATTCTGTTCACTCTTTTGCATTCTAGGTTCTCATAATAAAAATATATATATATATATTATGTTTTATATTATATTATAAACGCTGTTCTTTTGTACTGTCTATCCATCAAAGATTCCTGAAAAAGTGTATCACGGAGTCAACAAAAAATATTAAGCAGCACAATAGTTTTCAAAGTTGCTAATAATAGGAAATGATTTTGAGCACCAAATCGGCATATTAGAATGATTTCTGAAGGGTCATGTGACACCGAAAACTAGTCAATGGCATTATGGCTGAAATGGCTGCTGAAAATTCAGCTTTGCCATCACAGGAACAAATTACATTTAAAAATATATTGAAATATATATTTTTTTATTGTAGCCATAAGAGATAAAAACATTTAAAAATAGTACAGAGCCCAAACCTTTGAAAGGTAATATTTTCCAAATCTTTTGAAACCATACAATGGGCTTTGTGCAAAACAGACTGAAATTGTATTCCCTTAAAAAAAGTTATTCACTTAAAATTCCCCTCTGCTGTAGCCTTCATACCTTATTGAATTATTCCAACACATGTCACATTGATGAAACCTGCCATTTTGCATTTTAAGGCGACATATAAATGGATACTATTGTTTGGCTTAGGAAGACTTTGAATATAGCACACAAGTCAAATGGAGCACTTTTATGATGCTTTCATGGTTTTGTGTTTGTCATTTTGGAGCCTGATCTCCATTCACTGTCATTATATGCAAAAGACTGGCCAGAATGTGCTTCAACATATCTCCAATTTTTGTACCATAGAGGAAAGAAACAGATTTGGATGACATGAGCATGAGTAAATAATGACAGATTTCCCAATTTTGGGCTTTTTCCTTTAACACATTTATTGCTTATCCACAGCTTGAGGCTTTACATTTTTCTAGCTGCTTCATTTTAGCATGAGTTCTCCATGTAGAATGTATTTAAATCTAGATCTGTATGCATGTATCTGTTTAACTGTTCAACAAGACTGTAGATGTTCAACTGATTTTACTACAGGACAATCAGTTTAACATCTACAGTCTTTACATATTTAGTTAGTACATACATACTAACTCATGCTAAATTAAGCAACTGGAAGATGCAATAAATAAGCAATAAATGAAGTCACTGTAATGCAAAGTAAAAAAGAGATAATGAGAAACATCCTGGCAGCAGATGGCTGTATAGTAGATTCGAGACATGTGGTCGACCATACCGTAGATGGAGATGCCAGAGGTAGAGTTGGTGGCGTCCAGATGTTTGCCTAAGAGAGAGCTGTGGTGGATCTCCAGACTCTCCTGCTCCGGGTCCAGCTCCTCTCCGATGACCAGCACATCACAATAATCCAGGTTATGCATCAACTCCAGAATGCCAGGCCTCCGGGCTACACAAACACACAAATACACACACTGGTACACAGGCAGAGATATGCAGCGGCAAATATATGACCTTGCGCTGTATCCACAAACAACCATTGATTGTGTATGAATTTAATTTCGATGATTTATTGTTTCACTACCCCTGGCACAACATTCCATAAAAGAAGCCGGACACTTTTGTTGAACTTTAAATGAAAAAAGACACTAATAAAAAAACAATTGACTTAAGGTCAGTGTAATAACCAGAAGGCAGCGTTTATAATCTTGATAATAATAGACTAACCATTATATAAAAAACACATCCGTGGTAAATATACTAAAACGTTTGTATGGTTACATTGCAGTGAAAATGTGCAACTGTGGCACCTGTGAAATGGATGAATGCAAAGGATTGAGATTATGTTAATATATGAGCTGTGAAAGTGAGTCATCTATCACCTATGCTGAGGGTGTTGTCGGTCTTGGTGACGGTACTAATGATGTGTATGTCCTTGAAAACGGCCACCCCGACAGGGGCTCGGAGCTGAGCCGCGGGCAAAACCAACCGCTCCACTCCAGCAATGGTGATCCGAGGTTCGCTGGGCGGCATTACCATCACCATCGCCTTGATGTCTGGAATGGAGATGCACGTATCTTCACCGAAACACCTACAAGTTTCAAAATGGAGAGGAGGGAAACAAGAGACTTAACACTGGAGGTGTAAAAGGCCACAGAGTAACATGAAAATAAGTATTCTAAAAACAGAGTTTTATATCTGATGGGATTAGCCATGTTCAAAATATTTGTCTTGTCTATAAGCTTTCTGCACACTGCTTTTCGGCAGATTTTAACACCGCTTCCTTTTAAAGCAATGAGACCATAACTAGTAAAAATGTTTGGATACGCCTATTGGTCATGGTATTTTGCATCATTAGAAACGTTCATTCAGGTGTGTACAAACGTTTGACTCGTATTATATGCATGAAAGACAAAAAAATAAAAATAATTAAACAACCAAAATCCTGTGGTAAATACCTGTAGTAAAGTCTTTTTTTCAAAACAAAATATGAAAATCATATTATAAACCAACATTTTCAGTAATACATGACAAATGAAAATACAAACATTTGAAATTAAAGTAATGGATGAAAATGAAAATCACGGAAATGCATACAGGTCATTTGAGTAATCAAAGAAAAATTAACCTTTTTATGCATTTAAACACACTTTATTGAACATTGGAATTACCTAAACACACTTGCTTCCCAAAATAAAGTCTGTATCCATTGACATGCACTGGCGCTCACAAACTCTTTTTCAAGCGAGTGTTTGGACAGATGATGACTGCAGTGTCTGACTGTTGTTTTAGACTGTCACCATCAACTTCAGCACAGTCGTACCTCACAGGTGAAATCCACCACAGGACCAATTAATGATGCCGCAATAGTTAGTTTTAAAGCAGCGAGTCGACAAAAATATTTTTAAGAACGCGAGCAGTGGTGCCACCTCCTCCTGATGCCAGCTGAAGAAGTTGATATGGCAGTCAGAAGCAGTGTTGATTAAGACAGAGCCGCTGAAGCGTGGACTGAAACAGACTCGCACACCGACCTGCTGGGGAAATTGGAGTCCCTCCAGCTTCATTACAGCTAGTATGCGAGGAGAAAGGGGGAAATAAAGTGTCTTAGGATTAACAGGCCTCCCTTTCTCACGATGCACCCAGTAATTACTCTTTTTCAAGGGTGAGCCCTAAAGAGCACTTGTTGGTTTACTAATTCATTTATATATTCGCCCACTAATTAAGAACTATCTGTTTGTTCGAGACAACAACCCGCTTTCTGCCACCGTCGCGGGTGGAGTGATGCTTAGCCGTGCTCGAGCGATGGAGCGCTATCTCCCTGCGGTAATTCCTCTCTAAGGATCGCCTAAACGCTCTCCCTCAAACGGCCACGGAGAATAGCCTTGAATGAGAAGGAAGGGGAGCGCAAAATTGTGTGGAACCAACAAAACAATTACATCTAATGACTGCAGTAAAAATGACGGTGGAAAGTTTGTGAAGTGTAAAAGTGGCTCCCTTCGGTAGACGCACTAAAGTAAAATAGTCGAGAGCATGCTCACTCATTAAAAAGGCTTTGCGAAAAAGGGCAACAATCTTGCTTTATTTACAGGGCTGATTTAAGGATATTGGGAGCTGGTCTAAGACGGACTCTGGCTATTACTAGAGCTACGGCTCACTCCACTATCGACCAGGGAAGTCTGTTCTCATTTAGGCAATCCTCTTCACCAATGCACACCAGACAAGTTCAGAAGCCTCCGTCTTCTTTTCATTCTCTCCTGCTCTCCCTTTCTCCACAGTAAAGTTTCATTTGGGCACATATCAGCCGGGTGCAATTGGATCCAATAGGTTTCATTAGACTGTGTCAGATGACACGATTCCTTCCACTCTTGACAATTAAATGAGTATCTCTAAAGGGAAAAGGACACCCACAAACACACTGTGAATGTAACTGGAGGTGTTTCAAAAGTTTGGGGTTGGCAAGGTTTTTTTTATTATTGTTTTAGAAAAAAGTCTCAAACAAGGCTGCATTTATTAAAGTAACTGTTTTCTATTTTAATATATTTCAAGCAGCAAACCTATTATTATCAGTTGAAAACAAGAAAATGTTCCATTAAATCAGCATTTTAGAATGATTTATATATATATATATGTATATATATATATATATATATATATATAATAAACTTTTTTTTCATCAGTTTATTTATTAAAAGGACCATCTGAACATAATGACTCAATAAAATGATCCCAAAGTGTCTTAAGAGACAGAATGGAGTCTAATTATCAGTTTAGTTCAGTCTTCTGCAAGCTGTGTCAGAAATACAACAACAGTTTTGAAAGATTATTATTTTTTTTAAAGAAATATGTTTGTCAAAGCTACTCATTTCAACAACTAAGCTATTGTCATGCTACTAAAAAATTTAATCAAGTTACTGGTAACCATATTCAAATATGCAGCTTTAATCACAATTATTTATTAGAGGAAGGTGAAATCTATAAAAAAAAAATCAATTCTTTCTTTATTGGAGCCATACTAAAATGCTGGGCATGAAAGATAGTCTGGGTAATGATCAATAAACAAGAACCATCAAACCATAATTTTCCCCACTTATTGACCTGAGGTGCTTGATAGTAAAGCCTCTGAGAATGTGCGGGAGGATGGTGGCAATAAGACGGTAGAGATATAGAGAGAGAAAAGAGATAAAGAGAAAAACAGAACGCAAGATCACAGTTAAAATAAGACAGGAAGTAACTCCTGTAAAGTCTTTGTAAATTATTACAGTGCTGTAGATTAACAGCAGAAAAGTCCATTTCCTGTTCTGCTGAGCAATTATAGTACTCTGTTTTTCAAGTCAAGTCAAGTCAAATATATTTATATAGCGCTTTTCACAATACAGATTGTATCAAAGCTGCTTCACAGTTTTAATCAAAACAACTTAACAGTGTTTGTTTATTACTGGAAAAAGACATCCAAGTTTGGTAGAGCTGATCAGTGGTATGATGGGTCATTTAATTTGAATATCCCCAACTGAGCAAGCCAAAGGCAACAGTGGCAAGGAACCGAAAAACTCCATCAAGTGACCCGATGGTGTCCTAAAACTCCATCAGATGACCCAATGGAGAAAAAAAAACCTTGGGAGAACCCAGGCTTAGTCGGGGCCAGTTCTCCTCTGGCGTTTATGAAGTAGAGGCCGAATTTACAGTAACTGTAAGATAAAAAATGTATATGAATGCCTGGCTAAATAGATGCGTCTTTAGTTTTAAACTGGGAGAACGAGTCTGAGCAACGAACAATATCAGGAAGGCTATTCCAGAGCTTCGGAGCTAAATGTGAAAATGCTCTCCCTCCTTTGGTGGATCTGGATATCCTAGGAATGACCAGAAGCCTCGAATTTAGTGATCTTAAAGAGCGCGATGGATTATAGGCCGATAGAAGATCCGTTAAATAGACTGGAGCTAAACCATTTAGAGCTTTATAAGTCAAAAGCAATATCTTGTAATTAATACGGAACTTTATAGGTAACCAATGAAGTGATTATAGAATCGTGTGTTATATGATCATATTTTCTTGATCTAGTAAGAACTCTAGCGGCTGCATTTTGGACTAACTGTAGCTTGTTTATTGAAGATGCAGGACAACCAGCTAATAAAGCATTACAGTAATCTAGTCTCGAGGTCATGAATGCATGAACTAACTTTTCTGCATCAGAGACTGATAGCATATTACGTAGCTTAGCAATGTTTCTAAGGTGAAAAAAGGCTGTTTTTGTAACATATGAAATATGCTTTTCAAAAGACAGGTTGCAGTCTAATGTAACACCCAGGTCTTTTACTGTAGCGGATAAAGTAACAGGGCATCCTAATATGTTAAAGTCGTGCTGTGAAAGGTTTTGTGGACGGTTTTTAGAACCGATAAGTATTACCTCTGTCTTGTCTGGATTTAATAAAAGAAAATTACGCGTCATCCAATCTTTTATATCTTTAACACAATCTGTCAATTTGGATAATTTAGCGTATTCATCTGGCCGTGATGAAATATATATTTGAGTGTCATCGGCATAACAATGGAAACTAATTCCATGTTTCCTTAGAATATTACCAAGTTGCAGCATATATATTGAGAATAATAAAGGGCCTAACACAGATCCCTGCGGCACTCCATAGTTTGCCGAAGTTATGATCGATTTTTCTCCATTTAAGTAGATGAAATGGTAGCGGTCAGATAAGTATGACCTGAACCAGCTTAATGCTTGTCCTTGAACACCAATGTCATTTTGTAGTCGATCTAAGAGTATTGTGTGATCTATAGTATCGAACGCAGCACTAAGATCAAGTAGAACTAGTACTGAGATACAGCCTTGGTCCGAAGCTAAAAGTAAATCATTTGTGATTCTAACAAGCGCAGTGTCAGTGCTATGGTGTGGCCTGAATCCAGACTGAAACTTTTCATAGATGTCGTTTTCTTGCAAGAAAGAGCCGAGTTGAGCGGACGCAACTTTTTCTAATATTTTTGACATGAATGGAAGATTTGAGATGGGTCTGTAATTTGCTAGGTTATTTGGATCTAATTGTGGTTTCTTAATAAGAGGTTTTATAACTGCCAGCTTGAACGTTCTTGGAACATGACTTAAAGATAAAGATGAGTTAATAATATTGAGAAGAGACTCTTCCACTATAGGTAACACTTCTTTCAATAGTTTAGTTGGTATAGGATCTTATAAACATATTGTTGTTTTAGATGAAGTGAGTTTATTTAACTCTTTTTGTTCTATGGTTCTAAAGCATTGTAATTGTTCTTGCGGGGTGACAATTGCGGCTGAATTATAAGGCGCGAGCAAAGATTGAGCGTTTACAATTGTGATTCTGATGCTTTCAATTTTCTCGGTGAAGAAGTTCATGAAATCATTACTACTAAACTGTAACGAGGTATTTTGTTCAGACGACGTCTGTTTATTTGTTAGTCTAGCCACGGTATTAAATAAAAAACCTTGGATTATTTCGGTTGTTTTCTATTAGTTTGCTGAGGTGCTCAGCCCTGGCCGTTTTAAGGGTCTTTTTATAACGTGACATACTGTCTTTCCACGCGATTCTAAAGACCTCTAAATTATTTTTTTTCCATTTACGCTCTAAATTACGGGTTTCTCTCTTTAAAACATACGTAGTATTATTGTACCATGGTGCTATACTTTTTTCTGTGACCTTTTTTAATCTAATGGGTGCAACAATATCCAATGTTCTAGAGAGAATGGAGCTCATAGTGCTAGTTAATTCGTCTAGTTCATCTGTTTGTTTGGGTTCAGGCAGCAGCTGAGTCAGATCAGATAAGCTATTTGAGAAATGATTTTTCTACGGTATACTACATTACCCTGTGTTAAAGTGATAGCTCACCCAAAAATAAAAGTTCTGTTATTTACTCACCCTCATGTTGTCACAAACCTATATGGCGTTTTTTCTTGCGTGAAATACAAAACAAGATGTTTACACCATGTATTGCTCTTTTCAACACAATGAAAGTGGATCCACTGTGGTCACCTTTCCTAGCTTGAATGTTGTGCTAGGTAACTCTTTTTCCACTCAAGAAAGAAAGTCATAAAGCTATAGAACAACGATGGCATTTGTGTGTGTGTGTGTGTGTGTGTTTGTGTGAACTGTTCTTTTAAGTCATGTTTTGCAGTGTTGTGCAGAGCTGAGTTTTCATGCTCTGACCTGTGCTGTGTCATGCTGTTTGACGGCATCTGTAATTGTGTTGTGCTGTACTGCAGAGGATGGCTCTCTGACACAACAGAATCTCTTTTATCATGGCCTTTCATGTGCTCATCAGCTCATCTCACTGCAGTCATCACCACTAGCAGGCCTGTCCATTATCCAGAGACGCACAACCACTGCCAGAACACTACATGGACACTCCCCTGCTGAAAATAACAGCTTCAGCACAAGCTGCTTTGATATCATCTCTGTAGCTCAAACAGTACATGGCATTTGCAACACCAATGTCATGGGTTCAATTCCTAGGGAATGCATGAACTGATAAAATGTATGCATTAAATGTAATGTAAAATCTTCTGCCAGATGCATAATGGTTGTAACCTGGTTTAAGATGTTTTAGCTGATGGTGTTCAGCTGGTTTAGGCACATTCAAGTGCCCAAAACCTCTCTGAAACTTGCAAACCAGACCAATTTGAGTAGGCTGGGAGACCAGCTAAGACCAGCAAAACATATATAGTATTATGATTAAACTGATAATCATGATTATTAACCACAATTGTTCTGAGCTGAGAAATTTCTTTTTACATTTAATCAGAATTATTCACATAAGCACAAATCAAGAGAACCTCAACTCATATGCAAGGTTGATTTTACATCATATAGTTTCCTGATTTATTATATTAATTATATACATTAACACATGCTTCCCTCAAAAGCTAGAACAGTGAAATGGACTCTATAGGGATTTCGCACCGGAGAAACCTTTTCATAGTTCCTAGAACTATTGGCAGAAGTTCCCGGATTTTGGCGCGTTCGCACCGCAGGAACTAGGACCTATTTTAGTTCTGGATCCCAGTTCTGGAAGGCTGGATCCCAATTGGCACATTTCATGTGGACTCGCGGTCTCGTGGCCTTAAATTGCGCGTGCTCGCCAAGTGTACGAGTCCGTAGGGTGTCCCATTCGGCATTTCAGCGCTCAGAAGTGTGCTAGTAAACTTCGGCGAAGCCCACACTTTCGCACCCTCCACACGAGTTACCTACCCAGGAATCATTGCAAACGCCCAATCAGATACAGTAAATGAGGGGAGGAGTTTCATGGCTGTTTGACTTTTCGGTGGCATGATGTCATCAAGCCTGTCCCAAAATACACTCTCTTGTGCCCTCGAGGCCAGCGCCCCTTAGGTCTGCACTTCCTGACGTCACCAAGTGTGAACTCGAAGGAGGTCCACAAGGCCGGAGTGTGCCATTTGGGATCCAGCCGAACTCTTTTGGAGGAACTAATTCAGCTCCTACTTCAGAGTAGGGTCTAAACCAGCACTATAGGAACTATCCGTGCCGTGTACGCTGATTTGCCGAACCCCGCAAAACACCAGCACCCACCATTTTTAAAAAAGCTGTGTAAACACACAGAGTATAGGCTATACATTTACTCCAGAAACTAACTCTACGAACATGGAAAACAGAGATGGGCCTCTTAAGCTTTACGCTGAGGAGAAAATCCAAAACAACTTTGAGGAGATCAAGTGAAACATGATTATGTATTTCTGCTCAGCTAGCAACACTCGACATCAACCACACGGCACACACTTCTAACTTTTCATTACTGTCTACTTTCTGCGTATAATAGTTATATCTAATAACATATTAGAGGGGACTGTTAAACAGATCGTAAACTAATGAAGACGGAGAATGCAAGCACTGTGAGCTCAGGCTCTGGCACCATATAAAGGTCCGCCGCACCATCAAAATAAAAGTCACAACAAAGCACGTACAACGTATGCGCGGCTTACGTCACTTTAGAGTTCCTACTGGTGGTGAGAATGCAACCAGAAAATGTTCCTAGGGGAACCATTAGTTCTCGGGGAACCACCCTGATGGTTAGTTCCTAGAACTATCCGGTGCGAAAGCCCCTTATCCATGATTACTTCCGCATTTAGCCTCAGTGACCACCACAACTTCCGGTGCAGTGCAGTGTATGGATATTGTGAGATAATAAAATCTTAAGGAAGAGTTACATGACAGGACTAAGCAATATCAATTCGATCCACCTTCACACTAAAGGTCTTTAAAGCTTCTGGAACTTATTACTAAAATGTTACTGTTTAATATAATATACTAAACTATTATATTTACTATAATAATCACACTTTAATTTGATGGCCCCCTTTAGACATTATGTTGACTATAAGTAATGTTGCACCAACATGTCAACTAATTCTCGAGAGATTGCATAAGAGATTGCAGAGAGATTGCATAAGTGCATTTATACAGCAACCACAATCGCAATCAACAAAGTTGAGATTCTTGTTTAAATTTATTACAATTCGTCACTGAGAAGGTTTGCTTGCAGATATTGACGCATGCAAGAAAACAGACTGGCTGTATTACACTTTCATGTGAGCAGAAGTCCAACATGTGTTGTGTTTTCAGATCTCTTTTTTTTTCATTGAAGAGAAAGCATGTATCCGTTTAAGAGAAAAGTTCGGTAACACTTTATTTTAAGGTGCTTGTAATAATAAGCAGTAATTAACAGTTAATAAGACACTTATAAGACCTTATAAGACACTTATAAGACCTTATAAGATGCATATAAGATGCATATAAGCATTAACTACTTCATATAAGGGTTAATTAAAGGTCCAGGCCCTGAAGAGATCAGGGAAACTACTCCCTCTTGGGAAGGTCAATTTTTAAGGGCCTGGGAGTTTGTGTCACCATTTATGTTTGTGCGGCTGTTCTAAAAGTGCAATGTATTGATACTTGAGAAATTTATTATTTAATTTAATTTATTTATTATCATTAGTTAATGCTTATATGCATCTTATATGCATCTTATAAGGTCTTATAAGTGTCTTATTAACTGTTAATTACTGCTTATTACAAGCACCTTAAATTAAAGTGTTACCGAAAAGTTCTGATTGGGATATTTAAACTCTTGGCATCTGGCAACCCAAAGCATGAAGGCTTGTGAAGGCTTGTTACAATTGCAATACATCAGAAAAGTCAACAGAAAAAAAAAAAAACGCACTTTTTCAGGATAAATAACCTGCGGCACAATATTGCAGACAATTATGCTTAATCAAGATAAGCAAACATCGTGATCACAGTTACAACACTATTCATCGTGCAGCCCTAGTTTAAGCTGTACTTTTTTTTTAGCAGGGCAACGCTTTTGTCACTTTTCTCAAAGTTTTCTGGTTAAGTTTCTGCAAGATATGTGGGAATGAGTTAATGGGAGATCCAGATTGAATCCAGGCACTCGAGAGTCATGCAGTGCAAGACAGATGTTATCAGTAGCCAAGACAACCCTGCAGACTCCTCCCTTAGCTCTGTAGTATTGATCAGAGAGACAGCCTTCTGCTACTGTTCATCCTTCTCTCATAAACACCAAGCCTTGCTTTTATTAACACCACTTTCTTTTAAGATTAAACAAAATAAAATGATCATCACACTTTTATAGCACTCAACTCTTAAAAAGAACCCCTATGCAAGCTATACTTACAAGTATTCATTCGCTCGAATATTTACTCCCACACCTGCAGCATAATCAATCTATTAAACACTTTATGAGCTGATGTTGTAATGTTTTTGACCTTTAGAGCAGTACTCACTGGACTGTGGTGGTTATGTGGAGTTTGCGCAGACCGGGAGTGGGAAACTGCCGAGAGTTGATGTAGGAAACTTTTGTCATGGCTGTGTTGATGCTCTCCAAGTCATCTGCCTCCATGACCAGCACTGACTGAGCCGGGTTGAAGTGGAACTGAGAGGGATCAAGAGAGTGTGAGAATTTTCATAATCAAGAGAGAGGAAAAAAAAAACCTTAAAGCAAAGGAGCGAATGAACAAGTCAACACATTTACATATAGATGAATAAATGAGGGCTGGGAATGACTGATGTCAAAGGATTCTCAAATATATTCAGATGATATTAAAGAGATGGACAAAGAATGGAATGCCTATAATCTTTCCATCCAAGGCTTTGCATATATGTATGTGTATGTGTGTGTGCATGTACCTTTATGCCTTTGCCCAGACTTTCAAGCGAGCTGATGTCCAGGCCCTCCTTGCAAGCCTGTAGGCAGGAGATCACCTTTTGAGTTGCGATCTTCCCAGGTCGGATAGTCAAGCCTGAGAGGCTTCCCCGGAAATACTGTGTGAACCGTGGAGTGGTCACCTCTCCTCCTGTAAACAAACACACTTAAATTTAGGCACACACATACTCATGGTAGCTGGCAACAAAATATAGTGTACAAAAGCAAACGACATCTGGAAGCTAAGTGACACTCTGTTTGCATGTGTGTCAAATTGTCAAAAACACCTTGTCTGGCACAATACTGACTCCAGAGGTACAAAGACAAGCCTGTCTACTGAAACGCCTCCATCTGCTCGATTTTAAAAACAAGTGTTTTTTGTATTCTTTGCTGTAAATGGTAACCCTCAATCCTGGGTGAATGTGATTCAACAGTTTATCAAAAGAACAAAATTAGATCTGATGGACCAGTTGCATGAAGTCAGTTCATTTATAAATTCTCTAAATGAATTCTCTATATAAATGTGTATATATATATATATAAACCTTATGTTTTGTTCGGGTCATTTGGACTCGGATACGATTTTCTTTTCCCCCAAAATATTAGTTAATGTTGTCACATTGGACTAAACATTGCCGAATTTGATCACACTGGGTATAACAACTTCCCAAAATTGTTTGGATAATTATTGTACTTTTCCCCCCAGCTTGTTACAATCAATCAGTTTCAAAAATAAATACAGAACCCTTCCAAATATAAAAAAAAAAAAAAAAAAAAAGATTAAATTCAATATTTGGTGATAATATAGCATAACAAGATATTTATACTTTTTTGTTTGTTTGTTTGTTTGTTTGTTTGTAGGCTGGTCATTTTTGACCGGGAACATCACAAGTGTGACTTTGTTCCATTTTGTACAAAATAAAAAGTACTTCAAAACAAACTTCCTGGTTAATCATTAAAGCACACTAGTATGATAAACACGAACGTGTTTGATTGTATGATTTATTTATTTGTTTACATATTTTGTTGAATATTGACAAAATTATCCACAAATAATGCGTTTTTCACCCAAAACTGAGGTGCATAAGCTCATATAAATGCGGCCTATGATTAGTCAGTTCCAAAAAGAAATGCAAAATCTGTCCTAATTGAAAGAACGCAAGTTGACAAAAAGATTGAATCCAATATTTGGTGATAATATAGCATAACAGGCCATTTTTAAAAGGCAGGTCATTTTTGACCAGGAAATCAAAGGTGTTACAGGGTTTTCAACACCGCATAAGGGTTCAATTATTTTTACAGTTCTTGCAAGCTAGTGCTATATTAATATCCCTCAAATTTTGTATTTGTTCAGCAAGTAATTCAGCTCTAAACACTTAAATTAAGATCATTTCAGCCTTAGGTGTTGTTGGTTTGGTTGTTAAACACTTCACATTATTTAAAATCAGCATGAAATAAAAATTCACTGTTTTCTAAATGCATGTTATTGATCTTAATATTTGTACTTTTTTAACATTTACCTCAATTTTTAATGTTATAAAATGTCATAACTCTCTTCTCTCTGGTGCAATACATTTATTTCACTTCAACCCTGCAGTTGACAGTTCACTTCAAAGACTGCAAGCTCCATTCAGATCTGCCTCCGTCCAATCAACAAACAACAGGTAGTAGAACCAAGTCCCCACTCCCCCAACTTTTTTTTCTCTTTCTTTCGATAATCTGTTTCATTTGAATCTACGACGTCACAATATAGATGAAACGATCTGTTGCTACCTTCCATTACATCGCAACTTAAAGAATTTTTAAACTACAGTTTGACAACCACGCCTTGTCCTATTAGAATGTTCTTCCTTCATCTAACTGATAAATACATCATGTAATATTTTCATAGTGAATTGCTACTTGTCTTGCATTTATTGGCATTACAAATGGTGATCTGTCTCGTCTTTTCTTTTCTTATTTTTTTATATATATATAATAAATAACTGGTCACACTGACCGACTTAATAGGTTCCTCGATAAAGATGAGAGGGCGTTTAACACATGCGGTTTTCCCTCCCATACATCCCTCACTGAGCTGGCAGATTTGGAGAGTCTAATAGCTCCAGATGTAGTGAATTCTGTCACTCGTAAAGCCTCACAATGAGGGTCTGTGCTTCCAATGTTTAATTGCTTCCGTTTTAAATTATTTAGTTGACAGATGTTATCAATTAAATGTTATTCCACAGATGAAACAGCAGAGGAACATTTGCATTCTCGTTCGTGCTCCCCCTAAAGGACAAAAGCTCTAATGAGACTAGAGTCATCGCATGGCATATAAGAGCTGTCACCGTCACATCTGTATCGATCAGTAGTGGCATAACAGACAATAACAAGCAGAACGCATCCTAAGCACAGTGTAAAAGACACGGTCATGACCTTACATTTAGATAAGCACATCTGATCTCTTATAACCCAAAATAATCATATGCTGAGACGGTGCAGCTCAGTAATGACCTTATTTATCTCACTTTATACACACTTTGTATAGGGCAGCATTTATTTTTAATTCATGAAATTAACATGAATCATTTACTGAATTGGATTACGTTTTAATCATACTTTTATGGTGCTTTTGAACACAACTTTTACAAAAAAATAAGAATTTACATTTATGGAAGAAATATTTATCTTTTTTCTTTCTTAAAACTACCGTTTAAAATCTTAGGATTTGGGGGATTTTTTTATTTTATTTTTTAAGAAAGTGACATTTTTATTTAGCAAGCATGCATTAAATTGATCAAAAATGAAAGCAAAGACATTTATCATGATACTTAAGATTTAATTTCCAAACAAATACTGTTCTTTCTAACTTTTTATCCATCAAAGAATCCTGAAAAAGACATCATCACAGTTTTCACACTTCATTAGCAGCACAACCATTTTTAACTTAAATTATGAAAATAATAATAAAAAAAATCTTGAGCTCCAAATCAGCATTTTAGAATTATTTATTAAGGATTGTGTGACTCCTGAAGTAATGGCTGCTAAAAATAAAAAGTTATTATATTTTAAAATGAAGCATCAAATGTAAATATATTTTTGATCAATTAAAATGTAGAATTGGTAAACGATAAGATGCTTCTTTTAAAAAATCGTACCGATCCCAAAGTTTCAAACAGTAGTGTATATTGCCGAAAAAGTATGTTTAGAGCATTATTACATGAAACACATAAATTACACGAGGCATCAGTCATTGTCCTAACGAAGCTCTAGAAAAAACGAAGAAGACCCTATTTGATGTCTCGTGAAGACAATGGCCACCAAACCCCATTTCTACCTCCAAGAAGACAATGATCTCCATTTGGCCTGAACAAAAACTATCCTCACTTTCCATTATGAGGTGGCTTGTCGTTACATTGTTGATTGCACAGAGTGAAAATGGACAGGGTGCGACAAGCAATCTGGACCGCTAATAGCTTGAAAAGTTATCAGTTGCGGTTTAGTGGAGCTTAGACCAGCTTCATTGGGATGTAATAGCAAGTGAACTTGTCCTCCTTTCAGGGTCTCTTAATCCTCGCTATGGGTCTCTTGTAAAAAAAAAAAAGAAACGGGAAAAAAGCTTCACAATTCAAAGCCAGAAAAGAAGAGAGAATAATCCGCAATCAGCACGGATGAAAAGAAATGTAAAATGGTGCTGAAAGTCAGAACTTTAGGACCTCGCCGCCTAGAACAATAATTTAGCCGTGACTTCATTCCCTCCGAGCCTTGTTTAATTATTTAGCTCATGAAAGCGATTTTAAGGACAGTCTCTCCATTCAAATGCGAACATTAGCTCCATTTCAAAAGGCTGAAATTGACAGGTCGTGTTTCTTTTTTGATGTTTTCACGCTCGAGTCTCTTTGATTAAATGAGGAATCAGGATAGCCTGGGGCCAAACACATCGCCTCTCTCTTGGTATTCGAACCACCACTGCCGTGCTCACACTGTCATATCAATAATGTAGATATCTCTTAGTCACACCCTCTCAGTCTCACTCTCAAGCATGAGACTATCTGATCACATCTCAGATGCCGATTCATCAATTCCTGCGTCTGGGCTGTGCAAACCACAGTTATGCCACCATTTCATTTTATCGATCCTCCTTTTCAAATGGTAATGAAAACAAAAGCTCTTTCATAGTCTCACCTTGCCAACAGGCACCTACGGTTAGCTGTACATCGATCTCAGAAGGGTGGATGGGCCAGTCGTCTGTCACAAGGTAGGGTTCGTACGTCACTCCGTCTACGAAGAGCGTCACTGAAGGAAACTCCACATTGATGACGTAGTAATGCCACTCTTTGTCACAGATCTGGAGACGAGAAATAGAACAAGTTTAGTATGTTTGTTCATGTCATTAAAAGGAAAAATTTTCATAATCACTATACCTGACCAATTGGTCGACCTATAATTGGTTAAACCTGAACCGATAGGATTCACTTCTTAGAGACATGTTTTTGTGTACATACAAAATGGAAAAGTAAAACAGGATTCTAAACGTGTTGTATAAAGTTACATTTTTAATTAAATTAACACGTCATCTTAAATAATCTTGAAATAATAAAATGCCTTGATAAACAAACAAACCTCTTATCAGCTACCTGATTGATTCATCATGACTTATCCATACTAGTTAAAATTCAAAGAAAAACTTTCCCAGAATCCCATCTGGGTCACTCCAAGCTACAAACTAGAAACAGGACACACTGTTCTATATAGAAGGAACATTTACAGTCCATCGGTTTTGTGTTCTAATCTGAACGATATCTGTGCTTCTATAGCTTAATCTATAGTAATCAACATGAGGTTTTCAGTTCACGTTTACATGTCGGTAATGACACTGAAATTGAACTTAATTTGCCTTCATTAGCTATACTATTCATCATTTGTCATATGTCCTATTAAATTAATTAGGTATAATTATGAGCAGACGCTAATTATAGGAACAAAGATTTTAGTACGAGAAACATCAGATCACTTTACTTATCAATGCAAACCAATCAGAGCCATTTAAAGTTCCTACACTTTTATTTATTTTCTAGCATTGACACAGTTAACACCTTTAGGCATTGTTAACAGACAATGTCTTACTTTTTTTTGCATCAGCGCCACATTAAGATCCCAAGTTAAAAACAAATGAACTTTTTCTTGAGACATTTTATTCCATTTTGTTCCATCCCCTAAGTCAAGAAATAAAAATGAGTGACACTTCGAAAAATCAATGAAATCTTAATTTCATTAAGATTAACTCTGCCACATATGTTCATGCTTACATGCAATGAATGGTGATTATCAGTGCACACATAATTTCATAATGATAATTTTCTAGTATCGTGCAGTAAACATGCTTATGCATACTCCACACACTCGTGTGCTGTCATGGAGAGCACCATATGGAACTGAAGATGCCTGGGTGGATGTTGCTGAGCTACTGCAGAGGGGAGTTAATGGAGAGATGAGCCAGGTCTCCAGAGAGAAGCTCTCTCTCTCTCTCTCTCGCTCACCACTGCCTCTGGGGACAGATCTCACTCCACACTATTCCCCTCTTTCTCTTATCTCTCCTTTTCTAGAATAGATATTCTCTTTATCTCCATCTCACAAGAGTCGTCAAAAAGCTCTCTATTTCTCCATTCTTTTGACAGCAATCTTACTCTATCAGCCTAACCTTTTTCTGCCCTTTCCAATTTCACACACATGCACACAACAGACACACACACATACTCGCATACATTCAGTGCCATATTTTCTCGTTTGGGCACGTGATTTGAAATCCAGTCTTGGGAATTAATAAATTAAAACTGTCAATTAAATGAAATGTCTTGGTCATTACTGGCTGTCATTGTCAGTTGGCTTAAAAAAATAGGCTGGGATTCAAACCCCTTGCACTTACAATTCAGGTTTAAATCTGAACTAGGTGTACTGAAAGTAATTTAATATAATATATAATATAATATAATATAATATATAAACACAATATAATATTTAACCCTTGTTGTACGCTTTAACACCCATTTTTACAATGCGATTGACTGTTTTAACTAAAGATGTAGGTTGTAATTTGGATGGAATACCTGTATTATAAAACAAGAGCAGAAATTATAATTATGTGTAGCTAAGCTATTAAAGAAAAAAAAGACTCTTCAAAAAGTCTCCAGAAATAAAACTGCGAAAATAAGCTCAAGCAATTTCAAAAGCAAAAGCAAAAGCAATGTCCAGTGTCAGTGAGGCATGAAAACAGCAGTATTAGCGCTGGTTAATTGAACAGCTCATGCAACGTCTCTCAAAAACTGGTCTTCTGTTCAGAGTATGAAAACGAATAGCCTGCAGTGTGTAAACATGGACAACACTCGAAGCTTGTTAATTGCAACGTAATTCTGTGCAAATGAACAGTTCATCAAATTCTGGAGACAGGCATTTCCACCTCTATTAACCAGTTAATAGTGAATTTCCTTACTGAATCTAAACTAAGAATGTGTAAAATTACATAACAGACGTGTGTTTCTTAGGGGCCATTTACAAAAGATGCATTCTTCCATGATAAATAAAACTAGATGAAGCACAACAGAGTTTAACTTAATTGTCTCCCAAAAGAAATAACCAATCCTGTGTATATAAGTGCTGAATAAGTCTTCTGAGTTGAAATACAGATATGGTAATGAGAGTTTAATTTCCGACACGCACTGTAAGCGGTAGAACCAATCACAAGACTGGGCCTTTTGACCAATCAGAACAGAGTAGGCTCTCGGAAAGGAGGGGTTTAAAGAGATTGAATCCTTTATCGAGCCATTTCAGACACTGCGAGAACACAGGTGATATATATTATGAGAAAATTCAAGTGTTTTCTGACTTTGAATGCATGTAAACCTGTTGTAGCAGAACTCCAAAACAAAATTAGGAACCTTTAAAAAAGCATAATAGGGGCACTTAAACTTTAAATTCAATTAATAAACTATTCTAGTAACATTGCTTTGGAGTGTTAGTGCCCAACAAAAACACACTGTAGCAAAGTACAATAAAAAAAATTAAATAAAAAAAACTGGTAACAGTTTGTTTCTCTGCATGTGAAAAGTAATTGCATTCATTCATATTTTTTATATGAGGGGTCTCACTAACGTATTGGTTGTTGACCAGCTAGTTGACCACTTTACCCATATCTATTTTAATCAGATTGATATTGCTTTCGAATGCCATTTACAACAGCGTTGATGGCATGTCAACCTCTGCAGACTCTATCCGGTCTCGTCCTCATTACATGTCCGTCGAGGAACAAACAGAACACGGCTATGTGTGAGAGTGTGCATGCTTTGCTGCTAATGAAAAACACACATGAAGCATTAATCTTGGCCTGACAGGAGATGATTTTGGCTGTTTCAGCACACAAAGGCACACGCTGCCAAGGATTAAAACATGCTTACATTTGGTCTCCTCCTCCTCCTCCACCCCCACCCCTCGCTCGCTCTTCACAATTTTTTATTTTGCTGCAAAAAATTTTAATCTGTTCCCTTGTCAACAAACTGCATCCACGACCTTCAGAGCAAACAAATAAATGAGAGTGTGACAATAAGCGAGAGCTGGAACACAAATCACACCTAGAAACTTTACGTCTCTCTACATGCACAGGCATTATTGTGTCATGTTGGCTGCAGGAGAGAAATGCCTCGCAGGCTGCGGTGGTAGAGACCTGCTCCTCATTCAACATTAATGCATTGTGTTCACAGGCTTGTGCTGTTGCCTCAGATAAGGTTTGCAATAGACGCTGGTCTCTAACAAAGGTTGATATATATATATATATATATATATATATATATATAAAAATCTCAGATATTCAAGAAATAAAATAAAAATTAATTAAATAAATTGTGCGAGTGGTCGTCTTATATCTACCGTTTTAAAAATGCTGTATTGACTGATTTATTTTACAAGCATATAGTATGGGGCTTACCAAGATAAAGTAATACATATTCAGCTGGTCATGTGATCTCAACATGTCATCCCCAACGAGGCAACCCGCTCCATGTGAAACAAATAAATCAATAAATAATTATGCAAACATTTTATGTTACAAGGAGCCTTCATCTCATTTTAAACTTTTTTTTTTTTTTTTTATTACTTATAATTTGTTTTATGGGGAGCAACAACATGATGAACAACATATGAATACTGTGAAAGATGTAATGATTTAGTAATAATGGAATGAAAGCATAAAGACAGATGTAGTATTGTCTCATTTAGTTAATTCATTTATTGAATCAGTTCTTTGATTAAAAGACTCGTTTGTGTCGTCATATACATATATATATATATATATATAAAAAAAAACGAAAATCTACGTGTGGCAATTTTCATCTATTCCATATATATATATATATATATATATACACAGGGCTGCTTTAAAGTTTGTGCTGGAAAGGGTTCAAATATGGGACCGGGAGGATTCATCTGAAGAACATTGGGCAGTTTAACTGCTCGGGACAAACAAGGGACTCAAGAACAACCATCAAGAAACATATTAAGAATCAGGGGTACATAAACTTTTGAACGGGGTCATTTTTATACATTCAGCTATTTTTTTTTTTTCACCTTGTGGACTATATGTAAACATCCTTTATGTAAAATATCTTATTCAGGACAGTACTAAATAAAAAATAACATGCATTTTGTATGATCCCTCTTGTTTTGTTAAAATTATTCATAAATTCTGCAAGAGGTTCACAAACTTTCAAGCAGCACTGTATATAAATGAAACACCCAGCACTGGCCGTACTTTCCAGTATTTTTTCAATAAAATACTCTATAGAAATCCTGATATCACATAGCAAAACAAATTATGGCCCTTCAACATGTCACATCCTGATTTCTTGTTTCCATAGGTCATCCCATCAACACTGGGGAAAAAAGAAAAACTGCACTCATTTCAGGGAAAATACATATCAAGACACCTTGTATATTGTAACAAGGATGTTATAGATTACATATAATCACTCCTTTGTTATTTCACCCATGTCTACCTCTAACTAACAGTCGCATAGTGTATAATAACGCTCTCTCACAGCTCCTGGAATGCCGCCATGTCCTTCCTCAAAGGGAGAGAGGCGGCCAAGAAAAATTGAAAGAATAAATGGCTACCGCAAAAAAACTTTTCAGCTGTGGCATTTAATCATGGAGTCCAGGGACTCTAACTGTGAGCTGACTATGGAGGTGCAATTCAAGGTTTAATTATTTCTTTGATTGAACAGGCTAATTTTAGGTGCTGCTTTATCTGTTCCATCATCTGCTCCCTCAAATGGCCTTGTGGGAGGGATGATTTGTTCTATATATGGAATGGCAAAAATAAAAGTGTGAAGAAGTGCTTTTTCTCTCCTCTCTTTTTTGGAGGTGTAGATATACACCTCATAATTGATTACTAGAAAGAAACGTTTGCAAATCGGTAGACAGAGATAAACCTCATAGAGTGCCGGGTGGGGAAAGATCTTCAGATAGCAGTACTGCTGTTCCCATTGCCCTCATGCAAGTCAGCTAAGGGCATTCTGGGTAATTGATTAGGGAAGTTTGTTGCTGTGCCAACTAGCACATGCTTGGCTCTGTTATCCGCACACCTGCCTCCTCATCACCAGGATTGCTACCATTGGAACCATAAGGAGATATTCGAGACACCTGTGCAATGATACTCTCTTACAGCCGTTATTCACCACAACAGATGGAGCTCAGCCAGACGCTCATACCTGACGGGGACATCCCTATAGAATTAAATTAGAAGCTGTACCTCTACCTGAGAAAGTCAATGAAAGAGACACTTTTAACCACCCACTTTCAAATCAAGGTCTAGCCTCGGTGGCCTATAGCCTGTGACAAGTAGAAGACAAACACTGCAATTTGCTGATTGCAACCATACAAAATGACAGATCTTTGGCCGAGATGATCCGAGAGAGATTGGTGACTAATCCAGCAGAGGAGGTTTAAGATCTGCAGTGGGCCGTGACATTGGTTGTGCTATGTAAGTGGCTCTTAACGTATATGTGGATGGAGGGTCTGAATGTGGCTTCAGTCGCAGCAGGGAGAGAGCGTTTAGTAAGGGTAAGAGAGAAAGAAACAAAGAAAGTGGACAATGCTTTGTGTTTGATTTGTTTTAACTTTATCTTTAAAAATTATATCCTTGTCAGTAGGCAATTTTGGAATCATTTCAATAGGAATCCAGGTGAACAGGAACTGTGTGAGTGCTAGAAAGTTCCCCATGCAGAATTTGTAATGGGTTCAAGTTGGTCACATGGATTCACTGGGTTGAGCAACAGAAAGTGTTGAAGCGGTGCTTCATATATTGCTACACTATTGACAATAGAAAATTGCTCTAACGTGAGCGCATGCAACTTAAGACTATTAAAGTAGTTAAGTTAGTACTAGCTTTACTCATTTTAATTACAGTAGTACTTCTCAACACCGGTATAGTAATACTTCAAGAGAAATACTAGAGTCTTCTAATGAGATTTAACTTTTTGCCACATAACCACAACTTGAGACAACTTCCCATGTCAGAATCAAACCTCAAATGAGATATAAACCCAAGGCACAATGAAGAGTGACAATTCAATTTCCCCCTTCTCTCTAGTGCCACCTAAAACACACACTATACACACAGACAAAAAGAGTGAGAGGACAATAGCAAATCACATGTACTAGTCTACTACTGACAATATTTTCCAGTATATCCATGTTATATAATATTCATTAATACTACTACTACTACTAATAATAATAATATTAATAATAGCAAGTACCTTGGATAAGGCAACCAATTATGTAAATTAAATTACTTTGGGTTAAAATTATAGTTATGAATTATAACTTAAGTATACAGTACATATTAACAATAAAACAAAATGAAATAGAATAGTTAAAAGTTTAAATAAAAAAAGGTTTAATTTATATGCTTTAGAAAATGTAAACAGAAATGATATAAAAGCATAAGCCAGTTAAATTTATCATAATTGCAGCTTGTTAGTAAAGTAGCTTGGTTATATCTGTGAGTACAATCAAAAAGTGTAATAGCAAGATGTGCATAAATGTTTTCATGTTTCATAATGAAGAATGCAATGTTGGAAATATCACATCCCTGAGCTAAAACTGAAAATGGGAAATATTCCACTTGAAACGGGCTGTTTTATCAACTGTGCTACAGAAAATCTCAATATACTATTTTGCAAATAAATAAATAAAACCCATAACCCACTCAAAAAGTGCTAGGGGTAGTTTGGGCGTTTATTTATGCAATTAACTGATTTACCATTTCAGAGTTTCTGATATTCCACCAGAGCTGGAAATCCCTGATAGACACGTCTTTCTTTTGACTCTATGACTTTCTCAGTATTCATCAGTTTGGAGCAAGATTGCTATTCTACTCTTAAACCTTGTTTATCAAGTCAATTTAGTTCACACAGAGGTCACAATTCAACAATGAAAACAACCAAGCACCACAAACACAGACCTAATGAGCCAATTACCCAAAACACGTCGATCACGGAAAATATGGCGACCAGCGTGGCGGCATTAGATCATGATTAAGACGCAAAAGTGTTGTGACTGAAATCTGACACATCTTGCTGTGTGCAGCAGAGGATATTTTTTGCGGGTGTTGTTTGTTCAGCGGCAGGCGTGCTAACAGAGGTGGCGATGGGCCTGCGGTACTCTGGAAGGTGACTATAAATTACAGGCTGACAGAGTGAGTAATTAGAGCAGGAATTAGACCGTGCCCTCCGGGGACAAAAGTCAACTAAAGAGTGACCTCTCCCAAGCTTCCCAATTTGGAGCCTACGCTGTGTAAATTAATCTATCTGCAGCCCAGAGCAGGAGCAAATTGTTTTTACAGTAAGAGATATGTGGAAATTGGACAATAGTAATGAGGGTTCACACACTTAGTACAAGCATGTACACAAACACAAGCATGCAGGATAAAACCCCTAAACACCCCTTACAAAACAGCAATGTGGTTCTAGAATGGTACAGTGATGGTACCAAATTATTATACCATGCTACTTTAATATATACACACAAAACCAATGTGTTTTTTTTTTTTTACCATATTCATGATATTTAGTACAAAGTAATTCAAAGAATGCTACAGAATTATCAATGTACAAAAAATGGTGGTATTACCATGGTACCACATCCAAAAAATATGGTAATACCATGGTACAGTAGGTGAATGATCATTATATGGTACTGTGTTGGTACCATGGTACAGTGATAGTATCGCATGGTAATGCTATGGCACTTTGACACATATACATATATATATATATATATTAAGGTACTGAAACTGATTATTCATAGTATTTTTATATAGAACACTATTGTACTGCCATGGTCTATGTCCAAAATACCATGTTGTAAGTGTATACCATGGTTTTATCATAGTACTTCAAAGATTAGATGATAAAAAAAGTACACATTAGACGGTAATAGTACTATACTGGTAAACATACCATGGTACTGAAATGTATTTACCATGGTATTAATAAGTAACTCCTAAAAATACCATGGTACATGTCCCAATCACAATGTTGTTATGTTTTGTAAAATAAATATATTTGCCATATTTTTCTATTTTAATTATTACCATGGGAAATGTGCAAAACACTGCTTTCTTGGACAAGTGTCATGGTAATACTAAGTCACCATGCTACTTATGTAATTGAATGACCCCCCTACACATTTAGTCAAGTCAAGTCACCTTCATTTATATAGCGCTTTTAACAATATGGACTGTTTCACAGCTTTACAGTGATAATAGGAAATTACAGTAACAGAGATTGTTTTGGCTTTACACCAGCTCTAGAATAAAGTTATTGTCGAGCTAAAGTTGATTCACTTCCGTTGCAAAGATCATTAGTTATTAACTTAACACAGCTAACACGACACCGCTCTAACAGAAAACACTCAACACGCTCCGGCCCGCTCATCCGCACAAAACAGTGCCTGGTGGCTCAAGAACGCAAACCCTGAAATAGATTCCAGGTTGCAAGCCTCGAAAAATGTTGAAAAAAGGTTTATCTCTGCGCAAACCTCAAAAACGCAAACCTGCGAAAACGTCGACGGCGTGCACATGCGCACCGCGTGTTTAGTATGCGCGTTTGAATATATATGTGCGCAGGCGTGTACTCCTCCTTTACAAACCAACCCTCAACAAACTACTTCTCTGGCCTTAAAAATTTATAATAAAGAATTATTTACCGCATTATCTGTACAGAGGTAAAGGGAAGGGAAGGAGGCCTTCACAGGGGAGAGACTAGTTGACACTGGAATTTACAATTGAATTACATGGCACTTCAAAGAATACCATGGAATTATCATGGTACATATCCAAATAACAGAAATACCACAGTGACGTATATGAACGTGCAATTTTATGTGTGAGTAATTTGCTTAAATACAATTTTATTTAAGCAAATTACTCACAAATATAAAATTGCATGTTTATTTATGTGTTATTGACATGGTGCATGTAAAAAAAAAAAACACTATTAACATTGTATCATTTAAAAAGCACATTAATATTTTGCTTTATGTAACTGACACATGCAGAGAGATTTGAAAGAAAAACAATTTCATCTCACTTGCACGCACATTTCAACATGTTGACATCCAAAGGCAGTCAGGTTAGGTTGCTCGCTGTGGGTGTGAAAGTAGTGAGTCTCCCACCGGGCTGTTTAATAAAGAAGTGGATATTCTCCCCACACAGTGGTGAGCAACACGGCTGCTAACTCATTAGTATGTCAATAATGACACACTGGGGTCTGTGTGTCTCCTCTGTTTCCCTAGGGGGAGTGAGTGAGGGAGAAACTTTGAGCGAGATGATATTTCACGGTGGATCACTGTGACAATACGTGCATGTGTGTGTTTGTGTACGCACTTCTGTGTGTTTTTTTTTTTCATCTCGTAAACAATGTAATGAGACAATAAAATACCCAGCTAATGAGCATGGGACCGTCTCAAAGGCACATGCCTGTTTAGAATGCAACACTGTTGGACACAGAGACACACACAAGGGTCTCTGAAGGAAAATTCAAGCTCATTCATTGGTGAATGCACAAATTCAAACTCCAGTTTTCAATTATAGAACGCGATTCATGAGTTGTTGTTGTTCTCCTGTGCAGTTTTTCAAACGCACAAAGAGAAATCTAAGAGTGTTGATGTGCGTAAAACACACAATCCTGTTGCTGATACCATCATATAACATTTTAAAGGACAGAAACATTTTCTTTTCCTAACCCTCAGCCATTTTAGCTTTTATTTCTGATGTGGCGTTTCATTCCGAGCGGTTTCCACATGCCAGAAATGGTGCTGTTGACCTCAGACACTGGCTGCTTTATCAAAGATGCTCGTTTGACACCTCCAGATCTGACGTGCTCCACATGCTTTTGAGTGGAGAGAGAGTGAGAGAGAGTGAAAGGCTATAGAGCAAGGAGGAGGATGGGAATGGATGGGGGTAATCGAAAGTGTGGGGGCGAAAGCTGGGAAAATAACTCACTGGAAGTCATCAGAGGAATAGAGCAGCGAATCTCTCCAGCCACTCAGTCCGGGACTGATGGGGGCCACTAAGTTCAGCTTCAGTTCATCAAGGCATTCACACTTTCAGATCCACATGTGTGCCGATTCAAACCTCGGTTCCTCCGCCGTGCTCTCTAAAGCGATACGCAAATCTATGCACACTACATCTATCACTCCCTATCTTCCCTCAAACATGTACACGCACTCTTTCAGCATGACTTTTTCCCTCTCGCCCCTGCATTATTAATGCAAATCCATTACACTGGCATGGCACTGGGACCGAGGTGGGCCAAAAGAGGTTCAGATGCAGGGTTCCTGGATGAGGATATGCAGCAGCACTCAGCCAATCACAATGCAAAGCAACCACTTCCCCTTCAAGTTAAAGGGGTCATGAACTGCATTGTTTTATACCGTTTCCTGGGGTGCACTTATAACATTAGTATGATTTTTACATAAAAAATTGTCATAATTTAGAAATAAGAGGCATTTTTCCTAACCTGATTTTAGATTTAGTCCTAGATTTGAACGCTCTGTTTGAAGCCTGCTGTGCGACTTCACTGTAAACTTTTACAACATTTTTTACTATTACAGCTATCAAGGTTAACTAATCCTGAAAAATGGTTGATTATAGCATTATATTTAGATCTGTAGCATTATATTTAGACCGTGGCATGAAAGATTGCAGTGATGAGCTTTGTAGCTAATCACAGACATTGAGAGCATGAATGCAGTGATCTCGTCATTGTAGCTCGATTTCTGCACACTCATGAATGCTTTCATCATAACTAACAGTGCAAACACAACACAAATAAGAAATTCATTGATTATAACTGGAGTTTTGGCGAGAGTTCAGAACTCAGTCACTGATAAACTCTGTTTGATTGACAGCTCCAGCGATTGTACAGGGAGCGTTCTTTGATTGCTTTCAATATATAATTGAATCACAGTTCAAATAACTGATTATTTACATCCTACACAGAAAACAATTTGAAGTTGACTGTTCAGTCACTGGTTTGATTTACTGACACAGACAAAAAACATCTGACTGTAGCAACATGAATCATTACATATCAGAAATCACTGGTCACAGATCAGTCATTAGAATTAACACAGTTTTACTTACATGTTTGTCACATTACCATATCGCAAAAGTCTGATCGCAAAGCCTGCGCTGAAATTGTGACTGATTTACCAAAGAATCCACGGTGAAATGTAACGGATACAAATAAATAATGCTCAACTGAGACAGACCACATTCCAAGCATTAGGATACTTTGGAAGGAAATGTTATTTTCAGTCCAGTGATCCTGTATCGCTCTTCTCTTCTTCGCTCTTCTTGCAATGATGAACTAGAAGTTGGTTTTCTTCTGCAGAGGTGGTCTTTCACCCATCTATGATATAGATGGGCACATTCCACAATGAGTCCTTCTCTGGGCTTGGTTACAATAAAAGCTGTTTTATTGGGAAGTTTTCAGTTCTGAAACGTACAGGATATTCTTATAGTATGATGATCCCTTATATGTCAGAAGCTCAAGGAAAATTTGATTTCTCAATTCATGACCCCTTTAACGCAACATACTGTATGTGTGCAAACTGCAAAGATTCAACATGTGCATCAGAAGCCGCTGAAATTGCGATCAGATAGTTCTAACGAAAAGAGAATTGGTATTCTTTTTGTGTCTCCAGAGCTCTAGGCAAAGTATTCCTGGTGGAGTGGAGAACAAAATGTACTTTTGAAGCAAAACATGGTAGGAGAGAGAATGCAAAGAACACCTCCCTCCACCCCCAAAAAGAACATCAGACTGTGAATATTTTGGTGCTACTATATTTGGAATGTCAAAAATAAAAAAGAAGCAAAAGAAGAAATGGTGTAGATTAAAGTCAGGTGATGTGATGTTTTCGCTCTCCCCCACTCTCTCCTGACAAGCTTTTGGTGAAAGTTATGGAAGGGTGTACGGTCGTATGAAGAGGCGGTGGTGCCTGGCGCTGATAGATGAGCAAAATTTGTTCAGCTAATGTGGAAACAGAGCTGTAGAGATGCATTATTCAGAGGCTCATGATTATTTCACAGTGCAAAGCTGCCTTCAGGTACATCACAATAGGCTTTGATTATGGCAAGACGCAAGGCATGAAAAGAAAAAGAATACAAATTCAGGCTTAGAGCTAATACAAAACACAATAGTTGTGCAACTTTTCTGACTTCCCGCTTTCCTTCCCCTATTCTTTATATGCATAATAAGAACATGGTAACGAGTGAATGACATTTCAATTCATTTAAATTCTAATGGAAAGTATTTCACATTTCGAGTTTCATTTATCTCTTCATTGTGTTTTTGTGGCCATATAAGTAAAGATAATTAAAAAAAAAACTGTGGCCATATAAATAATATAATATAACGTGATACGTGTTTGTGATATGTCATAACATAATGTAGCTTTCAAAATCCTGTTTTTTTTCCTACAGCCTTTGGAAGCGACAACGCAGACATTATAATCAAATAATTGTGATTTTTTTTCACATTCTTGACAAGCAGCAGACAAGAATTGGGTGTATTTGCTGTAAATCTATGTAAGCACCTGGAAAATCAAACAACACGAGTTCCTCCCCAGATTTAAATTAGCTTAAAGCACCAGTGGGACTCATCTGTTTGTATATAGTTTAAGTTGTACAGCATTCGATAAGCTGCAAGCTCTCCTCTGTGAGATCTCATTATAAGTCTTCATGTATTCATTAAAGCAAGCAAGCGGTCATGCATGGAGCGCAATCCATCTAACACAAAACAATACAGGTTCTTAAATGCATCGCCGAAGGAAGCCACAGATGTGGTGCATGTAATTGTGAGTAGATAAGCGTACAATGAATGTCATATTGACAGGACGGGGTGTAATTTTCTGCCGCAGCAGTGCGGGTCGATGATCTGAGCGAGACAGGGATAAATGACACGCCTGCTCAGGCTTTTCTACGCCCGTACCGATTGGTCGAGGTGTGCCACGCACAGACCCTTATGCGCACACACCTCCGATCAATGAGCAGAAGTGTTGATGCAAACAAATCTTTGACTATTGATTTAGACCAGCGTTTGAAGAGCCATTAACAGATGATTTGCCTTGCGTCTTAAACAATGTTTTCATAGATCTGCTGAGAGCTCATGGATGGCTTCAATAAGTCTCTGTTTAATGGCCATTGTGGAAAAAAAAATGACGGCTTATTTTTATTGCTCTATGCAACCGTTCAGGGTGCATTGCTCATTTTAATAGAAAAAGACTTGCCTGTCCGAAAATACCAGATGAACTATGTGCACTGACACTGAGGAGAGGAGATGACCTTTGGTTTTGCCTGCCATACCATATCACAATCATGCCATTGAATCATCTCTTCATTTTTTATTTATCTTTTTGTTTTACAATTTTTTTTGCATTGAATTTAGAAATGTAGAGAATAAATCAAATAAATTAGTATAACAATTTTTACATTTTAATACAATAGAATTGGATATAAATCAACATTTACTTTTAGCCCACAGCCCTCAATCAAATGTGATTTTTATAGTAAAAAGTTTGGGCAATTCTGGTCTATACAGAGAATTATTTAATATTATTATTTTTTTTAATTTTCTTCTTTTGAGTTCCCCAGAAGAAAGAAAGGCATACAGGTTTGGAATAAAGTGAGAGTGAAAAAATGATGACAGAATCTTAAATTTTCCTCACACAAACCTATTGTAAGACCTTAATTAAAGTGCACAGGTCATATGAACTACTGCTATGTTTTGGTGCTTTTCTTTGGACCTTTACAGATACACACTACGGATGGTAAAAAGCTGTATAAAATATTTGAAAAAAGTCTAATAACAGCATACAGGTTTGGAACAACATAAATGACAAAATTGTATTTTTAGTTCATTCCTTTAAACAACAATAATCTAAAAGGCATTACTCTGAAACTCTTACATCTAATCCATCTGATTATAGAAGGAGAGACAAAGAGAAACAAAGTTAGTAAGTGAGCAATAAAAATGACAAATAGTACAGAATAAGCCCCATCAAGTATTTCCCTCCTCTCACTTGGCATCCCTCCCTCTCCATCATTCTTTTCCTCTCAACGAAAAGAGGGGGGAAAAAGCTAAAGAGGCAGGTGTGAGGAAGATTGCAAAATCAATAGGGCTAAATGGAGTTGCAGCGGAAGCCATTGAGTGTCCTCTCAGAGTGCTGATGAGACTGCAAAGAGCAGCATTTGGATGAGATGCCCAACAGCCAACACTCAGTGCGTTTTTTCCCCTCTTCCTCTCTCTCCAATTTAAAGCGCGTCTCCTATCACCGCAAAGCTATTTTACTAGATCAATGTCGGGTCCTTAATAGAACACGACGCTCACATTGCCGCAGGCCGCTAGGCTGGGGTGGAGACCGTAGCGTCAATCAAACGGTCTACTTAGATCAGCTCTCTGCTACAGCGACAGAAATACCACAGCACCTGCGGCACCTCCCTCACTTCACGACAACAGGCCCTGACTGACACAAACACATTCACGTCCTTTCACTCAGCCGACAAGCATCTTGTGCAATGTGACTTTCTCACATTACAGCATTAGCAAGCTGTGCGTCTGTGGGTCTCACTGCACAAAAAAAACTGACACAACATTAAAAATATGCATGTTAACATGATCTTAGCCTATAACACGGCCTCTTATGGATCATCACACCTAATAATGGCAAAAACTAGTCAAAATCACAAGCAGCAACTTTGAGTTCCTGCTTTTAAAGAGCGCTGGTGAGGATGGGCTAATCACTGAAAATTGAAGTTTGTGGCATTGAATAAAGATCTGGGTTGATACAGTGGGTGCTTTAGTGGAAGAATTAGTCACTGGATTTGCCACAATCTGGTCACTGGCATTAGAAGCACTTGGTATCAAGTAAAATAGGTATATGAGGAAAAACTGAAAATGTATCTTTATTTTCTGATTAATATTTTAGTGAAATAATGACCTATTACTTTTTATTAATTTGATGTAAATACTACATTTGGTTGTTCTCAGCATCTATCCCTATTTCCATGGCAGGTGCAAAATTAAAAAAGTTTCAAATAAGATAAATAATTTACACAATCATTCTAAAGTTTGGGGTCTGTAAGAATCTTTTTTTTTAAAGAAATCTATTATGCTCACCAATGCTGCATTTATTTGATTAAAAATATATAGTAAAATTTTCAGCAGCCATTACTCCAGTCTTCAGAGTCACATGATCCTTCAAAAATCATTTCAATATGCTGATTTGGTGCTCAAAAACATTTCTTATTATCATCATCATTGAAAACAGTTGTACTGCTTTTTGTGTGTGTGTGTGTGTGTGTGTCATACAGTTTTGTTTTGTTTTCAGGATTCTTTGATGAATAGAGCGTTAAAAAGAACAGCACTTATTTGAAATAGAAATATGTTGTAACATTATTAATGTGTCTTTAATGTCACTTTTGATCAATTTAATGCAAAAGTAAAGGTATTAAAATCGTAATAAAATCTTACTAATCCCAAACATTTGTAAGATTTTAGGTCCACTTGAGATAAAAATTGTAGAAGTTTTTTGTTTGTTTACATTTACTAAACACATCCTTACGAGAACGGTGTCTCTTAATTGTGTCTTTTAATGTCTGATGACATAAAAGTCTGTACAGTACAATAAAATATGTTCCACTGATTTTAGAATAACCCACCCCTAAATGTCACATTCAACAACAAACTTGTCACTCTACACTTTCTTCCTCTCTAAGTAGGTTGTTCTTGGCCAGAATAAACCGCAAAGTGGACCAGACGTTATGCCAAGAGTCAAAAGTTTGTTTGTCGGGATTAAAGAAAAAGCCAAACGACATTTAAAACCAGATAATCTGTTGTTTAGGTATCAATGGCAAGTAGTCAGAGGTAGGGCAGAGAGAAAAGAAAGAAAAATAGATGTGTCTCATGTTGCGAACAGAGCTGCGCTGTGCTCCGAGATCAAGGCGAGCATATTCTGTTTACCGCCTCCAAGCTGGAGAGACACCATTATCAAACCATGCTGGAGAAGAAGTACATGGCAGGAAAAACAGGAAGAGAGAAAATGCACTGAAGTGTAAACAAGCTCTTTCACACCTTTTCTCGCTCTCTCCTTTTCACGCGCTTTCATTTACAAGCAGATATCAGATGGGAAGAAATACTCTTCCCTACAAAAATCAACAAAGTGGCCATGAAAGATAAATGTACAAAAAAGATATACAGAGAATATCACAGCATATATGTGAGAAGCAAACCAACAGCTGTGAGGAGTCAGATGTTTTTGCCAGTGTTTTATGTGGTGGATGTTGACAGGATTGTAGGTATAGCTCGGCTCCTTCTGCAGCTGACATTGTTTTATGGCAGCCTGTCTACTGACCCCATATTGTTTACTTGTGTTCCTCATCACCTGCTGAGCTCTGCCTGGCCCTGGGAAAGGAGCCGAAGCTTTGAAAAGAGCACATTTTCTCTGACCTGTAACAAACTAAGTACAGCCGTCAAGAACACTGAGGCAGAACCAGTCGTCTGCCTGAGCTGTTTGTTTATTGTCATTATATCTGCAGTGAAGATTGACTTTACGCCTCCCTAGAATAATCATATGCTGGTTAAAAAAAAAAAAACACGTACACAAATTATGGTTTATATAGCTCCAAATATATACAAACTGGGATTGCATGTCATGTTGTCTTATATTATTCTATTTATAAAAAAAAATATATTAAAAAAATTAAAAGAAGTGTCAGCATTTATTTAATCAAAAATACAGTACAAAAAATTATATTGTGAAATATCTTAATTTAACATAACTGTTATATATATATATATATAATTTATTCCTTTGATGGCAAATCTGAATTTTCAACATCATTACTCCAGTCTTTATTGCCACATGATCCTAAAGAAATCATTCTAATATGCTGATTTGGTGCTCAAATAACATTTCTTATTGATATCAATGTTAAAAAAAACAGTTGTGCTGCTTAATATTTCTGTGGAAATCCCTAGGATTGTTTGATGAAAAGAACATTTTAAAAGAACAGCATTTATTTGAAATAGAAATATTTTGTTACATTATAAATGTCTTTACTGACCCCAAACTTTTACACAGTTATGTATATCGGATCAAATCGATATTGGAAGCAAATAATATCAATAAATAGGAGCAAATAATATCAATATTTCTAAACAGTTATTTATCTTTTCTACTTGTTATACCCAATTAAGTTTGTTGCACATTGTCCTGTGTAGCCAAACCTGACAACAATATGACAACAATATTGCAGCTTATTCTGGCCAAGAACCACCAACTTAGACAGGAAGATTACTGTCTAACTGACATGTAAAGTGACCAATCACATTTCTTTTTTATATACCTTTTAAGGGCTGGATTATCCAAAAAAACAAACAAAAAAAAACATCACCCTACAATAAATACCAGTGAAAATAGCAGAAAATGTGTGTAGACCTCAGAATTTCAGTCCATCCAGATTTTTTAATAAGTATTGATAATTTGTGACACAATATACAGTTCAGCTCATACATTTCTAGTTTACCTGCTAATAAGTGTTTCAGACAAATCTCCGATGCCACCAACCTCGCTTTTAACCAAAGTGACTAACAATTTACTTATTAAGGGTTGCTCACACAAAGATTTTAAACAAGATTTGCCAAGTAGCTGTTCTGTTGGTTGCTAGTAGCTAGTAAAGGCTAAACTGTATCATGAGGCAAATCGCATTGCAACATATTTGGATAATGTTGAACGTCAGTATTGCTAACAGTCTCTGTTTAATATGTAGCCTCCAATCGGCAACTGAAAGTGAGTGCCTTCCAATAGCTTTGTCACTGCAAATCGCTGTCAGTGTGAACGCCCCTTTTTCAGGGTCAGTTCTCCTTGAGCGACCTGAGGTTAAGTGCCTCGCTCAAGGGCACAAAAGCGAAAGCTCATGTCTTGTCCTATGAGGGATTTAAATGTATGAGCTTCGACAACCAGCCCAGATCTTTAACCACAACTGCCACAGAGAGGAAACAAATGCAACTCACGAGGCCAAATTCTTCGCATCATAGTTCGGCTGATCAAAACAACTGCGAAAAATTGTGGCACTCACATGAATTTGGACTATGACCAAAACCTGCTTTGCTGGTGCACTCCAGAGTTCTACTTACAGTAATTGATCTGGACTATTGATCAAAGGCCTCTCAGACATCGACCCGATTTGTGTATATGAAAAGAACAAAAAAAGTCTTTCAACAACATATACGGATGTTTACTGAATAGATATGCATCTAACTTTTTGTCCATTTACAGCAGCTCAGAAAGGTTTGAGAAGTTGCATGTGTGCTAGTGCACGTCTGGATGTGAGAATGCGTATGTGCGTGTAATTTGTGGTTAAGGATTGGCGTGGGCGAAGGGCTATCATTATGTTCACTGCGAGAGGTCATTGCTGTGGAGAGCTTTTCATACTGATTACACGTGTCTCACCTCGGCTCTCTGTTCCCCTTGGCAGACGTTGAGAGGGATGGTGACACACACACACACAGTCCATTTAGTGCTCTCAATCAAAAGATTAGTCCACACTCAACATTAGCCAAGGGAAATGTTGGAAATTTGAGAAAATCAAGGTTTCCAAACACTAACAAGCCACATACGAGCCAAATAAGCACTAGGAGAGAAAACGCGAGTGCTGTCTTTGCATCAGCTTTCCAATTTGTCCTTCTGATAATAATCATTTTACCAGTGACAGATCACTCGTCGCAATGGAAAGATCAGTCATACGGATAATGAATAATTCAAAAACAGGTAATTGAAAATTATACAGAGCGAACTTCACTTCACAAGTGATTACTATAAATGGAGCCCGATCAGTGTGGCATTTTTCCCATCCTGTTTATCAGAATGCTGGTTGTGATGTTGAAGGGCATGTGTGACAGGCACCCGGGGGCCCCTCACCTGTTCCAGTCTCCAGTGGAACTCTGCTGGCCTGAAGGAGTCCAGCTGAATAAAGTCTCGCCTCAGCAGAAACACCAGACGGCAGTTGTGCACGTACAGGGAGTAATGATGCCTGTTCATCTCTGCAAAAAAGCAAAACACAGAGAAGGCTTACTGTATATGCATTACGTAACACTGTGACAGAGGGCAAATATTTTTTTAAACATCACTCTCAGGAAATAACTCACAATGGTTGTCAAAGTAAGAAATTCATGTTGATTAAAGATTTACTTTTATAGATTTCCATGTCTAGCTCCGAGAGCTTGTCTAAAACTGCATAGTCATGTTCGGAAAACTATTCCAGGCTGTTACATTAGATTAGACTTCAGATGAGGAGAAAAGTCTTGACATAGAGAGAAATGAAAATAAATTGTAGTTCTGCAGAAACTGTAAAGGGAATAGACTAGGGAGTAGGACGGACTGACTGAAAGGATAGATTCCCTGAATCCTACTCAAAAATCCAGGTATGACAAGCTTAAAATGTGCACTTTTTAAACATTTAAAAAATAAATGAATAGTACGCTTGACAAATCATAGTCAAATAAATTGCTATATAGACACAGATCTGGCACACATCCGATCTTCGTCCAAATGTTTATGCTCATTTAGACACCGCCGTCGTCGTCGGTGTATGAATGGGTGAATGTGAGGCAATATGTAAAGCGCTTAGGTGGCCATTGGGTCTATGAAAGCGTCTATGAAAATGCAGTCCATTTACCATTTAAGACTTTAACTCATTTTAGACTGTGCTTATGAGGATACTCACCAAAAACGGGGATTTTGACATCTTTTTTTTTTTTTTTCGTTAAAAAGCGTTGAGACTCAAAAGAGAACTCAAATCGGTACTGGCAGGCTGTCTGAGAAGTGGCTCTCTATGTATGTGTTCACAGAGAGCTGCTTCACAGACAGTGTGCCAGTACATATTAGAGTTCTCTTTTGCATCTTTATCACGCTTGAATGGTTTAAAAGCACTTAAATTTAAGACTGGGTGATCATAGGATAGCCCTACATGCGGACCATCCTTGGTCGGCCGGGCTCTCTTGCTTTTCTCACGAACGAATGCTGAGATAATTGCATTCAATATTTCTAATGCATTAAACAGAAAATATTAATAGCAGAAATTATCACATCACTTTTACAATAAAATGCATATCAGAATGATTTCTGAAGGATCATGGGATACTGAAGACTGCAGTTATGGCTGCTGGAAATTTATAATACATATTTCCCCCATTTTTATATTTAGTTTACCTTTGCCATCATTTAACACTTGAAGTTGAACTTTATAACAGCAATAAATGAATAACACCGTTAATGATAATCTTTAGCAAATCTCAAAATGAATATAATTTTTTTTCATATTGTATAGTATATTATAATATTGTGATGCCTAAATTCACTTGTTGCATTTTAAATTATTTTAGTTTTTAGTGTTTTATTTTACTTTTTTTTTTTTTTAGATTAAATATTAGAAACATTATCAGTCATCGGCCAACATGAAAATCAGCTTAAAGGGATAGTTTACCCAAAAATGAAAATTCTGTCATCATTTACTCACCCTCAAGTTGTTCCAAACCTGTATGAATTTCTTTATTCTGCTGAACACAAGAATACATTTTTTTTTTTTAAACCTATGTAAGTCAATGGGGCCCAGCAACTGTTTGGTTAACCATATTCTTCAAAATATCTTCGATTGTGTTCAGCAGAAGAAAGACATTCACACAGGTTTGGAACAACTTGAGGGTGAGTAAATGATGACAGAATTTAAATGTTTGGGTGAACTAACCCTTTAATGCTATAAGCCAGAATTCAATCCACCGTGGTTAAAGAGGTGACAACTAGCTACCAGCAAAAAACTGTGTTTTGACCACCTTAAACTGGTATTACCTGTTTTTTTCCAGCTTGATCCAAACCAAATGTCAATCTGTTATAAAGTTATTTCCTAACAGGATGGGCATGAAAGAGCTGCTGTTCAATCTGAGACTATTGTTAAAGATTTCTTTTCTCCCACTGATATTGACATGTTCCACTGTCCATCACGTGTCTCCGCGCAAAGCATGTCTGGACTGACTTCATGCTCTTTCTCAGAAACCTCTCATTGATCAAGGTGGCTGCCACGTCTCCTCCACATGGCGCCCATCTACTCACCCATACGCTGTCCGATGTCTCTCGTGTGACTGCTTTTAGTGCGTGTTAAATTGATTAAGTCTCACACCCACTCAACATGACGCCTGGGATCAATGAACTCGAAAGAGTCCTGCCAAGCAGCCGGCCCTGATCAGGGTCACTCGGTCTCGGAGAACTGGCCACTGACAGTCACACAGCATTTCTTCCAGGCTAGAGTTTCCCTTTAACCTCCAGAGAATTGTGTTCTGAACCACTCTTTAATCCAGATCTAATCCATAGACTTAATCTCTCTCCCTAATACTGCTGGGCATCGTATGGTACTGATCAAACTTTTCTCGGGTTAGTCTGACACATTTGTACCACTGATCTCTTGAGTTCTACCAAACTGATCATCTTGTCTTGGCCACCAGACCTGGAAACTGTAGATGTAATCTAAAACATTTTACCACGATAGGGAGCCTACACACAGGAAGTTATTGCATGCTAATGCCACTGTTTTTTGGCAAGGCTTATTTTCACATCTGATTCACTAAAGCAATTATGCATTTTGTACGTGTTTTGCAACTGTTTAGTGATTTAAAGCTGATATACACCAGGTTTCCATTTACATATTTTTATCAGAATTTGTGGATAAAAAAAACAGAATGGAAACACGGAGCACAATTGCTAAATAAATGCCAAGATACACATCAAAATGTAACATGACTGTATCATAATAAACGGAAAAAAAAAAAACTGGACCAATTGCATCGCATTGAATCTCAAATGCTGCTCTGGTCATTCTGAAATTCTGGAGTCAAAGCATGGGATGAGAAGTACATAGAAATATATACAGTACAATGCTACATATTTACATACTAACATTCAAAGGTTTGGGGTCAGTAATATTTTAACAAAAAAATATTAACACTTTTATTCACCAAGGACGCATTAAATTGATCAAAACTGACAGTAAATTAACATCGGTAACAATAAAATCTCTCAAATAAACAGTGATCTTTTGAAATTTCTATTCATCAAAGAATACTGGAAAAAAACGTTTCCACCAAAACATTAAGCAAAACTACAAATTTCAACATTTATAATAATATGAAATGTTTAATGAGCACCAAATCAATATAAAGAAGGATCATGTCAACACTGGATCAACACTGAAGACTGGAGTAATGATGCTGAAAATGTGCCACCACTTGAATAAATTACATTTGAAAATATATCGAAAGAAATAGATTGTTTTAAACTGTAATAATATTTCACAATATTACTATAATTTTACTTCATTTTTGATCAAATAAATGTATCTTTGTCAAGCATAAGAATCTTCGATCAAAAACATTGTTAAAAAAATCTTACTGACCCTAAACTTTTGAACAGTAATAATAATATTATATATCGTTTTTTTTTAATATATATATAGAGAGAGAAAGCACAGAGAAAACGCAGGTGACCTATATATGTGCACCCGTCTCAATCGAAGACCCTGCCCCTCATAAGTGTTTCACACATGCCTATTGAGTCAACACAACAAAAAGCTCACCAGTTTTATCTGAATTACAGAGCAATGTCTCCTTCTCGGCTCTCAGTCCAGGACTTGGCCCGTGCTTCATCCATGTTGCTATGGTAAACTGATCTGTCAAGTTCTGTGGCACAACCCACTCTGGGATATTGGCCGCCTGTCGCCCATCAAATCTGAAGATGAGGTCGCTGTCTCGGCCGCTGTCTGTCAGCAAAGAAGCCGTCCAATTGGTGGATGCGCTGGGGGCCGGGAGAAGGTCTGTGCTGCCCGAGGCTGCTCCTGTGGAGATAAAAGCACAAAGGTTAGTTCAGGTTACTGCGAGAGGCAGCGATGAAAAATTACAAGCTGTCTGTCACAAAGAGTTAAAATCATGTTAGTTGCCCTGGCATTCAAATATACTGTGCATACAGCACACTTCAAATCAAATTAGAGATGAAAAGCAAATAACATTTGGTTCCGAGACCCACATTCAACCCTGACTGAAATGTCATTTCTGAAAGCAATCGTCTCATTATAAAAGGCATTGCTCGTGGCCTAGCAACACTCCGACACGGTAAGCTAAGGGTGCTAATGCAGGTTTTAAAAGAGTTCGAGTTTGGCTTCATCCTCACTCAGGAAGCATAATGTTATAAATATGTGCCAATTATGAGAGAATTTACATTTTTGAGTGAACTCTCCCTTTAAAAACATGCAGTATAAGAAACTTCTGAGATATAACTAATTGTGGGCACACTCGCTTTGAGGACGGGTCTAGTACAGATGCCCTAAATATGCAAGAGCAGTGCCACCTATCAATCTTTGATTAGCCTCCTGTCTTCCTCCCTCCTGCCCACGCTCACTCATGCCTCTCTCTACGTGTTTTATTTGGGAGTACAGGAGGTTATTGAATCTTTTTTCCTCACTCAGGGGTGACAGGACGGCCAGCACAGAGGGACAGAATGAGCGATGAGCCTCGCCGATGTCAGAGCAGCGTGTTCTCATTCCACAGCTCCACATCACTCACTTCGCCACAGGCCCAAAGAGAGACAGAAATGAGAGAGAATATGGCAGCGCCGCTGCTTTTAAGCTATGCAGTATTTATTTCTGCCAATCGATATTGGACGATAAATTCACCACCAGTCTCCAAGTGAGCATCTGAGCTCTTCTGAGAGGTTCCATTTCCAGAAATACCGTAAAGGTACAGGTCAATGAGATTACATTACACAAGCAATGTCTACCACTAGATGAGTCTCAGTGGCGGCTCATGTTATCAAATGCCCAGTCAAGAAGAAACAGAAAATGTCCGCGTTTCAAGGTTGCACTAATGATTACACAATTGGGACTTTGTAATTTCCATAATGCATATATTTATCTAAATGATTTGGATGTGCTTTTAAAAGAAAATATTACATTGGGTTGGCAGCTTTGTTGTCTATTTCAGAAACGCTTCAAAAGTATGCCTATTTTCAAACAATAAACACTTATTTCCGTTAACTGTACAGAGTGCTTGTGCAAAAGCAACTGCCACCAACAGGGGAAATGATTATTATTGAGAGAGAGCCGAGGCAGTAAAAAGATCAACACACTTAATGCTTCACAAATCAGTGCCAGAACGATTTTGACTTCATGACGTATCAGCCTCAAAGATTCTTTCATCAGATTAAAATGACTGATTTACTGAGGTACGTGAAAATTGTTTTATGACCCATTTACAAGTGTGTTGGACATGCAATATAAGGAATAAAATATTGAGATATGGTTAGGTGAATTGTAGGGATAAAATTCTCCCCATACCAATATGATAATTATTTTCATTTTATGACTCATAACTGATAAATGACCAACATTAAAATTCTACACTGTTCTGTCTAGATAAATTAACTCTTTCCCCGCCACTGACAGAATTTTCTGTCATTTATGAGACGACGCTTCCTAGTCATTGACGGAATTTTCCGGCTTTCTGTGTTTTCACTGTTACATGTATACGGTAGGGGGAGCTATTAGGCATATTCTGAAAGAGTACAGAATCTCCAGATCAAAAGACATGTGAAGAAAAAGCAGAAACAAGTGAATCATCAACGTGAAAAAACGCGATCATCAACATTAAACAGTATATAAATCAAAACTGCCTAATGTTACCGAATGAAATGTCGACCCACGACGAGCTATAGGCCTGTGAAGCTTTGGGAGTGTTGATGGACTCGATCTACTCCATCTATGTTTTGATCGTCGTTCTGAATCTAATCCAGACTTAGTCTTTGACAAAAACACGATTTTCTCAGATTTTTTAACAAAATGTCGTTTTTTTATGAAACAGAGTAAGACGGTTTTATTTGTTTAAAAGCAGAGGGTCTGTTCTGTCTGATATATTTCTTGATATATTGCATGTTCAGATACTGAGATGTGTGTTCAGATGTGTGTGGATATGTGTATCATAATCGTAATGTGTATATATGTGTGTATGTGTATTTAGGAATATATGTACATATACATATATATGTGTGTGAATATATATATATATATATATATATATATGTGTGTGTATAGTAATTATTTGTAATGTATATGTATAGATACGTATATATCTGTATATTGTGTTAGTATATATATATATATATATATATATATATATATATATATATACGTTTTTGCTCGAAATAAACAATCAATCAATCAATCAATCAATCAATCAATCAATCAATCAATCATATTCAAACAACAAAATATTCTGGGGGCCATTAAACTTTTGTGAAAATGATCAAAGAAGCTGGCACTGGCTGGCAACTTTTTACAAAAACGTTGGCAGGGAAAGAGTTAACAATAAAACATTTAAAAACTAAAATCAAATCAATTGTTTTGAAAACTACAAATGAATTTGGGCATCAAAACATTTCAATCTACAGTATGACCAGAGAATATTCATGCTGTGATTTGCTAAAATTAAATTGAACAGTGTTATTAAATTATTAATGCTTTTAAAGATTAATTTAGTTGATGGCAATGGTAATTATAAATGAAAAAATAAGGGAAATGTGCATGCACAATTAAATATTCATTATACACTGTTACATGTTCAAATGAAACAAATTATACAACCTATAATACTGTGCATCCCTATTTCCTACTAGTGAATAGTTTTGAGCATTCCTGTAGTAAATGTTAAAGTTTGTGAATTGTATTAAACTCATTAAAGGGATAGGCCTAGTTCACTTTGAAATTAATTTTTGGTATGGTTTAGCTTACCTCAAGGGCATCCAAGATGTAGGTGTCTTTGTTTCCGCAGTAGTTTCAATTTTTATATTTTTAGGTCAAACCGTTCTTGTCTGTCAGTCATATAATGCAGGTCTATGGTCACCACCTCAAAGAGCATGCACAGAGAAGTCCAAATTAAACATGATTTAATGACTCGTAAATGTAAGTACACATTGATGGCCTAAGACACGAAACGAGCGGTTTTTGTGAGAAAACGAACAGTATTTATATCGTTTTTACCTCTTGTAACCACAGCCACATCCAAGTGATCCGAGGGCGCGGGCGCTTCGGTCTGCGCAAGCGCCGGAAAGCGCCGGAAGTGATCTCTCGCGCGTGTACGTCACTCATTGTTTACACAGAGATTTTGGAAGGGTTACCTTTCACTGTAAAGATCTAAACATATTTAGATATACAGGAAATCGCAATGGAAGACGATTTCGGTACACGCGCGAGAGATCACTTCCGGCGCTTGCGCAGACCGAAGCGCCCGCGCCCTCAGATCACTTGGACGTGGCTGTGGTTACAAGAGGTAAAAACGATATAAAATACTGTTCGTTTTCTCACACAAACCGCTCATTTCGTGTCTAAGGCCATCAATGTGTACTTACATTTATAAGTCATTAAATCATGTTTAATTTGGACTTCTCGGTGCATGCTCTTTGAGGTGGTGACCATAGACCTGCATTATATGACTGACAGACAAGAACGGTTTGACCTAAAAATATCAAAATTGAAACTACTGCGGAAACAAAGACACCTACATCTCCCTTGAGGTAAGCTAACACATATCAACAATTAGTTTCAAAGTGAACTATCCCTTTAAGCTCATCAACCCAATTCGAGTCAGTCCTGGACTGACTGATATATGATTTGTGCTGGACCGTACCACAGAGCTTCTGAAGAGACTTCTCAGAATAGGTCTCTCTGTCACAGCCCTTTCCAATATGGCTGGTCTGTAGCTCCACCATGGCTCGCACTGAAGATAAAGGGCCCTCACAGGTCTCCAGGTGCATCTTGGGAAAGAGCTGCCTGCTGCCTGTTCCAGGTTCATAATCCACACGCTTGTTCCAACCTGCGAGGAAAACACATGTTGGCCATTTGAGAACTGTAAAGAGTTACAGATGTAAAATCTGTGTAACTATAAATATAAATGCATATGCAAATGCTAATGGGTGCTTTTCTACAGGTACTATAGACCTCATTGATTCAAACAGCCCACAATTAGGCTAATAAACCATATTATTTAGTTTATTTATTTACGCATTTTTAAACTACATTATTTGGTTAATTATTTATTGCTTAGTAATAATAACAACAATTGTAGTAGTAGTAGTAGTAGTAGTAGTACAAAAAAACAACAAATAGTTTAAAATACTCAATATTGAACTTGGTGTTTTCTGTTCCTACATTTATTTTTAATTACACAACTTCAATTCACATCATGTTTCACACAATCTTTGCCTTCATATCCGTTCTGCTGTCGCTACAGCATCTGTGGTCGTCGCATATCAGATTTGTACATCTGAGCTGAATCCTTTTTTATCTTTCAGTACAAACATGGATAGGTAAAACCAATTGTGATAAAAGCCATGGTTAAAAGCAAACAGCAAGGTCAAAGGAAAAAAAGGAATCCATGATGAATTATTTTCTCCATGATGAGGTTTTCCTCCTGGTCAAGGCTGACACGTCACTATGTGCTTTAATATGTGTTCATGCATGTTACATTACTCTGTCTTGAGCTTTTTATAAAACATGAAGCTCAGAGTAAGAATAGCCAAAAAGATAAAACATCTCACTCTTCTTAGCTGGCCTTTATGGACTCTCTCTGTATAATTCAGAGAACCAAGTGCTTTGTATTCACCTCAGCTGAGAGATATTCCCTCAGCCCTTTTCCCTAACTGAATATCTTATTACATTATTCATTGGCACTGCTGTGGATAAAATGGGGCGACAGTACAGTACCACAGGTCTCAGTCTCTACCTCTTTTTGAGGGAAAGGTCTTAAAAAAGTTCCTCATGAATATCTTAGGTAGCTGTTCCGCCACAGATAAGCTGAGCAGAAAGGCTTTATAGCTCAACCAAACAAACTTTTATGAAAAACAACTAAAGAGAATCTAAAACACTGGGTCTGCTTTTTATCCAACATCACAAGGGAAGCATGTGCAACAGGACTACGGAACACAGCGCTTTCGGGAAGCACGGAGTCAAAACAACGTTGTGTGTGCGCTGCGTAATGACTCATCTACTCCCTGGAGAGTGAATAATTCCCTTGATTATCCAAACACACCAAAGCCAGAGGCTAGACTCATTCTGTTCAATGGAAAGACCATTTCAGGACCTCGGGGTGAGAATTAACATTAACTGCGGCATTAAACATTCATTGCTTATTCACAAATGCCACAGACACCAAGAAGTCATGGCAGAACAGCGGAGGGACTAATATTACCAATGGAATTGCTGGATGAAAAAATAAATAAAAAAAAGACTGGGATTCCCAGCGACTCATGGAAAAATAATGATACATGAGAGGTGGAAAGGAAATGAGTTGGCCAGGAAATCTCAAATCTCATTTCTGCCACAGTGTTCTCACCATGAAACTGCCTTGAGATGTTCACGGATGACTGTAATGCTAATTATGTGACTGGAAGTGGTGCATTTGTAAATTTATGGGGTTATTTTAATTTAGTGTTTGTGTTTTTTGAAATCTAATTGGAGAGTGTAGTGGAGTGTCACAGGAAAATATTAGAGAGCGGTAAAGTGGAAAAAGTTGAGGATATGATACAAGTCAGATTCAAACCCTTCTGCCCACACTTCAATAAACCTTTTTTCACTGACAGTGACATCTGTTAGTTTTAAATAGTGCAAGTCTGCATTTGAACCAAAGCTCTGTTTTTGACAATTTCAGAATGTGTTAAATGATTAATTAAACAATTTTAATTAAAACATGCTGTTGATGAAAATATGTCATAGGTTGACATTTTTGTTTTGCTATTTTCCACATTTTCATCAGTAAATTACAATGCCCTTCAAAAGCTTGGAAATGCTCTGGGCAAAGTGAGGTTTTGGACAATCTCAGCATAAATCATCATCATTTTGTGATGACTTTGTACTGATAAGGAACTAAACAAACACATACTGTATATTAATATACAAATATATATATATAAAGATCTCAGATGCAAAAGCCTCTAAAAGCCACCTCTGTCAAAAATGAGATAATAATATTGAGTGAATGCTCTCCGCACATAGTATCAAATACTTTCACTTCAAACTCACTAAATCCCAGCCTCAGCCCATTCAGAAATGCCGTTACTTGGGTAGAAACCTACATATATAGAGCCTGATATATATATATATATATATATATATATTTGTGATTAAATATTAATGACTATATAAATGTAACGGGTTTAGTCGGTTTGCCTGTTCCTATTCATCGTTAGTTTCCTTGGTTGTTAATTTAAGCACCAATAAATTAATTAACCACCAAGGAAGCTAACAATGAATAGGAACTGAGGAAAAATGACTAAACCCAAAACATTTATATAGTCATTAATATTTATTCACAAATAAATTAAGTATTTCTGATTAATGCAAGTTTATGTAATGCATTTATGCCAAGGAATTGTAAAGATTTATGCCGATAATGGCAAAAATATAAAATTTTATAAACTTTTGGAGGGGAATTGCATGTCTTTTTAAACATACTAAAATCAATGAATATGACGTGACAAAATATTTACAAAATTTAAAAGTGAACATGAAGGTTATTCAAAACAACAACACAAAACTATAAAATAAAATGAAATAAAATAAAATACTTATCACAATCTAGATCATCTTTCATCTTAGCAACTGCACTTCCTCCGTCACTTAAACTGCACAGCCTATCATATTATGGTAACCAATTTAGGCATTACCTCAACACTACCAAAACTAAAGAGATAGTGGTCGACTTCCGGAGACCGACTCTCCATCTGCAGCCTGTGTTCATCGAAGGCATAATGTGTGGAGGTGCATGGCCCAGACCTACAAATATCTAGGTCTGCAGCTGGACAACAGACTGGACTAGTCCAAGAACACAGATGCCCCTACGGGAAGGGACAAAGTGAACTCTATTTCCTTAGAAGGGTCCTTCAATATCTGTCAGAAGTTACTGCAGATGTTTTACCAGACAGTCATCGCTAGCATCTTCTTCTATGCTGTGGTATGTTGGGGGAGCAGCATTAGGAAAAGGGATGCCATGCAGCTGGATAAGCTGGTGAAGATCTATCTATCTATCTATCTATCTATCTATCTATCTATCTATCTATCTATCTATCTATCTATCTATCTATCTATCTATCTATCTATCTATCTATCTGTCTGTCTGTCTGTCTGTCTGTCTGTCTGTCTGTCTGTCTGTCTACTTTACTCTCATTCAGTCAGTATTATTCACCTTATATTCCTAGTGGATAAAATGTCGATAAAATGTCCATGTCGATCCATAATATTTTTCCCTCAGAAAACGTCATGTACACTGCGTGTACAAGTGTAGACCTGATTGGCAGTGCCAGTTTTCTATGGCTTCTGCACTCAATGAGAGATCTGTCACTCTCAGTGGATGGCTCAGCAAGATGGACGGAGAGATGGAGAGATCAGTGTTGACAGACGGGATTTGACCAGAGACAAAGAGTGGCTTCCCAATTACACGCTTATGCAAGCGGGAAGCGTTACAACCAGAAATCCTCGCCCTTCACCCCTGCGGTGCCTGTCATGATCGTCACTGAGTCCTCACTTCCACCTCACTTATTATGAATCAAACTCAGAACACAAGCCATGCAATCTCTCAGCCAATGACTGCTTATTCTCTAGGCGTAGGAGCCTGCCAGCGACTGTCAACACATCTTAAGGCCCTATCATGCTTTAGATGATGCCTTCACCTGAGAAACAGTACTAGCCCTGGGACAAACTAGGAGTGCTTGAGGAGAGAGAAAAAGAGAAAAATGCTTTACCATGCCAATCAAACTACTTTATTCTGAGAAGTGTTCTTACCATTCAAAAGTTTGAGGTTGGTAAGAAACAAAAATGTTTTTGAAAGAAATCTCTTCTTCTCACCAAGGCTTTTTTTTATTATCAAAATACAGTAAAAAGAAAGAAAAAATATTGAATTATTTTTTTTTATTTGTTGAGTATTAATTGAGAATTATTATTTAGTGTCAGTGTTACTAAAGTCAGATTACCTTAAATAACAAGTATGCTAATTGTAGGAATTACAAATACATCTCTTTGTTTATTTTCTACATGCTATAACTACTTTTAAAAAAGCTTTGTCAATATTGTAAATGTGAATAATCATGGCAATGAAGCATTGCTGACTCTAAAAACTGAGTAGGTATGACAGGAATGATTTGAAAGTTCTTGTGAACACAAACTTTGTGGCTTTGTGCACGAGAGAACCGAATTACCCCGAGTCAAACAGACATGCTTGGTAAACTGTATCACTGCCAAAACCCCAAAATGAAAACTGTATTGCAAAGGGTTGAGGATTTACAAGCTTTGTGGCTAATACGCTCAAGTCTGACATTTTGGCTTGCTTAGACTAGAAGCTGCCCTTTCATGAAATAAGTCTCTTCTTGGCATAGAGAGTGGCGTTCCTCTCTCCAGGTAATAACTCATCTAAATCCATGTCACCTCACACCAAATTCTCTTTACAAACAGATAACAAACACACTTCCGATAATTGGTTCAATCAGGATACTGTTCTTAGAACAGTTTCCCACTTTCTGTTCTGTCACCTTGACAAGTGTGAGGAAAGGAAGATGCGACGAGATGTGTGACAACACCTGGGATTAAAGTTTGAATGGCAAAATTGTCTCCAATTAAAAGACTTGAGAATTTTGTTAGAGAGACCGATCTGTGTCTTAAAGGGATAGTCCACCAAAAGAGGAAAATACAATTCTAGGATCATTTACTCACCCTCAAACCCTGATTTTCATTTGATGGATCAAAATGGGAAAATAATATTATTCATGCTGCTTTTTCCATACAATGATAAATAAGGAATACATTTCAATAAATTTCAATAAATTTACATCTATACATAAACACATATAGAAACATACAAACACACACACACACACACACACACACACACACACACACATACATACCTGTACATGCATGCATACATACATACATACTGTACATACAGGACCGAGTAAAAATTTCTTAACATCTCTTTGTTTGTGTTTTGTAGGATAAAAATAGTCATACAGGTTTGGAATGACATTAGGTTGGGTAAATAATAAGTAAAAAAAAAAAAAAAGTTTTATTTTATTTTGAAATATCCCTTTAATGAAAAGTCTTGAATGATTTAAAATCTGACACTGCAGCCGCTGAATGTTTGACAAAGTTTGACTTTTGTCTGGATTGAATTAGTTACATTGTTTCCTTTATCAGAAGGACTTGGGTTTGACTAACTCCTCCTGGCAGAAGAGAGAAAGTAATCCCCCGTCTTTTTTCATGCTTGAAACACAATTTTAGATGACAGTGATTAGGCGTCTGTCTCACCAGCCCGACAACCGCTTCTTAATGGCTCAACTGATGCCTGCGAATTGAATTCATCTGCAGACATTTTCCATACCTCAATCGATGTGTGAAAGAAGGTAAACTGTGAAAAATGCTGCCTCGTCCTTTTCTCCGATTTAATGATGTTGAATTCTCTGCCCGCTGACTGTTTAGAACAAATCCATTACCACAGCATATGTAAAAGGTATTGTCTTCTTTGTCGTGTAGGCATTAGAAATTAAAGCAATAATGGGTTATTTCCGAGAGGTCAGTGTGAGTGTCTGTGGACAAACTGTAGGCTGAAGCTGCTGTGCGGTCCCTGTGGGGAGAAGGACTCCGCGGATATCGATCTGTCTAGTTAAGACCACTAAGAGTGTATGCCACAGACGAGAGGAGAACAGAACAAGGGATCACAGAGGTCAGTGAGAACAGACTACTCCGCTGAGTCACAATACTGACCATTTTGTGGATGGAGGATGAGGGAGGATATAAGGCAGAGACAGAAAGTCGAGTCTGCAAAATAAGTCATTACTCACAGAAAATCTTAACATCCACCTAAATTATTTTTAGCATGTTCATGAGAGAAGTAGTAACGTCTGATATTTGAACAAGTCGTTTGTCAGATTTTTAACATGAATCAGGTCAACTCTCCAAGTCTCTCTTCAAGTCAATTTTATTGTGACTTAAAAGGATAGTTCACTCACAACTTAAATAACCGAAATTTTGGACCCCATTGACTTTTATTGTCTGGACATTCAAAATATCCCCTTTTGAGTTCTGCAGATGAAGAACATACAGGTTTGGAATGACATGAGGGTGAATAAATGATGATAGAATTTAAATGTTTGGGTGAACTAAGTCAAAGTCAATCACTAAATAAAAAAAGGCAGAGTTGTGAATCGACAGGGAGTCAAAATTAAAGAGAGTTTTTATCTGAATATCAAGACACTATTTAAATTAAAACTACTATTTAGGCACTCTGTTACTCTTTCTTCCTGCAATAATTTGTAGCCATTTATTCCACAAGTGACACTTTTTCTTAAAAATATAAATGCAATTATTTGATTTCCAAAATACCTTCAGCATATCGAAAACTATTTCTAAAGGGCATTTGAAATACTTGCGACGAAAGATAAAGACTTTACTTAGATGTGGCCTTGAAAGACCTAGAGAAAGTCAATAATACCTGGTGAAAGCAATTTTTCTAGAATTCCCATTCATCTCAATGGTAGTTAGTCAACTGCCACATGACAATTTGAAATCTCAAAAAAAAAAAAAATAATAATAATAATAATAATATTAAAGCTGCAAGCAGCATTTAGCGGTGTTCAAGCAGTTAAGGCCTTTAAGGCCGTAAAGCACAAAAGCATCAAAAGACATTAAGTTTTATGTAGCAAGCATTTAACCATTGACATCATAGATGGAATAGACCATGTTTTAGCATGATTTACCATAATATACCAAATTTAGTGTGATTTTTCATGATCTACCATGTTCCAGTATGATTTACCATGAATCTAGCATGATTTAACATAGTTTACCATGATTTACCATGTTATAGGATGATTTACCATGATATACCACATTCTAGAATGATTTACCAGGATTGTAGCATGATTTACCATGATTCATCACATTGCTAGCATGATTTGCCATGATACACCATGTAATAGTATTTTTTACTATGATTTACCATGTTTATATCGTGATTTACCATGATTTACCACATTGCTGCATTGATGTGAAGTGCCAATAAAAATGAAGTGATAAACTCTGACAAAAAATGATTGTGTTATAATAGTTAACATGGAAAAACTGGTTTGCTTTAGTGCTTTGATTTACTGTTGAAAATCAAGTGTGTCAAAATGAGAGTGAGCCAATAAGTGGTCTTCTACTGCCCTCTGCTGGCCATTCTACTTATTAATAAAGTGTTTTCACAGGTTCTTTTCACACACACACACACACACAGTCATTATGAAAATATATTTTAATGGTCTATAAGCATTTAATGTCTTTGCAAGCTATTAATCAGATTATTCAGAATTTATTCAGAAACATGGGACTACACACACACACATTCTATTGTAGATTAAACTGTCTCATTCAGGGTTCACATTTGTCAATGTGACAATGAATTTTGACTAAATGTGATTGTAAATGTTAAAATAGTGATTATGTTAATTCTAAAAATGAATTATAGAACAATGATAGTCAGCATTATGACAAAATTACTATTTTAAACAGCAGGGGGCAGTAAAACACCACTTATTGGCTTAAAATGCCACTATATTCATATCATTTTCAACTTTTTAACTGTTATAGAGGCCAATTTTGTCCGATCTGTCTAAAATTTGTCAAGCTTGTTTAGAGTGATATGTCCTGACCTTTTTTTAAGAAGATCTGAGCATTCATTGAAGAGATATAGGTTTTTGGGGACATTTGGTCAAGGCTACATATTGAAGTGACCCTATTATAGCCATCCAAATTAAGAAGTTATACCTTTTCTGATCATTATTGATCTAGAGAGTCCAGAGAATTGTACTGCACTGGTTTTAAAAATTATGATATGAAAAGTATACGATCATAGATGGAAAAGACAATTTACAGCCAATACAGGCAATTTACCATAGGAAATGTACGGTTTTAAAGCTTTTTAACAGTTATAGCACCACCTATGGTCCGATCTCCATGAAACTTTGCATGCTTCCTCACCATGGTATGACACATATGCTCATCAATTTTTGTCAAGTTCTGAGTTTTCATTTATGATTTATAGGCTTTTGAGTGTATTTTGACACGCCCCTTTTCTAAATGACCCTGTTACAGTGAACCAAAGGGCAAAGTTCAACTTTTTTTTGATAATTATTGATCTAGAGAGTCCAGAGAATTGTCCTAGACTGGTCTGGTTTTGATCGGGCGAAAAACCAGGGACTAGTTCGCAAAAGTAGGTTTTTAACATATTCGTGAATATTTAATGAACGATTTGATTGACAGCAATGGTTCTAGAGGCAAAGTTGTTCACCATGAGGAGATCTATCAAATGATATGCATTTTGGGGGGATGTGTGCAACACCACGTGATTACAGAGCCGTAAAACTCGTTAGCGCCAACTAGTGGCCGATTTCTTTCAAAACTCTTACAGACCTCTTAGGCCATGAGTCAAACATGCCCATCGAGTTTCGTTCCGATTGGCCTCTGTTAACCTCGTCTCAAATTCATTGGTCAATGGCGGCCATGTTTTTTGAGATACGCCAATGTCCTCATACACATACATGGGGCCTTGGACCAAGACACTGCATACCAATTTTCAAGTCAATCGGACTAACGGTCAGCCCTTTATATGTTTTTTTTCATGTTATAGCGCCACCTAGTGTTAGATCGACGCGATTTTTTTACTGTGACCTCAAACTGTCCTCATACACACGTGTGTCAAGTTTGGTGAAGATATCTCATTTACTTCTCGAGTTATAGCCATTTTAGTAAAATAGGCTCCTCCCACAACGTTCTTTTTGCGCCCCCTAGCGACCGGAAATCGAAATTTCAACTTTTTTACGATTATAATTTATATTCAGACTCCACATAACATTTGTGCACTGGTTTGGTTCCGATCGGGCAAAAAATCAGGGACTAGTTCGCAAAAGTCGTTTTTTGACAAAATTCAAAATGGCGGAAAATCTATCATGACGCAAATGAAATCGGAGATATACGTTTTTTAAGTCAGGAGTCCAGCTTTCCAATGATATAAGACACTTGAGTCTACGACTTACGGTCTAGGAGTTATGAGCAGTTACGCGCAATTGGTTGCTATAGCGCCACCTATGGGCCAATCGGGCTCATAATTTGATAAGCTCTCCTCGATTTTTGTACTACCATCTGACAAAGTTTCAAGTCTCTAGCACTTACGGTTTGGTCTGCACGATGCGTTTTACGGCAGAAGAATAATAATAATAATAATAATAATAAAAATCCTTACAATTACAATAGGTTTTCAGCACTTCGTGCTTGAACACCTAATTAATGGACCCACACAACTTTTTGAGCCAGTTGCATGAGTCATTAGCAGTGTCAATGCCAAAATATTTGGTGTTCATGAAAAAACTGATCAGGATACACAGCTAATTTGAATGGCAAAAGGAATAGGGCAACAGTGAAAGTTGAGGTAACAATGTTTGGTTAGTAGTATCTACTGACCTTGCCAGCCAGGCTTGCACACTGGTTTGACGTCAATGTGAACCGGAACGCTTTCCATCGCCCTCTTCTGACCACAATCGTAAGCAGTCACCATGATTTTGTAGTGCTGCTGTTTGTCATAGCTCAGTCGCTCTGTGTTCCTGATGTTGCCTGGAGAGAGAAAAAAAACGAAACAAGCTCATGAAATGTGAGAGAAATAAACCTTAAGAGAGCCATTTGTAATTGTTGCAGCCGCCAGACAGAGATACTGCAACAACATAAGATTTTAAACAATAATTAAGCTCCCATACAATGACTCAGGCCAAATGTTTTCAATCACAAAAGTAATTTCAACAGTGTAAGAGTCCATGTTTCAGCAATTATGGATTATATCTGCAAGACTGTTTCCAGTGCTGCTAATTAGAATAAAGACATTTACATCTAATTTCCATATTTTGCATTTCACAAGGCTTTATAATGGTTCATTATCGGCATTCATGGCAAATAAAATAACATAAGTGGGACATATGTTTAGAAATATATAACAAATGATGACTTCATACTTTGAATATATTTACTCTGAACATAGAGCTCAGGAGTAACCACCTTCTATTCTTCCATGGAGAAAACAAATGGGATGTATTTCAAAATGTTATCCCCATTCTCAACAAAATCATTCAAACTTTTTTAAATGGATAGTCTATTCAGTGCCTGATTAGACGTAACTACAAATCGATTTAGTGTACACCACTCAAAAGTTCAGTGTGAAGTCTCCTATGCTCACAAAGGCTGAATTTATTTGATCAAAAATACAGTACAACAGGCTGTTAAATATTATTGCAATTTAACAATATAGCTGCAAGCAGCAAAATGATAAATACCACCAGTAATATGATTTAATTGTATATCACTGTAAAACATTAGGTGGTGCTCTTAAAGAACGGTTTGGTCAATGAAAAATCTTTTGATTACTTTTTGTCGGCATGGTTTAAAGATGACCAGATACGATTTTGATGAAAATTGAACCAACGGTCTGGGGAGTTCGAAAAAGTAGGGTTTCAACGTAATTCCAAATGGCGTACAACAATTTCGACCAAATATAGCATTATTGCTATTGTTCTCGGTAAACTTAAAGGTACAATACGTAGGAATTTTGCAGTATAATATCCAAAAACCACTAGGCCAATGTTATATATTTGGTTTAATTGATTACTTACAATATCCCAAATGTTTCCAACTATTTGTAAATCGTGAGAAAATTGCGATTTTAACCAAGGAAACGGGGCGTGTGGCAGGGGTGAGGAGTCACCAGTCAATGGCTTCACATCCGCGTTACCCCCGGTTTCCGCTATGGTTTCAGCTCGTGCTGCAATAGTAACCATGGCGACAGAAGTTGACAACTGGGTAATGCCGGTTATGTCCGTTATGCCTAGTAGGACGCTCACACTGTTGTTGTTTTGTTCAAACATTATCATGGCAAGCAGACTTTGAGACAAAAAGAGGACTAAAACGAAGATCGACATCTTTCGAGATGCAGAGAGCTCAACGTCTGCGACTAACTTCGACTTGAGTGTTGCATGTACTTTATTAGACAGGTGAGCAAATAAAACTAATCAGTGTTATTTAGTTCAACATGATGAAATGTCAGAATGATCTGTATGTTATTCTAATGTTGATCTAGCTTAACGTTACTTAGTCTCATACAGCCAACAAACTAACAACATTCAACACACTCAAATTCCGTTTAGTGTGATAGTGTAACTGTTAGATCAAGTGAAACATCGCTGTGTTACCTCAAGTTTAATTCGTCTAATAAACTGACCTGTGTGAGAATTAATTCAGCACATGCGTGTAGTTCGGTAGAATGAAATGTCCTTATTCCTTTATATCCGCGGGACTCGCGTTGCGTGTGGCGCTGGTATACGTCTAGCAATCGCGCCCTGCTTCATATCAGTCATGTTAAAAACATCAATATATTCACTCATTCATAAAAGATTGCCGACAAGATCCACAATTCAGCTTAATGCGGAATATACGTCATCAATATACGCCTTTGTTATTGTAAGAGGTTAGCGACCCCTGGTGGCGAAAAATCCTGCATATTGTACCTTTAATCAAAAGCTATTAGCATTTATTTAAATTTCATATTTTTTGTCTCAAAACGTTTTGAGTACCTTCAGGGCATGGTCTTGATGACCCATGCTGAGTTTCGTAGCCACACACTAATGTGTTTGTAAAATATAGCATTTTACAACAAAATTCAAAATGGCCAATGCCCAAAATGGCTGATATGGGGAAATTGAGTATCATTCGACTTGGTATGCTGCACTGAATAAAAAGGGTTTAATGAATTTCGGGCAAACCATTCAGAAGTAATAATCAAAAATATAAATTTTCATATCTTCTGACCAGTAGCTGACACTGTGCCAAAAACCTGCAAGTTGCCTTAGGTCATTCTTGTGATAAAGTAACAGCCTTGCATCCATTGTGACGTGCTCTTCATTAAATTTGTTCGCTTTGTTATTCAAGAACGGTTTGGTTTATCAAAAATATTTTAATAACTTTTTGTCAGCATGGTCTGAAGATGATCTAAGCGGATTTTGGTGAAAATCGGCATGACAGAAAATGACATGCACTCAAATCGGCTTGATCCAAGGAATCAAAGGGAAAAAGAAGTTTGTAGCCCTTATGTTACAAACATTTTTAGCACACACATGAGTGCAACTCCAAATATGCTGTGGTTAATGATAAGACTGTCCTCTATCTCAGTGTTAAATTTCATAATTTACCCCGCAAGTGGTTCAATGACCTGCTGCCATAGACTCAAGAATGGAAGGAGGAGGAATAATAAGAAGAACACTAACAGTTACAAAAGGTGCATGCGCAATTTCGGTGCTTGGCCCATAAAAGTTATAAGTTCATAAGAACAGCATTAATTTGAAATAAAAATATTTTTGTCTTCACTGTCACTTTATCAATTTAATGCATCCTTGCTAAAAGTATAATTTTTTTTAAATCACACTGACCCCAAACTTTTGTTAAGTATTTATTCTTAAATAAATATGAATGTTTTTAAAATATCATATCACATAATTTTACTGATAAAACTGGTCAAATTAACTGTATATTTATTTTGTGTTTTTAATTAGCTTATAGTGCTAATCGGTTAAAAAAAAGCTCTTAATCAGATTGAAATCTTTCAGTTTTGTTTCAAATGAGGCATTTAGCAAGAGAGACACGCACAAACTATAGCGCTGCTGTACAGTAAACAACAAACCCGTTGGCCTACTGGAAACTGGTTCTGCTTCCACAAAGTAAGATGCACTTTCATTCAATCAAGACATATGAAACATAATCAATCATTACTGACCCCGGACCTCTGTACAGAAACAATGTACAGATCTGACATTGTTGTACGAGTCATTCTTTATCAGCTAAGAGCTAAAGGTACATTCTGACTTTCTAACCTCTGGCAGGAAGCCAGGCCATGCTCTAAAAGCTTTTTTAGTGATGAGTATTCTTCCTGGTTAACAGCTTAAGAGGTGCCAGACTCTGTTGGTTGAAAAAAAGTCAGCAAACCACAGACTGTCCACTTGCAGAGCAAGGTTAAACAACCATAATGACATGGATCCTCTGGTTCCTATCATTTGAGTAATGAGTGCTTTTTGTCACAGGACTGATGTGTATAATTTAGCATTTAGCTCCCATAGTTGCTATAGGTATCAGCAGGGAGGGTTGCTGTTTGGTCTATGGCGGCGAGTCTGAATGCACTCCGTGGTGACAGAGTTCAGATGAGGCTGAACTAGCAGCTAGTGATTTGATGCTCTCACACGTCCGTGGGCCTGTGGTTATTTTTACCTGCTGGCTGCATTTCAATGAGACCAGCCGTGCTGTCAAGGAGACAGCAATGAGGAATAGAGGTCAGTCGCTCTGGGCTCCCAGACCGAGTCTGCACCAATCCTCAGAGCCACAAAGCTAAAGTGTGTCTTGAAAACCCCTCAAAGCCTTATACTTCAACAAACACAGGTATGTGGGAGTAAGCAGGAGGTGTGTGTGTGTGTGTGTGTGTGGTTGATAGAGCTGATTACAGCAGCTAATGTCAGGTGACATGATTAAGAGCAGGGGAGTTTTAAAAGGAACAGTTCTCCTCAAGTGAGTTATCAATGGGCTTCTGTCTGTGCTGCACAGATATAAACCAGCAGTACGAAAACAGAAAATAAGACAAAGAGGCCGAGCAAGCATGTGAGATCCTCAACTCGCCTATGACTTTTATTATGACTTTTATTACGCCTTAATGACTTTTTAAATTAATGTATTCAAATAAAATTCATAAAACATGCAAAAATGCTGCTGAACTTGGTAGACACGTACCTCATCATACATTTTGTTGAATGAAAAAGAGCAGAATAAATGGAGGGTCAGTATACTGACTTTCTTCTGTGGAACAAAGTCGTGTGGGTAGATGACAGAATTTCCAGTTAAAAGCTAATAATATGCTGCATGTACAATTAAATTGGACTGATTCAGACAATTTAGACAAGTGAATTCTGCCACAATGTTCCACACTTTTCTTTATCTACAATAAATCACGCACCATAATTATCAGACACTTTTTTTCTGAAAGTTGCATTCAAAATCGGAGGGGGGGCGTGTGCCTCAGTCTGAATAGGCATGACACTTGTGATTGAAACTTTGAGCATGCGCCTCAGCGTGTTTTAATTTCTGTTCTAACAGAGTAAAAGCATAAAGAACAAAGAAAACTCATTTAATGGCTTCCAGCAGAATTTTAGTGCTGCTGGTGGTATAAATTACCATCTCCAATATCCCTTTTTCTTTTACACTTATTTCTCTTATTCCCACTTTCTCTATTTTTCAGTTTTTTCTTATATATTTTTTATTTCTGTCTTTCTCTTGCTATTCATATCTATCGTCCTCCTTTTCTCTCATTGAATTCCATTCAAAAGTGAGTATCAAATAAACATTTCTGTGCCTCTTTGCGTCTCGTTTCATTCGCATATGCAGTCTCTATGTCGGAAACAATGTTAGGAATATTTTCCGCTGATAGTTCTTGGGTGCACAAAAACAAGGGTTTCGAAATCTCACAGAAGATCTTTAGTGAATCATCTGAAGTTTCATAATGTTTCATACTGCCACAAACACATACCTTAAATCCCTTCTAACATCATTAGTGCATGTTTCTATACTCAAACTATTAATCTTTCTCTCTTTCCCTTCTTTCTCCTGCTCTCATTTTCTTTGATTCTCTCCCTGCTCTTCCTCCTCCTCTCTCTGGACTGGAGAACACAATGCCAGTGGGCCTGTTGTATTTAATAACTCTCTCTGCCCTCTGATCCACAGTAAATAATGGAGCCAAAAGCCCTCAGAACAAAATCCACTCAGGCGGCCCATGCATCACTCAGCTCTCGCCTGGCACTAACCAAGGCCTGTCAATGCCAGTCGCACTACAGACGCTGGCAGGGCCCAAGGCGGAAAGAGGAAGTGAATGAGACAGGAGCTCCGAGATCGACTTGAGCCCATGAAAGAGACCGCAGCTCTTTGCGACAGCTGACACCCCACAAGAGAACATGAGAAGGAGACAGACAGCCAAAGCAGAGAGACGGCTATGTGATCTGTGGGCTAACGTCACTCCTGCACCTTAGAGTCGTTTCTGACGTGCCCGGATGTGTCAAAGATTGGAGCTCCGAGGGTCCAGCTGGCCAATGAGCCGTTTAATTCACTCATGCATTCGACGATAAGCAAATAAGACATCAATTCTGCACCCGTGAATGACAAATACAGAAAATGAAAGCTGAAACAAATCAAATTCAATCATCTTCACCTAAGAGAGAAATCGCATGCAGGTGAAGTACGGAAGTGGGAAAATGATTTGAATGTCTTTATCACTTTTATACTCTTCATGTAATAGCAAAACAGTGAGTAAGACAAGTAGAAAATAGCCAGCCCAGCCACAACAGAACTGGGGTGTAAATTGTACTTAGTTACTCGAGTAATATTTTGGGAATTTGTGAATATATGTACTCTTCCTTGATAGCATTCTAAAGGAACAAAAATAAACATTCTTTTTACTTCTTAGTCTTTACTTAGAAGGTAAAAAATGATATACTGTATATTCCTAGACCTAAAGTTTGGTTAAACTATTAAAATAAAACAAATAATGGTGTAACCACTGTTGATGATGGAAATTTGATCAACACTCACAATGCAAAAGAAAAGGACCTGTTATAATGAGCTTTTAATTTGTCTTTTTTACTACACCAGTAAAAAAGCTGCCAGATAAGTATAACCACAAAACAAATCCCAAAGATACAGTCTCTGAAAACAAGTTTAAATCACGAATGAAGTGATGCTCATCAAATAAACGTATATATAATGTTGTTTTATATTTGAACTAAAAGTAGACAATAATTCTTGATTCTCTCGATTTTTTTAGGTGTAGTCAAATATAAATGAATTAAAATTTAGGACAGACTACCATTCAAAATTGTTTTTTTTTTTTACATGTCTTTAAAATAAGTATCTTATTCTCACCAAGGCTGCATTTATTTGATCAAAAATACAGTAAATGTTGTCCAATATTATTACAATTTAAAATAATTGTTTTCTATTTGAATATATTTAAAATGTAATTCATTTCTTTGATAGAATTGTTTTATTTTAAGCCATTACTCCAGTCTTCAGTGTCACATGATCCTTCAGAAATAGTTCTAATGTGGATTTGGAGCTCAATAAACACTTATTATTATCAATGTTGAAAACTTAATTATTTTTGTGTCTAATATTTTTGTGGACAATCTTCAGCATTCAATCTTTCTTCAGCATTCTTAGTATTGCTTAGTATACTTAGTACTTTTGAAATAGAAAGTTCAAAATAAGCCTTTATTTTAATTTTTACAGCACTGCATCCTTGCTGAAAAGTTTAATTCCTTAAAAAATAATAACTGGCATAAAATAAGTGAAAATAATAAAAGGCCTCTACCAAATTTTACCAAAACATTTAGTGAGGTTAGCAGTAATATATATTCAATTTCTACAAATTTCAAGTATTTCTGGGAGAATTTTCACACTTTTCACACACGTCTTCTTATCTAAGACTTACCATTTCGATCAATAGCAAAAGGTGTCTCCTGTGTAACAATCTCATAGTTGCAGATTTGGCTGTACTGTGGAGAGCAGTCCTGATCCCAGGCCTCCACCTGCAGGATGCTGTCATAGATCTTGCCCTCGGTTACAGTGGCACGATACAACGGCTCCCTGAACACCGGCGAGAACTCATTTACATCATCCACCTGGATATGAACCACAGCCCTGCAATAGAAACAAGGGGAGGGACAGAGAACAACTAATCAGCATGAGGAACAGAAGAGATGTTAATTGTATAGATCAAAGGTGCTAATAAAACTGAGACACACTGTTATAAAACCTCCGAATTTGTGCAAGTGAATTGTGAATAACTTTACACGTTAAAGAAATGAATAAAGACAGATAGAAATTATTCTCTAAAAACTGTACTGAGACCACACATGGCCAGACTGATTATTTAAATTGAATATGTACATGTGCTTGGCTAATCTAATCTAATTGTAAGTATTTTAAACATGTTTACTTGATAACAATTAGTACTGTGTCGTGCAGTAGGTAGAATAGATGGCTTGATTAGCAGTTTCATCAAAATAAAATTACTCATCAAACATAAAGCTGTTGTTTATCAAACTGCATTCTGCACACCGACACGAAACCAGATGAAGCTACGCCTGCAATATGTCTGTAAATACAATCATTGCTAAGTAATGCATTTCATTATGAATGAATCTGAACGTTCACAATTAAAACATCTGGATATCTGAAAACGTAGGTTGAGGGTGTAGGTTTAGTTTTAATTGGGGAAATGTTAAATACAGTTGGCCTGCAATTATGTTTATACAGTATACATAGGGCTGTCACGGCACCAAAGTTTCAGTAGTCTGTACCAATGCCACTAACTATTTTGCGGTTTTCTCTCTGTACCAATTTCGGTACCAGAGCAAAAACCGTTGAATTAAGAACTTCAATTGTGTCCCGTTTTGTCTCGCCCGTTGGTTATCACTGTCAATCATTGAAGTTTCCAATTCAACTGTGCATTTAAATATGCTTGTTAAAGTCCCCATGAATTCAAAATTGACCATACTTACTTTGTTTGCCTAAATTGATCATTTTGTGGTGAACAATTCATCCATGCAAGACAATACACACAAAAAAAATTTTGGGGTTCATAATCTTTAATCAAAATCTGAAATTTCCCCTCCCCTCTGCATTGGAGGACCTTCCCTGATGACGTAGGTTTGACGGTTTGGGTGTCTGCTTAACATCCGTAACCACGCTCCTCCAACTGACAGTAGACAGGCTGAATGAAAACACCTACTTTTCTAGATCCAATCAGGTGCTAGTTGGAAAAAAAAGCCACGCCCACTATTTTGCCTCATTTAGTATTCCGTTTCTCTCGAAAATACGTCACAACACTGGAGAAAAGTCGTTTGCAACTTCCGGTTCACGGGGACTTTAATCCAGAAACTTTGCTATTTTTACATCGTGTTTACCGTTCACTTTATTGGTTATAATGGGAAAACCTTGTGTGTTTTCAACGGTGTTGAGCGGATTATCACCTCTGATAGGCCATTGCGTTCATGCGTTCATCGTCATATGATTGTGATTGGCTACAATGCTCAACACTTGTAAAAACATGCTGTAAATAGAAACCTTTGACAAACACGAACGAGAGCATGAAAGCAGCCTCTATCAGTGGGGTACCAAATATACTTGTTACTACCGGTAGAAATGCTGGTACCGTGAACTTTCTTTTTTAGTACTGACTGGTACCGGTAGTTTCAGTACATTTGACAACCCAACATCAACAAACATACAAAAACAAAATCTTTTTATATATTTTTTTTTCTTCAGTTTCATTTAAAACATATTATACAAAGAAATTGATCTCATCACACATTAAATGGAGACTCCAATCATATCGATAGCCTATTAAAATATATATATATATATTGTTTATGGAGCAGATCTTCTCTTTCTTTTCTCCACATGACCAACTGAGTATATTCGCTTTTTCTGCGAGACATCAAAACAAATCTAAAACGTATCAAGAACATGTCCCTACTTTCCCTTCCCAAATCATTCTAATAACCAGCCTGAAAAGGGCTGAGAGAAAGTTGCATTGGGGTACAAAGAGCTCACATTAAATCTTAAAGAAGTCCAGCTCAGTGTCTGCTGTTAAGTCAAACCAGATGTGAACTTATTTGACAGAAACATAAATTCATGTGTTGTTGTATGTCTGACATTAAGATAATGGGACCTGCATTTAGATTATCCCGCTGATATCCTGTACTCTGCGATCTCTCTTGCGAGCACACGTTCCCGCGCACCCCTCTGTACCGTGGTGTCAAGAGACATTCATCAGAACGGCCCAAGCTGTGAAATCAAAAGCACTTCTTCATCTCTCTCTCTCACAGCAGTAGGTGCCTGAAGCACGGCTCTCTCCTGCACTTCATCAGAGCTGTGTTCCAGCTGCAGTGATTTGCTATTGTAAGAGAGATTGTCGTGCACATACGGAGCTTCCGGCAACTTTGTAAACATCTTGATGGGTCATCAATGCAGGGCCAGCCAGGGCTGGGTGTGTAGCAATGTGTGCAAGTATGGGTGTGTGTATGTGTGCCTGTAGCCAACTTATTTCCTGGAGTGCCACCAGGGACAGAGAGAGAGAAAAAAGAATGATGGAAGGAGAGAGCGAGTGAAGGCTGGACGGTACACTAAACTTCACTCTGATTTGAGATATAAGGTGACGAGAGCACACTTTAAAGGCCCTTTCACACCAAGGTCAATAGCTATAACAATAACTATAAAGTTTTAATAATCATTCTAATTCTATTAGACCTTATGCGCCAGATAAACAGACATTTTTAACACGCAGACATTTTTTGAATTTTGTCTTTGAACTTCCGTTTTTGCAGTAGCTCTGTATATTTCTATGGCACCGCTGTCGACAAGTAATTAGCTGGTGAAGTGCATTTACTTATTGTAGAGTTAACGAAAGTTATCATGATCACTGTAATGTTTGAAGCGGATGTCATAACAAATGTCAGCAGACCAGGAAGATCTTAAAATGAGCGGTTTATTCATAAATCCGTAATACTGTGGAAATGCAAACAGAACACAACGAGCACAGCACTGAAAAGGGGCGGGGCTACATTAAGGTCTAGGAGAGTGAAGTCCACAACACAGCTTTAACAGTAGCCATCATTGTTATAATCATTGGAATCACTTTCAGAATAATTGTTTTTCCAGCCGATGAAGGTTATGTCAAAAGCACACAAAGTTCACAAACACAGCTATGCTAATAGGGCAGACTCCGTGCCTGTCGTGGGCGAGGCCTGTTCCAATATGATGTCACATTGGAGCATATTACTGAACGGCTCATTTTGAGCCGCATACGGTTTCAGATTTATGGGGAAAATAAAAAATGGAGTGGATGGATTTTGATCACAATAGCGTGGTTGTGTACACATACTGTGGACACAACTATGTTCAAATACAATATAAAAGTGATTTGGTATAATAAGTCCCCTTTAAACTTTAATTGTTTTAGAACAGAGTTTACTGGCTGATTTAATAATAATAATAATAATAATAATAATAATATAGACCTGCATAAACAAAATAATAATAATTAATAAAAAGCACCAACACTGAATTAATCAAGTGATTAATCAGCTCATAACAATGCATTAACTTATTGTGCTAGTATTAGTCTGCTATTAGTATTAGCTATTAATATTAGTCAACATTTCAGATAGAAACAGTCAGTTCATCAGCTTAAAAAATAGCAATTTAATTCATTTGAATGAAATAGGGAAGAAAACAGCCATCTGACATGTTTTTATATAATATATAAAGATTGTTTCCTTGCATATAAACTAAAGGCTGAAATACACAACACTTGAATTATGTATTACAGAATTACAGAAAATCTTGAAGTGTATGATGGACAGACTATGATAGCTTCAGACTATGATTCCATCTAAACATGTTTGTTTGTTTGCGTCAATTTTAGAACATAGCATTTTTATTTGTCAAGTGTCTCCTAGCAATGAGCAGGTTTCTGTGCGAGTTTGTTTTTCAGAACAACTTAGTTGTCTTAGGAAGTCTAGTAGTATATGACCCTTAAGACTGGCATACACTATGATTTTTAAAATGTGGCCAGATATACTGCTTAGACTAGTCCTACAAGTTAGTCATCTAACTTTTTTCTTCAAGAAGAAAAAGGCAGTTACTTAAAAAGGTAGATTTGTCTAATTTGAATCCAAAAAGACTGGTTAGCCCTAAAAACTTTTCAGCTATGTTCAACTGGCCCCTGAACACATTTTAAAACACTATGCATCATGTCCTTTCCGACTTTAAGTGGTTATAGGCATCATACACTTAAAGATTGGGAAACACACACTTCCAGACTTTTAGGTTGTTGCAAACAACAAACTCACACAGAAATGTATCTCTTTGCAAGAAGACAATTGACAAATTAAAACGGTTTTCCCTCAGTAACCATTTACAAAGTTGGAAAGTGTGTGATTCCTATTGTTTTAAAAATATATCCATCACATTTTAAAAGTTGTGAAGTGTATTCCAGCCTTAAGGGTAATTTGTACACTACTGGAAAAAATACATTTTAATAACTTAGTTAAGGGTAATTGGTGGTTGGGGATAGGGATGTGCCCAAAGTGTAAATCCTAATTAAAAACGCATTCTACAGAGTCCCTAAAGGCAAATGGTTAGGCATGTAGTAGGTTACATTACAGTACATCAGATTTCACTTATGAAAATCTAAGGAGAGATGACTAACAGGACGGTGTCTGAGGATTTGGTGCACAACAGATCCTGAGCGTATTGACAAATATCTTGTAATATGTGTGGTCAGTAGTCACAGAGTATGCGTGATTGTGATTTTGAAAGTGAAAGTAAAAAGCGAACACGCATTCAAAAGCGATTTCATTACCTCGCATATTGATAGCAGCTCCCTAATGCCCGCAAATTATATACAATATAGTAACCCAACTACATAATTGTGAGAGAATGCAAAAGCATTGAAATATATTTTTCCTCCCATCGCATTTTTTTTTCTCCCATCTCCATGTCCCTTTTGTCATGAACTGCTCGGTGGAAACAGACAGTGGTGATCCAAATGCAGGCTTTATTGAGAGGACAATCCAGAAACAGGTACGAGAGAACAGGCAGAGGTCAAAACCAGGTAAGCAATCCAGATCAGCAAACATATAATGCAAGGATGAGGCAAACGGGAAGACCAGAAACAGGCAGGGAGTCCAGGAACCGTGAAACTAGGAAACACTAAGGAACTAGGAAACACTAAGGAACTAGGAAAACGCTTAGGATGCAGTCAGACACATACAATACTGAGCAATAAACCAAGGGAAAACTCAGGCTTAAGACAGGTGCATGAAATCAACCATAATCAGTCCAGGATAAAACCTAAAGGAAACAATAAACTAGGAAGGAGTGCCCCCCAGAGGCTCAAGCGGGCACTCCAGCCGCAGATCGTCACATAACCCCCCCTCTAAGGAGCGGCTTCCAGACGCTCCTAAGAGCTCCGGAGGGAGGACGACGGGGGATGGGATGGAGGGCCAGGCCCGTGGAGAGGCAGGGGGCCAGGCCCATGGAGAGACCTGGGGCCTGGAGACCAGAGCAGGGCAAGAGACCATGGGTGAGCACACTTGGAAGGGGACCAGGACGGAGCAGACTTGGACGGAGACGAGGGAGGAGCAGACTCAGACGAGGTCCATGTCAGCGTCACCTCCATGGCCCTCACATAGTACCTACTGCCCCCCCCCCAAAAAAATACTTGGGGAAATTCACAGGTTCAAGAAAGGCCTCCCGGAGCTTGAAGGGCGCAGGCAGGGCGAGGCGCAGAGGCGGGGCCGGCAGGGCGAGGCGCAGAGGCGGGGCCGGCAGGGCAAGGCGTCTGGATACACTCACTGGAGCCTGGCGAGCCGAACGAGTCCTCCTCCTCCTGCGACGGCGAGTCACTGGGCTTGATTCAATCACTTGGTCTGAATCACTCACTTTGCTAGATTCAGCACTGGAAGCACTTGACTCGGCGGCACTTAACTCGCTTGATTCGGCGGCACTTGACTCACTTGACTCAGAAGACGATGCACTTGACTCACTTGACTCAGAAGACGATGCACTTGACTCAGTGGAAGACTCAGAAGACGATGCACTTGACTCACTGGAAGACTCAGAAGACGATTCACTTGACTCACTGGAAGACTCAGAAGACGATGCACTTGACTCACTGGAAGACTCAGAAGACGATGCACTTGACTCACTGGAAGACTCAGAAGACGATGCACTTGACTCACTGGAAGACTCAGAAGACGATGCACTTGACTCACTGGAAGACTCAGAAGACGACTCACTTGACTCAGAAGACGATGCACTTGACTCACTTGACTCAGAAGACGATGCACTTGACTCACTGGAAGACTCAGAAGACGATGCACTTGACTCACTGGAAGACTCAGAAGACGATGCACTTGACTCACTGGAAGACTCAGAAGACGATGCACTTGACTCACTGGAAGACTCAGAAGACGATGCAATTGACTCACTGGAAGACTCAGAAGACGATGCACTTGACTCACTGGAAGACTCAGAAGACGATGCACTTGACTCACTGGAAGACTCAGAAGACGATGCACTTGACTCGGGACTCGGTTCATTTGACTCGCTAGACTCGGCGGCACTTGACTCACTTGATTCGGCTGGCACGCGCTCGGACTCAGTAGAAAACTCTTGAGGCAGGAATATAACGGAGCTTACGTGAAGTGTTAGAACGTCGGGATTCACATGTTGCGTGGATACGGCGGACCCTTTACGAAGCGCTGGTTCAACTGGGCTTTCATGTAGCGCAAACTCGGCGGAGCACGTGTGAACCGCTGATTCACCGAGAGACACTTGATGCGTGGATTCAGTGGGTACCTTGTACAAGGGCGAATCGTCGGATCTTTTGTGAAGGAAAAGTTCCAAAAAATCCACGGTAAAAAGTGAACCGCTCATGGAAAAGGCCAGGTCAATATATTGAGTAAGAGTCCAGCTTGAACTCGGAAACGGTATAGCAGAGCCGAGTGGTTCAGACAGTCCTCCCCGAAAGAACATCATCAAACAGAAATCATTCAAGTAGGACTGACGAGCGAGCTTCAAAAAATCTGTCACAAAAACCTTGAGGACATTCTCCTTGACGGAGGCTTACGATCTGCGCTGTGGGATCCATAACGAGGTCCGTGTTCCTCTCAGCCGCTGGATCAGAATTGGCTCAGTATTCTGTCATGAACTGCTCGGTGGAAACAGACAGTGGTGATCCAAATGCAGGCTTTATTGAGAGGACAATCCAGAAACAGGTACGAGAGAACAGGCAGAGGTCAAAACCAGGTAAGCAATCCAGATCAGCAAACATATAATGCAAGGATGAGGCAAACGGGAAGACCAGAAACAGGCAGGGAGTCCAGGAACCGTGAAACTAGGAAACACTAAGGAACTAGGAAACACTAAGGAACTAGGAAACACTAAGGAACTAGGAAACACTAAGGAACTAGGAAAACGCTTAGGATGCAGTCAGACACATACAATACTGAGCAATAAACCAAGGGAAAACTCAGGCTTAAGACAGGTGCATGAAATCAACCATAATCAGTCCAGGATAAAACCTAAAGGAAACAATAAACTAGGAAGGAGTGCCCCCCAGAGGCTCAAGCGGGCACTCCAGCCGCAGATCGTCACACCTTTAGGGACTCTGTAGAATGTGTCATCCCTAGTTGGGGTGTTAGGTGGTCTGCATTTTTGTTGAAGTGAAAACTGCATTTTTTTTTTTTTTTTTTTTTGGACATGGTACCATGGTAATACATGGTTTTTGAACACTACCATAATGGTGGTGGTAGGGCTCTATGAAGTACCTTAGACCAGGGGTTCCCAAACTTTTCCATGACAAAGCCCCCAAAAATACCACTAGGTTCCACTAGGCCAAGGCCCCCCTTTTGCTGGATGTGTTATTGAACTCATCGACAATACTACGGCAAATGTAGAAATAAATAAATAAAACATCTAGGTTAACATCAGATTATGTGATGGTGTTTGATACCAGACAATCAGAAAGATTATAGAGATGCACCGATTACAATTTTCTAAGCCGATTCCGATTTTTCATTAAGTTTGACCTGCCGATACAGATTTCAGCCGATTCCAATTTCATTTTTTCTAACCACTTTACAGCAGCACACACAAATATTTATTTTCTATATATATATTTTTTTTTTTATAAAACTTTTTTATATACTTGTCTTTTACCCAAACTGAATAATAAAAACAAGTTTAAATGGGTAAATTTTCTTTGGGTAAGTCTTCATTTTCTTTTCTGACATAGCCTACTCCAGTTCTTGTTAAAACACTAGACATGGAAATTATGTGCATTTTAGGCACTTTCTGTGTGAAATCATATTTATTTTGTCCATCAAAAGTGTGCTTTCACTTTAATTGAGCGTGAGCAGCAAGTCGCTCCTGCTCCCGGTGTGAATGAACTCATTGACTAACATGCACGGCGAAAAGTGCCGCTCGCGCTTGCGGTCTGAAACGGCCGTAATTCAGAGATGGTTCTCAATGCAGTGCATGAAATCCACGAGAAGGAATCGGATCCAGATCCAACTCCTCCCACCTTACATATACCTAAACCTACCCATCTCCGCCCCCTGATCCCTAAACCCACCCCTAATCCTACCCATCTCCACCCCTTGGATCTTGATCCGACTCCTCCCCGTGGATCTCATGTACTGCATTGAGGTGCTACTGGTAATTCACGAGGTTTCGTACATGTGCTTTCTGTGTGCACGTGGGATGCTGATGTTGTGTGATGCTAATCATGCGTGCATTTGACATTTGTCATGGCCGATCACATGAAAATCGGTCACCACAAATTCTGGTCACCAACTGATCAATTGGTGCATCTCTAAAAGATTAGCATTAAAAGTATAATGTTCAGATAGGCTATGCGACAAATTATTATAATGCTATTTCATAACAATACTCATAATAATATAAATATTTTTACGTTTTTTTATGGGGGGTTTTTCACTTTTTTTTTCTTCCAACTTGCTGCGGCCCCCACTTTGAAAACCCCCGGCCTTAGACTACCATGCTAATATTAAAAGCAACTCCAAAGGAAACCGATAATGGTCTAGGCTGGTTAACTCTCAGCACAGCAGTTGGTTTCCTCATGGTTTTTCTGCCTCAAAAGCTTCCACAAATGTGGTTAAGCTTCATTCTGCTTTTAACTTTGATAATGAGATGATGAATTAAACAAACGGATCATTTGCACAGCAGGACACCAGTCCCTTAATTCACACAGTCCATATCACAGAGTCGATTGCTCTTCTCGCTTGTAGACTACAGCTGAAGTATTTTGTAGCTTTTATCCAAAATACAAAATGCTAAATACCAGTACTTGAACCACTAGACCGAACTTTTCTAGGCGAGGTGCCACATCAAGAGTAAAACAATAATTATGGACTACATACAGTGCCCTCCACTAATATTGGCACCCTTTGTAAATATGAGCAAAAGCGGCTGTGAAAATAAATCTGCTTTGTTTATCCTTTAATCTTTCATTAAAAAAGTCACAAAATGCACATTGAAGTAAAACAATTGAAAGTGGGGGGAAAATCTCATTATGAAATAAATGTTTTTCTATAGTTCACAATTATTGGCACCCAATTATTTCAAACCAATTATTGCAGTCCTTTTCCCAAGATAACAGCTCTGAGTTTTCTCCTATAATGATGAGTTTGGAGAACACCTGACAAAAGATTAGAGACCCTTCCTTCATACAGAATCTCTCCAGATCCTTCAGATTCCCAGCTCCATGTTGGTGCTTCTCCTCTTAAGTTCACCCCACTCATTTTCTATAGGGTTCAGAGGGAACTGGGACGGCCATGGCAGAAGCTTCATTTTGTGCTCAGTGACACATTTTTGTGTTGATTTTGATGTTTTTTTGGATCGTTTTCCCGATATCCAACCACGGCCCATTATAAGATTTCTAGCAGAGGGGGGTCAGATTTAGATTTTGCTAGAATCCACGATATCATGTATCTGAACAAGAGGTCCAGGACCTCCAGCAAAAAAATAGGCCCACAACATTAAAGATCCAGCAGTATATTTAACCGTGGACATGGGGTACTTTTTGATCCTTGTCAGCACCAAACCCATCAGGTGGGTTTCCTGCCAAAAAGCTCTTTTTTTTTTTACCTTCATCTGACCAAATAACCAGGTCCCCTTTGAAGTTCCAGTCATGTCTTTCAATTGAATATGCTGAAGTTTGTTTTTGGATGAGCGAGGAGTATTTTTCCAGGAACCCTCCCAAACAACTTGTGGTGACGTAGGTGCTGTTTGATCTTTATTTTTTAGGCTTTCTGACCCCAAGACTCAACTAATCTCTGAAATTCTCCATCAGTGATCCTTGGAGAGTCTTTGGCCACTCAAACTATCCTCATCACTGAGCATTAGGACAATATAGATAGTCATATGTCCTCTTCCAGGCAGATTTGTAACATCTTTAGTTGATGGGAACTTCTTAATTATTGCTCTGATGGTGGAAATGGTGATTAGAGCTTTTTTTTATTGCTTTTTTTTTTGCTGCACATCAGAACTATATTCTTTGGTTTTACTCATTGTGATGAATGATTAAGAAATGTTTCCTCATATTTACTGTACTCTACTGTGGAACAGGAAGTCATGGCTGGATAATTTCATGCTAGTCACCGTGGTGTGCAAAAAAAATAATAATAACGTAAATATGAATGGGAATATACTTCAGAGATATTATACTCATAGGAATTTCTAGGGGTGCCAATAATTGTGGCCAACATGCATTGGAGAAAAACATTTATATCATAATGTGTTTTTGAATGAAAGTTCAAAAGGATAAACAATGCAGATTTATTTTTCACAGCCGCCTTTGCTCATATTATTTACCAAGGGTGTCAATATTAGTGGAGGGCACTGTAATGCCCCAAATGTAATTGAATTTAAGTCTTTTTGATTTGACGTCTTTTTCAACGATTGAGTCACTGATTTGCTCTAATTTTTAAATGAAATTCAATAGACTCCTACTTTTAGCTATTTAATTTAAATTAGACTTAAAGGGTTAGTTCACCCAAAAATGAAAATTCTGTCAGTAATTACTCACCCTCATGTTGTTCCAACCCCGTAAGACCTTCGTTCATCTTCGGAAAACGAATTAAGATATTTTTTATGAAATCTGAGAGCTGGATCACTCCTCCATACTAGTCCATAGGCTTCTTCAGGGATTGAACTTGCCGGCCTCGAAAAGTTATTAAAGACATCGTTAAAATAGTCCAAGTGACTACAGTGGCTCAATCTTAAGTTTATCAAGCGACGAGAAAAAAACCCCCAAAATAACGACTTTATTTCAACTATTCATTTCCTTCTCTGTGGGCCTCGAGTCAGTTCACTAGTGTAATAGCGTAAGCTTCTGTTGTTGTACGTCACACGCATCACGCACATGACCAGCGTCGGCCAATAGTGAGCCTACGTGTGACGTAGCTCTACGGAATTACACTACGTTAACTGACTAGAGGCCCAAAGAGAAGGAAATGAATAGTTGAAACAAACAAAAATAACGACTTTTTTTCAACTATTCACTTGGACTATTTTAACGATGTCTTTAATAACTTTTCGAGGCCGGCAAGTTCAATCCCTGAAGAAGCCTATGGACTAGTATGGAGGAGGGATCCAGCTCTCAGATTTCATCAAAAATATCTTAATTCGTGTTCCGAAGATGAACGAAGGTCTTACAGGGTTGGAACAACATGAGGGTGAGTAAATACTGACAGAATTTTCATTTTTGGGTGAACTAACCCTTTAATTAAACTAAATAATGTTATGTCATAGTAAGTCAAATTATGTAAATGTGGACTAAAGCTTGAGACAGTCAAACTAGATTATGCCACACCGGAGAGAGTCTCTCTACTTACTTGTGACTCTTTTTCCAATTAGCTCCACTTGGGCTGGCTCCACAGTCGTAAGCCTGGATGATGAAGGTGTACTCCTTCTGCTGCTCGCAGTCTATGGGGCCCCGGGCCCTCAGCACCCCTTCACCCGATGTCCTGTTCAACACCTCGGCCTCAAATGGAGCCTCCTGCCCATGAATCTTAAACGCACAGATCTCTCCTGGAAGAAACAACAAGACACAGGAAGCAGAATGAGTGGCTGTGAGAACAAGTGAATGACTTTCTTTTCCTGCCTGCATCTCAACAAGCTATCATTGCTATAACTTTCACCCAGCAGGCCGGGCCCCCCAACCCCGCAGCAGTAATATAAAGGACACGGTGTGCCTTTAAAACTGAATCTATGCGTGCTGCGAGAGGAAGAACAACTGTCTGCTCTTGTAATTGCCTCATTGCAGAGCTGGAATCACATTGCGCAAGAAAGCGCTGTGCTCAAGTACAGTGTTTTCAATGTGGTAATGACTGCGTGTACCAACAGCCTCATTCTCGTTCTCAAAGCGGCCCATCCCTCTGGAGAAGAAATCATTACAATAAAATATGTATTTAGCATAGACAGAGAATAATTTGAACAAAATGTCTTTTTAACAAGCCGTACTAATTACAAGCAATCAGTTTCTTTCATTTTGGCTATCTGCAATATACACTTAAATATTAATTATTTTTCAACTAAGCTAATATGAAAGCAAGGTATAAAAATTAGTTTTTAAATCCTAATTAGTATGACTACTAGACAATCATTCCTTATAAAAAAGTATCATACCACGGTCATGAACTTCATGTGTGGTGTTTTTTAATTTAATTTAATTTAATTTAATTTAATTTAATTTAATTTAATTTAATTTAATTTAATTTAATTTAATTTAATTTAATTTAATTTAATTTAATTTAATTTAATAAACACCATACATGAAGTTCATGACCATGAATATTGATGTTAACTTGTGTCTTTCATTTCCCAGGTGACATTGTTCACTTCACTTTAAGTTTTGCTGTAGCCTTGGAAACAATTTCTTCTAGAGACTGTATTGTAGTCATCCACAGTGCAGTTCTGACCATACAATCACAGATAATGTTGACACACAATCTGTTGACACCGCAATAACTCTGAGACCCCAAGAAAGGACATTGTCTTGCCACTGTATCTGTTCATGGGTCCTTTCTGCAGCGCTTCTATCTGGCCATACAGGCTCTTTTAGGGATTTGGAAAATGACCACAAAAAAAGCGTCAGAACTCTGACCCTGAGACGGCTGATATCACTTAAACCCCGGCAGGTCTCTGGAGCAAACAGGGACGTGCGGTTATGCTGTGAGCTCAAGCCTGCTGCTGCGGACAGATAAGCCTAACTTTCTCTTTCCATTCCATTCTCTCTCAATTTCTTTTTTCATTATTTTCTTTTTTCTTCTTTTTAAGCAGATCTGATTCTCCGCTAGAAAATCTCCCTCCTCCCTCAGTGCTGAAATAACAATTTACCCTCCGCAGTCCCTGTTCCTGTAGAGACTTGCTGTTTAAATGTACCCTTTCTATTAGCCCCACGATGCTTTATCCAAATTAAACGTGTAGCACAATGGAGCAGGGCGGCTGCAGAAATAAAACATAACAAGCCAGGCAGCGCACACAGATACGCACACAGTTTTGCTTCTTTGATGAGAATTGTAACGCAAATGGGAAAGTACATTATATGAGAATAACAATGATAACAATGCATATACGCAAAAAATAAAAACATTCCCTGGATAAAGAAAAAATATAAAATTCCACTTAGTGCTTGGGAGTCACGGGTAAACCCATTTTCCGCTCCGTCTGCTGTTGCAAATGCATTTTCCAGATTCAATTGAAGAAAGGGCAAAAGGGTCAAACCATACAGCATAGGAAGCGCAGGCAATGTGGATGTATAGGGTAATGATGGAGGGAAACCGTGAGCTAATTTCCATCATGTCTCCAAATGACAGCTTGAAAATGGCAGCATCTCCTCACGCTCTGCCAGCACAGAGGTCTGTAATCATGCGGCAAGCTCCACGGAGCCTAAACTCTTTGGAGTTACTCTTTGAAAGTGTTGAAGGAAGTATTAAATCGGGCCGACAGATGTGCCATGTTTTTAATACCACCTCACATCAGCTCTGGGAGTGTAAAGAAGGGAGTTCTGGGTAAGCCAATTTGAGACTAATGAATGAAATCATCCATGTAATATTTGTACTGCTTACTGCAGAAATTCATTTATAGTAGGCTGGTTTACAAGGAACATGAGCGGTAAACTCCAGAGACCTGGATGACCTCCATCTCGTAAACCAATTCATTTTCCTGTTTCGTTTTTGGAAAGAGTGCAAATTAGATGTGTTGAATGGGACGCAGCAAGAGATAGTTCGGAGATCATAACGGTTGAGTCATGCAACAGACGGCAGTTCCCCATTGTTGTTGGAGATGGTTTTTACCACAATGAGGCAACTAAAACAAAACTTGCAGGAGGTACAGTTGCACAGTAAAAATTCAAAGTCAAAAATTGATTGAAGCCAAAAGATTGATTATGTTCCATTATTAATCATGTGAACACGCTGTCAGGCCTAATCACAATCTTAATTAAGAGCTCAAACTGTCTTTTTAACATTTCATGACAGAACTGCCGGCAACTTCTAAACCTTCACCTTTGAGAAGTCCAGATCAATACCCACAGTAAATTCGCTCAGTAAGTTCTGTGTGAGTCTTGTTTTGAAAGTTAGCCTTGTTAGCGAGTGTGAAAACAGGCATCTGTTAAAACAATATCAACTCACAACATGGCATGCATTTGAAAGCTTTGCTCATCAACTTCAAGGTCAAACAAGACTAACACATTGATCCACAGGAAGAAACATATGACAATTTTGCACAAAGAAATGTAATCGCTGACGGTTGCCAAGTCTCTGCACTGTTGGATGCCTAGAAGGTGTTCCTTCTAGACTGCAGTATCCAGGAAGAAGTAAACACATGAGCTTCACTGTTGGCACTGCCATTGCTAGTTCCTGCATTTCACATTTTCCTACTTAAACTGTTCAACTTTGTCCGCCTGGCCAATATCGCTCATGTTGCCATAAATGCCAATTCTCAAAATAAAATGTATTCCACTCACTTTCTTGAGGAGGCAAATCATTGTCAGTGCATATACATACAATAACTCTATATGAATTATAAGAGATGCGCCTATCGACCGGCAATAAATGTGTTTTGTTGTTGTTGTTTATTGTATTTTGGTCGATCCCTGTTCTGGACTTGCAAACAAACTGCATTGCAATAATTTCCAAAAATCTAATTTGTGTGTCAGTAAACATGACATGCAGCAAATTTGTAATTTGTTAATTTTATATTTAAATACAAAAAGTAAAACAAAAATTCATAGTGTTTTGACATTATACCATATAATTTCTGCTTTATAAATACTGGTCAGAAACCTTAAGAATAACTTAAGGTTAACATAAAGCTCTCATTTATACATCTACGATCCCTTTCTTCTCACGTATTCAATTAATGTCAACTTAAATCATTGTTTCATATTCATTTATTTACTTGTTTTGCAAAGTAGTTATGTACATGTATAACAGGACACTAATTATTGCTAAATAAACCTCTTCAGAATTATACAATAGTTTATGTACTTTGTGTACCAGCCACATCTGGGTTTATTTTGTTTTAATGATCAAGTGACTCAATAGTATACCACACATACAAGTTATCCACTAAATGTTGGTTACATTTTTTTTATATATATACACACACACATATATATAATAAGAAACTTTCATTCTGTTACAAAAACCTCAAGTTTTGGAACAACCTTGTTCAAGCCACAGGAAACTTCCAGGAGCACTTGGACTTGTACTTTCCCAACATATTGCACAATCGTCTTTGATATTTTTTTCCATCTATTTCTAGGTTGAGCTGATGTGGGTCGGGGTTGATTAAAACCCTGTTCACACAAACCATCACCAGGCAAAGCCTTGATTCATCCAACCCTTCGGAGATACACTTGGCCGGCCCCATGTTCCCTTTCTTTAATTACTCTCTGGATTACATTCTTCGCTAATGACTTTCTCTACCCCCATTCATTCTCTGTCCTCTCTTTCTATTAAACACACACATACAGACACTGGCTCAATAATGCCCGCCATGCAGTGGGAGGTTGAGGTGCTGTTGAGAGCCACTCTTCCCTCCTTCACTCCTCTCCAACACTGTCCGCCTCTTTCATCTCTCTCCAAGCTCTAAGTGTGCATATATCTGTGTCTGGATGGGGTAATGGTCCTATCAAGAGTGTGAAGAGAGCCTGAGGATGGACCAGTGCACATCAAATCATTAGTCATTTTTAGCGCTGGCATATCCATGTAGTTTAACATTGATTTACAGCACACAAGGCTCTTTGATCGAAATCCACTGACACGCACACCCAGAAAGATGAAGGCTAAAGTGCATAGAATGAAAGTCTGAAGTACTACAGTACATATTTATCATTAGGCAGACCTGACATGATTGAGGCTTTCTTAAAAACTGTGAAAAAACAAACAAACAGACTCTCGTATGCTCTTTAGCTAGATTTAATAAAGCTAGACAACGAACATCTGTGATGTGTTCACAGTGAGAGAAGACATTTTTATTAAACTGTGAAGGTCTTTGTAATAATATTCAATATATAATAATACCGTAATAATATTATATAAATGTTATTATGCTACAGGGCTGTTGAATACCTGAATCTACTTGAATCTTACAGTTCCATATCACTTTGCCAAATGATTTTATTTATTTTAGCCATAAATACATTTTAAATGTTAGCTAGATTATGTTCATTAGCTATCTAGCAATGTATGTTTATGATGAAATATAATTAAATAATGGTTTATGAAAATTCAGCTTTGCCATCAATACAAAACATTAAACAAAACTTACAGTCTCCAGACTTGACTTAGTTCAACATGCTTCATTTAGTGACCTTCAGAAAACACTTCTGGACAATTAGTCACACTTGAAATATCTGAATTCATTGCATTAGATACAAACATCCAATAAATCAATTGCCATTTGCAAACAAATTAAGAACTAAGTGCGTATTTGGAATTTTTTTACTAATATTTTTATCTAACTGGTCTTGAAGCCATTTTTTCGTGGATGTATGAAGTCAGTTCCTCACTAGTTCACACTAGTGTCTTAGCAGAATAATTACAAGTGTACTTCATCACAATAACAATATAAGTTCTACACATATGTTATGCTGATGATATCCAGCTATATGTGCCCATGAAATGCAATGACGACTCCAACATTACAACTATGTTTGAGGGTTTTTAACGAGATAAGAGCATGGTTGGCTGCTAATTTTCTGCAGCTCAATGAGTCAAAATCAGAAGTGTTTATTTTTGGTCTACCTAAGTTAGCCAAACCGCTTTCTTTACATCATGACCCCTTAGCCACTAATGTCAACACACAAACAAGGAACCTTGGTGTAATTTTTGATTCAGAGCTGAAATTTGATAAACAAGTCAATGCCTTGGTCAACGGTTCCTTTTATCAATTGCGGAGCATCGTCAAATTAAAGAGCATTCTGTCTTTAAAGGACATGGAAACTGTTATTCATGCTTTTATTTCATCCAGATTGGATTATTGCAACTCGTTATATTTAGGATTATCTAGAAAGTTGCTATTAAGGTTGCAACTGGTGCAAAATGCAGTAGTCAGACTGTTGACAAGCACAGGGAAATGGTCTAGGATTTCTCCGGTGCTGGCATATTTACACTGGCTTCCTGTTGAATTTAGAGTCCAATATAAAGTTTTGACCATGGTTTTTAAAAGTTTGCATGGTCTTGCTCCGGAGTATATAGCACATCTGATACAGATACAGCATCATTATTCCGCTCGGCCCCTAAGATCATCCCAGAGTTTGCTCCTACATGATGTTCCAAAATCACGGTTGAAAACCAAAGGAGATCGTGCATTTTCTGTGGCAGCCCCACGTCTTTGGAATAGTCTTCCTCTGCATATCAGATCCTGTGACTCGTTAGAATGTTTTAAATCTATGTTGAAAACACACCTCTACGCTGTGGCACACAATTGCCCCTAGGTTTCAGGATACTGATCAGGGTTGTATATTGACCCAGTGTTTTGTGTTGACTACTGTTTGTTGAGTGTTTATTGAGTAATTTTTAGACATGTACAGCACTTTGGCCAACTTGTGTTGTTTTTAAATTTGCTTAAATAAATGTTGATTGTTGGCATATAGCTATATAATTTGTGAATTTTTGATTGAAAAGTGTGCTTTAAAAATTATTTCTTTAAAAATAGACGCAACTTGTTTTGGTATTTTGAATATAATGCAAAGGCATTTATCCAATTTTAATTGTGGCTCAAGTGTCCAAATACATTTTGGAGCCACAGAGGTCCATGTATCTCCAGTTGCAAACCTCGGTCCTAAAGAAAAGGACAGAGAGAAAAGCAGCCTTTGTCACATTAACTGTTCAATCCAATTCATACAATATTACTGTAAGCTCTAGCAAAGGTCATTCAGCAGAGAATGTCATGTCATAGAGCGCATATGGCTGAACATTTGGGAGGAGTGCTTGCTTTTGACATTCAGAGAAGAGTAGCCAATGAAATTTCCTGGCAAAACGAATCTTTCTTTGACAAGAAATGTCTTGGTGTAAAGCATTGACCTAATGTTTACGACAGGACGAATCCCAAAGGTGCCTTTTATAAAGCAACACTGAAGGTTTCAGTGTACTCCTAAAGGGTTTTTCATTACGTTAGTGGGACACATCAATGTATTCTTGAAGATAGCAAAGTCATCTGTTTGACCCTTTGGCTAATAAACCGCTCCCGGTGTCTTTCTATGGTCTTTTTTTTTTTTTTTTACTCCTGCCTCAATAATCAAGAGAACAAAACAGAGTGATATGAAGAAAATTCTTAATAATTTTCCTGAAGCTTTGGGAATGAAGGGATGTAATTATCTTAATTGATCTTATAAAGTTCCGCCATTATAATTCACATAGCAAGCTATGCTTTCAGAAACAAGTAAAACAACCTTAGCTCAGCCTCTAGATCACACCAAAGCTCAGAGAGGCACTAAATGGATAATACAAATTCCATGGGATTTTTGCAAGACTCTTAGGAAATGCAATTTCTAACTGCCAATGCTGTCCTTATTTTCATTATAGCTTAAAAAGAGGTCACAGAATCAATCAGACTTGCAGCTCCCCAACCAAGGACAAGTTTTACACCCATTGATTATGTTCCTTTTAAGTTATATAGGATATAATCTTTACTTATCTTTCCTAAGTGCAAGTTTAGTTCTCTTCTAGTTGGGGAGGCAGGTCGACTCATACTGCTAAGACTGTGACATTTAACCCTTTCACATGCAAGTTTAAAACAATCTAGCTGAGTTTTTTTTAGAACTTATCACCTTATTATTATTATTATTATTATAAACCTTTATAATGATCATGTGAGCTGATCAATAATGTTAGTTGCACCGCAATTCAGAGAATCGTATCTGTCGGATTTACAACACGTCAATTCATCCACTTCTCCCGAAATACATGAACGCAAGTGGCCAGTGAAGTGGGAGAAGAAGAGAGTAAATTTTAAAGTTACCCAATACCTACACAATGTGTATCTGATATGAATAAAACACATTGTCAGTTTATATAGTCTGTATGATGTACTGAACGTTCTAATCACAACAGTGTGATCGTGCATGTCGAAGGGTTAAAAAGAGAGGTGGGAATTTATTAATGTAGGCTAACGTTCATGCAATGATCCAATTTGATTAATATGGAATGATTCAAAATTATTTCCAAAAATATGCACACATTGAACTTTCTTCATTAAAGGTGGGGTATGTGATTCTCCTTTTTGTACATTTTTTCAAAATAACTTGAAATCCTATTCCTAACCTACTTACAGCCACTGAGTTAGAAGCACTGAAATGAAAATGAAGCAATTTAATAATCTGTGGAACGGGCAGGACTCGAAAAACTCCAGCCAATCATTTCCAAGACCACCAGAATCATTGGACAGTAAGTCCGTCAATCAAACGGTTGTACCACACCCCCCTCCCCCCAGCGCGCGTGACCCCCGTCGTGCGCATACCCAAAGTTTGTGACGCATGCGCATCTCGTCAGTAAAGCCGGTTCCATGATTAGTAGTAAATCGTCATTACAATCTCTCGCGCATCTGAGTTTTCGCTCGTGCATGATTGCGCGTCCATGTTCTTCGAATGGGTGGAGTCAGAGCCGGCGTTGGAGGAAAGAAGGTAGGACCATTTGAATTGTATATTTTCAAAATCTGCCGGTCGTTTTCCAAATCACACACCCCACCTTTAACGCTCACATTGGCTTCCTCAATCTTGCATGCTCTGTGTCTGTTGCAAAGGAGCAAGGATGGTTTTCATACCTTATAAATATTATATTATATTATATCCCTTTACACCCCTAAATGGGATGTTTGATTGCTAACCCCTTGTTGGGAATCAAACCAGCAACCATCTGGGTCACCAGCCCTGAGCTTTAAACCCTACACCACACCGTCTATGTATACTGACATTCAGAGCGCAATGAGAAGGCCTAAAATTATGGTTCATCCAAAAATGGAAATTCTGTCATTATTTACTCACCCTCATGACATCGATGGAAGATATTCTGTAAAAGCACCGGCGTCGAAAACAACAGAATTTTCATTTTTGGGTGAATGTACAGTTCCCAGCTTTTCAGTCAACAACAGTAAAGAGTGTGTGCTGAAAGTCAATGCGACACTGATCTCCCATCCCTCAGAAAGCGAGAGAAAGTGAGAGAGGTGTTGAGACTGAGTTAGAAAGAAGTAGAGTGTATCAGCGGAGGAAGTACTGTACATCCCGAGTCCAGAGTGCTTATCTCATTGATTTACAGTGTGTGAAGAGCAGATTGGAGGCAGGAGAGCAAAGACTATAAATAGAGCTGTAGGCCCTTCCCTTGGGCCATCAGTTCTGTTTGCTTCTCCGCCTCCCATTCAAGATGACCTCAGTTCTCTCCATTTAATTATTCAATAAGTAAAGCTGTAGCCCAGGTGAACTGAACCCCACCTCTCATTCTCTGCTTCACCAGCCTTAAGGCCACATGTAAACCTCCCAGCATGCAGTTCACTGCCATTCCTCCTGGCAGACCACGGTCACAGGTTCAAACACTCTGGGGTTGCTTGAATGGCAGTTGACACTCACACTGGGAGGCATGTTTTCAAGCGAGAACAACCACAATCAAGAGTGCACCTCATAGACTGGATGTAAAGGCTAATTTAAGCATTTAATGTGGTAGTTTAAGTGAGTGATAGTTTGAGTATTCGATCTACACAGGTTGGCGTGAGGTCAAACTATTATACTGCTCTTTTCAAGTACTATTTGTTGATATACATCAGCAAACGCTAATATTGTGGCCAATCACCATCCATGAAAAATTATGCTAGCATGTTATATTCATGTTAGAACTTAAAATGTATTTACATACCATTCAAAAGTCTGAGGTCGGTATGATTTTATGTTTTATAAAAAGTCTCATGAAGGTTGCATTTGTTTGCTCAAAAGCACATTATATGAAACATTATTGCAATTTAATATAACTATTTTCTATGTTAATAGATTTTAAAATGTAATTTGTTCCTGCGATGACAAAACTGAGTTTTCAGCATCATTACTCAGACATCATTACAGTCTTCAGTGTCGCATGATCATTCAGAAATCATTCTAATAAGATGATTTTGTGCTTATTATTATCATCAAAGTTGTCCTGCTTAATGTTCTTTGTCAAAACCGTAATTTTCAGGATTTTTGGATTATTAGAAACTTCAAAGCAACAGTATGTATTTGAAATATAAATATGTTGTACCATTGCAAAAGTCTTTGCTGTAATTTTTGTTCAGTTGAATGCATCCTTGCTGAATAAAAGTATTAATTGCTTTAAAAAAGTAACACTTTATTTTGACAGTCCACTTTAGAGATTCTAACTATAAGTAACTTTGCAACTACATGTCAACTACCAGTCATTCGAGTATTAGTAGAATGTCTACTTAATATTTGCTAACACTTTAAAGACATTCTACTGACTATAAGTAACTTTGCAACTACATGTCAACTTATTCTTCTAACCCTAACAATAACCATAACCATAACCTAACAGTCTACCAACTCACTAATTAGAGTTTGTTGACATGTAGTTGCAAAGTTACTTCTAGTTAGTAGAATGTCAAAAGTGGATTAGAAATTGTGGAACCAAAAAAAATCTTACTGACACTGAACTTTTGAATGGTACAAAATGCGCAAACACATTTGAGATCTACATGTTGCTACAAGATAAGTAGAATTACTCATTAGCTCATCCCTACACCACTCTGTGCTGAACTGGTTTGAGAACGACAGATAAATAGGTCTTTATTGACCCCTAAGGGGAAATAAATGCGTCGGGTAAAACATCATTTACTGAAACGTAATGACTAGTCGGAAATTCCAGTCCTTATTTTCTGAAGTAATTGGAAATGGAATGCTAGCTGATTTGCCACACTATTAACTGCATTAAGGCCGAGTGTAAGCCTCGCACACATAATATGCTGAGTTTACGATATCATTCTATCCCAGATGTTTATGCTAAATGCTTGTCTTAACACAGTCATATGATAAATGTCTCGCTGCAGTATCAATAAATCTCCCTGTAATTTATTTATATTTTAAGATTAAACCTCAAAAAACTCCTAAGAGATGCACATAAACAGTTAAGCTGGCAATGAAAGTCAAACTCTGAGCATAAAACAACAAAAGTGCATTTGCACAATAATCACAAACATGTTCTGCTTTGGTGACTCATGTTTACCTTTGTGTTTTTATTTTGGAGTGGGTGAGTCTATTTAAAACGCTGTTACATTGTCCATTCTGGCTTCCCTAGACATCATCTTTCCCAGTGACAATACACTGACAATCTGTTCCACTCGAAAGATCAAACAGCCATCGGTGTGTGCCAAGAACTGAGAGAGCCCTGCCAGCCATTGAAACAAGTCTATTTTAACCAGTCATCCTCATCTCAGCCAGAATACAACTTTCTCTTCATGCCATGTGCACTCTGCTAAAACCCATGCAAAACATTTGGGATTTAATCTGTTTCTGTGTATGTGGTTTTTGTTTTGTTTTGTTTTTCAGCTACTAAAATATGGAGGTGGATGTTCTTCAAGCATGGCCACAAGTTGATCCAGGTTTGTAGATCAGCTGACAATGGACATCCTTCAGTTTGTTTATATGTTTCCATCTGGTTTTCATCCTGATAATAAAGGCTAATATTTACATCATTAGACATTTTACAGTCAGACAGTCAGTGCAAAAGATATTAAATTGGAGCATCCAGAACTGTGCTTCATGTCATTTAACCTTCAGATATCGATCATGGTACTTTACTAGTGGCCAGTAAAGTTCAGAAACAACAAGAAACACTGAGAATCAGTCATTGGCTGCCAGCAAGCACCAATTTCTAAATGCACAGATTACCCAGAAATGAAAAGTTTTGTCATTACTTACACATCTTTATGTTGTTCCCTTTCGATGCACTAATAGTAGAATTCTAGCCTTTAACAATAATCCAATAATTATTTGCATGGTATGGCCAATAGCCAATAAAGGGATCAAATTAAATACAATTTTATAGTATTTTTCTTATAAATAAATTCAAAATAAATAAGACAAACTAAAACCAATCATTTTAAATGATAGTGAATTAAGCATCACAACATTATCATGTACATAATGAAAATGGATATTAATTTTGAGATTATCAAAATATTACATTTAACAGTGTAATTAAATTATTAGCATTTTTAAAGATTACCTTTAAGTAAGCATCAGGTGACACATGACAGGAATCTAAATGTAAAAATAGGGTAAATGATTATACACAATAAAATATCGAATATGAAGCTATAAGCTCCATTATCAGCCAATAAATTATATGGCATGAATATATTGTGCATCCCTAAAAATATATTTGGGTACACTTGAAAAAGTTAGTCATGATGACGTAGTGCCATTGAACTGAACTGATCCAAATGGATATTCTTTCATTTAGCCTATCTCCTTTTGTGTTCTGCAGCAGAGAGAAAGTCAGGTTTGGAACAACATGACAGTGAGTAAATGATGATGACCGAATTTTCATTTTTGAGCCAACTACCCCTTTCATTCAATGACAAGATGGATGTGGAGCTCTAACATGAGGAAATGATGTCTACCTTCCAGTGAGCATCATGAGAGACTTTGTAAAGGTTAAATCCACGTTGAGAAGCACAGATTTGGTCACAGTGCACCAACATGTTAGCAAATGATTTCCAGCTCCCTGCGACCTTCAATCAATTTTCAAACCATAAACTCAGCATACGACTAGCAACTTCTGATAGCTCCCCCATATCTGGGCACGAACCATCCTTCGCCTATCAGCAATGGAACGAACTCTGATTTCCCATTCAGCTTAGCCTCGTTGAAATGGTGTCACTGCTTCACTGCTACTCAATGCTTCAAAGCTGATGACCTCCTCCAGGGTTCAGACTCCCCATCATCATCCCTGACCTTTGCTACTTAATTAATAATGTTCTACTTCCACACTCTGAATTTCAATTGTATTTGCACATAAAATACGAATATTACACTTGCTAACATGATTTGTCCTAGCAAGTGTTTTGTATCTCACACTGTGACACAATCATCACTATGTTTGCAATTGTTGAAATGTCTAGACATATTTCATACTACTTAAAAGACATTTACATGGTTCATGTTAGGTAGTGCTGGTTAGGTTCTAGTAATGCTAGTCATGGTCCTTTTGACATCAGAATGTATCTAATAGGACGAAATGTGGCTTCCAGTGGCGTGGCACACATTCAGAGATGTAAACTTGCTAAAGCGTGGTTTAAAAACCATCGAACACCAGCCTCTGATCTCTCATAACATATGCATGCAAGTGCTCTCACTCTCTCGCACACACACACACACACAAAGTGCTGGTTGTAAATGATTTCAGCACACTGCAACCATCTATACAACTGACATAGCCACAGTCACCACAGCAACACATTTCTGAGATACGCTCAAAGGCACACCATGAAATAATTCAATATCTTGCTAATAGACCATAAAACCCAAAAAAGGGGGGGATGGCTAGAATGGTATATTCTGTTTCACTGGAGAAAGACAGTCATTCAGGTTTTGCTGACAATTTTCATTTTTGGGTAAACTAGCCCTTTAAGATACTATAAAAAATTTTTTTATCTCTCTCACCTTTTCAGTATCTTTCCATGCTCAAATTAATACAGGAGCATATTCATGGACATAAGGGGTGATGTCAACAGTCTTCAGGCCTGAATATTATGTGTGGTAAGGCCATGACCTCTGTCAGTTTCAAAATGGTGAGAGAGGAGGCCATAGCAAAGTGATGAGAAAAGGACAAGAAACTAGCCATTAAGAAATTAAGCCAGACCAACCACATAGTAGCTCCAAGTGACAACTTCTGAATGTCAAATGAAACGCTATACTTTCAGAGATAAAAACACACAAATTAAACAAAAGATCACAGACACAGATTCCACCTCAGAGATCAGATGCTCCTTCCTCACCATATCTGTCAATTTTTTCTATCTATCTCTCTTCACTTTTCATATCACACACTCAGATAAGCCCTAAGCAATTGCAATTCTGTGACTACATCAGTGGACTGCTGCCAGCAGTTTATTTCTCCTGATGAGGTGGAAATGGCCCCTGATTAAACCGTTATTTCCACCGTGCCAGGGTCCTCACTTAATAGAACAATTCAAAGCACTGTAGCAATTAAAATGAAACAATAGCTGTGGAGCCATTTTTCATGATGGATTTTACTTTGTAATTATGGCCTGCGGATGTTGGTCTGCTACAACACACACATGCACAAACACACACATCGCTATCTCAATGTTACAGCGTCTTGAAGGCTGTAACTGTGCAGCGGCTTGTGAGGCCATTGTTTCACCCATCAGAAGTCATAAACGCAAGGTCAACTGATACAAATTTCCTTAATGAATGGAGTTGTATTGTGAACATTAAAACAAACAAATCACTGTTTATGAGAGGATGGGAGGGCCTACTTACTCGTTTGAAAGTTAATTACAAAATTATGACTTCTAAAGTTGTGGTCAGACTGGACTTTATCTGATGTTTTGTACTGCATGTACAAAACATCATTTTGGTAAACACTGACCTGTAAAGTTTAAAGCTGCAGTCGGCAAGTCTGGCAGATTGAGTGGATTTAGGAAAATTTTGAATGTTTACAACTCTCATGCCCCTCCCCCACTATCAACGGATACCCTCCCACCGAGTTCATGCTCGTCAGTGCGTGTGCACCAGATTTTCAGTGAACGCGCCCGTCCCATCAGCATCCATCAACACCATGGAGTATTTGGAGGTATGCTGTCCTGGCTAATCTACCGATAGATTGCAATTGCTAACGTCATTTATACTCTAAATGAGCTTATTTGATTTTCCGCCATCACTCTTCGTTACTGCACGAACTTCCGCGAACTTCAGGCGTGTGCATGTGATTGTAACATGCGCGAGGGGTGGCGGGTGCCCGATCTGTGATTGACAGTCAGATCTCACACCCCCCTACGCTGATTGGACATGATGAACCGGGAGCTGTGGATTTTTGCAAAACAAATAACACGCTCCAGGTGGAGTTAGAAGCTCGGGTTTTTTTCTAAAACCACTTTATTTATGTTGTTCTGTCAGATTATAGGATCGATTTCACTGAATATGAAAAAAAAAATATTTGCTGACGGCAGCTTTAAATAAAAAAATAAGATGTTTGCCCATAAAAGGATTCGAATTTCACACATCTCACTTTGGTGGTTTAGCATAAACACATGATTCACAGAATAAATAAAAAATAGTCTAGAAAGTAAGACTAGGCTACTGTAGATGGTAAATTGTTCATAATTGTATATGCTTGTGTAGTGTGACTGCCACTTAAGATATACATAAAGATTTAAGAAGCAAAGAAGCATCAATAAAGAAAAAAATAAGTTACACTTAAGGCTTTAGCACACATGCTAAAACCTTGAAATAAAAATGAAATAAATAAACACACACACAATTTACGGTATTTTTTTTTTCTGCGAAAACAACTTGATTTATACCTTTACAGCCCTTAATCTCTATTAAAAGTGGTTTATTTGATTTTTACATATTAAACACCCAGTGCTGAATGGCTGTATATTTTAAATTAGCTTGTTATTAAGAATTTAATTGAGGATGAAGTTCCAGGCTGGAAGCAGATGGCAGCCCAGTGTCCCACAGGAAGAGAAGAGCCTCACCTAAGAGACACACTGGCAACAGCGTGACCACTGTTTCCATTTCCACTTACCAAATCTGCCCACAATATAAACCTGACAGTTACAAAATCATTAACAGCATCAATTCTTCTCCGTTCCCAGTCGGGTTGATATACAGCGCTGTGAGAGTCACCACCAAGAGGTAGAATTTTGCCACAATTAAAGACAAAGAAGACAAAGTCACATTCATCAATCAAAACAGAAGGTGCACAATTACAGTCCATCTAAATAAACAGACGCTTACTTAGATAATGTGTGAAGACTTTTGCAAAGCTTTACAATAGTTTTGATCCAGGCTCTACTAATGGACAACATAATTATGAAATAACCAATAACAACAACAACAACAACACTCCACACCAATGCTATTCAACAAAACCCAGAATATCAAGGGTTTATCTGCACCTTGTTTACTTGGACAATTAATTTGTTATATTAGGAGGACTTTTTGTTTATTGCAACACAAAAGCGGAATAATTATGTTCTTGGTGCTTATTAATCGCTGCTTTTGTTCCTGTATTAAACATGCAGCAAGATGTAGCACAAGTTCTCAGTGTATATAAATTGAGATTGCAAGTCCCCCACCATCCCTCTGGTGTAATCTGGCAGGTGGTACAAGACAAGTTAGTAAAGTGTATCAGCATGTAGACTGCCCGCTTGCTGTTTGACTACAGATAACGGTTTCATTGTGCGGCCCTCTCATCATTGCACACAAGGGGCTGGTAAAGGGCACCTAAAGGTCACCTGGGCCGGTGACTTGTGAACAACAGCATCCTTCCCACGCAGTGTTGAGGAAGGAAGCATGGGAGATTATCAGGACATGTCCAAATGGCAGCATATTAACGACAGCGATAATAAATGAAAAGACGAAGGCAGGTCTGTGTTCTTTCTCTGCCTTGGTATTGGTGCTGTGATTTTCTTTTGTCTCTCTTATCTAGTTTTCCCCAGCAAATACTTTTTAATGCCAAGTCCTGAGGGAGCCACATAGGAATATTGCCTTTTTCCTCTACCTTCTCCTCGCTGCTCTTTAGAGGGAGGGAAACAATGAATGGTCAGTACCAACACTCCCTGTGGGAGTGCATGGTGATAGTTTACATCAGGCCCGTCATGATCATGGATTTTGTGTTGATGATTAATTTCCATACAAATAATTGCAAATAATTTAATTATGTTTTGTTCATGTCACTTACAGTGTAAGTCTAATACATTTTTTTTTTTTTACTAATACTATATACTATAAAATAAAGATAATAATACAATGTGTTAATATTTAAATAATTATTTATAATAATGTAATGTAATATAATAAAATATAATGACTCTCCTGCTTTTCCCTACAACACCGGAAAAGGTGACACGATATAGCGCATTTGATGGCATTTCTTTAAGCGTTTAAAATTGTATTATTTGGATGGTAAAATATGAGTGAAATTCAAACTGCACAATTATTGCAGTTAGCTACGATAAATTAAATTAGATTGAATAACCACGATCAGGCAACAGGCAACATTCAATAATCGCAACAGGCCTAAAGTAGTTTACTGTCGGCATGCATCTCAAGTAACCTGTCAAGAGAATGTCTGGGTCCTGATTTTGAAGTCCAAAAAAGTGCATCTAACCATCATAAAATTAATCCATACGACTCCAGGGGGTTAATAAAGGCCGTCTGAAGCAAAGTGATGCGTTTGTGTAAGAAAAATATCTATATTTAAAACGAAAAAGTAATTAAACATTTTTTTTAATAGACTGCAGGCAGCAATAAACTTTTTGTCAGAACCTAGTAAATTACATGTTATTTTGTTTAGTTGTCTATTTAGAATTGTGGGAGAATCGTGATCTGTATTTAAAAAAAAGAAAAAAGAAGGTGATTCTCAATTTATCCAGATTTTTTTTTTTTTGCAATGACATTGTTACAAAAAAAAAAAAAAAAAATCAAAATCAAATAAATGCTGTTCTTTTAAACCATCTATTCAACAAAGAATCCCGAAAAAAAATATCACGGTTTTCACAAAACTATGAAAATGATAAAATAAATGCAGCAGTGGTGAGAATAAGAGACTTTTCGCAAACATAAAAAAAATGCCTTACAGACCCCACTCTTTTAAATGCTATGATTTGGGGGTGATACATTATGTTATTACACACACACACACACACACACACACACACACACACACACACACACACACACACACACACACACACACACACACTCTCTAGTCGGAGGTTTCCTACAATGATAAGATTTAAAGACTAAAAGACTAAACCTGACCGAACATGGAGCCAGGCAGTGTGTCTCAGCCCTCTGGCTCTTTCTGAAAAAGCCCTATTTGAAAGTCTGTTTTTTTTTTCCTGTGCCCCACTTTTTGCTTCTCATTCCATCAGCTTCTACTCACTGCTGGAAAAAAAAAAGATAGAATAAAAATCTGCACCTTCTATCTAGACCTTTTGCTAGTTGCACTGTCCATAAGATCAAATTAGAGAAAAAAGAAATTACATGGCAGACCATCATACATTTCCAACGCATCAATGTGGTCTTCAGTTAGACGTTTTAATTAAACGTGGGAAAATAATGATACCGTTTTAAAAATGAACACCTTTCATTTCCTGCTCTGTAGCAAGAAACGATGAAATAATGAGAATAGGATATTATGTATTCAGCTTTAACGTTTATTTGCAGATGTATGATGCCAATGGTACATTTTGTCAGTCAGAAAATTGTTTGCACAGTTTTGCTTCCTCTCTCACACTCATAAACACACACACAGACACTCTAGCCCCTGTGCCAGGGCTGGTGAAGATGGCTTTTTACAGCAAACCTCTGCTTGCATATCAATAATACAGTGGGCCTCACAGAGCACTAGTGCTTTTCAAAATGCCGAGAGTAAGAAAATTGAGCCATGGGGGGATATGAGAGAGCAAAACATCAAGGCCTAAAATAGAACTCCCTGTCTCCCCTGAGGAGGATGCGGCACTGAGTGAAGCACAAGGGAAGAAGTAGGAGGAGTCAGGAAAGAAAGACTGTTGGGGAGGCATCCCTGTCTTGTTTTAAAAAATGTTTTGTCCATAACTGCTTTTCCAAGCCAATGCTGTTCACTTCAAGAGGCTGACAGCTTGTATGCATTCTCAGTATACTTCTATGAATCCAAGACCACATAAGGTAATTAAAACCTGGAAATAAATTGTTACGCTTTTGAAAAAACGCTTTCTAGATCGCTAAAGAAATCAAATTTTAAAGATTCATCAAGTGAACTCTGTTGTACAGACACTCTCATTATAAAATCATGCTGGATAATATGATCATCAGGTTTTGCACAAACTTGTGATTCCTGCAGCTTTAGTATAAAAAAAAAAATGCTAATTTCATAATTAAACTCTACATCCGAATTGCTATGCTGAAAGCATGGCTGTTAGCTCCTAATGTACAAAAAGAGAAATCTGATCATTAGCTAATGAGAACAAAAGGGAAAGAAATAGTAATAGGGAAAGTGCAAAAGAGAGGAGAATTCCAAATGTAAATTAACTTAAAACTAGCCAAACAATTCCAGGTATTTTATTTGAATGTATACATCCCTGTTTATCGTCAAATATATATGCATTTATTTGAAAAATAAATGGCACAGCTAATGAGAAAGTGCAGAACATGGAGGCATGACAATATCACAGCCACTGAGCGTGAAAACTTTACCATTTTTGCAATTTTCTCTGCTTCTGCGGGAGTGTTGATGCATTCTTGGATTAAGTTCAAGAAATGCACTTCTGTTTGTGGGGCTTTGGTAAATCCAGCGTTGAGATTCTATACGAAAGTGTTATCGTCCTTACATGCTGCCTGGGCATTACACTGATAAACTTCAAAAACAGGAAAAGAGAATATAAATATGCCATGTTATATTATATACACTTGTGTAAAGAATTATACACACACACACACACACACACACACAATAAACAATTATTTATTATATATATATATATATATATATATATATATTATGAAATGTTCACGATAATAAATGTGTTTATATTATGGAAATATATGCTATTCACCACACCAATTATACTGAATTATTCAGAGCAAATAAGGTTTTTCATACGCTATTATGCATTATGCTTTTCCTGGAAGGTCTGACAGACTGTCAGCATGACAGAGATGAATCAAATCACATTTACTTTTACACAAAGCACATCTATTAGCCTGGATGCCACCCCGAACCCCGCCCACAACATTTTTTGGTCGGGAAGTTCGGTCTGGACTCGATCCATTGAGGAGTAATTATGATCGGTTCAGAAATAGTCGGGCCAATCAAATTGCCAGGGCGGGCTTTATACGATGATGGACAGATGATCTGCAGTTACGTAATCATCACGTTATCAAAGAGCGCTTGGGTTGAACTGGTTTCCCTCAAAGATGACTGCAGCTGGAGAATTGAGATGTATAGATTCCGCTATTGCGTCTGTTGTAAAATAAATTCATTTTAAAAGACGAACAGAGAACTGCAATCAAGGCATTTGTCGATCGGAAAGATGTGTTTGCCGTCCTTCCTACGGGATTCGGCAAAAGTTTATTTTATCAGCTGGCTCCGATGGTCGCTAAGAAGATGGGACGCAATGAAAACCCTGCGGTCGTTGTGGTTTCTCCTTTGGTCGCACACTCGCACTCATGGAGGACCAAGTAAAAGAAGCAACACTCATTATTTTACTACTTCTTCCGGCGTGCGTGCAGTTGAGTTCTGTTGAAACTATGCTATGCAACTATGTAGCTGACTTACTGCGTTGCTCTGATTGGTTGTAGGTCTATCCAATTGAGTGCAGATTCGGTTAAGACACGCCTCATAATCAAAGCCCTATGGAGCAGTATCAGACTCACATTCTGACTAGAATAGGAGTATGACGAAGTCAGGCTACACATCTATAGTAACCGCGGCATGCAGGGAACACATTTTAAAATCATTTGATTGCATTGCATATGGCTGTGTAATTCCGTTTGAAAATCTAGGAAAACAATCAATGATCAATGTTAGACTTGAATCTTTGTACTAGAAACTAGAGTATTCAGTGAGAAGTGTTGCACAGGGCTTTTTCAAATGAATGTCGATAACAAGTATTTGAAGACTTTCGCACCAGCAATGTTTAAGGCCTTGAGGGTCTCTGTAAACAGCTACAGTAGAAGGATAGTTTTCTCTATGCTGGTACACAGTGATGTTTAAGACTAAAGGGATGAATCCCACACTAGCCTTCGGTGAGACGACTACTAATGAGCAACTGTCGGTCTTGATTACCAATAAAAACCTTTGCGCTTAGCCCGTGAATTGCAGAAGCCAAGAATGTGCCAGCTGTAATGTGAAAGAACTGGCTCCAAGACAAGATAAAAGATAGAGGGAGAGAGAGTCTGAAAGGTATAGCTTGTATGTCCAGAGGGTGCGCATTTGACGGCTTTTTTTTTTTTTTTTTGTCTCCAGGGCAACCGTTGTTTCAATGCCATGGTACGTCAGGCGAAAACAGCAGAATTAGTCTGAATTACGATTCTCAATGAATAATCACACCTAGTGTCCTGAGTTATGACTCTATTGCTCTTTGCTTTGCCTCATTTCTCTGCATAGCGATGAGAGGCCAGAGAGTAATTCTGCAAGCCTCTTCACAGCCAAAGTCTACTTTCAGCACGGCGAGATAAATGGACGGCGCCTCTCGGCAACCTGACTGTTCCAGGATATATTTTAGGTTTCAAACCTGGGTAAAAAGTCTTAAAGTATCTTAAATGAGGCTGGAAGGCCTTTAGAATCGTCCTTCTTTAATGGCAGACACATTCAATGCTTTCAAATGAGGGAATCTTAAACGTTCTCTGAAATGTCTTTTTGCGTAATAAAGGTTCAAGCATGGTAAAGTAATAGTAGTTTGCTGGTACTTCACTTTCATTTTGGAGAGCGTTTTGCTGTTTTGAGGGATATTAAAGGTACAAGCAATATGTACAGCACTCTACAAAGGTCTCTATGATAAAGACGTTTCAACACTATCACAGTCGATCCAAGAGCCACAGGTGACGGAATTACGGGGTAAATTATACTGAGTAAAGCTGAGATAGACCGTTTCTGATCCCTGACCCTGCATAGCTTGACCTTTCTTGATCATGAAGCTTTTTATTAAGATGGCAGTGAAAGGTCATTTAACTCATAACAGTCAGTTCAGGGGGTACGGCTGTACAACAGGAACAAAAAAACCTGCACAACCCCACAGAGCGACATAAGGAAGGTGCTCTGCATTTACCAGCGTCTGAGAGAGTGAACAATGAGAGTCAAAGGACCACCGTTGACAGAAGCACTTTCCAAAATGTCAACGTCATCACAGAAGAAAGACCAAATGTCTTTCCCCCAGACAAGCTGTTTGCCCTGGCAGGGGGGGGGGGGGGGGGGGGATTGTATTGTTGAAAGGGAATCAACCCATTGGGAGTTTCAAAGGCAAAAAGTGCCCGTAAGTATACGTTTGCTTTGATTCTAACTTCATTTTCTGGAGCTCTGATTGATGGCTCCCCACACCCTCATCCATTGCTCCGTCAGTCGTTCACAATGCCTTTCCAGAGGACCACTTTGCCAAATTCACTCTCCTCGCCTTTCACTTCCTCCTAAAAAAAGAAGACAGCTAAAGAGCAGTCAAGGGCATGTGACACAAAAACAAGACCTTTTCAGAGATCACCACTTTGACAGTTAAGTTTGCTGATGGACATGTTTCAAAAACAGTTGAAAAATCCCTGTATTAAGTCATTTCAATCAAAGCAACAAATGAGAAATATAACCACATGACTCTATATAGGCATATTCTGGTGTGATGAATGAGTTTGTGCTATCTGTACATCAAGAAGATCAGTCTGGTCTAACTTTTTACCAATAAACTCTGATCTTGCTGTACTAGATCTGTCTCTAAACTACAGTGCCGTGAAGAATAGAAATATCCTCAGTATAAAAAAAACCTTAGTATATTTCTGATTATATAGGGCATTTCGCATACAGGCTTGCACATGAACCTGAGGTAAGGCAATGTAATATTATGATTCTTACAATAAACTCTCATAATTAACCATAACAGAACTCTTCGTCTATGTTGGATGTTCTCAAATGTCTGAAGCCAAGTATCAAGCATCAAATCAGAACAGCTAGTATACTAACTAGACCACCTACTTCACTTATATGAACATGAAACCAGCTAAAATTATACAGGTGTCAAAATCATGCCTTTCTTTCTTCAGCAGAACACAATAGTACCCCGCTGACTTTCATTGTATGAACAAAAAATATTTTTTTCAAAATATCTTTTGTTTTCTGCAGAAGAAAAAGTCTTACAAGTCTGAGACGACATGATGATGAGTAAGTGATTACAGAATTATCATTTTTGGATGAACTAAAAATGCATTAAAAATTTGCACCTGAACATGATATCAAGTGCCCCGAAGCCTTGCAGCAATTGCAGCATGTGAGTTTTTCCTCATACCTTGCTTTAGACAGCATGTATTCCTGCAGTATTAATGGATGTGAACTCTCTCAGACTTGCTGCATCATTCATCAATGTGATTCCGTGATCATTTGCACATCAAATTACAAAATGTTAAGGGCGACATAAAGAAGGGTAATGGGCTGGAAATAAGCCAATTACAATAATTACACCACTGTAATTGACCCCAAACCTTGTCTGTCCACATGTGCAAACATTAAATAGGTGAAGGAAAAACAACAGAGGAATTAATTAGTCCCTGGATTAAACTATGTAGACGTATCTTATTTTAAGACTGATTCCCTGTCCTCTTTTAAAAGTTCCTGGCTGAATGGACACTTATTGGCCTTTCTAATTGTGAAACAAATTAATCAAACCAATACAGTTTGTTTAAATTTAAATATGCATACTCTATCCTGTTTTACAGTTATTTGAATGTAGATAGATAGATAGATAGATAGATAGATAGATAGATAGATAGATAGATAGATAGATAGATAGATAGATAGATAGATAGATAGATAGATAGATAGATAGATAGATAGATAGATAGATAGATAGATAGATAGATAGATAGATAGAAAAGTGATCCTTCAGAAATCATACGAAATATCATAAATTAGAAATCAATATGCTGATTTAGTGCTCAAGAATACAATATTAATTTCTTTTTAAAAAATCATACAAACTTTTGAACTGTAGTGTACACTGCCATTTAAAGGTTTTGGGTCATTTTAACAAGGAATCCTGGAGAGAGAAAAAAAAAACGGTTTATGCGGTTAAAGCGATTTACATTAAAAAAACAGCATAATACACGAGCATATCAGCATAATGATTTCAGAAGGATTATGTGACAGGGTGTGCATAAGAGACTTCTTTCAAAAACATAAACCTTAACTACCCTGAACTTTTGAATGGTAGTGTATTTATGGCACATTTTACTTTTATAAGTATTTAGCTTGCATACAAATTGGAGATGGACATCCTAGTACAGGTTGCACTAAGAATGCAAAGGAAATCAGAGTGAGAATAGTATTGGTTGTGGGTAAAATCAAGCTTGCTGTGTATGAGAAATATCAAACAATGTGTGTGTTTAGAGTTAGTCACCAGGAAACAGTGCACCTAAACATGACAGCAGTTAAATATGACAGTTCTTGACCAATGTGTCACCTACCACCAATCTCTTTAGCATGCTGCTAGTGTTTGATAAGTCATTGTGACTCTTTAAGGGGGGGATGAAAGAAATCACAGTGCCTGGTGCCCAAGGCATTCGATTTCACTTAAAGCCGTTAAAGTACTATGTCTCAAAAAAGGTATGATGAATGTCCATTACCCTTTCATTATGTATGAGGCCACGAACTGCTTTTGCGCCCTCTGTAGTGCTACAAGAAAGGTCATGAATATTTGAAAAGCCTGGGGAATGGAAGAGCATACTGGTATCTCCCCCCCAACATAACTCATACCGCACAGTCGCAAAGAGTGTTTCTCTGACCTAGTCCTTGACAATTTACCATTATTATTTGTCCTGAGTGTCATCTGAGATGAGGGAAAATGAGGTTCCCGCTACAGAGAAAGCGATCCGAGAGCTCACCTTGAATTCTGTCCCATGGTAGCCTGGGAAAACCCAGACAATTTCCGGCAAATTTAAATTTGCTCTGAAAGTTAGTCTGGCAAAGAGCTCATTCAAGCTCATTTCCAATCCGCCGAAATCGAGGCACCAATCAGAAACGTTGGGGCGGGCTTTACACGATGACGACAGCGCTGGGATTTTGAAGCAAATTTTGTAGCCTACATTACAAAGATGGATGCCACCGTCGAACATCACTCGTTCGAATCAGCTATCGCGTCTGTTTTAAGCGATTTCAACTATCTGTTGAACTAATCTGTCAACTAATCTTTTTGTTAAAAACCGAGCAAAGAACCACACTCGGAGATGTTTCTCCGCCGCTCTGCATACGTCATCTCCTTCATCGCTCTGATTGGTTTTAGGTCTATCCGCGACGTCCGTTGGTGACGCCCCTCTGGAAATGATTTGTCTGACGCTTTGCCAGACCATAACTCAGTTACAACTGAGAATGGTCTGGTTTTAACCAGGCTAGTCCCATGGTATTTCTTCCCACCAAACTTAACCAAGCCATTGTATAATAAGGACCAGTTCACTCAAAATTGGCTTCCTGAATTCTCCTTACACAAATCTGTTTGGCTTTAAAAGTCACATAATATTGTGCACAACCCCTGATATGATCTCTGTCACTTTTAAAGCATAATATAATCCATTTTCTATGTGTTAATATCTCTTTGGGACAGAGGCACAAATCAAGAAAAACAAAGGGTTTTAATGGCACTTTATATAGCTTGACAAACCCAAATACTCAAATCAAAACAAATTGAATTAGTTTAGGAATTTTTAATATTTATGGAAAAGCAACTGGAATATTTAGCTACATAACTCTTTCATGTTTCACTCCCAATTATTGTAATTTAATCAATGATATGAGACACCATTCACATACAGTATATCTGTCATTTGCATACATACATATGGAATGAATAATCAAAGTTGTTCACTGATGCAAGCAAGTGTTTCCTTTCTTAAAATGAACACAACATGCCTTGGACATCATGCTAACTGAAAATAAATGAATTAATTGCAATGATTTGAAATTGTATTGGTTCATTTATTTGTTTGTGAGTAAAAAATCATATAAACAATGTAATGTAAAAAGCAACTCTAAGAAGTCATGTTTTCCAGCTGGTTAACAACTACAAATACTGCAAACGTTGTCAAATTCATATGGGTTTGGAACAACATTAGAATAATTGTTATTTCTGGGTGAAACATCCCTTTAATATCTTTAATTAAGAAAAAAAAATCAATTGGGCTTAGAAATATGAAATTTGTTCATCCAAAACTACTTATTATTTAAGTGCCACTATTTTATTATAAAGGTTCCTAATTGTTTTAAAGGTCTCCTTCAGTAGGCATGCATGCCTTAAAGGTAAAAAAAATATATATAACTTCTCATAATATAAATTACCTGTTATCTCACAGTGTCTGAAATTGCTCGAAAAAGGATTGAGTCTCTTTAAACCCCTTCTTTCAAAGAGCTTCTTCTGCTCTGATAGGTCAAATGGCTCGGTCTATTGTGATTGGTCTACTGCTAGTCTCGCGTAGCCAGACCTTCAGACTGACAGCAAAAGGTCTGAACTCTATCGCAGCTTTCATTGGCCAAGGACCGCCTGACGTAACAACCAATCACAGTTCGTTTTGTTCCGCGTCATGTTTAGGGGCGTGAAATGTAAAGTTGATGTCCCTACAATTAGTGATGCAACTATACCAGTATCGGGCCCGATACTGCGCTTGTGTACTCATACTCATAAAAATGCTCTGATATCAACAAAGAGAAAGATCCTCACACAAAAAACTTCCTACAGACCATATTGCAGAAAAATCTATAATATTATTAACTAATTTGAAATAAGCAAACTCAATTTTAATTCGAGCAGCCACCATCCCTTTCAGAACTCTTTCTGCATCGACTGAACCAGTACCCACGATCTTATTTGGACGTATCCTCCAAATTGCCATCTTGGCTGATCCCAAAAGGTAATTTAGCAAAACCACTTTTCTTCGTTGACTGACTTTGGACTACTAATAAAAACTTGATAGGAAAATTCCTCACCCATGCTTTCAAAACAAATCCTTAAAAAATAAAAAAAGACCTCTTAACCTCCCACACTGGATAAACAAATGTTCAACCATTTCTTCCATCTTGTACAGAGATCTCCAGCATCTTCTGAAGTCTGGCCCAAACACTTCTGTCCACCACCATGTTTTAACTCTTCTCAAAAAAGTTTGATGAGACACTTTAACACAATGTATAGTGCCTTTTTACCAATGTCTTGAAATGATCCCAACTCTGGAGTTTAAAAAAAAAGTATCTTCATCACCCTGACTTCCTTGTGCAGCAGTGACACGTATTGATGGAAAACTGTAGCCCCATCCCTGCGAAGGAATTTCTAATGCTTCTATGCAGGTTCCAGGCAGCGCTGTGCATACTTCCTCTAACATCTGATCCAAGAGACGTAAAGAACGTATTCCTGTCTTGTGCTGAATTAAAACCGTTTTCCGTTTTCCACCCATTGCCATCTCTTAGATGTTCGATCTTTGTACATCTCGCTCTGACCAGACAATTCCTCACACTGCTTGAAGACAAATTTTTTGTTTGTATCAAAGAATTATGAAACAATGGTTCTCCCATAATCCAGTCCTGTGGTCGCAAAATCTCTCTGGTCACAGAAAAAGGGCCACACTTTTAACATGGATTGGTAGAATGAAGTCAAATGATTAAAATCCAGTTCATTAACTTTCAGTAAAAACAGCTGCTTGTCATATCCTAGATTCAATGTTCTCCTTAACAGAGCGCATGCCACATTTGTCCACTCCATGTCCTCCTCGTACAACAGTCTCTGCGCAGCCTGTAATCGAAAGGTATGGATCCTGCTCCTTATGTCAATCAGACTTTGTCCCCCCTCTTTAGTTGGAAGATACAGAGCTGATGCAGGAATCCAATGCTGTCCTGACCAAAAGAACTCAACCAATTTTCTCTGGATTCTTTTAACAATGTCATCTAGTGGCTCTAATACGTTGAGTCTGTGCCATAACATGGAGGCAGCCAGGTTATTTGTAACCAAAACTCTACCCCTGTAGGATAGCTCTGGCAATAGCCATTTCCATTTAGAAAATTTAGCCAGGAAGTGGAGGTAGCCCACCATTTTACCACTGGCCCACAATAAAACCATTACTTTTCCCCCAATTGACTTTAGCCGAAGAAGCTTTCTCGTAAACATCAAAACTCACACATACCTAGAGATTGGCATGGTTTTATTTCAGTTGGCCTAATAGCTGGTTTGATTTGCATTGAGAGATGATCTTATGGAAAGTGCCAATCTCTAGGTATGGTGAAGGGTATGTGATGATGTGGGGCTATTTTAATTCCAATGGCCAAGGGAACATTATCAGGATGCATAGTATCCTGAATCCATGAAATAACTGGCCTTTAAAAATAAAAATCTGCCTGCCTCTATGGGAATTTATCATAGGGGTGTCCTGACTTATGCCCCCCTGTATTTTAAGGAAGAACGTTTATTTATTTACGATACATTATTCATTGACAAAGAAAATTGGTGTCCTTAAAGGGTTGGAGTTTTCCTCATTTTTTTAATTAAGGCATTAAGATCAATTTCCAAAAGATGATTTTTTATTCCTCTTTTTAGTCAACTTTAGCATGGGTGTGTTCACTTATGCTAAGTGAATTAAAACCGTTTGCCGTTTTCCACCCATTGCCATCTCTTAGATGTTCGATCTTTGTACATCCCGCTCTGACCAGACAATTCCTCACACTGCTTGAAGACAAATTTTTTGTTTGTATCAAAGAATTATGAAACAATGGTTCTCCCATAATCCAGGGCTATAATATAATCCAGGTACTACTATCCTTCCTCTTTTCAAAACTTCACCTTTCAAACCGTTTGCATCATCATTTGTCTGGCCAATATTCTCTGAACTCTCCACGTAGGGTGGCCATACGTCCGGATTTTGGCCGGACAGTCTGGATTTTAAGCCCCCTGCCCGGCGTCCGGCGCAGACTCAAGCTGGACACTCATTTGTCCTCCTTTTTGGAGTTGCGCTGAATCGGACAAAAAAAACCCTGCTCTAGAATCTTTATTGGGACGCAGCAGCATAGCGTCTAATGCCGTAAGATCTCTGGTTAAAAAAAGATTGCCTGAAAGCGGTGTCAAATAAAGAAATATCTTATATACCATTGGTTAAAAACGTAAACAAGACTCCACGTGCTGGCTACGTCACATCATAACGTTAACATGCCGAAACGTCAGACCTCATTTAAAGGAGAACTCCGGCGCAAAATTTACCTTTGGTCTAATAACACATTGGTACCTAGTCAACCGTTCTCTGAGATTTGTTTTCATGATAATCGAATGTAAAGAGTTTTATCTCTAAAAACTGTTTAGCGTATATTGCTAGTATATAGGTCATAGGGTAATGGAAAATAAAAATCGCTAGTTAATACCACTAACAAGGCTCAAAATAGCCCCACACTAACACGGTAGCATAATGAGGGTCCCTACATGCAAACCGAAGCATTGAGAACTTTGTAAGTGTACAGACAGTTTAATAAGAAGATATTTTATAAAGACAGTCCACTTCGCGTATACAGTCAGGAGTCATCTTTGGAAAACAGTCTCGACCAGTCGAACCACGAACGCAACAGTGTCATCAGTTTTCCTCAGAGGCACGGGAAGTAGGGGTGCAGCTCATTTTCAGCATTTCATTTATTTGTAATAAACACTTTAAATGTAACTTATGGGCTATAAACCTATGTTCTTTCTAAACAGGATTAATTATACATGTGATGTTTCCCGCAAACCAGTCCATTGCAATTATGACTGCAAACAGTATTGATAATGTTAAAAATGTGATATGCAGTCAATTGTCCAGGTGTTTATGCCGCTTAAATGAGTGTTCTCAACTATAAGCTTGTTGTGCTTCGTGGAGTTTTGACATGTTTTGACTCGATATTGTTTCTTGTGGAACCGCGTCCACAACACATACACAGCACCCCCAACCTAAAACATTTTCCTGCGCCCCTGTTTTTACCATATCAATTCCAGCACGAGTCCTCATCCTTCGGAAGTGCATGCAAAGTAGATTTGCAGCGCAGAAAACAGCGTCTGTCGACAACACCAACCAAAATCTTCCAGGCCTCAGATACAACTGCAGTGTTTGAGGCAGGGTCAAGTAGACGTTGTTGTAGCACCTCTACATATTTATATTTAATTTATGTCAGTGTGTCATGTAAGAATGGAAATTGTATTAAGGTTATCAAGTTGTATATCTTGATTACTAATACTATGAAGTTATTTTGACTCCATTTCCTATAATGCTGTGCTGGACTTTCTTCCTGTCTCAGGGCTCCAGACTAACTTTTCCACTGGTTGCACTGGTGCTACCAACTTTCTCAGTTGGTCGCAACAGCATATGATTTGGTCGCACCTTTTTTCTTTTTTCTTTTTTGCTACATGCCATGGGATTAATCAATGCATGCTGATGAATAGTGGTTTTAATGGACCAAGGCTAGCAAAGGCTTTCTGGGTTGCAGCTAAATACCTGTAATATATTATTTATCATTGCCAAATTTCAGGATTGTCATGGATTTTGGACAGTAATTTTAATGTGTAATTTTAAGCATTTAACATTTGAATTATATACAATCTATCTATTTACATTTGAATCATATTCTATCTATCTATCTATCTATCTATCTATCTATCTATCTATCTATCTATCTATCTATCTATCTATCTATCTATTATCATCTTTCTATATTTTAAAAATCATTAAACATTCAAATGTATGCATTACATTTTAAAAGATTAGAGTATTATAATAAACTGATACAGATTTTTCGTTATCAAAGTTTATAGTTGTAACAAAAAGCAGAAATCTCACACTCCTTACCTTCTGCATTTTATAATAATTTCCTTTTCCTCTGTCGAGTGATCATGAGAGTAATTGCTCGACAGAGGAAAATATAACCGCTGAAAAGACGTAGGAGGAGGAGGCTCTGTGTTTCGTAAGAACATTTTTATCATTTTTATATGCCTTAATTCGTGAATTCGTAATTGGCGCGTTTCACCATCAGTGTGCAATGCGCGTGACGTCTACGTTCGTCAATAAATAAACTGCACGTGTCTTGCGGAAGAATATTGCAGTCTGTCATGAACTGCTCGGTGGAAACAGACAGTGGTGATCCAAATGCAGGCTTTATTGAGAGGACAATCCAGAAACAGATACGAGAGAACAGGCAGAGGTCAAAACCAGGTAAGCAGTCCAGATCAGCAAACATATAATGCAAGGATGAGGCAAACGGGAAGACCAGAAACAGGCAGGGAGTCCAGGAACCGTGAAACTAGGAAACACTAAGGAACTAGGAAACACTAAGGAACTAGGAAAATGCTTAGGATGCAGTGAGACACATACAATACTGAGCAATGAACCAAGGGAAAACTCAGGCTTAAGACAGGTGCGCTAAACAAGATAATCAAACACAGGTGCATGAAATCAACCATAATCAGCCCAGGGTAAACCTAAAGGAAACAATAAACTAGGAAGGAGTGCCCCCCAGCGGCTCAAGCAGGCACTCCAGCCGCAGATCGTCACACAGACGGAACTTCTCTCCGTTAATGTCTATGGCGAGTCACTCAGGCACTGGGCTACTCCGCACTTGAGCACAGGATAAAATAGTCTGAATATAAACACTTATTATAGGCGTACCGTAGTGATTCAGAATAAGTCAAAAACATGGTTTGGAAAATGGATTCATGATCTAGCCTACTCGTTTATTTTGAACATAAGTTACGGACTGCAGCAGCTGATACAACGGCATTCTGTTGCTCAAGCGTCCACTCGCACAAATGCGACCACATAACATTTTAACTCGCACATCCTCAAAAAATGGTCGCATATGCGACCAATTTGGTCGCAGTCTGGAACCCTGTGTCTGGTGATTTTCTTCATGAATGACGATTTCATCTATATAAGGGGGTAGGAACCAATGTGTGGTGTGTTGTTTTTCCCGGGAACTTTTCCGATTGACGGACCTCTTGCTTACCAGGTGGATATCCTTGTTTGCCGCAAAGGCCTCGCTGGCAGGATTTACTTGTGTCCTTTTGGAGTATTTCGTGACTGATTGGACTTTTTGATACAATGCAGCACAAAGGACTGGGATACATTTGTCTGGGACTAACTAAATTCGCGGTAAGAGATATGCGATTCATCTGTTAGTGCAAAGACTATGGGGACTACTATACGTTACGACAAGGTGGACTTTGCTCATGTGGTTGATTAATGATATATATATTCTGGGTGTTTGTATAATACACATCTTTTTGCATCAGGAAATGAGTCTGAACTATTTGTATCTTTATTGAAGTAACATTGCTAATATTGAGAGTGTTACATGTTTGCAGGGCAGCCAATGAAGCCAATGAATTATGCAAATCTGTATTAGTATGTCCCAAAGCTTGCCTACTCTTTTGCTACACACTCAAAAGTATTTACTTTTTCTTCACACAAAGAGTACATAATTTTAGGGAGTAGTTTAAGTAGGCGAATTGGGTCGCAGCATATGACTTCATTTGTCATGCACTTTGATCTATAAAACTTTGCAGACATTATTTTACATTCACAAACAGCTATATGTACACAACTTGTACACAATTATTAGTGGATGTGAAATTTGCCTTTGAGAGAAATATTGCGTGACAAAGTGAGTCACCCAGACCTTGAATGGAAAAGCAACTAAAAATTTAAACAAAGGACCAAAAAAAAAAGACACTCAGGAAGAAGCAATGGCTGCGTTTTCATTTATTTTGGTGGGATTCAGATTCCATCAGCAATCCACCTGTGCCCGGGCCCAGTCAGAGGTGGAGGGGAAGCACATGAATGTCACACTTTAAAAGCATTCTGAATGAATCTTGCTGAACACAGGTTCTACCGCCTTATTAGCCTATTTTACGCTCCTGCGAACAAGGCAAACGGAGCGAAAGAGATATGCAAATATGAATCTAATTGGCCTGTCAGAACCACGGTCCCCCAGTCAAACAGGTGACAGTGAAGGGGAGAGCACAAGCAGATTGGATTCAGCTGCCACCCTTACACATTTCATTAAGTCATTCTGTGTGCATTATGCCTGGGGTCAATGCACTATCCTTGAACAGGTCTTTCAGCATTCATTACCGCTGAGTTTCTCTCTGTCACTTTAAAAGCACCACATGCTCCATTTTTTTATATTTCTATATCTTTTTGGGACAGATGCACTAATCCAGATCCCCCAAAGAGCTTCACTGACCCATTGTGACTGGGCACAGTGCCTATTAATTGTGATCAATAGCACTTTTTGAACAACAAATTGGCCAGATATGTGGTGTACCAGTGTATCAAAGCGACAGAACAAATTATCATCATTATTCAGACTTTTGGGAGAATCTTCTGTGTTTAGTTGTGTGATGCTTCAGAGACAGCACAAAAGATGGAGTTAGAATATTTTCTTTAAATGAGAATCTGTAACGTGGGTTTTGGTTAATGTGCTAGAAATGAGCAGGTGGCACTGGACATAGATGTTCCATAGCACTTAATGATGCATCTAGAAAAAAACACACACCTTCATTAGTGGACTATCACTCCCTGCACAAAGGGGCCACGCAACAATGGAAGGGAGGAAAATCGATGGTGATGACTTAGCAAGCTAAAGAACAAAAGACAGAAAGAATGATAATCACTCTAGGAATGATAATCAAGCAGACGAGGAGACCATCTGAGGAACAGAGAGAGAGATTGAAAGAGATTGAACGGTAAATCAGAGGGCAAACTCCTGAGAGCATTGCGGATCCATGATAACATTGTAGCTTAGCAGTGAAGTACAAGACGAGTAAAGTTGGTAATAAGTAAACCCCCTCTTCTAAACAGTCCAATGTTACTTCGATATGCATCAGGTTTTCCCCCCAGTAAGAATAAAAATCAAAGCATAGTAAAAATATATTTTTTAAATAGCATACACAGAGATTTGAAAAAAAAGGTAACACTCGCCAGGTGCCGAAATGCATATGAAATTACATAAACCATTAAAAAAAGTTATAATTCATGTATAATATATTACATATATGTGTAACATATTATATATCTTTAAAAAACCTTAAAAAGCATTTACTGTTAGGTTATGGATTTTTTTTTATGTATAAAGTAGAGTATGTGCAATTTATGTAATTGCAATATGAGCAAACCATCTTATCTGCCCAACAGTTTAGTTCCATTTTCCTGGATATCCAGGCACAATATTCCTGAATATTGTCTTTGTTAGCCTTACTACATTTTATTTCAAACAATCTATGACCAAAATGATAGATAATGGGGTGAACGTGATTTCACCAAAGTACATCTGGAACAACATTCCAATCAACCAATAAGATTCAAGGGACAAGTTTACAGTTTATGTCGAGTTTAGGCGTACAACCAGGGTTAGGTGCTTTACATCAGTGTCGATCACCTATCATTTCCCTCTGCTAGGGATAAGGTAGAGATAGGGATAGGGTTGACTACATTTTTGGACAGAAATGTTGTTCCAAATCACAGTGACAAGTTCATGGCTCATCTGTAAATCATTATTTATATTATCTTGCACTGAGAACTGCTTCTATAATGAGCTGCACATCTTTACAAAGCTGTCAAAGCACAATGTAACCTTGTTTCATTTATATATAATCCAATTTTTACTCTTCTGATACAAGCTGACATTTATAACTAACTGTGTTTTACCAGCATATCTTTAACATCATTTGTCTCATTCTTCCTGCTAAATAGCTGCAGAACAACAATATCCTTCCAGGTCTCACATCAAAGAGAATTCATACATGGCGGCATTCATTTATTCTAAAAATAAAACTCAATCGAAATAATCACAGCCACGAATAAAAAGAGAGGCTTTAATCCAATAGCAGCACTGTTGTTAACTGGAAAGCGGTACATTACCAATATCTTTACCCATTGTCGCAATGAAAAACAATATCAAACTACCCTAGAGCCGCTAGTTTTTGTTCCTATTCCAGCCCACAATGGCGATAAACACAACAAAATCACCTGGATTGCTTGTATGCCTGTACATTTCCAAAAATGGGCTGTTCTTTTCAAGAGAAGGATCGATGAGAATGAGAATGAACATTATTTGAGTAAGGAGACACTTTTGACCCAGAAGAAAGTCAGCTCACAAAGAGCTGCAGAAGTTATTCAACAATCAATACTGCATTTATAATGTGGCTCCATCAGAATTCAGTTGATGGAACACCTGTGGCAGCGAAAACGGCAGAATTATCCACATAAGCCCACACCAAACGTCCAGGTTGAATCGTGGCACTTAAGGCTTTGAGGATTCTCACTGACTGAAAGGTTAAGCGGTATTCCTCTGTATGTACAATTCATTTTCTTTCGACTTTTCTCACAGTGCCAACTCTCCATTTGGGTATCACATGGATGCACCATGGATTCTATTTCAAGGCTGAATGCATGTGCAGTTATTTGCTTTACACTCGTATGTTCCATGTCTACAATCTTGAAAGTCAAACGTCGAGTCAGGGCTGAATTTAACGATGCATCTAAACTTCACCGTGAGATGTTGGCGAGAAACTGTGGCATGTCATGTCATGCCGCTGCGGGCGGACAGACTGCTAGAGTGTGATTAGCCTCTGCTGTGATCAGCTCCCAGCTCTATAATCACACACAGAAAAGAGAACAAGATTGACAGGATGTTGTGGGATTAAAGCAGAATTTTAGAATCCTGAAAACTGACTTATTTGTTTAATTATATTAACATTGCATTACATTTATTTATTTGAGCAAATTGGTTTGTTATTAAAATGATTTTTTTTTTTTTTAATAATTAAACTAAATTAATTTGTAACAACTAACTGAAAGCTTTCCAAATATACCAATACTCAAATACAATGTACATAAAATAAAAAAAAATAATAATGCTTTGGCTGAACTCGATTTAGTAGGGACCAGTGGTTCAACAAAGTTCAACAAGATGAGTTTTCTTAAGATTAAATTAAGCCATAAACTTTACTCATTCATAGCAGAATTATGAATTAACAATAACATCAGGCATGTCACAGGTAAGCCAATGCGCCCAATAAAATATCTAACTACTAGCACATGTTAGCAAGCAAAAAACTATGGGCTTTGTAACTTTGTAGATAATATACATGCACAAACAGATGCATTACACACTAAAGGAAAGGAAAACATTCAAAAGAATCATATGACCTCTTTAAATGCATCATTATGCAAAAACATGAGGAATGTCCTCCCTGTAAAAGATCCATGACTAGCAGATTTATTACTCTCCAATATGGCAGGAAGAAATGTTGAGTAGCGTAATTTAAACTGATATGTGGAGAGTACACATTAATGGCGTTCACTATGACACAATTATTGATATGTAAGGTAACAATGACAGGATGCATGTAACTATGTGGCAGATGCATTTATGTTGCATTTTATGTTGTAGTAGTATGTCCCAAAACTTTCCTATACTCCTTTGCACTCTCAAAAGTATGTACTTTTCTCTTTTTTTTTCACGTTGTCCCTATTTTTTAAGTTTAAATGGATTGCAATCAATTCATTTCAGTTGTTTAAGTTTAATAAATGAAGTTGCGACAAAATATTGAAGAACTGTTTTGCATTAGCTTGTAATTAAGCAAATTGAGAAAGCAGCAGAAATCACTTTTAGTGTTCGTTTCTGCTGTAGCCCAAATTGTGTTATTAATTTAAGGCTGCATTTCTGCCATAATTTTCCAACTTAATTGTGTATAAATTGCTGAAGAAGAAAAAAAGCATAAATAATCAAGTCTCACAAAGCCTAATATCTCAATAACAAAATGCAAATTACTTGATCATGCTAATACTAGACTGGAACCAAAAACCAGTAAATCAGCTAAAACAGTGAGCTGATCATAACATTTCAATGACTGAGTCACGCTCATGTCAATCTGTTGCTGTAGAAGAAAAAAACCTCCCAAATGCACCCTGCTAATTTCACAAACACAATCTAGAGATAATGGAAAACAGGAAAAAAAGACCAAGAAAAAATATACACAATTTTCCCCTTTATTCTCCATCCACAGGAGATGAAAGGCAGCTCGCTGTATGAATCCAACCACAGAACACTGTGATTGAAGAATTGTAACAATGGCATCAGCTCGGCGGGAATCGGATTACCTGCATCAGCCAACACCATGGTTTTTATTATGAGTGCTTTGAACTCGGAACCTTTAGGAACTACAGAACCTTTCAATCTCATTAGATCTGCCACATTAACCTTTTATACATGCTTTTTTTTACTTGTTCATCTATAAGCTTTTTTTTTATTTGATTTTTTCAAAGGACCAGGTCTTTATCATATAGACCTAGAATTATCTACCAGGCATAAAATCCCGTTCAAATTGCTTATAGTTTACATCATTAGCATTACACAGCTTGTTCCCGTTAACAATATTACTGATATTTTGAGGTTACGGCTTTCTAATCGGCTTAGAGTGTGCTGCCAGTCATACAGTATATGCTTTATGATTCCAGACACACACACACACACACGCACACATCAGTGTAATCTGGATCATATTTCCAACAGACAAACTTTTATTCATGCAGTGGTTTTACGGCTGAATTTTAGCTCATGACTCATAGCTCATTTTTAGTATTATGTAAATGGAGCCAAATGATACTTATTTAGTAAACCACTCCTTGTTTTCAAAGACAAATTTAAGCTAATAGCTGATATGTGTTTTTAGAAAGTATCTGAATGTAATCCTCTAAATGTGGATAGGATATCAAATTAATGAAAGTAACAGGTTAATGAAGATTCAAGGATAAAACTTGCCAGCTGAGGATTCCTACGAATAAGAAGTGCTGCATATCCTGGGCATAATATAGAAAGTATTTGCATATTATATGTATTTATAAATGGTTTATAAAAATGTATTTTAAAAAAAAAAGGTCTATGGAAACATGCAGACTAGTTAACTAAGAATGGATTGTGCCCATTGACATCGCAGTTTACTTGCATATGCATTGTTTTAGACCTTGCAATGAATGTGTGAATTATGCAAATCAGGTTAAATGCATAAACACTCCTAAAAAATCTGCGCTGAATTCTGTTTGCAAACTGCAAATTTCCCTTTCCGATTCGGAGTGTTTAGTTTTGGAGGATGCTGAAAGTGCTGGTGGAAAAAAAGAAAAAAAGCTGAAAGTGCGACAACTTCCCGTTTCACAGACCAGGCTTAAGCCCAGTCCCAGACTAAAATGCATGTTTAAAGCTTTTTAACAAAGCAACTTTCACTGACATATCTTAAAATATGTCAGTGCCATAGTTGTGTCTCATGATGCAGCAGTAATGTTTTAAAAGGCATATCTATAAAAGCTACTTAAATGTCCTAATTGAACTAAGGCCTAATCCTGGCTTAATCTAAACCCTTCCTGTGAAACCAGGCCTATGTGTGTGAATATAACTGGTTATAATACCCGTCCATCCCCATAATTTAATAATTTGATGAATTACTGATCATCAGAAAATGTAGTACTGTGTTAAAAACAGTATTGTGATGCAGTTCCATCTAGCCATCATATCCATCTCATTTAAATTTTGGTCTTGAAACAACATTTCTAACAATCAATCAGACTTTTGAGTTAGGTTCAGTGCTAATTTTAGGGTTTTAATGGCGTATACACCATTTCTATCAACCTTTCATTTCCCTAGATTAATGGTTAGGTTTTACATTTATTCATTTAGCTGACGCTTTTATCCAAAGCGACTTACAATTGCTATATATGTCAGAGGTTGCACGCCTCTGGAGCAACTAGGGACACATTGGTGTCTCGCAGTGGATTCGAACCCGGGTTTTACAAAAATGGTTTCCCCATGATTTAACAGCGGAAAAGAATGACAAAAACTTCATTTAAATACACATAACACAGCCCTACAACACTACAGATAGTGTCTAGTTAAATTGGATTGTGGGTGGTTAGTGAATAACGTTTTGCACTGAATATTGACTGCAAAATGTTATGAAATTTCCCCCCCCCCTCTCCGAGATGAGTTTCCCATACTGTAAGTACTTGAAAGTTTGACAGGGCGCTCTCCGAGAGCCGAAGGGAATGCGCAATCTTACTTTTGGTTCCTGCTCTGTGCAATCTCACTGTCTGAACAGCAAACCCAAATCATTCCTTCATTTTTGCCAACAATCAGAAAGCCCTAGTGACCCTCTCCAGTACGCGGTCTCATTCCTTTCCTCATCTCAGCTGCTTTCAGGCCAAATCATCTCTAAAGAGCCTGAGACAAGAAAGGAAGTGGAAAGATGCTGTACTCATCGACTCTCAGTCTCCTCACTCTCACATGAGAATGGATCAGTGTCTGGATCATAGTGGCCCCTGAAGACAACATGCTTTGATGTGCACTACCTTCCTTTATGTCCAGACCCATCTCACTTTACAGAAAGAGAAAGCAGCAAAAAGATTAAATGAAGCACAAAGAAAAGGGAGGAAGGGGGAAAATAGGTTTTTTTCCCCTTTATCCTGTACCTTCATCAAGACCAAACGCAGTGCCAGAACCTGAGAGGTTTGATCAACGCCCTAACACTTGCTCTCCAAGAGACCCTCTCAAGTCGGATTCTTTCCTGTGCTTGAGAAATCATTTTTCACTAGAGGAAAATTAGTTTTCTCATCACAGAACTTGGCACCAGGCACTTTTAGCAGACATATTTTTGGAAGGAGGGTGAGGAGCCAATATGGATTTCCATAGTGTCTGCAGAATATGGACTGGTAATTCAAAGTTATAGACAGTATGATGTGCAAAAAATCGAAATCAATGCAATTCATTTAAGTGGGAGGTTATCGCTCCTTGTGTGATAACAGTTCCCGCTTGAATCTGTCCTCAGAACTGTCCTCTGTCCTTAGTCTTAACTTAGAATCTACACTTCTTTTTGCTTTGTCTTGACATTCAGAGCATATCTTTTTTTTGTTTGTTTTCTGTCAGCTGCGCAGGAGAATCAATAATCAACTTTCAAGCATATTTTCCCAAGACTAAGTTACTGCAAGTGCATTTCTGCTGTCTATGTAAACTAAAAGTTTGTCCAAACTCCCAGGGTCCAAAATGAACTCTGGCCAAGCGCATTTCATAAGAATCTGCTACATAACGCATGGTTTAAACTGCAATAACTATATTCTGAGCCTTGTTGTTTATACCTGATGAAAGAGATCTAAATCAATGAAATTAAAGATACTCAAATGGTCTTCTAAAGTGGCTTTCTAATAACGATAGAAATATTCACTTACATACATGCATTGTTCTACACTGTGCCCCTAAAGTGAGCCTGTTTAGAGATAGATGCATCACATTAGTCAACGTTTACCTCAGTAGAACATATCAGGCATTTATCTAGCATACCATAAGTATGTTTTTACTCCAAAACTGTATGCAGGGACACATGCGATCTTTCATTACAGCAAGCCAACAAAAAGAGTGCATTTAAAAAGTATAATAACATCAGTGAACAGGTTTTAATTTTGTGTGACTGTATGTAATTGCTTTTGTTGTATTATCTATGCTGGTAAGCACTTTGGTCAACGGCAGTTGTTTTAAATGTGATATAGAAATAAAATTTGTATTGTATTGTATTGTAACATCAAAGAGGAGACAAAGAAAAATCAATGGTGATTGGCTCGAAAACGTTTGTGCCCAAAAATAGAGTGCTCATAAGCACAGATGGCTGCAAGCAGGTCGCATAAATACGGGAAGGCCTGCACCAGCTGAGCAACTGCCATTGCGATGAGAGGGAATGCTAACGGATCGCTTTCTCCAGGTATAATAAACCTTCTTTGCTATTTCAAAGGAATCAGGGATCATAATACGTCTGCTGCTAATGTGCTTCTAAGAGCTTCTTCAAGGTACCCTCCTGCGAGATGAATTCTGCGAAAGTAACAGGTCAGACATATAAAAAGTTATGCATTTCAGCGGAAACTTTGGGGAATCAGGGACCAAACTGAAAACGCACAATATTAAACCATAAAAATTGCTAAATGAAATGTAACGCCAGGCTCTTTACAATCATACCATCAATCAGAAGCTAATTAAACCGAGCCGGGGGATCTCTAAAGAGACCCTTAAAACCAGCCGTGTTTGGTTCGTTCTCATCCGCACACCACTGGCGTAGCCACGGGTGTGCCAGGGTGTGCTGGTGCCACCCACAGTGGCAGCTGGCACACCTAGTCCAGAATAATTTTTTAAGTCTTTATATAAAGAAAAAAAAAAATCTAAACTTGACCTATTGTTATTTACTTACAATTTGTTAATTTAAAATGTAATTAAATGTTTTAATTGTTATCGTTAAAAAAAATCTGCCGACATTTGGACTGCCAACCAATCCGCAAACAGCCTCTGACTGTCTTACGGTAACACGGTTGCGCTGTTGAGGCTCGTGCCTCATGAGAAATGGAAACAAATGAGCCCAGATCACACAAAGAAACTTAATGAACATACACAGCGGTAAAAATTCATGTGGAGTTCTTATATTTATAACATATGATATGATACAGTTAAGCAACATCACACAACCACAAGTGCAATACCATCACGATTGAAAATGTACCACTGATTTCATATGATATGACAGTTTAATAAACCAATTAATATTAAGTCACCTACATTTTAGACACAGTATTGACTGTTTTTTGTTGTATTTGAGCAGCGAAAATAGTTCCAAACAAAGATCACAGCAGAACCACAGCACATCTCACCAGAACACATAACCGCATTACTGAATCATGATTCAGCGTTTTGAATGAATCGGTTGAGTCAAAGATTCAATGGCCCATTAAACAAATGCCTCATTCTTAAACAATTCAGCGTTTTGAAAGAATCGTTTGAATAAATGACTCAACGACTCACTCAGTAAGACGGCGATCTGCCGCCACCTATTGGTGGTTTAGTTTTGTGTTTAAAAGTATCATTCTTTCCAATATTTCATATTTGTATATTCAAAAAACATTTAAAACAATCTCATAACATTATTTAATGCCATTGTAATTTTTCACTGTAAATTATTTAATTTGATTGGTAGCAGCCAGTGTCTTATTATTTTAATTTAATTTATTGATCAAATTTAAGAATTTAAAATGAAAGATGAAGCATAGGCTATATTTAAAATGATTAAGGAAAAATGCTCTTTATAAAGGTTAAAATATCATAAATATGCAGATTTAAATATGTCAAAGTTGACTCAACACTGATGAGAATATTGCTTTATTATTGCATTTTTAGTAATTTTTTTACTTGGACAAGTGACCTATTTACTTGTTCGAAGGACAAGCACATGAAGAGGCTTTATGTCGAGCCCTGAGTTATATTTTATATAGTATTATGGTTATTTGGCGCTGAGTAGCCTATAGTTTTACACATCGGCCCAGTCTATTCTGTAAAGTTAGAGATAGGCAAAGTCTGGGTTTATTGCACATTAATCTGACAATAAATGTGGCACACCCAGTTTTTCTTATGCACACCCAGAGACTCTTTTCTGGCTACCCTAGTGCCGCACACCTTAAGATGTTATTAAATTATGCTAGCAAATGATGTCTGGCTGAATTCCCAGTCTCTCACGGAGGTGGAAGTGTCATTTTAATCAGCACTAAGGCTACAGTGGTGGACATTTTCCAGTTAGAATGGGCTTTTAGGAGCCATTGGCACTAATCAGAAAATGCTGTCAAATCTTATTCCATTTGGCTACCACAGCTGCAAATGCAAGTCTACATATTCAGTGTTATAAGCATGTGTCGTTATAATTACCAATTACCTCTTGAAGAGCTCATTTCCATTCTCTTAGGTGCAAGTCAAAGATAATACTTTGAGATTGTGGCATATGAACCCTCGTAATGAATTTCTTCAGTTATTAAAAGAGACCTCACAGGAATATTTCCGTACTTAACCGTTTAATTAGAGTGTAAAATAGTTTTTTTATTATTTCAATAACTGAACTGATAGCATACTATCATTGTCAGCTTTGAGAAAGCAAGCTATACTGCAGGGTAGGCCAGCTTCTTAAATTCTGTGAAAGTAGCATAAACAAAGACCCGAGGCTGATTAAAACAACATCTATAAATCAAAATATATCTCACAGGTAGTGGTGGTACACCATGCAAGAGATATATGCAGTAAACTACACTTCAGAAAGAGAAGGCATGAGGGATTCGGCAGTGTGGATCCCTGTGGATCTAACACATTCTCAGAATTCTAATTTGACTTTCACCTCGAGTCTATGGTAACACTTCTCAATTTTCAAACACAAACACTCTTCTAAACAAAACGGGAGATATTGGCAGCGAAATTGAACACGTCACCTCACCAGCAGTATGGATGGATTCAAAGCAAGAACTCTCTCAGCTTTCATTCTTTCATTATCACTCATTCGTATGATTCTCATGGTTTCTTCTCTGCCACATATAGCGCTGACAACCTGGGAAGAATGGAGGCAGCTTGTGAATTTCTTTAAAAAAAAACATCTGGGGACATCTTTGGGATGCATCCCGGTGGGCCACAGAGTATGTGCCAAACAATAGTTCACACTCATAACAGGCACTGTATTTTCAGCGTTCACAAAGCATCATGGGAAATCCTGAAAAAAATGCTTGGCTCAGCCGCTTCGATTTAGTGCCTTACTAAAAATAATAAAACAAAAGGGAAAAATTAGAAACACGAAAATGCATATTCAGCATCGCACAAAAATACAAGACTTCCTAAACTGATTAGTGCCTACAAATGTGAAGTCAGAATGTGATTTTCTTGCAGTGGGAACTTCAGAATTTGTCTCCCCGAGTGTATAAACTATGATGAAATTATACGAGTAAGAGAATCATTATTTAGTAAAATAGTTCCTCAGGTATGGTTCTCGACCCTCAGGGATCACTGAATGTAATTCCAGGGGAGGACATGTTGCTGGACGCTTACTCCGTTGCTCCGGCGAATTACTTCATTAATCCTTGTTTTTTGCTTTACCACGCATTTATAAGCAAGCACTTTCTATTTTTATATCATGTGAACTTATCCACGAAACTATTCCTTATAAAAAACAATTAGATTGCTTTGATATCGCTACTTATATCCAACCTTTCGATTCTCGGCTACTAGCCTTTAGCCCGCTAACATTTCACGCGTGGCCTCGGCCGTCTAATATTACACCCTTTCACTGAAAGGACACGGGTTATATTTGACATTGCAGTCCTAAATTAGTACTGATAGTTGTAGTATCACTGCTAATTTACAGCTCATTTGTTATAATGGCGAACATATCGGATGCGTGTCTAACTTTACCTCTGAGTGCAGGTGAGGACACTTTCGAGCTATTCTCGGTGAATCTGGAGCTGGAATCCGTGGAGAAACAGATCCGTGGTCTGCTGGAAAAGCAAGCCGAGCTGTTGGATCGGCGATCAGCACTTGAAGCAGCACGCGCCGATGCTCACAAGTTAGTGGTTAGTAACTCTTTAACTCCGAGTTCGTCTACTCCGTGTGTTTCTCTGTCCAGAAGGACGCGATCACCTCGGGCTTCATTTACTCCGGCACCGACACAGCACAATGGACCATGGATCACGCAGCGGAAGACGCGAGCCAGGACCAGAGCTACTCCTCCGCCCCTCCCGGTCTTCGAGATCTCCACTCGGAACCGCTTCTCCCCTCTTCGCGAGTCGAAACGCGACGACGCCGTGATCATCGGCACGTCCATGGTCCGCCATGTCCGTGCTACCTCAGGTAAAGGTAAGGTGCGCTCTCACTGCTTTCCTGGTGCTCGTGTTCTTGATATCGCTGCACAGGTTCCCGAAATCCTGACCGGGGACGAGCGCGTCGGAGCTGTGGTGCTGCATGCGGTAGGGAGCGACATCAGGCTGCGGCAGACGGAGGTTCTGAAGAGGGACTACATGAGCCTGATCGAGACAGTACGCGACACAGCGCCTGAGGCAACGATCATCGTGTCTGGACCGCTTCCCACGTACCGACAAGGACAGGAAAGGTTCAGTAGACTATTTGCACTACATGAATGGTTAATGTCACTGTGTAATGAACAGAAACTGCTCTTTGTAAATAATTGGAATCTGTTTTGGGAGAGACCCAGGCTGTACCGTGCTGATGGCCTTCACCCCAGCAAAATCGGAGCGGCTGTTCTGTCGGATAATATCTCCAAGACGTTACGCACCAGATGACTAATAAGTCAAAATCCAAATCACAGTCTTTGCTGTCCAAATTTAATTGATATACGTAGTGAAGAACATTATATAGAAACTGTGTCTATTCCTCGTTTAGTGAAGCCAAACAATAAATCTAGTGCAGGATCTAGCAAAAATCTTATTGTAATTAAACCAGAAAATCTAAATATCAGTGAACAAAAAGAATTTCTAAAGCTAGGTCTTCTAAACATTAGATCGCTCACACCTAAAGCGGTTATTGTAAATGAAATGGTCACAGATAATAATTTCGATATACTTTGCCTTACTGAAACCTGGCTTAAACCAAATGAGTATTTCGGTCTAAATGAGTCTTCTCCGCCAAGATACTGTTATAAGCATGAGCCCCGTCTGACTGGTCGTGGCGGCGGTGTTGCAACAATCTATAAAGATATTCTTAATGTTTCTCAGAAAACAGGTCACAGATTTAATTCGTTTGAAGTACTTATGCTAAATGTTACGCTCTTAGATGTAAGAAAGAAATCCATATTATCTCTAGCCTTGGCTACTGTATATAGACCTCCAGGGCCATATGCTGAATTTCTAAAAGAGTTTGCAGACTTTCTCTCGGATCTATTGGTCAATGTCGATAAAGCAATAATTGTTGGAGATTTTAACATACACGTAGACAATAAAAATGATGCGTTAGGGGCTGCGTTTACAGATTTATTAAACTCCTTTGGGGTCAAGCAAAACGTCCGTGGTCCCACTCATCGTCTAAATCATACACTAGATTTAATTATAACATATGGAACCAATCCAACTGATATAGATATTATACCGCAAAGTGATGATGTCACTGATCATTACATGGTAACGTGCATAATACGTACTGCTGAAATATGTCATGTTGCGCCACGTTATAGACCAGGCAGAACAATCCTTCCAACCACTATAGATAGATTCTCAAATAGCTTACCTGATCTATCTCAGCTGCTCAGTGAACCCAAACAAACAGATGAACTAGAGGAAATGACTAGCAGTTTGAGCACCATTTTCACTAGTACATTAGATATTGTTGCACCAATTAGATTAAAAAAGGCTAAAGAGAAAACTAAAGCACCCTGGTACAACAGTGTTACGCATGATATCAAGAGAGAAACTCGTAACCTAGAGCGTAAATGGAAACAAACTAATTTAGAGGTCTTTAGAATCGCGTGGAAAGACAGTATGTCACATTATAAAAAGGCTCTAAAAACAGCCAGGGCTGAGCACCTCCGCAAACTAATAGAAAATAACCAAAATAATCCAAGGTTCTTATTTAACACCGTGGCTAGACTAACAAATAAACAGACATCACCAGAGCAAAATATACCGTTACAGTTTAGTAGTAATGATTTTATGAATTATTTCAATGAGAAAATAGAAAGCATTCGAAACACAATTATAAATGTACAATCCTCTATGGTCTCTTATGCTTCAACCTCAATTATGGCCCCTCTAGAACAACTACACCGCTTTGCAACGATAGGACAGGAAGAGCTAAATAAACTTATTATTGCATCTAAACCAACAACATGCTCATTAGATCCAATACCCACTAAACTACTGAAAGAAGTGTTACCTGTAGTGGAAGAGCCTCTTCTCAATATTATTAACTCGTCTTTATTCTTAGGTCATGTTCCAAGAATATTCAAGTTGGCAGTAATAAAACCTCTCATTAAGAAACCGCAACTAGATCCAAATAACCTAGCAAATTACAGACCCATTTCAAATCTTCCATTTATGTCCAAAATACTAGAAAAAGTTGTATCCGCTCAACTGTGCTCTTTTTTGCAAGAAAATGATATCTATGAAAAATTCCAGTCAGGATTCAGACCGCATCATAGTACAGAAACTGCGCTAGTTAAAATTACAAATGATCTACTCTTAGCTTCGGATCAAGGCTGTATCTCAATACTTGTCCTACTTGATCTTAGCGCCGCGTTCGACACTATAGATCATAAAATACTCTTGGATCGACTACAAAACTACACTGGTGTTCAGGGACAGGCATTAAGCTGGTTTAGATCGTACTTATCTGACCGTTATCATTTTGTCTCTTTACACGGGGGAAAATCAAAGTTAACGTCAGTAGACTACGGAGTACCGCAAGGATCGGTGCTAGGCCCTCTGCTATTCTCAATATATATGCTGCCACTTGGTAATATTATAAGAAAACATGGAATTAATTTCCACTGTTATGCTGACGACACTCAATTATATATTTCATCACGACCAGATGAAAACATTACCTCATCTAAATTGACAGAATGTCTCAAAGATATAAAATGCTGGATGACGCGTAATTTCCTGCTATTAAATTCAGATAAAACGGAGGTATTACTTATTGGTCCAAAAAACTACACACAAAACCTCTTACAATACGACTTTAATATAGAAGGATGTCCTGTTACTTTTTCCACTACAGTAAAAAACCTGGGTGTTATACTAGACCGCAACTTGTCTTTCGAAAATCATATTTCATCTGTTACAAGAACAGCCTTTTTCCACCTTAGAAACATTGCTAAATTACGTAACATGCTATCTGTTTCTGATGCAGAAAAGTTAGTTCATGCATTCATGACCTCGAGACTAGATTACTGTAATGCTTTATTAGCTGGCTGTCCTGCATCCTCAATAAACAAGCTACAGTTAGTGCAAAATGCAGCCGCTAGAGTTCTTACTAGATCAAGAAAATATGATCATATAACACCGATTTTATCATCTCTGCACTGGTTACCTATTAAGTTCCGTATCAATTACAAAGTACTACTACTGACCTATAAAGCCCTTAATGGTTTAGCTCCTATGTACTTAACGGACCTTCTTTCGCCCTACAATCCACCGCGTTCTCTAAGATCACTAAATTCAAGGCTTCTGGTCATTCCTAGGATATCGAAGTCCACGAAAGGAGGGAGGGCATTCTCGCATTTAGCTCCAAAACTCTGGAATAGCCTTCCCGATACGGTCAGATGCTCTGACTCGCTGACACAGTTTAAAACTAGACTAAAGACGTGTCTCTTTAGTCAAGCATTCACATAATGCTTACCTTTTAGTCCTCTGCTATGCCATACGGAACCGTTTGCCACTGAAACTGCTTAACGCACCAGTGGGGCTCGACAGCCTTATAGACAAACGGGTCGGTCCGTATGGTTGCGGTTGGGTTGCGGAGAGTTTGGGTTGCGGAGAGTTGTGAGATTATGGTTTTCTAACACCTACTCCCGTGTAATGGAAATCATTATGAACATCAGCTATGCTAATTATTTCCCATCTGCCTTTCTGCTGTTATCTCGGGACGCTTGTCCCGAGAAAAATGGCGTTCGTAGGCTCCAGTTTTGTATCCTGCCTCTCACGGGGATTTCGGATGCCCCAACGCCTGTGATGAGAAGACCAACGCCTGTGAAGAGACGACTCAACGCCTGCGAAGAGACGACTCAACGCCGGCGATATGTTATCCCCTTAATATTACATGATTAACTAAATGTATTTTTTCCAGGTACTTTCTGATATGCACTTACTGTAAAGCTTCTTTGAAACCCTATGATTGTTAGCCAGAGGAGAACTGGCCCCTGACTAGCCTGGGTTCTCCCAAGGTTTTTTTCTCCATCCAATCTGATGGAGTTTTGGTTCCTTGCCACTGTCGCCTTGCTTTTGGCTTGCTTAGTTGGGGATATTTAATATTCAACAATATTATTGAACTGTGTTGTACTACTTTCATGTTATCACTGTGAAGCTGCTTTGATGCAATCTGTATTGTGAAAAGCGCTATATAAATAAATGTGACTTGACTTGACTTGACAGAGATATGGCACATTGTTCATTTACTTCATGTAGGCGAAATGTAGGGCACACTCTCATTCGCGGCGCACATCACAACAAAACTCACTCAGTCAGACACACTTCCAAATAATTCCTAGACTTTCATCCACAGCTGACCCCGGAGTGAACGGGGCTGGAATGAACCATTTCACAGTCCACAATATAGGTGGTCGAGTTACTATGGTTACATTTTCAGAGAAAATTTCAGACATTTGAGAGAAAAAAAAGTTCACCAAATACTGTCAAATAGGAATAAAAACTAATTAGATCTACAAAACATCAAATGAATTACTATTACTGAAAGCCATAAGGACAATTATACGATCGCTCAGCAAGGTTGTTTATATGAAACACATTTGGTTAAACGTTCCACTGCTCGCTTTTTTCTCATGCTGCCTGTTTAAACCGCCCCCTAATCTGCTTTATTAAGTGTCCTCTAAGCATCTATATCTCAGATTAATTAACCGAAAGCATAGAAACTAATTGCATTTATCATTTAGAAAGCCCACATAAAAAAAACTAATCATCTTTCATTATTTATTTACTGATGAATGTGTGTAGAATTGTAGGTCAGAAGCAAGTAAATGTACAAGTTAAAGTTGTGTCAGTAATGTATATCTTTGGGACATTTGATGTACTTTATAGTGTTTATAATAACCTTCCATGATTATTATGAACCTCTTAAATTGTTTGTCACAAAATATGATATACATGACACTAAGTGTATACTTCAAAGCCGACTCCGTGTTACATGTTAGACCTAATTCAGCTACTAAAGATTGCTTTATTAATAACATTCCTGATCAGTTTCATCTCCTCAGCATCCCAGATAGTTTAGAAGAACTCGATATTGCGACAGAAACTTTTGACTCTCTCTTTTCCAGCACTTTAGACACCGTTGCTCCTTTGCACTTAAGGAAGATTAAAGAAAATAGTCCAACGCCGTGGTACAGCGAGCACACTCAGGCCCTTAAGAGAGCAGCCAGAAAAATGGAGTGCAACTGGAAGAAAACAAAACAAGAGTTTTCGCATCTCGTGGAAAGAGAACACGGTTGTGTACAGAGAGGCCTTAAAAACTGCAAGATCTGCTTATTTTTCAACCCTATTAGAAGAAAATAAACAAAACCCTAGGTATTTATTTGAAACAGTGGCCAAATTAACGAAAAATAAAGCTTCAACCCCAGACGTTTCCAAGCAGCACAGCAGTAATGACCCCCCCCCCCCCCTTTTTTTTCAGTGTGTATAGTATATATATATAGAAAGACTTTTTTTTCTCTTCAAGCCTTGCACCTATTTCAAGGTTTGCATTCACGAGCCACCAAACACTGTTGTTGTGCGAATGAGCGGGCCGGAGCGCATTAAGGGTTTTCTGTTAGAACGGTGTCGTGTAAGCGGCCCCTAAGTTAATAACTAATGATCTTTGGAACGGAAGTGAATCGATCAAAACTAACTTTAGCTCGACAATAACTTTATTCTAGAGCTGCTGTAAAGCCAAAACAATCGCTGTTACTTTAATTTCATATTATCACTGTAAAGCTGCTTTGAAACAGTCCATATTGTTAAAAGCGCTATATAAATGAAGGTGACTTGACTTGACACTCCAATCAGCTCTTATTCACATCAAGCAAGCAACCTTGTGGGAAAAAAACTGAGTCGAAAATACATGTGATTTTATGCATAAAGTACAACGCTTAATTTTAAATGACAGCTGGTCACACCTTAGAGAGGATTGTGACCAACACATAATCAACACTCTCTTCATCGACTAACAAGATCAAAGTACTGCCAAAGTTCTTTTACAGTTTCTAACACAGAAGAGAGGCATTATTTTTCAATAATTTAATTAACAGCAAAATCCACTAGCGTATCCAACTGCAAAGTCTATTGATTTTTTTTTAGACAGCGTGGTCCAAACACAATCAGAAAACATGCAAAGTGATCCCCAAAAAAAAACATTTTCATCATTCAATTCAGTTTCCGCTTCTATAAAAGGAACACAATACAATTGCAAAGAATCTTAACTGCAGGCGCTGCGATTCTCTTTCACTACATCCTTCTATTTTCACTCTCATGTGTGGTTTTTGCAATCCATCCATAGTTTCCCAGGACTGCTTCCTAGCTTGGGTTTTGTTAGCTAATCTGGTGCAAGGAAGGCAAAGTTTGGCGGAACAATACAGCATTGTACATCATCTGAGAGAAGAGATTAATGAGAAAGAAGCTGCTGAAGCCACAACCGAGATAAAGAATTAGCAAATGAAGCTGCCGTTTCTTTTTTTTTTCCTTCCTCTACTGACTCCGGCTCATCCTTCACAGTAATTTGATTGAGAATGCTCTGTGCATACTACAAGACCTACGCTATCTGCTCAACAGGGGAAAGTCTTGTCCCCAGAAATAACAATTCATCTTTAGGATCCCTGCTTCAGCATATCATCGACTTGAGGCTCATCATCGTTATTTTGCATCAAAGCAAGCTGATACATGGGAGACAGTGAGCGAGGCAGGAGAAAAAGACGAAGGAGGGCGAGGCGAAGCACTTAACAATCCCGGGTCGTGTTCCCACACCCCAATTAATGCGGTGCCAGAAGGACGCCCGCATTCCATTCTCTAAACAGACAAAAACAGGATTGATGACAAAGGCTCCCGCACATAACTCACGGTCTGACATGGAAGAGGAGAAGGGGACGGAGAAAGAAAGACAGAGAGAATGGGAGCGAAGAGAATTATGTGAATGACGGATTGAGATGGAGGGCCCGTTTTTCTCTGAGTCTCCCTGGCAGCAATCTTACGTGTGTATCCATTGGCTCCCCGTGAAAAGGCAGTGAAATATCACCTGTCACCAAATTAGAGCGCAACACTCATTTCCCGGTGACGCTTTAACAACAGCTGCAATCCACCATTAATCTGTCATTGATAAATCAAAGTAATACGTGCACAAGACTTTCTCAAAAAAACGTTTCCTAAAAAATCTGGATTATGCAGGGAAAAAAAGGCCCTTAGTTTAAAGTTATTCTCTTTGTGGTCAAGTTTGGGCTCAGTAAGACATTTTAAAGGGGTCCTATTATGCCCTTTTACGAAGTCTTGATTTTGTTTTTGGGGTGTACTAGAATTATGCTTTCATGCTTGATTGTTGAAAAAACATTATTTTTCACATATTTTACATTATTATCACCTCACTCCCCAGTCTGGCCTGAATGCTCAGTTTAGTTCCTGTTTTGATGAAGCCCCTCCTTCCGAAATACAAAATGTGCTGTGATTGGTTAGCTGGCCCAGTGTGTTGTGATTGGGACCAGTTAGCTCGTGTTCTGCAAATGTCACGTCCCTTACCATAATAGGGATCTCTACTCAGATGTAAATATTAAGGATGGCATCAATTTCAAACCAATTCAAGCCCGATTCAGACTTAAGAATGTTAACAAACAAGGGGATCGTGCAGAACCGATTTCATGCACAGACTTTGCCAGCACGGATTTCACAGGACGTTTCAGGAGTGGTATGTTTGTTTTTTTGTAATTTTCTTATACATTTTAGATACAATGTTATACACAATTTAATCATGATATTTGCCAGAAAACTATGGTAATACAAACAGTAATCGATCACAAAACCAAGATTAATTTTCTTAAAGGGGCGGTTAACAGCCTTACAAAAGCGAGAGCTTACAAAAGCTACAGTTAACACTATATCAACTAGTGCTGCCACTAATGACTAATTTTCTAATGACTAATCTTTCGACAAATTTTTCGATTAGTCGACTAATCTAAACGACTAATTTAAAAAAAACATTGTATGTCATTTCGTTGTGTCCCTTTTATTTTGAATTCAACTGAAGGGCCAAAATATAAAATGTCACCTGTTGAAAAACATCTAAGCATAGGCCTAAGTATCTGCATTTCCATTAGGCTATACCATATTAGTCAGAGTCCTAATCTAATCCTCTATTAACAAACATGCATGTATTCATTACTTAAATTAGCTCTTTGTTCTGTCTTAAATTAATACATTAGCTTACTGTACATTTTTATGTACATTTCTGAAATGCATAACTGATAACATCACTCTGAATTGTAGGCTAAAGTAGATGCAATGCATGCATTTTAGGTAAAGCTGCTTTGAAACAATATGTATTGTGAAAAGCACTATACAAATAAATTGGAATTGAATAGAAAGAGTCTGGACTAGCATACTAAGCTTAGCTCTGCCTTATAATGAATCGTGCTGAAAGCAGGCAGGCACGCAGCTATGCAGCTCGCGTTTACACTTGCGTGCATGCCAGGCCCGTGCCGTGGTTCGCGTGAATGTGAAAGCAACACGGACTCGGGTGCGTGTTTTAGCTGATTATGTATTTAGTTAAATAAAACACATGTAAGGGAAGATAGTGTTGATGATTTACCTTGGATACGAGCGAAAGCGAGTCTGCAGTGTATTCGCGCGTGGAATCAGGGCAACTAATTTGGAAAAGAGTCTCCTCAAAAGAGTCCGTTTGCAAGCAGCAGAAGGCTTTCACTCAGAAGTTGTTCACTCAGCTGCGCATAATATAGCACAGAATTAATAATAATAAAAATTATATATATATATATATATATATATATACACACACACTCACCTAAAGGATTATTAGGAACACCTGTTCAATTTCTCATTAATGCAATTATCTAATCAACCAATCACATGGCAGTTGCTTCAATGCATTTAGGGGTGTGGTCCTGGTCAAGACAATCTCCTGAACTCCAAACTGAATGTCAGAATGGGAAAGAAAGGTGATTTAAGCAATTTTGAGCGTGGCATGGTTGTTGGTGCTAGACGGGCCGGTCTGAGTATTTCACAATCTGCTCAGTTACTGGGATTTTCACGCACAACCATTTCTAGGGTTTACAAAGAATGGTGTGAAAAGGGAAAAGCATCCAGTATGCAGCAGTCCTGTGGGCGAAAATGCCTTGTTGATGCTAGAGGTCAGAGGAGAATGGGCCGACTGATTCAAGCTGATAGAAGAGCAACTTTGACTGAAATAACCACTCGTTACAACCGAGGTATGCAGCAAAGCATTTGTGAAGCCACAACACGCACAACCTTGAGGCGGATGGGCTACAACAGCACAAGACCCCACCGGGTACCACTAATCTCCACTATAAATAGGAAAAAGAGGCTACAATTTGCAAGAGCTCACCAAAATTGGACAGTTGAAGACTGGAAAAATGTTGCCTGGTCTGATGAGTCTCGATTTCTGTTGAGACATTCAGATGGTAGAGTCAGAATTTGGCGTAAACAGAATGAGAACATGGATCCATCATGCCTTGTTACCACTGTGCAGGCTGGTGGTGGTGGTGTAATGGTGTGGGGGATGTTTTCTTGGCACACTTTAGGCCCCTTAGTGCCAATTGGGCATCGTTTAAATGCCACGGCCTACCTGAGCATTGTTTCTGACCATGTCCATCCCTTTATGGCCACCATGTACCCATCCTCTGATGGCAACTTCCAGCAGGGTAATGCACCATGTCACAAAGCTCCAATCATTTCAAATTGGATGACAATGAGTTCACTGTACTAAAATGGCCCCCACAGTCACCAGATCTCAACCCAATAGAGCATCTTTGGGATGTGGTGGAACGGGAGCTTTGTGCCCTGGATGAGCATCCCACAAATCTCCATCAACTGCAAGATGCTATTCTATCAATATGGGCCAACATTTCTAAAGAATGCTTTCAGCAACTTGTTGAATCAATGCCACGTAGAATTAAGGCAGTTCTGAAGACGCAGGGGGTCAAACACAGTATTAGTATGGTGTTCCTAATAATCCTTTAGGTGAGTGTATATATATATATATATTGACCCGCGTTCTGTTTTCTATCATGCGCCGTGCACGTTTGCGATGGCATAAGATGCACGCAAACACACCAGGGTTCAGTAGAATTAAGTTGAGTGTGAAACCAGACCACAGCTGCGGGGGCGCCGGGAACAATCGCGCTCGGCCTCGGACCGCAGCAAACCAGCCGAGATGGTCCTCACTGCAGAACATGAAATCCACGGGGAGGAGTCGGATCCAGATCCAACTCCTCCCACCTTACATATACCTAAACCTACCCAGCTCAGCCCCCTGATCCCTAAACACACCCCTAATCCCTAAACCCACCCCTAATCCTACCCATCTCCACCCCTTGGATCTTGATCCGACTCCTCCCCGTGGATCTTATGTACTGCATTGAGGTGCTACTGAACCAGCCAGAGACGAGCCCAGTGTGAAAGCACCGTCACCTGCCTCCGCAATTTTTCATATCAAAGCAGTGAAGGCGGGGGAGGGGGAAGGAAGAGGATGGAAGATTAACCAGCAGGGCGCGCACAGGGCACAGACTGGTGTGTGGAGGTGAATTAGAGTGAGCCGTTTGAGACGGGAGACCAAAAATAAATATGCGGTCAATAGTAAAATGACACGTCGACTAAAAAAATTGGCGTCGACTAATCGCGGCAGCACTAATATCAACACTAATGTTGGCTAGCAGGCGAGCAGAGGCAAAGCTTTGCCCTTTGTTTACATCATAGCAACAACATAAAACTTATAATTGGAACTGTTAAAAGAAAACGCAACTACAAATAATAAGACATACTAACAAGATGTGATCCACAAACAACAGATTGTCTCGACAAAGTGGGAACTGCTCCATTTCAGGAGAAGCTTTTGTGCGTAGCCTGCATTCAACTCTCCTAGGTTATGGAAGCTGTTCTCAGTAAAATGTGCAGCACACAGATACATCTTGAGGTTATAATGTTTAGGCACAGTGTTTAAAATAAATTTAAACCACTCCAAGTTCGTCAGCCCTATGAAGGTCAAACAAATGAGTTTTGGAAACAGGGTGGAAAAAACAGTGTCTCTTTGACACAGCAACAACACTGTCTTCTCTAATGCAGCTTAACCAGGCCTCGTCCCCTTTTTTGCAATGTTTTGTAGTCATAGACTGTAAAAAATGGTTGTAGTCCAAACGTTTTAGGTTTTGGAAAGTGAATTCTGTTAAATAAAATATCTCACTTTAGAATGGACATTGATCTTTATAACCTAGCAGATCTTTTTTATGCTCAAAAGAGCAACATTATTCACCAACTAAATTTGAAAAAGTTAAAACATAATAGGACCCCATAAGTGCTTTTTTTCAGCAAGGGCATTTCAATTGACCAAAAAAAGACCAGTAAAGACATATATAATGTTACAAAAGATCTATATTTTAAATAAATGCTGTTCTTTAAAATTTTCTATTCATTCAAAAATACTAAGCAGCACCATATTGATAATAATAAATTATTCTTGAGGACCAATTCAGCCTATTAGTAAGAAATGGAAATAGTAACTTAATGATAAGAGAAATCTGGCATATGTCACTAGAGAGAAGTATGTTGTTTTACCAAAAGATCGAGTTTATTAATGATATTTAATATTTTAATGATAAAGACCAAGGTCAATAAATGTAAAAAAAATAATAATAATAATAATAATCATATGCATGGATGAATCATTCACAATTAAAGATCAATAACATGCATGTAGAATGGATTTTCATTTCATACTGACTTTAAAGTGTGATATTACAACAAAACACACTGAAGTAACATACTGCAAAGATCAGTCATCACCAGTAGCCGATTGTAATGCTGTAAAAAAGGCATGTTGTCAGCTAAAAGATTCTCCAAGGTATGAAAAACAAATCTTTATTAAGTGCACCATAAACAGCATGCTTTTCAAGTGCAAGCTACAAAAATAAATATATAAAAGCTAGAAAAGTGATTTTTGCCAAGGCTGTCAGAGAGGAGATTAATTCTAGGCATTGTCATCTAATGAGCTGTAGAGAGTTACCTGTCACAATACTTCCACACATTCCTCTTTGGGAAAAAATAAAATCACTTTATTTAATTACTTTGCATCAGTCAGCCACCACCCTCCCCAACCTCCTGCTATCCCATCTGAACAACCTGCACTTGAAAACCAGCGAGTCGGAACCTGTCTAACATAAACAACACACAAGTCGTAAAGCTGTGCCGTCATTCATTGCTCCATGAGAGGTGATTGACACTCTAAGTGTTGACTCCTTCTCCTCGAAAGCCAAAACGCACATTGTACGAGTAGATTTTCAAGGCCGGTTGGTTTATTGAACGCCCGGCCATGGAAAGGCAGACAAGATCTACGTATACAAGGGCTGTGTGTCACCACAACAATGGAGATAGAGGCTGGAAATGCACTCCGAAATAACAGGAAGGTCAGGCGGATCTGTCTCCATAACAGTGAGGAAAGCGTTGACTAAATCTCTTTTATATGAGCACTATGCTGCAATACACATAAAATCTCACACTCAACCGCCCTCACTTACACACAAAGGAATAGAGGAACACTACACTGAAGAACCAAGCTATTGTTACTATCTAATGCTATACATTTTGGAATAATCCTGGATGTTCTGGGGTGAGCTTATATGTCTCATTATAATAGATAAGATATGAGGAAAACAATCACGATTAAACTGCAAAAGGCTGAGATTTAATTAAAAAGATATATATTCTGCATGTGCCGCATACTTCAAAATGAAGCATTGGTAGTACAAATGGTGGGACATATTAAAGACTTAAAAGGGGATTGTTTTAAAAATGGCTATGAATTAAATATATTATGGAAAAATTTTAATCAGTATTATATTACTATAATTATAATATTCCAAAGGACCATGTTCCAAATAATATTAATACAATTATAGGATCCTTGATTATATGATTATATGATCATGTCTAAACTAGACAAAGATCTTGTCTGAAATTATTATTTTTTTTAAATATGCAGCGATAGAAAAAAGGTACTATTTAATTAGAAAGGGAAAAATATACAGTCAGAATGTCATTAATGGCTAAATAAATTCAAGGGTGTTTATTTTAATATAATGACCATCTGAATGTACATCATTTCACTTATTACAATGTAGCTTAACTAATAAATATATAATGGACATGAAATATTGATCCTAGAAAATTGATTAGATCATGACAAGAAAAAGGAAACGAGAGACATGTGAGACATGCACAGTGCAAGACATTGGTTGTCAGGGACAACGGCCACATTTGCCTGTACGCCTCGAATGACAACTGACCAATCAGAATAGAGTATTCCAGAGCGCTGTGTATTAAGTTAGCTAAGTCGTTACCTGCATAAGGGACAGGGGCATCTTTATCCAATGCGACTAGGGGAGGGTCTAGCAGTACTGTGTCCATGTTCTCCGTGATGACACCATGGTAGGACGTCTCGATCCATGGTTTGTGCTTATTCACTGCAATGGAGAAAAAAAAAAAAAGAGAGAATTTAAATTCTGAACTAGTCAGACTGTTTAAGATTTCAACAAACGTCTCCTAAATAAGAATTTTAAAAACACAACAAATTGTGTGTTCATGCAAAGAATGGCTAATAATGGCAATCGATACAAGTCCAATTGCCCAAATGGCTGCATCCTTGTCTCCTACAGCACGTATCCAGGGAAACACCCTCATTTATCTGGTCCTAGAGTCCTCTGTTGTTCCTTCTTTTGTTTCATGTTTTCATGGCTGCTGTGTAACAAGTGATACCAAAACAAGATGCTAATCAATGGATGACACAAATGCAATCTTCTAACCAGTGAAAGGAAAACATCCCTGCAAGAGTCTTTGTGCATTAAACAGCTTGTACCTAAGCAGTGTTTACACTGCTTGGAAAATTCCATTAGCTCACCAAACCCACACATCTAATACCATGTTTAGTAAGTAAAATAGCTGGGGGGTTTTATGTAATTAAAAAAAAATCAGATTTTTAGTGAGCTTATTTTGCCAAAACAAGTATTTAGGTAATCAGCACCTGAGGTTAATTCCCCACCAGGGTTTTTTGTTTTTTAAAGCTGCCAGTCAATGGCGAGAAAAGAGTTTAAAAAAAAAGGGGTTAATTTAATGTAATCTAGTTTTAAATCGTCCAAACAAAAGCTGCACTGAGATTTTTTTTTTAAGTATAGATTATAAATGTAGAACTTTGTTTTGTTTTCTTTTAAACTTTTGTTTTCTTAACCACATGCCCACCAGCTATTTAAAAAAATACAGTTGTCGAATACCAAACACTGACTGTGTGAATGAGGGGCTTGAGGTGGGTTCTTTTAACTTTAAAACTACCCAGAACACATTTGCAAATCCACAGCAACAACAACCCTGACTTGCCCTGCTCAGCACTCACTCTTCAGAAAGTTAATGTGATATAGTTGGGAAATTATGCAATATAGTGGAATATTTTATTTATATATATATATATATATATATATATATATATATATATATATATATAGTTGCATAATTTCCCAGCTATATTTCATGGAAGTGTCCGAAAAACAAAACATAAATGTGAGCGATGAAAAACAATACATTAACAGAAAAAAACAAAGTGTTTTATTTGATTTGCCCCTCGTGTAATCAGAAATCCTCCACCGGCATGAGTTAATGGAGTTTTAGATTAGTACTGGCTATTCAGTAACCCCTCGTGTGGCTCAGTTCGAGATCCACCAAAGCAATTAATGAAAGAGTAAATTAAACCATTTCACACTTGTGAAGGACATTCTACACAAGTCTCAGCGAAAAGAAAGAGTAAGAGAGTATCCTCATAATAAACCATAAGCAATCTCAGGCAGGGAACAAATCATCCAATTCAGATGACCAGACGATTAAACCAGCTGGCAATGCAGTTTTCAAAAACTACAATCTTGCTTTCAATGAGTTTTTTTTTTTTGCCATTTATATCCCTTTCACTCAGGCACACATTTACACCAACGCTTTTAAAAAGAAACCCACTTTTTAAAAACCACAACCACATCTCAGAGTATTTTTCCTCACTTGAAAGTGGCTATTTGAACAGACACAGATAAATAGCCGGAGTTGTATCTATCTAACTGTGTTATACATACAAAGATGTACTACAAGCTCTATAGGCAAACGATGTGTGTTCTGCAGATGTATGGATTCCCATTATTCCCATTGTGAAGTAATCTCTCTTTTTTTTTTTTCAAATTAAGAAAATGTGTATGTTTATGGTCGTTCCACTTTTGATTTTGCTGCTCCAAATGATTGGAATGTGCTACTAAAGTTATTGAAATTAGAGACACATATATATTTCTGCATTTAAAAAACTAGGGTGTTTTTATTACAGCCTGTAAATGTTTTAAATGAATGTGTATGTGTACGACTTTCAGGAGGTTTTAACTCTCCTGCCAGGCTGTTGTTGAAAATAAGAACTTGTTCTTAAGTGACTTGCCTGCAAATAAAGGTTAATAAAGGAAATGAATAACAACGCATGCAAAAAGGCTTTCATTTAGGTTACGCAACACCTCGATACACTATTAAAACCCCAATTCATTAGCTACATATTTAGTTGAACATTTCATGTGTGAAATGCCACAGACTGGGAAATAACGAGGCTGTCATCATGTACACAAGATACAGTAAATAACTGTAATTTGGATCAGGTACTTTCTATTATAATAATACATCTCTTCAGGCTCCAGTCACTGCAAATTCACATCGAACTCTCTCGTTCGTGCTTTTTCTCTTTCTCTCTCTCTCTAATAAGGTTAGTGGTGTCACTAAGAGCAATATGCCTTCTCTGTAATCCCTGAGCTATTACCCATGAGATGTCTGCAGCCATTATACAGCATTAGAGCACAGTGATGGAAGCTAATTCAATGTGGACTTTTCTTTTCCATCCGCTCCCCTGCACTAGAATGCTCTGCCGCACACACAGCCAGCAAAACACAAGACATAATGGCAGCATGTGCACACACACACACACACAAATTTACCTCGCATCACCATTAAGGAATACAACCCCTGACAATTATGTTAAAAACAACAAGACAGACACTCTTATAGTGTTAGTGAAGCAACTTGTTGTAACCTTTTGGACTTAATTCCCCCAACAGCACATATAAACAGCTATTAAACTTTGATGAACTTAGAGAGTTTATTAAAGTCGGCATGAAATCAAATTTGGCAAATCTTCTTTTTATATGTAATATTGTAGTGTTTATTATAAATGATTTATCTTTGCACTTCATTATTTTTTTTTAAATTCATGTACCGTTATAATCTTTAATCAAATACATTACCCTTCCCTCCCCCCTCGAAACGACCTCTCTTCTCTTTCGGTCACGTGCCATGGCGAAAGGGTGCGGCCAGAGCCGATGAGGGTGCGGCTATCGGTGCACCGCCTCTCAGAGAACCTGCTCGTATAAATATGGGCTAAAATTCCTGCTCTTCTAAAGCAATTTTTTTTTTAAACGTGAAAATTCTGTTATCATATTTAATTTTAATGCAGTATTTGGTATGACAGATGGAGAGACAGACAGAAAGACAGAGCGCTATCCAAATAAACTGAATTAAAATAAAGCAGATGGGCCCAGAGTGAGGGAGGTAGAAAATTCAGGTCGGGTCTCACAAGAGGACAAGGAAGGGGCTATTATAGAATCAATTATTTATTCAGCTTGATATATAATTATTCCACCATTTCAAGCACCTGATAAAATGTTGCCAGGGGAGAAAGTGAACGTTTGCAAATCTACTTTGACCCTTCTTCAACCTGCTATAATGAAAATACCAGTCAGCATTCCAACGGTAATTAAACTTGGGGACAGCCTGCGGAATTGATGGTGAATTTTACCGCTCTCCCAGTGTCACGCAACAAGCTATTAATTTCTGACCGGTCAACACCGTAACATTACATTTGGCTCATAACATTGGAATTAAACAATAATCGAAACATGCATGCGGGACCCAGCAGAAAAAAAAGTGCTAGAGTCTGAGAGAGAGAGAGAGAGACGACCAACGACAGGAATATATAAATGCAGCTTGCATTACGGTGACTATTTAGCATGTAGTGTTTGTGTATGCATGATGTAAACAACAAATATTGCAGTTAAGGCCAGCTAATGGACCTTAGTGGAAAAACAAGGCTTCTTAAGGTTTATTCACCCTCTTCAATAAAACCATTCTGTTCATAACAAGCATCCGCTATGCTAGGGGATAAAGAAGCCATTATCCAAATGGCTGGAAAACACTGTCTGTGATGACCGTTGTCTGGAGACAAAGTTCTAAGACTTCAACTCAAAGTCAAAGATCAACCCCAGTCTGGCTAGCGTCATGTGTTATAGCTAATGGGGGTACTAGTAGAAAACTGTTAATTAACGTTCCTTGCACTGTGCAAATGACAAGAACATAGCCCTCTGTTTTGGAAAAAACAAAACATAAATGACCATCAGGAAGAGAGCAATTAGCCACAATGACTTAGCATAATCCAATACTAGCAGAAAGGAGTTTGCTGGTAGGGGCCGAAGGGTAATTTTCAGATACATTGAGCTCAACGCAGCCGCATCCCACACGTCCACAGAGACACACTTCTTAAGCTTGCATTGCTCGCCTTTAATGCTTATTAATGAGGTCATAATCTCTGCTTTTTCTATGGCGATCTTTCAAGATTTGTTGGTCTTTAGAGATTTCTCATACAGGGGCCCCAGTTGACAAAATTACAGTTTTATTTTAATAATAATAATAATTAATAATTCATTACATTTATATAGCGCTTTTCTAGGCACTCAAAGCGCTTCACATGGAAGGGGGAATCTCCTCAACCACCACCAATGGCAGCATTTTATAGCAATTTTATAGCACAGCCATTAAAAAAGGAGAAATGTTTGCATATTGAGGGCTGCTTGAGTTAATTAATGAATGAACAGATCGTTAGGACTGTATGGCGTAATTCTTAGACATCTGGAAAGCATCGTAAAAGGGTGTATGGTATTGAATGGGTGCGGTGGGAGCAGAACGGACGATTTTACTGTGACCTCTATAAAGGGGGTGAAAGAGTCTAATGGGTTTTAAGGCCTCAAAATTCAGCAGTGGTTTCAGTTGCTTTGGATAACCTGCATGGTCTCCATTAAAGATGATATTTTGTAGAAATGGCAGTGGCAGCAAGTCCTTCTGCAATTTTCTGTGGCTAAAATGTCATCTGTTGCCTATGATGTGTAGCACATTCTCCAAGATGCTTGAGTTTGAAACCATCTTGTGTCATTTGCCAAGTTTCCTGTCAATAATAGTGATGAACAAGGCCAAAAATAGATATAAAAAATATGATTTCTGATTTGGAATATGTGCTAAGCCCTGTTCACACTGCTAGTTGCATGTCATTAGTCCCTGACAGTTGGGATGCTTGTAGGTGTTCTCACTGTTGGTTGTCAAGTAACATTTATGAACGACATCAGAAGGATGTCGCAAGGATGCACAAAATTGGGTGACAGTAAAAAATATTGTGGTTTTCACACACAAAAATAAGCAGCACAAATGTTTTTAACATTGATAATAATATAAAATGTTTCTTGAGCAGCAAATCAGCGTATTAGATTGATTCTTGAAGGATCATGTGACACTGAAGACTGGAGTAATGATACTGAAAATTCAGCTTTGCCGTCACAGGAATAAATTACGGTTTAAAATATATTAAAATAAAAAAATTGTTACATTAAATTGTGATCATATTTCATAGTATTGCTGTTTTTAATGTTTGTTTGTTTTTTTATCAAATAAATGCAGCCTTGGTGAGCATAAAAAAGAAAGAGACAACTCATGTGACACAGTCAGGTAAAAGAAGTACTTCACTAAAATAGCTGAGGAACACAGAAATACTGAATGTACAAACTGAACTCCTGATTCTTCAATCCAAATCTGTAAACAGGGTCTTGTTCTCACACACGACCACTTTATTATTTTTTCACATTGCAAATCCTCCATCTTTTCCCTCCTCTACTGCATCACTTAACATATTTTAATCATGGACAACTTGGACAACTTCATTAGATAAACATGCATTAGATGGACAACTTCATAAACCAAACTGGCAAAAACAAATGTTCTGATGAAGACAATCCACGCAGGTGACGTGTCTTGAATCCGCCATCGCTGTGGGAGGCATTTGGGCTAATTTACCGTTAAATTCATCTATAATAAGCATTAATAATCCCTGACACAAATGGCTGAGAGACAACAGAGGTTTATAAATGTCCTTGATACTACAAGTGCGCCGATATAAACGACTCGTTCCCTTGTGTACATAAATTCTGCGAATCGACTTACTTAGGTCACCAGCCATGAATATAAATTTGTTTGATTAGACTCTCAACAAACACAGAAGCGAATATCTTTTGTAATGGAGAAGTTCTCTGCACTGGCATTTGCTACTGTCAGCCCGGCATCGATACCCCAGAGGACTCGGAAATGTCAATTGTCTGTAATTAGAAAGCTGGCATATTCATTCACGAGGCTTTGTTTCCTTGTCATGGAATCCGGGTCCTTATGGTCTTTTCATTAGCCATATTGTTTATCAGCTATATGTGTGTCTATACCTCCTGAGACACAATCAAACCTTTACGAAAAGAGCCGGTTTGATTACACACGTGTGAAGTCGCTTAAATTAAGAGTCATTGTTAGAAATACAGAGAACTGATTGAGGTGGAGGGATGAAGGGTTTTAGGGGAACTTGAGAGGGAGTCGAATGAAAGCAAGGAGCGAAAAGAACAATGATCTCCTCACTGACACGAGTGCCAGAGGCTGAGAAAGAGAGAGGGCAGGGCTCAACTCTCCATCTTCTCCGGATTAAAATTAAAAGGTCCTGCTATTTCATCATCTGTCTGTGGGAGATCTTGACGCCCAAGTGGCTCTCAGCATCTTTAGGCCTTTTGTGGAGAAGAAAATGAACAGCTCCATGCCTCCCTCCCTGCACTTAACAGGACTTCAGCTGTGCCCACATACCTGTTGGCTTTCATCTATACCTTAGCATTAAAAACTACATATTTTGAATGACTAGTCAATGAGTTGTCTTAACAAGTCTTAAAACAATATTTAAGCCAAAAATTAGGGGGGGGTATTTCCTCACCCTCATGTCATTCCACACCTGTATGTCCTTCTTTCTGCTGAACACAAATTAAGAAATTTTTATGAATATTTCAACTGTTTTTGTCAATATAAATGTTGTTTTAGACTGCACTGACTTTCGTTGTACAGTATAGACAAAAAAAAAAAAAAAAAAACAGAAATTCCTCAAATTATCTTCTTTTGTGTTTCACAGAAGAAAGAAACTCATGCAGTTTGAAACAGCATGAGGGGGAAGTAAAATGCTGACAGTGATGACCTATCCCTTTGAAGAAGTCTTTGACACTACATTTATATATATATATATATATATATACACATCATAATCCAAAATAACGTATCATACTAAATAATAACTAATATATCCAAACTTACCCAGATACATACAGTACATTCATATTAAGAGGCATCTACTATTTACAGCAGCAAATCTCAATAGTTTGACTGTTACATCTTAAAAAAAATTAAATATATTATTGCCAAGAGATATATTAAAAGTTGGATATATAATACATCCTACTTTAGATATAGTACACTCATGGATATAGTATACTCGCAAAGCAATATATACAATAGAGCAAATCTGATTGTTGATTGTGATTGTTTATATCATCTCAGTGCTCTAAAGTTTGATATACAGTATAAACATGTAGTACACTTGCTTAAAGCGATTGGGTTGAGGAACATGGGGGCCAATCAGGACTGCTTATGCATAGGGCCCGGGATCTTGTGCTACGCCCCTGCCTGTAATCATAATTGTGTGTGAAAACGATTAAAAGTGCTTGCTGTTTTATTGCCTCTAGGTGTTCATTTCTTTTAAAAAACTGCAGTGCTATGTACGTATTGGTAAGTATTTTGCGTTTTGCAAAAATGTTGCCACAGGAACGTTTTTTCCAATAAGCCTGTATTGGTATGTTCGTATATATCATTTTTCGACGATGTAACAATCCAACATGCAGTACACTTGCGTAAAGCGATAAATACTAAGGGCTCTATCTTGCACTCGGCGCAAATGACTTTGTACACTGACGCATGTATCATTCCTATTTTGCACCCGCGCAAAGCGGACTTTTCCCTCCACAGACACACGTCGGTTAACTAAGAAATACACTTGCGCTCCCCGGGGTGGTTCAGCGCAAAGAGGAGGCGTGTTCCGGCGCAAACTTTCCCTCATGCTATCTTGCTGTTCTATAAAACAATTGCGCCACTGACCAGAAAAAAACTAGTCTAAAGTCAGTGGCGCGTTGCGTGTTGTTCATAATGCTATTTTAAGCGCGCATGCTTGGCCATAATGTAGCGGGTGCACAACGCGCATACACTTTGATTCTCTCATCAACACAGATGCGGCAGTTTTTATCTTTGCAAATCATACATTATAACAAGGAAAAATATTAACACATGAGGGAAATCATTGTGGTGTCCATGAAAATTTTGTTTTTTTCCTCCCACGCCTGTTTAACCGACGCTGATTTGTATGGGGATGGGAGAAACCCACGATAGATAGATAGATAGATAGATAGATAGATAGATAGATAGATAGATAGATAGATAGATAGATAGATAGATAGATAGATAGATAGATAGATAGATAGATAGATAGATAGATAGATAGATAGATAGATAGATAGATAGATAGATAGATAGATAGATAGATAGATAGATAAACAGTGCCGTCTGAGGGTGTTACTGCATGAGGGTTTATGCCATAGTTTACAGGTGCACGCAAAACACGCAATACAACGTCACTTCTCTGTCTTTCACGGTCCTGACAAGAACGTCGGTCTCCTCGTCTGTGAACCGCTCCTGGCGCGCGCCTGGTAAATCCGCCGTTATAATAGCAATCCGCCATGCAACATGCGCACCTGCTCTTAAAGGGAATGTGAGATGACGCTCTGATTGGTTTATTCCACGTTACGCCCAAACCACACCTATGAATAATGAAGCTACTTCAGACCAACCTCTTTTAGATTTGCGCCAGGCGCAAGAGGCATTTATCCCGCCGGGAAAATAGCAACAGCGCCGGGATCCGCCCACAAAGTTACTTGCACTTTGCGCTTTGACACTTGCGTTTCAGATCGTTAAAATAGGGCCCATAATCTCAGCGGGCTGATTTTTTTTTCTTTTCTTTTGGGGGGGGGGGGGGGGGGGGGGGGGGGGGGGGGGGGCATAATGTAACTATATTATGTAACTACAGTATAAATCGCCTTGCTCTTTATATAAAGTTGGATATATGAGTATATTCACATAAATACAATACTCGCGTACGCGTAGGGCAATATACACTATAGGCTATAGAATATCTCAACCGTTTGATTGCTTGTATAGTCGGAAAATGTAAACTATATTATGGCCCTGCTCTAATCAGCTAAATATGACTATAAGGTATGAAAATATTAAGATACTATAAACAATAACATCATGATTTTCTGCAAAGCCGCTTTGAAACAATGTATATTGTCAAAAGTGCTATAAAAATAAATTTGACTTGACGACTTATTGCATTTTAATCAGTTCATACTTTTGATCAGAATCAGTCCATAACATTGGCATTGCAAGTGCCATGCTGTTACTGTGTGAGCTACAGGAACACTAGTTCCCTAAATAGGATACACAATATGAGATGCTGAAATAGGCTCCGTAATCCCACAGCCCTACATTAGACTAGCAGTTCTGCTTCATATCCATACTAAATTGCACATACTTTTTTAATGGTTGTGAAGTAAGTTTCAAATCAAATGAAGAACCTACTAGACAGTATGTGATTTTAAATGCAGCTCAAGACCTGAAATCGAGAGAGACATCCAAAATAATGTAATGTTGTGCCTCAAGCAACGAGTTGAAAACACTGCTATAACAGTCCTCATAAAAAAGGCAAGACCTGTGCTCAATGCTCACAGCAGGCGATTTGAAGTCTGTAATTGTCTAATTTATTATTGAGGGTGCTTTGTTACACAAGTGGTGTTTTGATGGTTGTAAAAAAATTGCAACTCCTCAGATAAAGTTTAACGAGTTGACAACACACTAAAAGGGATTAATTTAGAATCTTCATAAATGCAGCCTATTAGAGAGGGTTTTAAAGTACTGCAGCAAAAAATATCACAGTTAATCTTAAAAAATATATATCTATACATATACTATAGTTGACTTCACTTGCGAAAAGTCGGATGACTAGGCAAGCTACATCTACAACAAGCGTTTGAATCTGAAGGCATAAAATATAGAGAGAGACAAATAGAAACTCTCAAAGAACGAAAGAAAGGAACAGTGAGAGTCTACCTGAAAGGCATCCTTCAAGGCTGTGAAACACAATGCAAACTTAAAAGTGCCTCTGTGAAATCACCATGGGAACTAACGTGTTCAAGCGTCTATCTGTCAATACACTTTATCATAAAATCTTGCTGTTAGGGTTGGAAAAAACCCTCTGGCGGGAAAAATAGGCTGAACAAAGCTAAAACGCCTTTCTGGAACTCTTGAGACAAAAGTACTCACTGTTGTATTCAATTAATTTAACTGTCTGATGAAAAATGGGTGTAAAGCTAAAACAGATCTAACGTTCCTCTTGCCTGAAAGTTTTCTTACACGTCTCTGCATGTGATTTCCATTAAACAAGAGTAGATGTTAAAAACTTCATGCTGATTTGTACTCGGCTTTCGCCAAGATAAGCACAAACTAAGACGTAGCTTTACAGTAACCTGCTTCTCCATCCATTTACGCTTCTTTCCATATGGTGATGTGAATCTCCTTCTGTCCGGCGTTAACGGCTGCAGTGTACTTGGCGCGTCAGCACACACAACGGCTGCAACTACAGTGTGGTCTCCCGAGGGGACCAGCACGACAACCGTCTGGATTAAGCCGAGTAGGGGACATCTCTAGGGTCTTCAAGTGGGCACCTTCCTTCCTCAGTGTTTTGTCGACTAGCCCACGACACCTCAGGAGGGCTCGACAGTGACTCTGGCGTCCCAGAGTCACCCCCTCCGTCCCCCACTCAACTCAGCCCACACTCTAAAAACTAATTCAGAGGACCTTTAGTCATTACTTAAATATATATATATTGGTGTGAAATAAAAAATCAAGTTCTGAAATGCTGTTAGACTTTTTACTTGTAATTGTTATTTTATTGAGCTTGGATGACACAAATTATGCCTATTGATTAAATGTACTATCATGACTAGTCAGAGTTTAACATTTTCAGTTAATCAAAAAATAATTAAATTTTAAGTTCTGTTAATGTAAGATACTATTTGATGACGTGTAAACGGCCCACAGTTTCCCTCTTCGCATTTTGTGCGCATTTTCAAAACTAGACGAGCGACCACACGGCCACAGCTGAAACTCATTGAAGCGTAATATGGTGAATGGTAAGTAATTTTATGCTTAATTAGGCCTACGTATTTGCATTCGCTCAGGATTCTGTTGGTGATAGCCTACTGTAACCGAATAGCTACCGAAATCTGGAAGTCTTTACTCTAAAATTTGATCAGTGTTGATAATAGGTAACAGTCTGTGTGCCGAGGTAAAGTTAGCTGTAGCCTTTCACTGATTGAATAGCTACACTATTTGTTCAGATACTTTGCTCAAAACCAGTCGGAGTTATAGGCTAACTTAGGGCCCTATGAATTCCGTTTTATTTTTTCCTAATTTTTTTTTGTTTTGTTTTTTTCCGTTGGCGGTTCAAAACCGGAGTACAGAGGTTTGATATTCAAATTTCGTTTCGCTGTGGTCCCGCTGTGCGGTGTCGTGGACATGCAAATAATATCTCATGTCGTTGTTCACGATTTGTGAATTCGTGTAACGGGTTACTCCGGTCCGAAATAAGTGTTTTTTCACCCCTGAATTTTAAATACATAGCTCCAAAAGTCGGTCACTTAGAAGTCTGAACCCAGTGTCATCTTGACATGCTAGATTTGTGATTTTTTTCACAGCAAAGCTCTTGTCTGTAAACCGGTCGCTAAGTCTGTTTTTTATTTTTAACAATGTAAGTTATAATAACAATTTATAATAAACACACACACCGTTGGATTACAAAAACACTAGACTGAGCTTGAAGGAAATTAATGGTTGAATAAAGTCGTTATTTTTGTTTGTTTTTTGCGCACAAAAAGTATTCTCGTCGCTTGATAAACTTAAGGTTGAGCCACTGTAGTCACTCGGACTATTTTAACAATGTCTTTCATAACTTTTGGGCCGGCCAGTTCCGATCCCTTAAGAAGCCTATGGAGGAGTGATCCAGCTCTCAGATTTAATCAAAAATATCTTAATTTGTGTTCCGAAGATGAACGAAAGTCTTACGGGGTTGGAACAACATGAGGGAGAGTAATTACTGACTTTTGGGTGAACTATCCCTTTAAGTGTAAAATACCAAACTTGTCCTTTAAGTTAAATACTCAGGGAAGGGTTAACGGACCCAAACTGACATGTGAAAGTTTTCACAAATCAAGCTCAGTCTAGTGTTTTTGTAATCCAACGGTGTGTGTGTTTATTATAAATTGTTATTATAACTTACATTGTTAAACATGAAAGACGGACTTGACGACCGGTTTACAAGAGCTTTGCTGTGAAAAAAAATTCACAAATCTAGCATGTCAAGATGACACTGGGTTCAGACTTCTAAGTGACCGACTTTTGGAGCTATGCCGAATTTAAAATTAAAATTCAGGGGGAAAAAATACTGATTTCGGACCGGAGTAACCCGTTAGACGAATTCACAAATCATAACGACATGAGATATTAATTGCATGTCTACGACACCGCACCTCTTGCTCGTATTTTAACACAAAAGAGTGTGTTTTTAATGTTTATGAATAAAATGTAACGTTACACAAATTAAATAAAAATGACCAGCGTCTATCTCCTGTATGCTGTTAGCGAACAGCTGCTCTCTCCCCGGGTCTCAGTGCTTGTTTTCAACAGAAACACTCTGACAGCCTGCTCTCATTGTCTGTTGAGATTTTATTTTGAAGAACCATATTTCATTTATAAGGGTTAATAAGTTAATATTCATGTTAAGACAGTTAATGTGATAAATAATTAGTTCAAAACATGGATTCAAGTTCTCCGTCGCTACCACGGGTTTCCGTCATTCAAACTTCACAGAGGCAATTTATGAGATCAATGTATCGGAGAACAAAAAAGTGTTGGCTGATTTTTATTGACAGATTGTCACACTCTACAGCAGGGATGGATGGGCAACTCCGGTCCTCGAGGGCCACTGTCCTGCAGAGTTTAGCTCCAACCCTGACAAAAATTTGTTTTTAGTAATCCTGAAAAGAAAACATTGATTAGCTTGTTCAGGTGTGTTTAATTAGGGTTGGAGCTAAACTCTGCAGGACAGCGTGTGCACGCCTGACCAATGACAGTGTAGTGACCACCATACATTTCAATTGAATGTTTGATTTGAAGGGATAATTACACTGGTTAATTTCTAAGAAAATTGATGCTTTACGTTGTAGAAAGGACAGTAATTGTAATAGTTCATTTAAATGTTTTGAAAGGGAAATATATTAAAATATGAATGTTACATGTATGTTTAAAAGAGAAGTATATTACAATTTAAAAATGGTGTTAAAATATAGTGATTGGAAAGCTGTTTAAAAATGTAAATAATTCCTTATAAAAGTCAGTAATTTCATTTGTGTTATTTAACATACAGATTGTGAATTCATGATGAATAATTGTTTTGTTTGCACTAAAATATCACTTAGATTCATGTTGAAAATTATTAAGTTCATGCTACTTAGAAATGTGTTTTAATGTGGCCTAAAAGCTTCTTCACCTTACTTAAAACATTATGTTGGATCAACTTAAATACTTACATTCATGTTGAAAATTATTAAGTTCATGTTACTTAGAAATGTGTTTTAATGTGGCCTAAAAGCTTCTTCACCTTACTTAAAACATTATGTTGGATCAACTTAAATACTTGCATTCATGTTACTTAGAAATGCGTTTTATTGTGGCCTAAAACATCGCTTTGAATTAATGTAAATCTGCCAGCAGTCTTAACCTAAAAATTCTAGTGGAAAACGTTAACATATATTTTTTTGTTGACCCAATGTTTTATTTTTTAGAGTGCAGCTTACTGACCTTTACATCCCTCCTGCTGCTGAGGCATCCCAACCATACGCGCCAACACGTTTGACTAAGGCTGTCTTTGTTAAAGTAGGTTCAGTGGCAACGGTTCCGTATATGGTAAAAAGCGCTATATTTATATAGCGCTTTCACAGACCCAATGGCCACCAAAGCGCTTTACATATTGCCTCACATTCACCCATTCATTCTCTCATTCATACACCTGCTCCCTCGTCGGGAGCAGCTGGGGTTAGGTGTCTTGCTCATGGACACCTCAACACTTGGTCAGGTGGAACCGGGGATTGAACCACCAACCTTCCGGTTTGTAGACAACCTACATGAACCACTGAGCCACTGCCGCCCCGTTCAATATACACAGGAACGTAATAACTGTAATTACTATGCAAACTATACAAATAAACCAACAGACTCTTCGATTTTTTCAAGAATTCTAAGAAACCGTAGCGTGGCGGCCTGTACACAGCTAGCCAGAATATTTCTGTCTCAACCACAGCCAGTTGCTGCTCCTCTCTGCTGCTTCAGATAAGTTCTTTACTGTGCAACGCAACTCTTCGTCACTGAATCCAACGTCTCTGAGGAACCGGGTTGTAGAGTGTGCCACAAATCCTCGACAACCCACTTCCACTGGATAAACCTGGACTCTCCATCCTCACTGTTCTGCTTCAGTGGCCAGATGAGCATACCGCAGTTTCTTCCTCTCATATGACTCATCTACAGCATCCTCCCATGGCACTGTTAACTCTATCAGTTGAACAATGCGTGCTGATCCAGACCACAAAACAATATCTGGTCGGAGGTTAGTGGTGGCAATCTCAGGTGGAAAAATAAGCCGTTGATCAAGATCAGCCAGCATTTTCCAGTCCATAGCAGTTTCCAGTTGTCCTGGGCGAGAATTGGTTTGAACACCTTTTCTTGGTGGTTGCTCACCTGGGCGGAGGAATATTGTCTTCTGTGTGTAAAGTTTTGCTAGAACAGGCGGCAACTTATTGGTCATACTACGCTTGCCTTCCAATGCTAAAGCCAAATATCACAGTACTTGGTCATGGCGCCAAGTAAACCGACTATGGCTAAGAGCCTTCCACCAACCTTGACCATGGCGCACTTAAACTCCTCGGTTAAAGCAGAGACTGGCAGCTGCAATATTCCTTTAGTATAAAGTCCCACTCTGCTGAGGCAGCATGGAACTCCCAACCATTTCCTAATGTATGAACTTATTAACGCTTCCAGCTTATCCACTGTTGTCAAAGAAACCTCGTACACAGTCAGTGGCCACAGCAACCTCGGCAGTAGACCAAACTGAAAGCACCAGAGTTTTAGTTTGCCTGGTAGAGCACAGCTGTTTATGCTCTTCAACCCTTCCACTGCTTGTCGTCTAACTTCTCCCACTCGAACTGTGTCCTTTAGATCCCCGTCGTACCATCTCCCAAGACTCTTCACTGGCTTCTCAGAAACTGTTGGTATTGCCTCACCATTAATGAAGAATGTTTTATCTACTACCTTTCCTTTAACTATCGAGATGCTCCTTGATTTAGGAGGGCTTAAATTGCATTCGTGCCTATTCAATATTATCAGTTAACTTCCCCAATAACCGATTAGTGCAGGTCACTGTTGTAGTCATGGTTGTCATGTCATCCATGTATGCTCTGATTGGTGGTAGTCGCATGCCAAAAGCCAAGCGCTCTCCTCTTACTACCCATTTTGATGCCCTAATGATTACTTCCATTGCCATGGTAAAAGCCAGCGGAGAAATGGTGCATCCTGACATTATTCCAACCTCTAAGCATTGCATGTAGTGCTGAATTCTGGAGTTGAGAAACTAAATTGCAAATCTCCAAAATAGGCTTTCACTAAATTTGTTATTGACATTGGTACTCTGAAAAAATCAAATGCTGCCCAAAGAAGCTCATGTGGCACTGAACCATATGCATTAGCCAAATCCAGGAAAGTCACATGGAGCTCCTTCCTCTCCTTTTTAGCTGACTGAATTCGTTGCCAGAGAACATTGATGTGTTCTAAGCATCCTGAGAACCCTGGAATGCCCGCTTTTTGAACTGAAGTGTCAATGAAGCCATTCTTTAATAGGTAGGTGGACAATCTCTGAGCAATAATGCTGAAGAAAATCTTACCTTCAACGTTTAATAGTGAAATAGGACGAAACTGACTGATGCTTGTAGCATCTTTTTCTTTAGGTATAAGGACTCCACCTGTTCTGCGCCATGCTCTAGGTACAACCTGTTTTTCCCATGCTACTTTTATCAATTTCCCCAGAATTCGTAGAACTCCTGAAGCACTCTTGTACACTCTGTTTGGAACTCCATTAGGCCCTGGAGATGATGAAGCCCTTGCCTTTCTCACAGCCTAATCTACCTCTTTCCACTTAGGTGCACAGACCTCCATTTGGTATTCTGGTGGATTGATCGGTGGGATGTCTGATGGAATTGACATAGGCTCATGTCTTTTTGCATCTGTATGTGTTTCCTTCAAATATCTCTCTAGCTCAACCCTAGATGCTTTTAAAATACCATTCTTCTCACTGGTAAATAACTTCTTTACGAATTTGAATGGGCGGCAGTGGCTCTATAGGTTGTCTACAAACCGGAAGGTTGGTGGTTCAATCCCCGGTTCCACCTGACCAAGTGTCAAGGTGTCCATGAGTAAGACACCTAACCCCAGCTGCTCCCGACGAGCTGGATGGCGCCTTGCATGGCTGACACCGCCGTCGGTGTATGAGTGGGTGAATGTGAGGCAATATGTAAAGCGCTTTGTTGGCCATTGGGTCTGTGAAAGCGCTATATAAATGTAGTCCATATGAATAGGTCTTTATAGAAATTAGCCCTCACACGTTCCTTCTGTTCATTCATTTATTTATTTATCTAGTGTTACGTCCAAGGACGTATTCATTCATTTATTTGTTATTATGATCATTTATGACTGTGTGGGCATGGTTGTGTGTCCTGTGTTTTTGTTTGCTTGCTGTCTCTCTTTCTCTCTACTCATTCTCAGGCCTAATCATCAGCAGCTGTATCTCGTTTGTGAGTGTGCCTGAGACGGAGAGTATAAGGGTGCAGTCCAGTGTTGCAGAGAAAGACACACTTCTCCCCTGCTCCAGATTGAACGCTGTTTGCTTCTGTGATACATTTGTCTGTTTGCCTCTGTGATACATTTGTTTGATAGTGAGACTAAACTTGTGAGTTAGCGGTGGCTAACTGAGTTCAGCAGTGGCTGGTACTTAGAGATCTTGTTCTCACTACGAAATCAAACAGATGGTATTTTGTTATTAACCTGTTTAGCTCTTTTGTGAGGGAAGCTGTAGGGGGTGAGTGCCTTTTTTCTTTAATACTGTTTTTGTCCCTGTTTTTGATATAGCGAGGGAGTTGAGGGAAGTTTATGTTGCTCATTTCTTTTTCTTTAATCTTAGGTTATTTAGGATTCCTCCTAAATTAGGCAGAGGGCTGTTCTGTTTGTTATTTTGGGCCTTGCTCTCCCCTGAGCCATTGCTCCCAGTTACCTGTGTTTTGTCTTTTACTTTGCTATTGTAAATAAAATTCTTTCTTTGATTCTTATATCATCTGGTGTGGTCTTCACTCTGGGACGGAGGAATTGAAGTGTGTTCTCGTTTTTTTTTATGTTAATTTTACATTTTCTTTCCTTTGTTACTTCTCCTTCAGACTCCTAGACGGTTAGGGAACCTAACAAGTGGGGGCTCGTCCATTTGTCATTATTAATTCGTTGTGGTGAGTACAGTTTCGTTTTTTCTCTCGGAGAGTCTGTTTTTTTTTGTGCTGTCTATGCTTTTTGGGGTAGGAGAAGTCTCTGAGGTGAAAGAAATGGAGTTTGATTTAATAGCGTTTACTCTTTCCCCACTTTTCCCACCACAGAGGTTTTCAATAAGTGTAGAAAAAAGGATCTACTTTTGATTGCAGATTTCTTTCATTTGGAGGTACCAAAAGAAGCGACAAAACAGGTAGTTAAGGATTCGCTGTTTGAACAGCTTGTGCGCAATGGCATCTTATCAGACACTGAGGTTAAGGACCGTCCTGTAGTTGAGACTGAGAAAATTGGTAATCCTAGTAAAGATGTTATTGAGAGTGGCAATTTTGATTCTGTGCAGGCCATTCGTTCAAAAGAGTTAGAACTCAAAGTTAAACAACAGGAGAATGAGAATTTGCGCTTGAAACTCAAAGTTGTTGAGGTAGAAGCTGACCGAGATATTAATCTGCGGCGTCTAGATTTGCAAGCTATTGAGATGAAAGCTGTTCCGCGCTCCAGGTCTTCCTCCAGTTCTTCTGCCGCGTCCATTCCTGCTATACCTGTAAACTCGAATTTAGAGCAAAACGTTCAGGAATTTGATATCTGTAAATACATCAAGCTTGTGCCTCCCTTTCGCGAGTCCAAGGTTGATGCTTACTTTGTTGCATTCAAGCGCATTGCAGGTAAACTTAGGTGGCCAAGCGATATGTGGGCCTTGCTCATACAGTGCAGCTTGACCGGTAAGGCTCAAGAAATTTGCGCGTCGTTACCAATTGAACAAAGTCTCGATTATGAAGTCGTCAAAGCCGCTGTTCTCAGGGCATATGAATTGGTGCCTGAGGCATATCGCCAAAAGTTCCGTGCGCATGTGAAAACTGCAAGACAGACTCATGTAGAATTTGCAAGAGAAAAAAGAGCATTATTTGAAAAATGGTGTTTCTCCAGCAAGGTAACTACCTTAGACCAGTTGCAGGAGTTGCTGTTGCTAGAGGATTTTAAAGGGGGTCTTCCCGAAAGTGTCGTTGTTCATCTAAATGAACATAAGGTAACTTCGCTTTTAGATGCTGCTGTGTTAGCAGATGAATTTATCTTGACACACCGAAAAGTCTTTCCATCTCTTCGGCCGTCGAACACTCAATTTACCCATTCAAACACTGTGACGCAAGATTCAACATGTATTCTCAGGTGCATCGGGAGACACTGCTTATTCAGACAACAGATCTGCCCCTGGTGGAAGAGGCTGACGTGTCTGTTTTTACTGCCTAGGTCCAGATCACTTCATTGCAGACTGCCAGGCTTGGAAAAAGAAGAATGTAGATGGTAACTCTAGAAATGTTGCTCTTATACAAACGATGCCTGCGTCTAAGAAGTCCATGCAACCTTTCATTCATGCTGGTACGGTTTCCTTGACCGACACTGGGCATCAACCGGTTGTGATCTTACGAGATACTGGTTCAGAACAGTCCTTAATCTTGAAAGAGTTACTTCCATTCTCACAGAGTTCTTAAACCGATTCTGACGTACTAATACGTGGTATTGAGATGGGGGTGATCGTGTTCCTCTCCATTGGGTACACTTGAAGTCAGACCTTGTGACTGGGAAAGTCAAACTAGCGGTGTGTTCTCAGTTACCGTTTAAAGGAGCAGGTCTCATACTGGGGAATGATCTAGCAGGTGACCAGGTTTTCCCCAGACCTACTGTGGTTAATGACGGTAATTCTGATGACGCCTCGTCTGCATCGTTGAAGTGTGCAGTGGCGCAACTGTCAGTCAGAAACGCTGTTGACCTTGTCGATTCACTGTGAACCTCCCTGAGGTCAGCAGAGGATTGAGCCTGAAATCAGTGACGGAACTAATGTGAATAAGGAAACGCCCAAACTATGTTGGTAAAGATGTGGGGTGCAGAGAACCATTTCCTTGCTCTGTTTTGATGTGGTGTTAAACCGAGCAAAAGTCGGATGGTGGAACTACTTGCTTTTGTGACAAATCCACCAATTTGAAATTGTAAACTCATTTTGATTTGTCTAATTGTTGTGACATTCATCATGTTGATATTCACCTACTGTGCAATGTTCTCCAGTACAGAAACTTGTTTTTGTTTTTCTTTTCATTTTGTGGATTGAAACTTGAAAATTTGTGGATTGAAACTTAATTTGTGCAGAGAAAGACACACTTCTCCCCTGCTCCAGATTGAACGCTGTTTGCTTCTGTGATACATTTGTCTGTTTGCCTCTGTGATACATTTGTTTGATAGTGAGACTAAACTTGTGAGTTAGCGGTGGCTAACTGAGTTCAGCAGTGGCTGGTACTTAGAGATCTTGTTCTCACTACGAAATCAACCAGAAGGTATTTTGTTATTAACATGTTTAGCTCTTTTATGTGGGAAGCTGTAGGGGGTGAGTGCCTTTTTTCTTTAATACAGTTTTTGTCCCTGTTTTTGATATAGCGAGGGAGTTGAGGGAAGTTTATGTTGTTCATTTCTTTTTCTTTAATCTTAGGTTATCTGGGATTCCTCCTAAATTAGGCAGAGGGCTGTTCTGTTTGTTATTTTGGGCCTTGCTCTCCCCTGAGCCATTGCTCCCAGTTACCTGTGTTTTGTCTTTTACTTTGCTATTGTAAATAAAATCCTTTCTTTGATTTTTATATCATCTGGTGTGGTCTTCACTCTGGGACGGAGGAATTGAAGTGTGTTCTCGTTTTTTTTTTAATGTTAATTTTACGTTTTCTTTCCTTTGTTACTTCTCCTTCCGACCCCTAGACGGTTAGGGAACGTAACACTTTTTTTGTAGCGTTTCTTTTATGGCCCTTTGTAAGAGATTGAGTCCCTCCTTCTGACTTTGTTCTGCTCTTTTCCATTGCTTCCTCAGCTGTCTCCTTTCTCTAACTAACCCTTCAATTTTCTGCTGCCGTCTAGACATTCCAGGAGTAGCTAGTTTGTGCTTTTTCCTTACTTTTTTCCACACCAAAACTCTCACTTCCTTATGCATAAATGATGTCCCCAAATTTATCCAGCTTAATCTTTCCAATGCAAAGCATAGATCTGTGTTTACCGAGTCCCATGCAGTTTTCTCACAAGCTCTAGGCCATCTAACTCCAGGCCTATGCCCGTTGAGGTTCTTTTCTCTCTTAGAAAAGAAATATGTATAATTTGTATTATTCCCTCTTGAAATATGTATTATGAATAGTTTAAGAAAGACACACTACAGTTTAAAAGATTTGGGTCAGTAAGATTAGTAGTTAGATTATATATATATATATTTTTTTAAAGAAATAAATACTTTCATTCAGCATTCAAAATTGACAGTAAAGATATGTATAATGTTATATTTCTATTTCAAATAAATGCTGTTCTTTATAAATTTGAATTCATCAAGGAATCCTGAAAAAAACATTACGTTCCCACAAACATATTAAGCAGCACAGCATTGATAATAAGAAATAACGGTTTCTTGAGCACCAAATCAGTATATTAGAATGATTTCTGAAGGATCATGTTACACTGAAGACTGGAGTAATAAAATTTCACAATATTTCTTTTTTTAATCAAATAAATGTAGTCTTGGCATTAGAGACTACTTTTAAATGTGTGTATATATATATATATATATATATATATATATATATTTTTTTTTTTATCTTAATGAACCCAAGCTTTTGAATGATAATGTAGATGCACATTATTGGGTGTATGGTATGATGGTACACTAAATGCAGTGCAAGAATGCTTGTTTATATATATATATATATATTATTGAACAGGACTGTTTTATGTTTAAAATCATATCATTTTTATATAAACAAACACTAAATAAAATCTGTGTAAAGTAGTTTCGAAGTTATTTAATTGTTTATCACTGTCTTTCTGATGGCAAAGTTGCATGTGCCCTGTATTTTCCTTTGTCGATGTGAGAAGTGCAAGTACGTGTGTGTGCATGAATAGGCTCAAATGAACTAGAGTGTCATCTACATTTGCATAACATCTATTCATTAAGGTGAAATTTTACCCAAACCGACGTGCAAGTAACAGCACAATCTATTATTATTTATTGCAGGCAATTTGCACCACCTCCCAGTGAAGGTACAACCTTTGATTCAAATTTACAATGAATATATGCCCTATAATCAACACATTTAGAATGCGGCATGTATACTTATGACTCATAAAACACAACAGATTATATTTTCCACCACTTGAGTTGCTACATTTGTTTATCGCATTGAGTTCTCCCACACATCCCATCTGAATTCAAGCCCAAGCCATCACTGTTAGACAAATGCTGTTGCTTGGTGGGATTGGAACGAAGCTAAGCTCTCACAGAGGGAGGTTTTTGGTGTGGGGAGAATGGCAGGGATTTCCTTACGCATCCTCCAAGAGGGACTGGAATAGAGGGGGGATTTTCTCAGCCTAGAGAAGGAGAGAGTTGCTGGTCCACTCAGAGGGACACAAAATCCTCTTTACAGTCCTCATTGACAGTGGCAGTACCGCTTGACAACTTTGTAACAGCTCACCAGAGGAGGAGGGAAGAATGAGAGCAGGAGGAGAAACCTTTAGACAGGTGTTTAGCCCATGTCCTGAAGCCATGATTCCTTCACACAAGGACAGATTTACTGCATTTCAGCTCTGACATATGCCTGACAAATGATGTTTAACAAATGATGCATGCTGAACATGTAACATGGCATTGTTGTCACAAAAACTACACAAATTACATCTCAGCCAAATATGGAGGCTGTAAAATAGTCCTTTGTTTTATGTTACTGAGTCATGCATGTGGGCAGATGTAAACAGCATATCACAATGAGTAGCTTTTTGTTTGCTTAACAGCATATTGTTAACGGCAGAAGGGAAGATAATAAAGCCATAGCCATGTGTTAATGAATCGCACTGCCAGTGTTTTCATGCGAGCATGTGTGATAGTAGCATACTCCTGAAAAGACCAGCATGTGTTGTGTTTTTCTGCATTGAACGCTGGTGTACCCAAGAGACTTCCTAGGTATGGGAACCATCATTAATGTAGCAATTCCCGTTCCTTAACGGTTCCATTAACAAATTTGTTCTACTTTTGAGGAATAAATATTTTGAAAAAATAATGATGACATACTAATGTAAGACTAAAAGCTGATTGGTTTGAATGGTTACCTCTGATTATGATTGGTTAAATATTCAGGAGGGAAATCATATATATACATGCATACATGTGTATTAAGTGTATTTAGTGTGCATTTGTGTACTAAATTGGACCAACTTCAAGTATACTTACTTAGTATACTTTAAGTATATGCCTGTGTAGGGACTAATTACATGCTTGATTAGTGACATTAAAGTGTACTTTATTTGTGTTACAAGTACATTACAAATTCATTACGAGTGTCTTCGAAACATACGAGCAATATACCATAAGTGTATTTATCTATCTATATATATATATATTTACCGTAACCACCAACTGTTCTGAATGTCACCTCTGAAATGGAAGTTGCATTCGTCTTTTTTTTTTAAATAGCTTCTTGAACAAGATTTTTTTTTTTTTTACTGTCAATTATAAGAATTGTCCATTTTGATGTCATGGTGACTTTAACAGAACCAAACGTTCAGTTGGTTCAATTTATTTAATTTATACTAAACCGTTTTAATGAGGTTCATTTAATTTAATTTAAAATAAAAAATATATATTTTACCTAAAGTAGGGCTGCACGATTAAGCCCAATTAACATTAAATCGTGCTTAAACCGATTTGGCTTATTGCGATTATGAAATTGCGATTATTTTTTTTCCACAGCTTGTCAGTAACGTACGGCTCTGTGATCAGCAGTATATGCTGCTCCATCTGAAAGCACTGCGAGTTTAAGTTGCTTATAAGGTGCATTTGAAAAAGCAACATGCATCAAACATCTTTCCAAACTTATGAACCTTGTCCAACAAAAGACAACATTTCGTAAATCAATCAAAGCGTTTCAATCTTCTGTTTATTCAGCTACAGCGAGAGTATGATTCCCTTAGGGATTTCCTGGAATGACGTGCATTATCTACTTCTGCGGGGCATATTTGGAGTGTCTGCACGAGAGCGCCCTCTGGCTTTCAGATGGAGCAGTATTTTCTACTGATCACAGAGCCACGCCTCACTGACAAGCTGCACATAAAATAATTGGAGCCTTTGCCAAATCGCGTGTGGTTTCATTTCGATTAATAGTGCATCCCTAACCTACAGCGAAAGCAATTAAACAATGCCCTAAAAATACCTGTTGAAGTTAGTTAGCACAATTTCACACAATAATTTCAGTCATGAAGTAACAAAATACACTAAATTTGTTTTATTTTTTTCATGCTAAATGTCTTCTTTTTTTTTCATCACTTGAGCTTTTTATTAACACTCTTCTTGTTATGCATAGTTTTTCCAGCTCAAACCGACCTGGACTCATGCTGATTTAAGCTGGTCTTTTCAAAAGAGCGGTCTATGAGCTGAAGCCCACAGATATGTGGCATCTCATCCCAGTGTCAGTTCAAAGTGTGGCATTAATCCTAAGAGCAGCTGTCCGGAGTTATCCTCTCGCCTCATGCCCAGTCATGCCCGCTTTCCCTTTAACACTCCTCTTCTTTCCACACACTTCATCTGCATTGTAGATGGGATTATCACACGCCGCTGAGAACTTGTCTAAACAAAATACATCCCCGGCTCCTGGAATCCAGTAAGACTGTTTTGCGTGTAAACTAACGAGGATAATTCACTGTCAGTTTACAGCGTTGGCAGAAAAAGGAAGCCGGCTCTAATCTGGTTTGTCCGCTTAAGGGAGAGTGACTCTGGACACGATTGCGAGAGGAATCAAACCCACACCGACTGCAGACCCAAAACTGCTGCCCCTGAGGGGTTTCAAAACACACCGTCACACAACCAAATCAAATCAGTAGTGAGAGACGCACACATACACACAGAGTGACAGAGTTTGAGAGACTGGCAAAGAAGAAGAGGGGGGGAAAAGTATTTCTGAAAAAAAATTTGTGAGGATGGATGGAAGTCTGCCAGTATAGGAGTTAAAAGAAATGAGGGAGATAGAGGAAAGGAACAAAGCCAAAGTGCAGTGAGAGGAAGATGACTTGAGTTTAAAAGAACGGGGATGGAATCAGGAAGGAGCACTTTAGACCAATAAATCACTCGCAAAGAGCCCCTCGCTGAGACGGTAACACTAAGAGAACTACGAGGGCACTTTAAAGCAAGCAACTCATTCTCTAAATGTCTGTATATATCGTAAAAGGCCTCAAAAATAACTCTTTTGGCGCAGTGGGTAGTATGCTTATGATGCACAAAATAGGAAGGCAAGGTTGAATTTGGGTTTTTAAATGACCAATGCTGGTATCTAGAAATTAGTCTGAGAAGTCTGAGAAGTCTGAGACCACATTGAACATCTAGGTTTTGAAAAATGTCAAAGAATAATGTATTATGATGATCTTTCTCAAATCATGCTGGAGAACACAATCTTCAGGTTCAGTAACATTCGCCCAGGCCCCTTTTTCAAGGTGGTCTTCTCATCTGGGCTCACAGCAACTTCACAAAATCACAAGCCCTTCCGGCGAGAAAAGGAGGAGAGGATGAGTCTGACAGCTTGCTCTTAAACCCAGCTGTAGGACCCAAAATCTACCACTGGTGTTCCAAAGTAATGACAAAATTTGCATCTAGAAGACATAAGCATTCAAAACTTCAAAACAGTCCCTCACTTCTGCCAATAGGGATCAATGATTTCAATGTCATCACTCTGCACTTCAGCTTCTAATTAGATTTTCTGTCCAATCAAATGCTCTCTAAAATTTAAAACGTCCCACCCCCTACATTATAAATAGACAAAGCAGATCATATGCTCGAGTCGGTGCATACCAGAAAACACATCAGACTACTGGTAATTTGAGTTCTGCACAAAATGTTAAAACGATATGGAAGAGACTAGGAGGAAACTGTGGCTTTACCGAGCTCAACGGCTCTGGCCGAGCTGTGGTATAAGCGAAACACTACTGGCTATTTTTTTAAAGGGGAGGAACTGTTCAATATGTCCAGCTCTGTCTTCCTGTTCCAGTGGAAATGACGTTGAATAATAAACAACAAATTGAATAATGCTGCGATGTTGTTTCCGATGAGATCATATCCCACTCAGGTGTGAATGTTTAGGCACCACATTTAAATGGATTTTGGGAGTCACGACGCAATTACCAGATTATTTTATTTAAATAAGAAAATAAAATGAATTAAAACAAAATATTTAACTATATGGCAGCACTGATACTCACACAGATTTACAAGTGTGAGAAAACACTGTAAGAAAAAAATCTGTAGAAAACCATTATTACAAGCTTACCGTTTTGAATCGAGCTAAGGCAAGCAGATAGTTTTGAAAACTGGCTGGTTATGTATTTGCTCAAAAATGTATTAGGCTAGTTACAGACTGGAGCTTTAAATAATTATGAATTTGTGTGCATCAATGCAGAATCTTCTGACAAAGCAGCCCTAGTAAAGAGAACAGAACACGCAGATCTCCAAATCTGTAAAAAGTTCAACCATCAGTGGATGTGATATCTGCCATGCAGGCTTCTTTTCTCCCCTTGAGCGTGTCTTTTATACAGTTTAATATCTTTTTTATTGCTCTTATGGTGGAGTTCATTAACATGCAGCGACGTGCGTCCACACGCACAGCGGGGATTAGATAACCTCACACTTCATGACATCTTCCTCGATACGGCGCGTGAACAAAGCAGCAGAATCTCTCCGCAGCCAGCGCACGTGGAAAGCACAGTCAAGCTCGCCCTCATTTTTCGCCTAACTAATAAAAACAGACAGGCAAAGGCCACTCGCCACTCCTCAGAGGAGAGTTTATTTTGATTTTGATTTAAAAAGACTCTGTCTGTGTTAGTCACACAGCCGCGGGGAGACAGGCATTAAGGTGGAAAACGAGGAGGAAGAGGAGGAGGGTAGGGAGAATCGCGAAGGGCCGCTCGCTGTTTTGACTGCATTGCCAAAACAGCCTGGCCGCTTCACAGAGGTAATTTCAAAGGAATAGGCTTGGACACACCGTGTAAACAGAGCGCTATTTACATAGGGATTCCCTCAGTCTAAAAGATCGGCTTTGAAACAGATTACAGGTGTGTGAACTCCAAACTCCTGCATTACACTGATATCACCGCTACAAGGTCCAAAGCTGATAACCGTGGAAGTGCGGTGACAAAACTTTACCGGTGGGGGGTAGCGAGAGCGAGCGGTCCATGCGAGCCTGTGAATGAATGACTGAAAGCGTGCGGCTCGGCGCACGAGCCAAAATGAGACTTGATGGGCCGCCCCTGTAGCATCTGGAGGGATTTTTCCATTCAAACGCTCATATCGGCAAAGTTGCAGTAATCCACGGCACCATCCTCCTTTCTCTCGTCTTCCCCTCCACATCATCCCTCTCCCGGGCTGTGATAAGAGCGAGGCTCCATTAGCACCTCTCTAGCTCTCATGGAAGCAAGCTGGAGATAGAGCAGCCCTGATGGACTATAAATTGTAGGCAATGCTCCCTGCTGAAGAAGAGTGGCAGAGAGAGAAAGGTTGCACAGAAAGAGAGAGGGATGGTCACAGCTAAGATGCATGGACCGTCAGCGTCACTAATCATAGCCCACCAGCGCCATATTAATTACCTGATCAGCGCCACTAGTTTGAACCTGATGGACGGAGTCAACCACACAATAACCTTTGAGAACTTTCATTGCACAGAAAAGAATAGGAGGATGAGGTGCGTTTTATTGTTGGAGAAAACAACCATGGGTTTCTGACAGATGGATTTATTATTTTTTTCACACACACAAACATTTAATTTTTAAACATGTTATGGTCAAACCAACAGGAGTGGATGTCTTACCATTTTAATTTATCACATGCTTAGCTGTTTTTGTCAACAACAACAAAAGTCATTCAGATTTGTAGTGATGCACTATTTATTCGATGTAGTCTCACTAACAACATTTTGGACTGTTTAGCATAAAATCTGGTTCATATTGTTGTGTTTCTGCCATAAAATGAATTCTCGTTTAAAATTACTCCACAGAGTTCTGTTCTGTAGACAACACAGAAGATGATAGAGGAAATTGTTGACTCCATCCAGATGCAATAAGTACCCAAATAAAGCAGAATATGCTGTGCCTGAAGAGTATGCAAATGTTTTGCTCTTTTATTAAGGCTTGATGCCATGAACCTTTTTTTCTCATAAGCCCGCAAACTTCTCAACAACACTTTAAAATACTCTGAGCAAATCAAATAAAATTGTCACCTATATACTGTACAATGTGTTGGAATGCCAAATGGAACAAAAACTGATTTTTTTTTTCTACCGCATTCTTTCTACAAAAAAAAAAAAAAGAAAGTTGGCACTGTCTTTTCTTCCCTAATGTGACGTTTATTAAATGGCTTCTCAAATGAAAAAACAAGTAGGGCAGGACTTGGTTTTGGAGCCTGGTCCCACCAGACTCCTGTACATTTTATTTGTAAAGAGAGTCTGGTCTCGCTCCATTGACAAGCGTTAACTTCCTTGTAGGCGGGTACTCTGTTGATTTTTAAAACTATTGGATCTGCCCAGAGCCACTCTGGATCTGCCATAACCAATCGCTAACGTTTGGTCGTGACGTATGACGACTCAAACCAAGGGGGTAATCCAGCACCTGCAAAGTGTACCTTCCATGGGGGCAGCCATTGGCTAGCAAACCATCACCTGCTGTTAGCATTCCATTGACTCCCATTCATTTTGGCATCACTTTGACAGCGAATAACTTTACATCTGATGCGTTTAAGAACTCCATTTGTCTATTATTTACGACAATGTATAAAAGGCTCCATTACCTTGTATCTTACGTTATGGCCCTGTAGAAGCCGTTTTTGTAAAAATAGGCTAACGATTGCGTCATAACCACGCGACTCTCTGTTGCATAGTAGAGAAATAACTGTAAAGACAGGAGGAGAAGCTCGCAGGCAATTGGGGGGACGTGGAGGCATAAAGTCCGATAAAGTCAAGGGAAAAGCGCATAGAGAGTCATAAAGTTGATCCTGCTGCTAGCTCATGGACAGCTCCTACTCACGCTCTCCATCTCTGCAAGATTCGGAAGGGAATGATTCCGATTTGTCTTGGCACAGCTACTAGAAGACGTACAACAGTAGACAGGTTGCTCACGTCACATCTACGTTGTCAAGCTCAGTTTGAGGCTGTGCAGTACGCTCAGCCATCAGGAAGTGAGTGCTTCTAATTGACTTCACTTTTCTCCGTTGAAGTCTATGGGGTCGCTGTGTCCATTTCTTTTACTGTCTATGACTCAAACTAGCGCAAGACATCAACGTCATTGTTCTCAGCCACTCCCTCTGTTCGCTGATTGGCCCAGTAAAAAATTGACTGGAGAAAAACAAAGAATACACCACAAACCCAGACATAGTACTGAAGGAAAATGAAAATTGAGCAGAAGTATGTAGGAGGGAAGAGCCAGGCTATTGGTTTTGCCCATTAGGAACTGATTGGATTGTTGTTGTTTGCTATTGCTGATTTGAGGGACAGGTTTTCGGTTAGGGTTGGGGTTGGAGTGGAATGTTTTTGATTAAAGTTTACAAGGGGCATATTAATTAAAATAATAATAAGAGTAATAATGTGCACTGATAAATCATTTATAATAAACACGGTAATATACCATAACCAAATAAAAAAAATCTATTTTGATTTCATGCTGAATTAAAATCTGTGCCCCAAGAAAACCTCTGTGGTGTTTGTGCACAAATCAAACTATATTTGTTTGGCTTCTGTACACAATACTATTGCATAGATAACTTAGGTTACACTTTATTTTACAGTACATGTACTTACAGTGTACTTACTTTCCCAAGAAGTACTGGTAATATAATGGCGCTTTTAAAATAAAGTGCTACCATAACTTATGCAGTGATCTACAGTCAAATGTGTCTATAATGGTTATAAGTGTTGTGATAGAGCACAGGAAGACTGTGCTCCAATAACATTATGCATACAGCCATATGCTTAAAGAACACAAGATTAATTTCTATACAAATCTGTTTATTTTCCTATTTCAAGCAGAATTGTGGACATATACAGTGACATCAGAACATACACATTCTCCTGCTGGCGATAACATTTTTCATTTGTACAGCGAGATAAAATATTGTTTCCAAGGTCAGTACAAGAGATTGAGACCAAGCATGGGATTATTTTGCATTTAATGTCTGCTGATTTGTTGAGCACATACAGTATTGCATTTACGCTGATCTACTCTTGCTTTAACTTGCAACATCCCCAACCTTTGTTTCTAGAGTAGAAAAGGTGTGTTGACACAAAGACGTTCCGTTTACAGTTCTAAAAAGCCACGGTAACGACATTTCTGTAAATGCAATGACAGCGGCTCTCATTGTTTACATTTCTGTTCATTCATTCTTGCAGCTTTTGCCAACAGAACTTTAGAAAACTACTTGTCTCCCCTCTTGCTCTGTGTCGCATAACAAGGACTGTGGACCTGCTTAGTTAACAACCATGAGAAGGTCAACAAAGAGGCTGAGCCAGGAGTGAACCAATACTAAGCCAAAAAAAACAAGCGCACAAAATGTTTGCATGAGACAAAGGTCGTACAACCTGCTGAATAAATTATCTAATTTTGAAACGTATACATTGTACCTTTAAAATGTCAAATGTCACAACTACAAATTAATAGTTCATATTATACCACTGTACAGTTTCCAGGAATAAATGAATGAATGACAAACTAAATAGTGAAAACTGGAGAAATGTTATTTCTCAGAGGGGCTGTAGTAAAAAAAACAAAAACAAAAAAAAGGGCTTTTTTTTTTACTTCATTTTTATTCCATCAACCTCAAAATGAACTGGAAATGGGAGGGATTCACTGTCTCTCTGTACCTCTAGGTTGATTCGATTTAGAAGAGGGATGATGAAAAAGATGATTTGTGTACTCACATACACATTTGCTAATGCAACCACCTCAAAAAAATAAACAAACAGTACAAACATCCTTGTTTAACAGAAAAAAAAAGGATTTTTAAAAAATCATTCCTAATTACCTGGCAAAATTCACACAGAATCACAGCACACGCTGCTTTCTAACACCTGCTGCTTGTTAACACAGTGAGCTCATGCAGACACACACACACACACACACACACAGGTGCTCAAAGGGAGAACTCGAGTGTGAGGTCTCTTTGGGTTTAAAGGTCGGGACCGCATCCCACTGGCAGGAGATTCTGAGGAGAGACCAGGTGTTTATAAGGGTTGCAAGCTGTGATGAAATAAACACCTCAGAACTAGCGCAAAAAAAAAAAAAAAAAAAAAAAACGGAGTTGGGTACAGAGACACACGGAACAGTCCAGGGAACCTTGTTATTTTAAATCCAGTCATGACACAATTACAGCCTTCAAACAAGCAATTGTCTGCAGTTCACTGGCTGTAACCTTAAGGGGAGGAGTTTAAAAATCAGATAACTTGGTAATGTAGCCAAACGTCAGTGCAGAGGAGAACAAAATCTAATATTTCACAATGCACATTATCTTTTTAGTTATTGTGGCAAGCATAAATAAAATAATGAGAAAAATCGCTTCTGCAGTAAAATCATTATAATTGACTGCAAAAGTAATCTCTACACTGCTCCATTCATGACTGGAAAAATAAAATATATTTCCTCAGTTTCAAAGTCCTCATTTGGAATCTCAGTGAATATTCTTTCCTGTCACCTGTCCTCCTGAGCTCTCCTGCACATGATTATATTTCTGCAAGCAGAACCAGTGTGGTCTTCGTTGCTGCCTCTTTGCCAGTTTCTCCTCTGTGCCCAAGTGAGTATTATCAGGCTGAGATAAGATTTTCCTTTTCTCCGCTCCTCTGACGCACTGCATTCACAAAGCTTTTGAAATCTCCTTGTGCGAGTTTTGGCAATATGAAACTTATTTTGTGCTTGAATCAATCAGGCTTGCTTTCTCGCACAATATCACACACACACACAAACACGTTACTAGTCACCCACGCTAATCGTCTCAGAGAAAAACAGCTAGATTCAACCCAGGCTAGAGTGTGTTTGAATGTGGCACGTATCTTTGCTGCCCCGGAGTCCTGAGCTGGATGAAGGGTGGTTAGTAGGAGGCAGAGGAGTTTCACCGCAGGCTATGAGCAGTCCGCCTTGTGTTTCATGTTATCATTCTCCTTCTCTTTTTTTTTTGTCTTCTTCCCTTCCATTTAATTTTGTCTCTGTACGTTCTTATCCATCCATCAGACATGTAATCCTCTTTATTTCTGTCTTTTCTCTCACACATGTTCCCTCAGATTTTTAGGTCAAGTTTATGCAACATCCAAAATTGATAGAAATGTGTGCATTTTTGTTTCATGAAAGATCAAAAGGATACACAATGCAGATTTATTTTCACAGCCCCCTTTGATATATTTAACCAAGGGTGCCAATATTAGTGGAGGGCACATAACATTATATATAGATAATAACAACTATAACTTTGAGCCCACCGGCAACTATTGCCGCAGTGTTTAGTTGTCATTTTCCTTTTTTAAGAATTTTTTTAGATGTTATCCATGTTTTATTTCTCAATGAAATGACATGCAAGCAAACAACCAAATAAAGGATTTCAAAAAAAGTATTCACGTCCTTTCTGTCACATGAGGCTGTCAACTTCCTACCCCTACTTCCAGGAAGCATGACGAAGGCAAACCCTCCCAAAGAAAGGTAATTTTCATGTTACTAATAAGTACTTTTTGTTGACATATATATATCTACATAATCATGAAGGTCTCTAGACTCATCCAAACAAAACAAATCTTACAAGAGATCTATAGTTTTTTGTATACTTAATCAAAAGTCCAAGCGGTAGTTGCCGGTGGGCAAATGCCTTATCATGGGGAAATAGGGTATACTGTGTTAATAGGTTAATAAATCAAGGTTATTGGTCTTGTTTAGTGCATAAACATAGCTTAACCCTTTAAATGACATCTCTACTGTACAGAGATTGTCTGTTATTTTTTTATTTAGATGTAATTTTTTCTTCATTCTATTAATTTTTATTAATTAATTTATTTTAATTTAACTTTTTGATACACAATGCCCTGTTATGGCTGCACTTTGTTCTGCACTATGTTCCACCACTTTAACCCTTGTGCGCTGTTCGTTTGAGGTTTACAGTCGGGCTGTTTGGGGTCTCCAGAGAGACCACAGGCAACAATTTTTTTTTTTTAACAAATGTCATTTTACTCAGTTTATTATTGTTTTTACTCCACAAAATATATAAAAAATAAATAACCTTTTCTTTTAATAGGTTTTTATTAAAAGAAAACCTGCTTTTTATGTACAATTCACTTTATAAAAGACCACGGGGACCATGGGGATCTTTTGGAAAATGCAGTTTTAAAATGAAAAAAATATCACTTTAACCAGTAGGTGGCTGCAGAGTTCCACTATTTGCTATTTGTCTAACTAAAATACATCTTTTCACAAGTGTTTCAAGTTGTATTCATATCTACATATTATGAAATCACAATTATTACAATAAAAGTTACTTTTTGCCAAAGTTTAGCCATTTTTGTACTGAAAAAAACAGTTGTGTTTTCATATTCAAGAGATGATTCGCTAGATGCAGCTTTTTTGGGTTTGCATCGAATGTTCTTCGACTTTTATACATAATACATTTGTTTATGAATAAAGCAGTTATTTTGAGTTAGATGCCAAATGTTCTCCTCCTATTCAAATTTGACATTGAGGGGGTGCATACAACACATTAGCCCACCGGCAACTATAGTTGCCGCATGTTCAAATATGATTTTCAAGAAAACAAAAACCTGGGGAAAATAAACGCAGAACATGTTCACATAGGAAACTATTAACACGACTATATGCATGAAACCATTCAGAAAAATTTGGGCACAAATGTATTATTTCTTTCTCTAAATATTTATATAAAACGTATATAAAATTTTAACTCTGCTCCTGCCATTTTCTTGCACTCAATAACAGAACTACCAAAAAAAAAAAAAAAACTTTGGTCATGTCTTATCTCGCCTAGGGCACAAAGTGAGACAGTACTGCCACTGGTGCCCCCTCAAATAGATAGGTGCCTTTCTCCCTCCCTGTGTCTTTGGTATGGTTGGGTCAAAGATGTAAAGGTACTTTCTTTAGAGACCTGTGCCTGTCAAAGCAAAAGACAGACAAAAGAAAGCAATAGAGCAAAAGATAAAGTGTAAGAAAGAAAGTGTGTCCCTGTCCTTGAGTTCAGGTTGCAGGATACATTAATACAATGTCCTGATGGACTGACCGGAACTACAACGTTTGAGAATGTATCTATTCATTTTGGATCATCATCTCTTTCAAAACACACAAATACTCACACGCAAATCAGTTCAGGACTCTTCTTATTGTTAAGCTGTAGAAAGCTGTCTTATTGTTAAGCTCCTCTTATTGTTAAGCTGTAGGAAACATGTAGGGCAAAATGTCAGCCAGCCAGTCATTATCACAATATAAACCAAGAATGATAAGGACCCTGACACAAAGTGACCCTGAAATGGTTTATTTTGTGATAATGACCATTTGGCAGTACATTACCCTGCTTATTACACAGCTATTTAAAATGAACATGAAATATTGATTTGATTTTAAATTATTACTACATTATCTTAAGCCAGAGACAATTTTTCCATCAACAACTGTAGAACTGTTGTTTTGATTGAAGATAACGCAAATTATAGATTTTAGAAAACATGTTACTTACTATTATCAACAATCCGATAAAACGTACAAAATCACAAACCCATCCAGTGACAAAAAAAGGGCTGAGAGCTGAGGCGTACATGACTCATACTTTTCCTCTTGTCCTCTACGCGGAGAAAGAAACATGCATCAAAAAGACATAAAAGGCCTTTCAATAATGAAACAGTATTTGAAAACACACATTTATATCCGTATGCATGTGCGCGGGTACAAAGAGAACGAGTTTGAGAGAGAACAAATACTGAAATGTTCTTTAATGCAAGCACATTATGCTAGTCATTATATTCAGGCACTCAAGCTATCTACATGCTTCAAACCTGGCAGGGTACATAAAGAGAGAGGTATGTCTCGCTATTGACCCGCAAGTTATAGACTGTGCTTTGGGCAAATAAGAACAAGAGAACTTGAACCAGACTAATGTTCTCATTCGAGACACTCTCCATGATTCCCTATTAAATATGAAAGAAATCAAACACTATTGACGTATCCTGAATGACTGTAGTTCACGTTCAGGCACAGAGAGTGTCACAGGAACAAATACTCCATTACATGGCCCTTGTCGGGTTTATCCCATATTTGCATTGCTTCTGATTCAGTCTCAATATTTTTCTGCTTGGTTTGCATTTCACGGAGAGCCATACTGAGTTCCTAACACAGTATTGAAATTTAAAGACCTCCTGAAATCAAAACATTAGCTTTGAGGCTACACGCTAACATACAGGCCAGTTGACAGTCTTGCCTGGGCCCGGGACAAGATAATCTTAGATGGGGCCCCCCCACGATTTTTTTTTTTTTTTTTAAAACACCATATACTTTTACCCAAAATGAATAATAAAAACACGTTTAAATGGGTACATTTTCTATAAATGTCTTCATTTTCTTTTCTGACATAGCCTACTGCAGTTCTTGTTAAAACACACTAGACATGCATAATCTGTGCATTTTGGGCACTTTTTGTGTGAAATCCTATTTATTTTTTGTCCATCAAAAGTGTGCTTTCACTTTTAAGCATGCAGCAAAAATAGACTCGGATCTGACCCATTATCTGTTCACCGATGATGACGATGCATTTCAGCCGGCTTTTTATTTCTCATCTCCATAAATAGTAGTAACGCTAATCCAAGGGCTAGAAATCAATGAATTCTTTGCTAATACTTCCTCGTCATCATGGGGAGCGCAGTTCGCACCGCTTTCTCCTTTCCACAAGCGTTTGCTCTCCCGTGGCGTCTGTCGTTGCTATGCAACAATAAACTTAGGCGCGCCTGTAAAAACCGCCGCGTCGCTATTATGAGCTATATCCAAAATATTTCCGTATGTAGCTCTTTCCTCCTTTCTTATCAACAAGTGGATTTACAGCCACCACAGCAGCAGCACCGCCGGTCGCCATGTCTCAGCGCTTTTATGAAGAGGACGCAACTGCACGCGCTTTGGGCATGCACGCGCATCCCGGGTTTGAGAAAACCTGGTACCGTGGCGTGACGTTTAAAAAGAAATTTGTACCGACTTGGTACCGAAGTGCCGGGTCTTTGACAACACTCATAAACGTTGGCTGCACTGTTTCTTACCTTGCTCTACGTTGACTTTACTAACGTTAGTTCCAGCTTCACCGTCACCACCTTTTTAAAAATATTTGTTTAGGACATCTCGAAGGCCTCTATTTTCTTCTTCTCTTTTCTTTTCTTTTCTGAGCACCGGACTTGTGCTGACCGGACATTTTGAGCGTAATGTTAGCCTACTGTTTGGGGGGGGGGGTTCTTGACCACTATTTCAAGGACAATTAAGAAGAAAGCGAATAAAAAGCTTTTATGTAACTCAAATATTAGATTTTTTTCAACAAATATGCCTATTTTTTTATTTATTATTTTTTTCAATTATTCCATAATTTAACGAGGGCCCAGTTCTGGGCCCGGGACAACAGACCCGTTTGTCCCCCCCTGTCGGCGGGCCTGCTAACATAGTCCCAACATCGAGTATTTCTCTTTCATGAAAATGGACCGTATAGGCCTATTGATAAATGATACGTAAAAAAAATTATATTTAATGGGTCTGAAGTGCACTTTTTACTTTACTAGCATTACTTTGAATTGTGTTCATGGTTTGTGGATGAATGCAACCTGTTAGTATTTTTGTAGAGGCTAGCAATGGCAACAGTTGTTGAACCAAACCGAATCAACACTGAACTGATTTCAACTGAATAATGACTTTTTACTATTGTCTTTTATGAACTGCTTTAAAGCAGAATTGAATTCTGTTTGCATCATTGAATCATTATTTTCCTGTTTATCACTGTAAAGCTGCTTTGAAACAATCTGTATTGTTTTCAGCTCTATATAAATAAAGGTGACTTGATTTAACATGACAATGCCATGGATTCAATTCCCAGGGAATGATGTATGGAATGAAATATATAAAAATATATATAAAAAAATTTTTTATTAGTTTAAAAACTGACATTAAATTAAATATAAATGGGGTTAATTTAGGATAATTGGGACATTGTCCCAGTCATCTCAATGGCAAAACGTGTCTCAATTTACCTGAATTAACCCCGATACAAATTATTTATTTAATTTAGGTATTAATTACTTAATTGTTTAAATTGTATTAATTAAAATTGATTTAATCAAAAAAAAAAAAAAACTGATGGAGAGGACAGGATGACGAAAAGGCAAATTGTAGTTTTAGATTGTGCTGGACAAGAGATTTTTAGAAACCAGATGAGATATCCAAAACAAGAACTGAAAGAATGGTACAGGGATCAGACCAAAGCTGCAGCCCCAGGCAGTGCGGCAAAAAAGAGAGAGAAACGGTGTGAATTGTGATGATGATGATATTGATGATGATGATGATGATGATGATGATTATCTCAAGCATGCGTCTGGAGGGATAAAGAGGCATCCTGCTTCCCAACAGAACATCAGTCCTCTCCATCCATCTGATCAAACACTCATACACTTTGCCAACACGATGACCTGGAGGTCAATAAATCTGTACTCACTGCCAAAAAGAAGAAAAAAAAGAAAGAGAAAGAGAAAAACAGAAAAGATAATGCTACCATACTTAGAGCTGCTGCCAGAGGTTAAGAAGGCATCAGCACCATCTGATATACAGAGATGTGCCAAAATAAGCATATCTATCTATCTATCTATCTATCCATCCATCCATCCATCCATCCATCCATCCATCCATCCATCTATATATCCCAGCATGCTATGTTTAGATCATAGATGGAGAAGGTGACACTGGTATAGCTGAGGCCATTGTTCATCAACTTGTCAGAGGAATATTTTTTTCCCTATTGTGACACCTGAAGACACAGAGTCAGAGAATACAGTGACACCAGAATATGTGAGTGGAAATGGAGTTACAGGATTTTGCCTGGAGCAAAGCTTTATTCTTTTTTTATTTTTTTTTTGCAAGTCGGACTGTCAGCATTCTCTGATATTCTGCACACAACATGTTATAAGCCCCTTATGAAACAGCATGTCAGCAAGAATTCAGCAATGTGTTAATTCACTGTGTTAATAGACTTTTTGCAGCTGGGATGAAAAAAGATGGAATTTGTGAAATATTACTGGAATGAAAATTGTGAAAAACACACACAAAAATGTTAAGACAATGTTTAAGACAGCTGAATGCAATGGGCAAATGCGAGTACGAGGGTGAGATTGTGCCAAAAAAAAAAAAAATAATAATAAGTCTAATTGGGGAAAAAAATCTATAGTGGCTACTGGGTCAAAATGATTGTTCCTCTGACTGAAGAACTGTGCAAAAGACTTAGGCACGTTAGTATTTTCACCAACAACAACAACAACAACAACAAAAGGTTTTAAGCCAGTTATTTATATCTTTTGCTGTAGTGTGTCAGTAGGAAATATCAGCTTCCATTTCCCTTCGAATTTAAAACAACTTTTGTCCTAGGTACACTTGCACATAGTTTTTCAGGTAGGTTATATATATGCACACAACAGTAGGTTGTATATGTGTGTGCATCCCATCTAAGTCTGACTGCCTTTATCCCTTTAAACTAAAATCCCTGACTCTAGTCAACAGTGCAAAATGTGTTCTTGCCATTGCCACTTTTGTTCCCTGTGTTGATGTTGCTGTTATTGGATTATTGGAAAGCAGGAGTCCCGCAGAGCTCTCAGACAAAGCTTCAGGACAAACTTTCAGCATTCACAGGGTCACAATTGAGGTCCTGCAAGGCATGAGTCTGCCCAGCTTCACGGGCTTTGCAGTTTCATAACAGCGGGGCTGAAGAATACTAATAATACTGCAGAGAACCAGGCACTAAGAAGTGCTGGCAAGCAAACGTGTCTTATGCACTGTGCTTCGATTAGTCTGCCTGACGATCAATGCCTACATCGATTGATCAACCCATTGAGGAGCTGAGACTTAACTACCCAGTTAATTGTGATTAAAGCAGCGGCTATATATGCAATTAAAACAATACATGGAAAGCATTTAAGCAAATTCTAGTAATCCTATCAAATTCCTTATTAAAGTAAATCCACTCAGTGGCTCCACTGATCAAGACATGTATGACAAAATTAAATGTGAAAAGAAACCTTCAAAACTGTTTGCCAAGCTTTACATAGTGTCATAGCAACATAAAAAATGATAAAAATGGTTTCATAAATGTTGCTTCTTTAGCTCCAAACAGGTTTAACATCTTTTTAAATCTTGCAACTTCACTTGCAATTTTGAAAGAAGGTTAACACCACTTTTAGCATTAGGTTATAAAATCCTACTCCATCTTTTGCCATGCTAACACTGAATTACAGCATAAAACCATACAGTACTACAGTAGAATGTTAAAGCTAGTTGTTTCGCAAACCAACAACTATCATAAACTGCCTCACTGCTTACTTAATAAATATTAACAAACTTTCTAAAACCACCAAAACGTTCACATAGCTTCAGCGTCCGAGGAAAGAATTAAGATGTTCAATTAACATTTCTTGCTTTTGCTTATGTACATTTCACTGCCACTGCAGTTTTGTTAAAACAAGTGCCATGTTGCAAATTTGATTCATCAAATCAATGCACTGACCTCACAAATATGCAAATTTAGGGATAAATCCAAATGTAGGAGTTATGAAAACTGAATACTCAAGATTAAATACTACCTGTGTGAAACCAAACAAAATCCAGGATTGTTCACTCATTGTTAAAAACAAAAAAGAAGAAACGAGAAAAGCCTAATAAGTTGTAATAGTAATTGTTTCCAACTCCTTTTCTTGTTTCGCAGGTATAAAGCACTGTAGAAGGGAGTATTGTAATAATACAGATTTTGGTTCATCCATCCATTTTCCAAACCGCTTACCCTAGGTGAGCCTATCCCAGCATCTCAGGCCGTAGGCAGGGACATATTTGGACCTTTCAGGGAAAAGCACTTTCAGCGGGTGATTTGTCCCACGCTCAGATCCATGGCTAGCAGTCATAATAATGTTATGAACCTCAACTACAAGACTGTAATGGAAAGTTGTGCAAAAGTGGACTAGTGAACTGGAAACGATGAATATGTAACCCCCTGAACCAGGTGTGGGGAGCTCAGTAAGGGATGTAATTTAAAAGAAAGTTCCAATGTATAATAAAATATCTAAACCCAGATTTGCACACATTCATACAGCACCGAGAGATGTATGGAGAAAACAGGGAGCACGCAAAAAAAGGAGTCATCTTTGGGTCCCAAAAATGATTCCCAGTTAATGAGAAGCGAGCTGGAGTAAGCCAGCATGGAGCGGTTTGTGTGTTCGAGGATGAACTGCTCAGGCTGCAGCATTGACAGGCGAAGTAGAAAAGGTTCAGACATGTCTGTCTTCTCGTTGAATGCATCAGCTCGCTCACAGGCCCCTGTACCGTTCGCTACTGACAGCACTAAAGGCAGAATCAGAGCAAATAAAAAGCTTTCCCTCACAACATCTAAACGCTGAATGTCTAACTGAAACGGGACGGACAGCTAAACAGTAAACGCGCGTTGAGCTGGGATGCGCCACAGTTTAGCAAACAAGGCTCATTTTCCTTCAGATGGGATTTTGAGTTAATGAGATGAGCCGTTTACTTAGAATACGGTCTGTCTGCATGAGGATTAATTATAAGATGCAGTTACAAGAACAAATTCGTAACACTATACTGCGCAAAAATTAAAAAAAAAATCATTCCACAAAGATAAGAATTGCAAGGAGCAAAAATGCCACATCTTTTCATTTGATATTTTAAGCTCTTGTTAATAAGAAGCCAAAAAAATAAAATAAAATAAAAACGATCCCACCAGAATGATTCGCTAATTAGAAACAAATGCTTTTTGTCATCTGGTGTCCACGGACACGTCAAAGATAAATCAAAATCTAATTAAGCAAAAATTCGGTGTTTTTTTGATTGCCATCAAATTGGATTTGTCTCTCTTCAGTCTCAAATCCTTTTTTCAGTTAATTTCAGCTTTCTATTCTCTCAGCACTCAGTGAAACAGAACAAGTCGTCAGGTGCGGCCTATTTAGAAGTGGTTTCTCCTAAAACGTTTCATCCGATTTGGCCTCTAACACTGTTACATGTAAACATGCAAATGTTCATGCTCAAATTCTCCATTTCAAGCCCTGTAATTGAGGGAAAATGAGAAATGACTTCAAAAGAGAAATGCAAGAACCCCTAGGGCACACGTTTAATTGTTCTTGCACTCCTCTGACTGCTAGTTTCTCCTCCCCTTGGAGCGCTACTGTAGAGTCCCGGTGGCAGTGGAAATTAGGCATGGGTCATTCACCTCTGTGGGAGAGCGATGTCAAAAACAGCAGCACAGAAGTTCGGCATCATCACGAGCGGCCTATATCACTCATGCTCTCTTCTTTTAAATGATGCAATCCTTACTTAAGCGATGGCTCAGCATGGAGGCATGAAAGGATGACTACGTTTAATTAAAAACCCAGTTTGCAGCCCTTCAGTTCGTTTTTTCAATTAAATTTCTCTTTAATATAGATGAGCATGCGCGTGCTGCCTTCAGCTCGTAAATTTCGGCATAACTGGTAATTACCTTTGATCCACCATGCCGATTTTGCAGTGGACTCTTCCTCTGATTAATGAGAACTCCCCCAACAAACGTGTCTTTATGACAGGGCTATTTCATAAGCACTGATTTATGTGAGTGCAAGTAACAGGCCTACAGTATATGTGAAGCACAAGCAAGTTGGTGGGTCGATAAACTGGATGGTAATGACCTTCCTCGTCTCTTCCCTGCATTTGCCCACAACCATGACAACCTCTCCTGTTCACCTCACAATGCTGAGCGTTTCCCCCACCCACCCAGACAGGTGCTCACAAATATGGCATGGTAGCTGGATTCAATCTGTTTTTTTTTTTGTTTTTTTTTTACATTTGGAAGCTAGTCAACCAGCTAATAACCTGCTTGCAACAGCTATTGTCTAGTTTGGACCAGTCAGCTGAAACCAAAATATATTTCCATGACTCCAAAACCAACTAAAATAAAATAGACCACACATTATTTATAGTTTTGATTTGTGACAAGCCACCTGCATAAAAAAAAAATTAAAATACTATTAGAAACAAATAATGCAAGACTTGGATGAGAAATTTGTGACATCAAACAAATTGGTGCATTCACTTTGGCAGCTCTAAAATCATAAAACTGTCCCGGAAATAAAGCTAGATAACAAAAATAAATAAGATTTTTAAAAATACATTAAAAGTTCAAAACTATATTAACCCTGCCATGAAGCACATCAACAACAGTTTTTATACTGTCTGTAAGTCTGTGAGTTGGTTCAACAAAATCCGTTGGGAATTCTGATAAGCGCCTGGCAGAATATCTTCTCCCTTATCAAACGTTGATTGACCACTTGTGCTCTTGAGCTTTTCTGCTCTCAGGGCATTTCACTAAGGACAGATTGAGATAATGGAGCCTATTCCTGCCTAGACCCAAGCAAGAATGGTTTACAGTAAAGTCACTCAGCCCAGAGGGACCACACGGATGCATCAAGCTGCAGATCCTTATAGATAAGACTGTCATTCTCAAACACAAGGGAAAAAGCAAGATAAAGAAAAAAGTATATATATATAGAGAGAAAACAAAGAAAACTTCCTTTGTTGAGAAGCCAACACCAGTGAAATTGTGTGATGCTCCATACTACATGTCAATATCAGCAAAAGCTATTATGCCGTTGAACATCCTCTTTGAAATTAAATATTAACAAATTAAATTAAAACAATGACATGTCCCCTCAATTAACTTTTCCCTCCAATTAAATAAACATTTAGTAACAAAAGAAAAAAATTAATTACATTTACATATTACACCATTACATTTCATTATTAGCAGTGAGTTTGTTTTTTTGTCAATACTGTTTGACTACCGTATTTTCCGCACTATATGGCGCACCGGATTATAAGGCGCACCTTCAATGAATGACCTATTTTAGAACATTTTTCATATATAGGGCGCACCGGATTATAAGGCGCATAAGATACTGCAGTCAAACGTTTGACTGGGTTTGCGAATACATCCACTAGATGTCAACAAATGTCAACAAAACAGTCAGATAAAGTCAAACTTTATTAAGCGTTCTGACAACTCTGTTCACTCCCATGGTAACGTTGTTCAAACGTCAAAGGAAAACTCCGGTCAATTTTAACATTGAGCTCATTTTTTGTAAATTTGGAGTGCTGTCAGTACAGATAACAACGACAAAAACCGGTGTTGCCTACACCGTGTTATCCTCTTTTTAAAATTTGCACCCTGTTGACTTAAACGGGAAAAGTTTTAAACCTGCTTTTAGCCTCTTAACAACCTTAATGTGTCATTACAAGTGCACAGCCATGTGAGTGAACACAGTGAATCTGACTCCATTAAATGTGAAAGATATGAATAAAAATGATGTTTATTCAGCCAGCTCACATATCCGTATTTTCTTCCTGTTTTCGGTCGAAGTCCACAGTAGGCGATTGTCGAGTGCGCGCGCGCGATCATTGGTAACTAAGCAACAGTGGAGACTCAGACTGTCAGCCGATGACGGTGCTGTGTGGTGTTCTCTATGTGAGAGTATCAGCTCAAATGGATAGTTCAGATTCGGATAGTTCATCCGAATCAGATGTTGAACACGTGGAGGAGGTTTGATCGCGCGCGCGCGCGAACTCGACAATCAACTACTGTGGACTTCGGCCGAAAACAGGAAGTAAATACGGGTATGTGAGCTGGCTGAATAAAGAGATTATTCCTGCCTGCAGCCTTCGTGAAAGCTCGGATCACAGGAGACTGATATATCAGCCCAGGCATCCACGATCCATTGCCAGATAGTGGCGTAAATCGGCCGGCGCTGTCTCCTCGTCTTGGTGAACGTGTGTTCACCATCCATATATAAGCCGCTCCGCATTATAAGGCGCACTGACGTTTTTTGAGAAAATTAAAGGCTTTTAAGTGCGCCTTATAGTGCGGAAAATACGGTAATATTAACAATTCTGCTGCTGCGTTCACAAGTTGACTTTTGACATCTTTAAAACACGCACACACACACACACACACACATTTCTGATCAGCGTGCCAGCACAAATCCTGTGTGTTTTTCCATGTTTTGCGCCAGTCTCCATCACTCCAGCTCTGTCCACTCATGTGTAGGGTTATGAGGTGACCTTGTGCTGAATGTGAATCTGGGCGACTGGCTCTTTCCAACTGCTCTCTCTTTCCCCTCAATCCACACTAATCCATCAGGGTTATCAGAACTCTACTCCCTAATTAGGAGGCCGGGGAACTGGGAGGCATGCCTTGCCATACCCCTCCCTCCCACTCTCATTAATTTATAAAAAAAAAACACCAGCAACCAGCTCCTGGAGCAGCGCTAACACGGCAAGGTCGAGAGATATCAATCTCGGGTTGTTGTCGGTACGCAGGAATGCGTCAACACGACAAGTGAGAGCTGCATTGCAATGACCCATTTTACAGGTTTTGGAGGAGGAGATTTTTTCATATTGAAAGACCTTTTAAATCTTTAACCACAACCGGCTTTGACAACAACAGGCTTTAATAACAGCTCTTTTTCCAGTCCAGCTTCGGAGCATTTGCAGTCACCGCTTTTCGTATTTGCCACGGAAAGATGCTCACGTCGACGGGGGGCTAACGAGTTTTTCACTAGAGAAGACATTTGAGCCTTAATGTTCCCATTATGAATAAAACCAATGAGCACGGCATGCAATTCTGTTGCCATGGGCGTATTATTCAGATCAACTCATCTAATGACTTATCTATTTATAAAATGTATTTTATACTCATGATCATTTATATTGCCTCAGGTGACATATAGACACGTTCTGTAATTACTGGAGCGATGCAACACAATGTATTTGTGGCAGTGTTGAGGAAGCCACTTTCAAACTGTAGCCTGTCAAGCTGCTCATAATTTTAAGTAATTAAAATACAGTCAAGGCACTCGTTTTTATAATTATATAGTGCTGTCAAATTGATTAATCGCGATTAATCAATTCTAACAAAGCTTCTGTTTATATAATAGTTGTGTAGCCTATATTATCATTTATATATATATATATATATATATATATATATATATACACACACACACATACATACTGTATATGCGTTGTAAGTGCACATACTGTAAAATAAAGTCCAACTAACCTAATGATTAGTTAAATCTTAAAAAAAAATCTTAAAAGAAATATATATATATATATATATATATATACACACTTTTTTATAAGTGTAAAAAATAGTAAAAAATATTTTACTTGTTTATGCTGTGTGGACTTTTCCATGTAATTTTAGCTGTCTAAACTGGTGGGCGTTCTTATGTGCGCAATTCCACAAAACTGGAAGATTTTTGGAACATAATAAGCAATAAGCTTTTTTAGAATGTAAAAGATAAAATTAGGAGAATTGGGGAGAATCATTGAATTATGAATATGTTATGGCCAATTTTAGGATTCTGATTACATAATCCAGATGCCATATAATCAGTGGATAATATAACATATGATCTTAAAAATCATACAAAATAATATTTGTATAGTTTATATTTGAAATCTATATTAAATTTTTAAAACAATGCCAAATGGAAAAAATATATATAATTAAATAAGATGTCACACAAAGACTGATGATTGATTATTTTAAAAAACAAAAAAAAAAAGAGTTAATATATATATATATATATATCAAGTAATTTATCAGGTGCACTGATTCCATGTACAGGATATAAATAAAAAACAATAATCTGCACATTACAACCAATTTTCTACATACACAGACAACATATATGTACATGTGAGTTGTGCATGCGATTAGCATCCTCCACAGACCGCATAACAAACGGGCCAGTTTTCCTGGCCCGTTTCCCGATCACTGTCACTGTTTTTCTCCCATCAAGGCCTCTTTCCTCTGTATTAATTGCCTGGTTAATTAAGGAACTTAGAGCTATCGGAAAAGCTTCTCTAAAAGAGAGAGACAGTGTCCTGGGGGAAAAGACGACTCTAATGAAGTGAATAAAGATGAGAAGTGCTGATCAAGGAGACGTTGGTGAGAAATACAGAGAGTCAGGCAAGGATTGCAAACGCAAGAGGAAATCTGCCCTTCTCTTGTCGACAGACCCGTTTTTTTTGTTTTTTTTTTGCATTGAAAGTGCACAGACAAAAGGAGAGAAGTGAGTGAGACAAAAAGGAAGAGAGATGAAAGAGTCTGGCTAGAGAGAATGGGTATGTTTTCTCATTAATCGTTTGCTGCAGCTAACGCCGTGTCTCTGTAGCCTCGTTTACCATGTGTCCCGGCCATCTGCAGTCCTGCCTTTTTAAAAGCCCCAATGCCAATCTGAGTGGCAAACAGATGATGAGCGCTGAGTGGTGAAATGGGTGCCAAAAACAATGTGTGGAGAGAGAGCGATATGACAAGGCCGCGGGCATCAAGGAAGCACCCACACTTCTTCTAGAAGAAACCGTGTCATTAAGTTCATTCACAGCGGAGCTGGTGTTTTATAAACATGTTTGCCACACACCACACTCTCCTTTGCAGCTGAAGGAATGCTAATGTGGTTAATGAGGCTAATACAGAGAGGCATGTGGACATGGAATGACGCATCTCAGAGCTTGAAGACGTTGGAACAAGATCTACCACTTCCTGGACTGGCAACGCTGAGATATGACAGGCTTTGAGGCCACGTAAAGCATAGAAAAAGAGCAGAGAGTGAGTTGAGTTTGCTCAGAGAATAAAAAAGAGCAATAAACGCAGAAAAGTGAATATGTAAGCAATAAGGTACGAGAGAGGCTGTGCTGTATCATAAGTCACGGCTGAAGGGCGTTGTTAGGCACGACGCGAAGCCTCCTTCCGCTAGAAAAAATAGTCCCTGACCGTGAACAGAAACAGAAGTTACATTATTTCGCCGTTAAATGGGGCAAAGACTGTCTTCATGAGTGAGTCAGTCAGTAGAGAAGACTTTTATATTCAAAGGACTGAAACTTGTGAACACGGAGAAGCAAGACGCAATTGACAAATGACTAGCGTGTCAGGGCATGGGAAAACTTAACTGTTAAAGGCACACTATGCAAGAATTGTACCTTGATATAACAGCTTCAAAGTCATTTCGGTGGTAAACAAACTCATAGTAGGGCGAATCATCCTGGTAATAAAGCTTGGCGGGGTCGCCGCTGGAAAAACCAGCAATGCAAGTTTGAGAGAAGCGCCCCCGACAAATCTCGCGAGAATCACGACTTGCTTTACGGCAACGACGTCACACACATCAACAACCACATATGAAGCACGAAGACACTTGCGCGCATTTCAGACGTGATACTTGACGATGGAAAAAGCAAAGAAAACGCGGTCGGAAGAGACTTGAGACTCACCGCGTGAGGAACCGGAAAAGAGTCCCTGATCAGCGCCAGCTGTTTTGAATGAGGATGTCCGATATATTGTTTGTTACCTCGTCCTGTCTTTGTCAGTTGGTTGTTGAGGCTACCAGGGTTCTACTCGCCGTGTTCTCCTGCATTCCACTCCTGTACCATGCTGTGGTTTCCTGAGATTTTCCCGGAGGAATTTCTACCTGTTCCTGCATCTGTGTCTGCCCACTGCATCCCTGCGTTGCCGAGCCGGAGTCTTCTTCTGTCTGCTTCCATTTTGACCCACACGGATATCTACTATTGTGCTCAATAAATTACTGTTTACTCGCAACTGAATCCTTTGACTATTTCCTTGTGACAGTCCCACTCGGTCGGGCTTTCACTAGTTGGCGCGAGCTAAAAAGCAGCATTCAACCGCGATGCTGACCTGGCTATCTTGTTGATGGATTAAGTAGCCTATATCTCTTATTTCTAAACTTGATTGCGTTCTATGTTGTTGCGCTTGCTTGTAGTATGGCATTTTTTACGATGCTGTTCATTCATCCATTGTTGATAATTAGACCAGTCCAAAAATGTCCACATATGTCTAGATAGCTATTTACGACAGTGTAAGTGTTCCACAGCGACTATAGGGGTCACTGTTTGACTAAAACACAATTTCTGCATACTGTGCCTTTAAAATGACAATTTATCGCTGCGGACATTCAAACTGATTTTTTATTACGAATATAGGACTGACCTGAAGGAAAATGCTATATCTACTGTAAATGCAGGTACACTCACTCACTCGATCTCTCACAATACTCTACTCTATACTTCAATGAACAATATCAATAAGAAAATGTTTGAGTTGCCAAGAGTGGTTGCTAGGGGTGATGTGTGATACATAGAACCGTTGGGTGAAATTTATCAACGGTTTATCAACGGTTTATTTATCATGAATAAAACACATGTTGACCAATCAGAATCAGACTGGAACTAACAGTTTTATAATCAAGAATTATTTGAACAATAACATGTGTTTGATTAATAAAGGAAACTCCAGAAAGAGAAAGAAAGAATGCATGTATATGCTTATTGAAGCAGTAGTCGGTTCACAATTCAGAGTTCAATTGGTGGGGGGACTTTATAAAAAGGGCTTTTTTCAAACAAATAATGAGGAAATCACCTCAGGTGTTGTTCTGGCTGGGTGTAAATGCTCTTCTGAAGATGATTACCGAGTAAAATCTCTGAGGCTCTCACCTGTCAACAGTCAATGAGTGTTTACTCTCTCTGATGAAGTCACCAGCCTTCAGCACTGAGGTTTGTTCATCTCCATAGCCACGAGTTCCATTTACTTGTATTATTGTTAGTGGTGAATGGGATGAGTGGGGGAGAGAGGACTTTGAGAGTAGACATACACAAAGCAGAATGAAGAAATTATGATCATAAGAAAAAAAGCAGTGGGCGTTTGTAATTCAGGCAAATCTTTTACTGAATATGCAGGATGGTTTGACTTCACACAAACGTGAAATTTTCAGTGTGGGATGACATTTACTCTTAACAGTAACCTCTTAACAGATTCTGGCATCTGGTGCTGTCGGAAGATCAGAAGGCAAGGGGTTACACTGGTTAGGACAGTCTAGTTAACCCCTCCTGGTGGTACATGTCGTGACTGCAACATTCTGCACACAGCATCTTTCTTCACTGACTACTATTCAGAAGTATCTGTGTTTTCTAAAAGAATAATTTTTTGTAAGCAATATATAAAATCACAAGCGTTTCATTATTATATCAAATTATAGTACGTTTTACCAGTGACAAATTCCTCGATGTGCATCAAAAAAGACCCAATGGGACGGCATAACTGGACCAACCAGCAGACTTCTCATTGCAAAGCATCCGAAATGCTGTTTTGGTCATGCTGAAATGACTAGGCAAAGTCTGTCGTCAATGTGGTTCAGTATATTTACCTCCCAGAACACGACTTAACACGACTGTGTTCCCAAAGAGCAGGCATCCACCACAGAAGGCAAGTAGTAATATATTATATATACGAACATTATCGTACTATAGTGGCTTTTCCTACTGCATCACCTTCCATTTTTCTTAGTGATATTTATCAGCAGTTAATCAGGAAGTGACGATTTTGTTCTCTTCATCTGACTGGATGGAAATGTCGCTTTATATGCAAATGTTTTATGTGATATTCCAATTTTGCGCAAAAGTTACATTTGCAACTTTGGATGGAAACGTAGCTACTGGCTGCAGGCAAAAGTGGCCCGAATTCAATTTTTGTTCATATGCAATTTATGCCAATTTACATATAGTTCTTTATATTAAATTAATGTATGGACCTGGGTGGATGAACACTCCCAGCATCCTCACTGTAAAAAATATTTTAGCAATTCAGTTATTTCAACTTATTTTTTTGTGTAGAGATAACTAGATTGTCCAGACAACAAGAAATTGTAAGTTTTCTTGTCCTCAACTTATCGAAATAAGTTAGTTAAACTAAAAAAAAAACATGCAAAAAGATAACATAAAATAATGAGTTAAGTTTTTTCTCTGAATTGTAATTGATTAAATTCCACTTCCTTTATTTCAATTATATATATTTTTTTTTTTTTTTTGTGGCCAAATCAAATTCGTACTTATGAATCAAAAAGGAATCCAATTCTTAAATTCAGAATTTTGCCCAAACTTGCTCTTAAAAGAGTGAAAAGCAAGACCGGCAACAACTGAGCATTCATGAGTAGTGAGACTGCAATTTAGATGAATGGAACTGCAAACAGTCAGATCCCTTCTAGTGAAGGATACGTTACGAAAATGCCTCTTCTTTGTCGTCATGGCCTCTACACTTCAGCTTGGAGAGGGAAAAAATGATTTTCCTCTCATTTTAATCTTTCTCTTTCTTTGGAAGGTTCTGTTGCTCTTCCAAGAACAAAGGAAGCAGATGCGAAGATGGATGGTCTGTTGAGACAGCACAAAGTAACGTCTCGTCTAATGTTGAAATAATTGTGGATATTAAAGAGAGAGGAAAATGCCAGCTCAGCCTGGGGAAGGCAGGAAAAAGAATTGAGAGAGGCAATAATGCAATAAAAAAGTCAGGCACTGGTGGAGGGAAGATTTCATTAAAAACAATAATGGTCACGACTGACTGGCCCAAATGCCGGAGGACAGGTCGTTCTTCTACAAATATGGCCTCATGATCCTTGCCTTCAGAATGCAGTCTGAGCAGTTTTTTTGGGTGATGAATGAGTGCAAGCGATTTTTGCAAAACCTAGTGGCTACACTATTAATCAAAAGATCAGCACAAGATGTAAAAGGTGAGAGAAAAAGGGTATCATTAATACAAAACTCAAAAGTGTGTTTGCACTAACAGCGATTAAAATGTTGCTGCAAATCTCAGAGCGTGAATGCCCCTCTTAAAACTATGCAGTTTCCTTTCTCGTGTTGACACTATTCACTATTCACTATTCAACTCATTCTGTGTAGTTCAAGATGAGTCATTATCACTATTTTTGCACCCTTTTTAAGGAGCAAAACTGTACACTTCATATGCGTTTTTACTAAAAGTGAATTGTGTCAATGTTTAGGAGTACACAATACAAATTAGTCTCAGCACTAACAGAAATGGACTAATAGTCACATAACTTCAATCTTGATTCCATCTGCAAGATCTAGTGAGTGGGAAGAATAAGATATTCGTGGCTGAGCAAACAAATGCATGGAAATAAAATGATTTTACCATAAAAAGAGTTACCATATTAACTGACAGCTCACTATCGTTCTTCAAGAAACAAAACATGCTTATTTATATGAATAAATTCCAATGCAGTATGAGAATTAACATTTAAACAGCATAAAATAGCTAACATTTTGACATGTTTACCATTAGAGTGGTTGAAAAAGAAGTTAAGTTGAAGGAGCATGGATGAGAGAGCCTACTGCTCCTGCAACATAAAAAACCTGCACATAGAACGAATGTGTCTCTTCAGAAAGAAAAAAAAATCATATTAAACTAAGAGCTAACAAATGCAAAACCATTCTATAATTTCATACTCCGATTTGACACAGCCATTACCATATTCCTGTAAGGTTCTCTATCAACACTTTGGTCCAAAACCTTCCTAATATTTTATATTGTTGTTTTTTTTATGTTTTTTTACTTGGACAGTTCACGCTATTGGCTGTCAACACAAATCAACAACATCCCCTCTGGTTTAGCCTCCCTTGGCTATTGTGTTCCTTTAAAATAGACACTGCTGGAATGCTCTTTGTCGAAGCCACTGGAGCCACGATTCTCTTTAGTATATACCGAAGCCATGGTAACAGTTAGCAATGCACTTCACTTCTTTGTATCCATTCGTACAAACGAATAGCTCACATATAGCAGCTGGACAATGTGCTTGGTACAGTTTTACAGAGCTTTACGAGTTTCAGGTCACATTGGCAGCTAGCTTCAGTTGTTAGCAAGGAAATGTTTGCACCCTTAAATCATGTTAATTGCACAAGCCTTTGGTTGCCTTTGTGTTTTACAAAAAACTAGACTTACCACTTTCAGGGTGAAAAGAACTGATTATAGTTGACTGTAGTTCTGTGGTTCCCACCACTTTTCATCATGAAAAATAATGGCAGCTCAATTTTAATACATGCATTTCCAAACCACACTTAAGATAATAATCCCTTTGAGGTACTCTAATTTAGACATTTTATAAACGCCTGGTCTACTGTATATAAAAAAGGCAATACAGTGGTTTAATACATTAAGTCCATTGAAATCATACCAAACGCACTTTGACATTGCCAGAAACACAATTTGGGTTGCTAACGAGATGGGGGAAGCAATCATGGGCAACCTTCTTTGAATCGCTTTAGGGTTTCCTATACTAATGGTGTGAATGTGAATGTGTATAAAAAACAGCATAGCCTCCAACTGACACCCTTAATGTGCTGGGTTCAAAACAAGTTAAGCTCCGTTGACAGTATCTGTGGCATGCTCTTCTACTGCCACAGACAATTTTACCACCTCCCTCATCAGTTTGAGACAAAAAAAAGAACAAACCGCATTTACTGTACAGTAATGCTTACATTAGAAGTCTAATCTGAAAAGCATTACAGAGCCTTTAAAAAGCAAAAATGTGCAGGTTGTATTTTTGTTAAAGTTTAAAAAAGTGTTATTTTAGCTCTAAAGTAAATTGTTCCAATAGCAGGGGAACCATTAGGCAGATTAATTTTCATGCATTACCGATATAATTCCTGGGGGTATATCGTTTCTGGATGTATCCTTGTATACATAAAGCAAAAAATACAGTGTCAACGTTTTTCTTTAATATTAACATTTTTATCAGTCTCCTAGGTTTTTACCTAAGTACTGACATTTCTGAATGGGCTGAGGCTGGGATTTAGTGAGTTTGAAGTAAACGTATTTGATGAGTGTATACTATGTGCGGAGAGCATTCACTCAATATTATTATAAAATTTTTGACATAGGTGTAGTAGAGGCTTTTGCATCGGAGGTCTTCATATCCTGTGCACACAAAGTACTGTGCAAAAGTCTTCACAAGACACTTCACAAAAACATTTTTCAAAATGGCTGTTTATTCTTTTACTTTAGTGTGCAAGGAAGAAATATCAATTTAGATTTCCAAACATTCATTTTTGTACATATTGTAATAATCCAGTGAGATATGAACAAGGAGTCCTACAACAGAAGGATCAAGAAGTATCCATCTTAGATTACTCAAACAGTAAAAGTTAAAGAGAAATGTACACTACAACTCAAAAATGTGAGGCGAGTAAGATTTTTTTTATGTTAAAAAAAAAAGTCTCTTATGCTCACCAAGGCGCTATTCATTTGATCAAAAATACAGTAAAAAGAAAAATCAGCAGCCCTTAATCCAGTCTTCAGTGTCACATGATCCTTCAAAAAAGTATTCTAATATGCTGATTTGGTGCTCCAGAAACATGTCCACATTGAAAATATTTTAGTGGAAACTTTTTTTCAGGATTTTTCTATGAATAGTTTCTTCTCACAGAATAAACAAAAAAAAAATGTGGATAGAGATCTGATAAATATCACAAACATCTACACAATACAACAATAACTCATCTTCTATCAGTTGCTGCTTTATCATGTAAGGCAGCAGGGAGATTTACAGCATCATCATGCAGAAGTGTAATTCCTCTTAAACAAGATCCAATCAATGGCACATAAGTTAGCTCTATCATTGGCACTGACATCACCATTTCACCACAGTACCCGTTCTACCTCCATTATCGGAGGGCATGATGAATTGAACCAGGTTGGTGCCATCCTACCCCAAGCTGTGCCCCGAGCTCTGAGCGCCTGGCTGCACTCATGGCAGTGGTGTCTGCACTGATCTCTGCCGCCCCCTCTCAATAAAGCAAAGCAGACCACTGGGAGATAGCAGCATGGGCGCTAAGTGCCAGCCACATGTGGCATGGCAGGCCTGCAGAGCTGATGGAATAACTAAATCTCACTCCTTGCCTCGTCTATAGCCACGACTGTGGTCTCAGTGAGTGCAGAGTGTGGATGGATGAATGGCTATAATATCTAATAAAGGCAAATGTTGTGCGACTCATTTTAAAAAAGCAATTTCTCTTGCACGCGTGTCAGATCCTGCAGGGCATCTCAGCCCCTGTGCATCTGCTCTCATTCGGTCATTTATTATTTCAATGAAGCGGCTGATGTTTGTTGAGTCCTGTAGGCAGACTGATCTCATGAAATGGCGTATGTATGACACGCCAATTCGTATTTCCATTTTTGGCGTGCTATCAACACGCATAATCGCTTTTCAGCGTGTTTATCAACGCCTTTGACTTAACGTTATATTACTGTATTATGTATATATAAATATATGACCTACCCCAACCCCGTCCCTAAACCTACCCGTCACTGGGGTTAATACCATTTATGAGTCTTCTCCTACCATCCTAGGAAAAGAAATATCGCTCCACAGATGTAGATATAGATTTTGCTTCGTTTCGCTCGGACATTTAACGGCGTACACATACACGCGGAATTACTCGGACATTTAATGGCGTAGACATACACGCAAAAGATTTCGGCGTGGACATACACGCGGATAGCTCAAAATGCGTATAGATAACACGCCACTTGAATTAAAAGTGGCGTGTATGTTTACGCAAAGTCATGATGTCATGTTGCTGTAGGACATATTCTCCTAAATGTGCAGAGGTTAACATTTAAAGAGGAATATATGGCTTACCTTATTAGTGCCATGCACTCCGGCATTTTAAATTAGCTTATACATCTGTAACCATCCATATAAAAACAGACACAAATATATCACAATCATACACTTAAATATTAGGGTTATTGCCTTGATTTAGTGGAATTGCTTAAAATAAACTATTTTTTAAAAATGTGTTTTAAAAGGTAAACTATGTTTCTTTTGGCCCTCAAAAAAATGAAACCATGCATTTTGCGGAAGAACATTGTTTTGGTTGTGCTTTGGCTATGTGACTGTGCAGATTAATATGGTTATCATACTGATCATAAAATATTCACTAGGCTTAAGAGATATAACCAGTTTACATGGAAATCTCAAGCTGATTAGCTGAAGACATTACTGTAACTATACACCCATTAATAGGCAAGGTACTTCCTTGAAAATAAATTCCAGCATAGCTCTACAACCATAATAAAAATGACCCTTCCCAATAGATAATGCTTCAGAATGAACTCTGTTAGAGAGCTACATTTATCTGTTCAATAAAACACCTTACTCACCTGTTGAGTAATAAAAACGTCATCTCTGGGTCGCTTTTATAACACTTCAAATCCCTCAGTTCTCAGGAAAGTCAGGTCAATGTTGATTCTCATTTATTACCAGCTCTGTCACGTTCTCTTTTTGCCAGCAGAGACTCCTCTGTTCTGTGTTTATTTAAAATGGGTGATTCCCCGGGGGTTTGAGATTTAGTGTGCTTCATGTCAAGCGTTCTCACTCGTGACAACTATATACCAATCCCACAGCATACACACGTCAAAGTAGCTGAAGAAACGTTTCTCCATTTACGGATATCACGAGACACCAATGGGCAATGACGCATATGCGATTTCCCACTAAAAACAATAGGTTACTTGCGTAACCCCGGTTCTCTGATAGCATTAAGTGAGGTGTCTCACTATGGGATACGCCCCTTCCGCGTATTCCTCAGAAGCCCTATTACATTACGCCAGCCCCAATTGGCTGGCAGACATGACGCTGTGTCTGGGAGTGGCTACCCCACCCCTCCGTATAAGAGGAGCAGCACAACGTCATTACGACATTCAAAACAAGCACACCTCTTCCTCGCTTCACACAGCAAGGAGGGTGATCTGGTGAGACACCTCACTTAATGCTATCAGAGAACCGGGGTTACGCAAGTAACCTATTGTTCTCTTTCAAGCATACGTTTCGGTGTCTCACTATGGGATATCCTAACTCCCGTATTGCCAGATAGCCTGCCTCGAAGTCCTCTGCCAACCACAGCACCACCTCCAGGCTGGACGAGTCTTGAGTCATGACTCAGCTCCAACGCTCAATACCGCATGTGCTAAAGTCTGAGCTGTAACATCCAGTTTATAAAACCTAGCAAATGTATGCGGCGAGGACCAACTCGCCGCTTCGCAAATATCCTGTATCGTGACTCCTTTAAAAAGAGCCCAAGAAGTTGACATTCCCCTTGTTGAGTGTGCGCGTAAACCAGCCGGGGGCTCATGACCCTTACTGGAATATGCCAATGAAATCGCCTCCACTATCCAGTGCGACAAACGCTGCTTAGTAATTGGCTTCCCCATACGTGGTTTCACCCAAGATACGAACAGCTGATCACACTCCCGGAACCCTTTGGTTCTTTCGATGTAAATGCGTAAAGCACGCACTGGGCACAACTCATTTAGCTTTTGCTGTTTTGAAGAAGCAAAAGGTGGTGGATAGAAAGCTCTTAACTCCAAAGGAGTGATAGAATTAACTATTTTGGGCATAAATGCAGGATTAGGTTTCAAAACCACCCCTGCATCCCCGGGCATGAACTGTGTACATGCTGAATGCACCGAAAGTGCGTGAATCTCACTTACGCGCTTCGCCGAAGCCAAGGCTAACAGCAGCGCCGTCTTAAACGACAATATTTTCAAATCGATCTCGTCCAGTGGCTCAAATGGGGACATTGAAAGAGCATCAAGTACCAGTGCTAAATCCCATGAAGGGGAAAGCGGTTTTGAAACTGGTATAGCGCGACGCGCGCCCTTCATGAACCTGCATACTAAAGGATGCTGCCCAACGGTTTTATTATTAAACCCTATGTGACAAGCAGAAATAGCGGCCAAATACACTTTTATGGTTGAAAATGCTTTCCCTTGGTCTATCAAATCCTGTAAGAATGATAGAACAACTGCCACTGAACACTGAAAGGGAATCTCGTGCTTAGCCGCGCACCAGCGCTCAAACACGCCCCATTTGCATTCATAGAGTGATCTAGTCGATGAAGCTCTAGCATTCTGTATGGTTCTGATAACATTGTCAGATAGACCGGTCATATTCAAATTGAACCACTCACTGGCCAGGCCCATAGTGCCAATCGTTCTGGGTGGGGATGAAAGATCTCCCCCCCTGCTTGTGACAGTAGATCTCTGCGTAACGGGAGAGACCAGGGGTCTTCGTACAGCATATGTATGATCTCCGCCAGCCAGTATTTCCCCGGCCACCTCGGAGCTATTAATATGAGCTTTAGTCCCTCCTCCCTCACTCTGTAGAGTGTTGGGGATATTAATGCTATCGGTGGGAACGCATAGAGGAGAGTGCGAGGCCAATCGTGTGCCAGTGCATCTATCCCCAGAGGCGCGCTCTGATCTTTCAGGGAGAAAAACAGAGGACACTGAGCATTGTCGTGCGACGCGAACAGATCCACTGTCGCTCTGCCGTATATTTCCCAGATTTGTTCGACCACTTCCTTGTTCAATTTCCACTCCCCGTAAAGTGGATTGCCTCTGGACAGCAGATCCGCACCCCGGTTCATGACACCCTGTACGTGCGTCGCTCTCAGGGATGAAAGATTGGCATTGCTCCACAAAATCAGTTTGCGTGCCAGCATGTGTAAGGGAAGTGATCTGAGGCCTCCCTGTCGATTTATATACGCCACAACTGTAGTGTTGTCCGTTCTCACGAGAACATGATGCCCTTTCAGAAAAGGGAGAAAATGCTTCACTGTCAGAAACACAGCCAGCATTTCCAGATAGTTTATGTGAAGATTGATCAGATGATGACCCCATCTTCCATTCACTATCCTGCCCTCGTAGATGCCCCCCCATCCGTACAGCGACGCGTCCGTCGTTATGACTTTTCTGGCCTGAACCACACCCATGGGTACCCCTTGAACCAGAAAGGTTGGGTGTCTCCACTGACGCAGTGCAAAGACTGCCTCTGACGTCACTCTCACTCTCCGTCGGCAGTGCCTTAATGGGTCCAGTCTCAGAGACGCTACCCAGCGCTGAAATTCTCTCATGAATAGTCTGCCTAAGGGAATAACTATTAGGGCTGAGGCCATCAGTCCCAATAATCTGAGGCATGTGCGGAAAGAGACATTTTTCCCCCTCTGAAATTCGTTCAGGCATCGAGTGAATTTTACCACCCTGTCCCGTGACAGTCGCGCTCTGAAGGTCACCGAGTCCAGTGACAGCCCCAGATACGTTATGGACTGTGCGGGAATCAGAACACTCTTTTCGGTGTTTAGTTTTAAGCCGAGTTTCTGTATGTGTTCCAGAAGCATGGTTGTGTGATATCTCACTTCCTGTTCTGACTGAGCTGTCACCAGCCAGTCGTCTATGTAAGTAGCGAGACGGATGCCTTTTTCCCTGAGCGGGGTCAGGGCCGCTTCTGTACATTTTATAAATACTTTCGGACTCAGAGACATGCCAAATGGGAGAACCAGGTATTCGTATGTCACTCCGAGGAAAGCAAACCTCAGGAATTTCCTGTGGGGTGGGTATATATTTATGTGAAAATATGCGTCTTTCAGGTCGATCGATGTAAACCAATCGCCTGGGCGCACCAGTTTCAGGAGTGTAGAATGAGTGAGCATTCTGAACTTGTACTTCCTTAAGTATTTGTTCAGTGCACGTAGATCTAATATGGGACGAAGGGCACGAGTCCCTTTCTTTGGGACTAGAAAGTACCTCGAGTAAAACCCACTGTGGCTTTTCTCGGGTGGTACCACTCTTATCGCCCTTTTGTTCAGTAGTGAATAAATTTCGTCCTGAAGAACATGTTTTAATTCTTCCCGCACATGAGAATGAATTATCCCTTTGAAATGCGGGGGGGAAGTGGCAAACTGCAGTCTGTATCCGTATTGTATTGTCTTTAATACCCAGCGGGACTGTGTGCACTCTCGCCAGTTGTTTATTTGCAGCGTTCTGGTGCCATCGTGTGGCTGAGTCATGAATGAGTTCGTGGTCTGTACTGCGCATGCGTGGGCACTTAGCGCTTGGACAGAGTCTGTGTGGTTCATCACCTCTGAGGGATCGAAAGCTCCCTGAGGTGATGTTATAATGTGTTCTGTTAACATGTTTTGCAACATTTTTTGGGGCATTGTGTTTTGCAACATTCTCTGGGGGTACAGTGAAAACTTTATTGAATTTTGTACATGAAAAGTGCTTGTGACTAGTGGGTTGGTGTGCACCACTGCACCGTTTCTTTTCTTTTTCACCACTCTGCTTCCCCTGGCCCAACCGGGCGCTGTTTTCCCCACAGAACATCTGTGAACAGTGGAACTCGGAATTTGACGAACGCTGAACATGTGAGGGTCGGGAGTTAGCGAACTGGGGGGCTGTTGACTCCCTCCCCTGGTGAAGACCCTGTCAAACCGCCTTCTTCTTCCTCCTCGCTCCCTGAAGATGGGGATGAGGATGAGGTTGAGGGGCTGACTGGACCGTCTGAGCTGCTGCAGGCGGATAGTTCTTCCTAGGCCAGGCAGTTCTCTGTTCCTGTGCTCCGCTCTGACCCGCTGCATTCACGCTAGGTCTCTGCCGTTTCGGAATGCGAAAGTTGGGGGGTGGGCGGGCCGTGGCCTGTGCGAAGGTCTGTCGGGGTGGCGGAGGTGGTGCAGTCTGCGTCTTTCTCGGCATACAGAGCTGCAGGGCCTCATCATCCCTCTTTTTCTCTTCGCATCTCTTTTGCATCAGTGTCAAAGCTGAGCCGAAAATGCCATCTGCAACTACCGGTGCGTCTAGGATGGCTTCTTTTTCCCTGTCAGAGAGATTAGCAAGATTAAGCCATCGAGCTCTCTCCTGGATAACCATTGTGGCCATGGCTTTCCCGGCGGCTTGAACCGCGCATCTCTGAAGACGCAGAGAGAGATCCGTTACAACACAGATCTCTTCCCAGTGTGTCTGACCTGGCATGGTAGTCACTTCGTCCTGCAGCTCCGCTTGGTATGCGGTCAGCAGAGAGATCGCGTTCATAGCCCTTACAGAGAGCGCGACTGCTTTGTAAGCGCGTTCCGTCATGCTCGACTGGAAACGGTCAGCTTTAGATGGCAGCGTCGGATTTGCAGCCGCCGTGCGCTTCGGTTGCAAGTGCGCGGCAACTAATGGCTCCATGGGGGGCATTCGGAGAAGGCCCTCCTTTTCCATCCCCTCTACATCTAGAACGGAGCCACCCTGCACAGGCATCTTGCTGGTGAACGGCTTGTCCTTCCACGTAACCGCTACCTCCTCCAGGAGCTCCGGGAAAACAGGAAGGAGCTGTCGTGCAGCCCGTTTTGCACTCGGCAGTCTCTTACCCTCATAGCGAGACTTTGCAGTCTCTGCTATCACGGTCGGCCACGGAATATTAAGTTTTCCCGCAGCGCGTTTGCACACGTCCTGCAGGTCAACACTGAGAAGCGGGGAGGATGGTGTCCTGTCCGCCTCTTCCGTGGATCCCGCCGCCACGAGGAGTTGTGCCGGGTGCGCAGGCCGGGGGAGGAATGGAGAATCTTCGAAGTCTTCCTCTTCGTCAGAGAGAAGAATGTCCGATTGCCCCTCTTCCTCGTATTCGACTGCATCCTCTTCCTCATCCGTGCTGAGCAGACTGGAAAGAGGCATGCACGCATCGAGCTGTTCACTCCAGGATAGAGCTGCCGTGGTGGGCAGTTCTACAGGAATGGATACCTGCGGAGTGGCAGCTGGTGCAGGGCTAGGAGTCATGAGGGGATCCTGGCCCGACAGGCTAGCTTGGCTTGCTAGCCTGCGACGAAGGCTCTTCGTGGTGAAGCGTGCGCAGTGTTCACACGTGCCGGGATTCTCGATCGCCAGTTGAGCATGTTTCAGCCCGAGACATGCAGAGCAGACCTGGTGTGTGTCCTTGCATGAGATCTTGTTCCCGCATGAACAGAGTCGCACAGAATCTCCCTCACTAGCCTGGATAGTCTGCATTGCTGCAGCCATCATAGTATCGAACAGTCCTTGCAATCGGCTGGAATGCAAATAGAAGGAGTCAGACGAAAAACGGCGTGGTGGCCAGTAATCCGTCCAAAAGTTCGTAGAAAGTTTCAAAGGCTTCTGGTGTGAAGCGAGAAGAGGTTTTTGAATGTCGTAATGACGTTGTGCTGCTCCTCTTATACGGAGGGGTGGGGTAGCCACTCCCAGACACAGCGTCATGTCTGCCAGCCAATTGGGGCTGGCGTAATGTAATAGGGCTTCTGAGGAATACGCGGAAGGGGCGTATCCCATAGTGAGACACCGAAACGTATGCTTGAAAGAGAACATCCTGAAAGGTTTCAAATATAAAGACTTATAATAGGCAAAATGTCCCCTGATCTATATGCTGCCACACACAACTTGTCTCACCAAATCACTCATTCTTGCATTAAAAAAAGAGCAACAGCATGGAAAGTGACAGTGACAGTCTCACGTTTTTAGAACATTTTAATTCGATACACCATCTTAAAAATGGCAAAGTTCATATTGCAACAAAAGACCTCCGCAATTGTTAGCAGGACATTTTTCGTGTAATTGTAAAAAATGTAAACAAAACACAACGAACAGCTTGATGACTGTGTTGTGCGTGAAAAGCCCTTTTGGACAGAATGGCATTCAATAAAGTGGTTTGCAGTGAGCCAGTCATAGGCTTATTTTCATTCATTTTCAACTTCGCTTCAATGTTTTTCTCTTCCAAATTAATGTAAAATCTTAAAATTATATTTTTATAGGTGCTTTTCTCAGCAAATTGATTGAACGAAACATTGATGAATGCAATTAATCAAATTAATTACTCTGCATATCAACTCATTTCTATTAAATGTACCAATTTACAGTGCTATTAAATAAATAGTTAAAATGGACGGATTTATACACCCCTGCATTTGTCAATATTATAGGTGGTCAAAGATTAACAGCATTAAGCATTTATATTTAGCACCTTTTTCAATTTTAGTTGTCATTTTAAACTCTTTCTTCTGGTTCTGTGATTTGTAAGAATTAATCACATCCACAACATGTTCATACAAACAAAAAAATCTTTAGCAGTGCATGTTTCTCAAGCAATTGAACAATTAGTTTATTATGGATAATGCATTAATTTATGGATAATGCATTCCTGTAGCTAAAACAGTAGAGTGTATGTATATATATATATATATATATATATATATATATATATAAATAATATACACTTTTTTTTACACTTTATTTTGTTGTCTTTCCTTAAAAGGAACTAAATGTGGTATTTATACACAATGTGCCGACAACACACGTAGTAGCATACATAGCACAAAGTGCACCAACAGCTATATCTTGTAACACCAATCATCCAATGAATAATTCCCTTTCGATCCACAGCTCAGACATATTTATTTAACACTCTCCCTGTATATGTTCATTGTCATGGAACACTATCAACTAGGCCTGCATGTGGTTTATTCTAATATCCTGCTTTAATATTCCATACACGGTGGACACGAAAAACGCTTACAAAAAGAGATAAAGACACTTGACAGGTCTGATCTCTCGAGGCTCTCTATTCTGCATTAAACATTACCTTATCTGCACAACACTATGGCCAAAGCATATTCGGAGCTGTCAAGTAACTCGTCACCTAATGTCAGGACAATATTGAACAAACGATGAAGTCACAGATAAATATTTGCTTCAAGACATGACAGACTTAATATACAGAACGCCAACATGTGTGAAGGAAGCACCCCCCCTTCTCCATTAATTTAACAACATCGGCTGAGGTATGTAGAGGTCCTGACAATGGCTTTTCTGATATGGGGGACAGCATTTATCTGCAGGTAAAGTGGCCTGAAGGACCCCAGTGAACGGGGGACTCATGCATAGCAATGGCAAGTCGGAGAGCAATGAGATTGTAGTGAAGATAAGCTGAAATCATGACATTTCAAGGAGAATACTGAATGAGATCAAGAGCACCTTTAAATGCTGCGCTCTTCATAAACAAAGCTTCTAAAACTCATTTCCTTTGTTTTTGTGTATATCACTGTTGGGAAAACTATTGTAGCCTGATACGCTACAGTTTCACTCGTAATGTACACTGCAAAAATTATTGTCTCATTTAATATTTTTGTTTTTGGTACTCACTTAATTTTGACACACTTTACAAAAATAAAAATAAGTTCCCACTGGGGTCAGAAAAATAAACTCAAAAGGGAAAACTTTTTCTTTTTCTTACTGACTGGCAGGTATTTTTGTTTAGTTTTAAACAAACTCACTAAGTTTTGACATTTTTTTAAGTAAACAAGACCTAAAATCAATTGTCATTTTGCTACCCAAGTAGATTTTTATAGATTTAAGACTGTTTAAATATTTGTACTGTAAAACAAGACAAATACTGAGGAAGAAAATACGTTTTTTGCAATGTAAAGATTTAAACTACAGTCAAGCTACCCTTTTGAAAAAATTGATCACGATTCTCCCACGATTTTGAATAGACAACTAAACAAAATAAATAACATGTCATTTATTAAAGGGGACCTATTATGCCCCTTTTCACAAGATGTAAAAAAATTATTTGATGTCCCCAGAGTGTGTATGTGAAGTCTTAGCTCAAAATATCCCACATATAATTTTTATAGTATTTTAAAATTGCCAAATTTGGGCTTGTACAAAAATGCACCGTTTTACTGTATCCCTTTAAATGCTAATGAGCTGCTGCTCCCGCCCCACTTTTCCGATGAGAGAGGTCCTCTGCAGAAGCAGTATCATGTAATACATAAACATACCTGAACTCCTGTACCGAACATGAAACGTCTTCATTGATAACTGAGTACCAACAGACTTGGTCAGCGGTTTTGCGTCTGTCTGGCACGCAATATCTTTGTTTGGCTGCTCTGTTCTGATGTGCTGTCCATAACAAATAAAGATTCCACTATCAGCGCGATAAAAAAAATAACAACATAGCTGGACGGACTCATGGTGCCATCACATGCTATCACAAACTTTATAAGTCTCACATGTTATTTTAAGCTTGACAAATTCAAAGGCAATTTGGAAAACAACAGAGGTGGAAAGAGTAATAAAATATTCTACTCAAGTAAAAGTACTACTACTTCAATGAAATTTTACTTAAGTACAAGTAAAAGTACCGGTCTAAAAATCTACTCAAGTAAAAGTAAAAAGTAGCTAATTTAAAATTTACTCAGAGTAAAAGTTACTGAGTTACTTTTTTAACAGCGGGGGTGGGGGACTCTCCTGTGTAGGGTGGTTGTAATGGTATGAGATTTTCACAGTATGATAACGTCTCAGAAAATATCACGGTTTACAGTATTAATCAATTATTAAATAAATAAACGGTATTATTAAATTATGGTTATTATAATTAGTTAAATGAATGAAAACAGGGTTTTTGTTTTTGGTTGAACAAATGCTTTTACTATAACAAACTTGAAACCATTGGTTTGTTTTGTTTATTAATTTCAATAAAACATGTCTAATCAATTAAATTCAATAATTGATAATTAATTAGATTAACAACTTATTTTTAACATTAATAATTTATTAAAATGTTTAAGAATAATATAGTCCTCCTATGAAATGTATTTTATTCAGAAAATAAATGTTTCTTTTTATGATTTAATCCAAATATATTATCAAAAACGGTGGTAATCAAATGTAAATTTAAACTTTGTGTGCTTTTATTTTTGGGGGAAGCGCTGAAAAAAACAGATTTACTAAATTAAACCATGGACAAAAATTTTTTCCTTTAAATAATGTTTAAATAAAATGTATTATTGTTGTTATTATTATTTTGAGAAGTATGTTCTATTGTATGCCTACAATAGTAATATATTTCTGTCAGAATTTCTCCTTAGTAAAACCGAACTTTTATTTTGACAGGTTGTAGTGAAGACCCGTTTCAAAGTGTATTTGACAATGGTTTTTCTCAAATAAAATTATGAAAATGCTCATTAGGCGTTCTCTCAGAGCAGCTCTGGAAATGTTCATGTATTCATGTCCTCAAATTGCTTGTGAGACTCTGAAAACACAATGAACGTCACGCGTACTTGAGTATGTAACGTTAGTGGACAAAGCGGCGCAGCTCAGCAGAACAAATAGGTTATATGTTTACATAGCAGTATTTTTGTGCTTAAATATTCACAAACCATGTAGCGACTGGATTTATTGCACAGTTCTACTTTCCATGTATTCATCCATCCATTATTTTGCGTGTTTTACGTGACATCTGCGTTATGTAAATTCCATTTTCATGACTGGATTCCGGGATTCCCTCTACATCACGTAAGTCATTCGGCTTTAAGTTATAATCGCGACATACCTTTATCTGCAGGAGGGATGGTGTGATTGGTGTCCTATATGTATCCTCCTTTTGCAGCCACTTTGCGTCCACATTTTTTGCAAATTGGATATCTATCCTCGAGGACAACCACGCGTTTTTTCTACAAGTATTTCTATACTGGCCATAATTCGCTTCATAAGAATTCGAGGGCGCTTTCAGCTCAGCTGGGTCTGTCTGCGTCATCTTTCTTGCGCGTTTGTTCTCCCGCCCTTCAACCAATCAATGCAGTAGTTTCCGGAGTGTGATTTTTTTTTTTTTTCTCCCTTGTATTATTATTTTTTACTCAGTAACGGATATGATTTAAAATGTAGCGAAGTACAAAACTTCAAACAAAACGTACTTAAGTAAAAGTAAAAGTACAGATTCTAAAAACTACTTAAAAAAGTAGAAGTACACAAAAAAACGACTCAATTACGTAACGCGAGTAAATGTAATTCGTTACTTTCCACCTCTGGAAAACAAACGCGTAGGCTAATACTTACTTCTAGATGTGTAGCTGGATCACGAACAGTTGGCATTGCTACATCCTTCAGGGGCAACTTTTTAGTAAATAGATAAAGCCATGTGGATTAATACATCCAGCTACACACAACACCGACAACGCCTGGGAGACATTCTCGTCAGTGCAGCAATGGCGGATGTGTACAACTCTCAATTCGCTGTGAACTCGATCAGGGCTGCGTTCCAGTCCAAAATTGTCATGCCCTTCACTTGCTAACTTCCCTCCGTCTTGTTCACTCAGATGTACGTCATTGCTTACGTTGCACGAGTGCCCACTACTGGCGGAAACTGCAATTGGCTGAATTGGAACGTCCTAAGCCCTTGATCACTTGGAATCAGCCATGGAGTTGATTTATTATTTACATTTTTTTTTCCTTTAAGAATTTGTTTAATGCAGCATCCAAATGTATATAGGTGTGTTTGGGTTGTTTTAAATTAAATATATATATAATTAATATATCAGAGTTGTTTGTGGTGGTGGTGATTAGACGAGACCTGCGATGACGTCACAATCGTGTTGCATTGTGGTATATGGAGCTGCCTGAAGTGTACATATGAAGTAGACTCGCTCCCTTGGACAAAATCGAGGGAACAAGTGTCCGTCCATATAAACTTCCCTTGTCCACTTCACGAAGTGGAACGCACTTCAAAATGGCGGCAGGGATTCCCCCGAGGGGAAGTGCTTAGGGAAGTTCGCAAGTGCGTGTCTAAAAGTGGACTGGAATGCAGCCCAGGGCGGTTCTGTCAAAACGGCAGTGTCTGTCAACACTCGTGGGCGACGCACCACCAAAGTGCGAACGGGACTTTTTCCAATCCCATTCACATTCAATCACAGAGTTACGCTAGCAGTCACTGCTGTTCTGCCTCTGGATATAGTCCAATCAGTGTCAAGTCACGTTCTGTGGAGTACCGCCTCTTTCTGGATGATTTCACTCTGGCCGAGATTTTTTTTTGGAGACCCGCCCCCCCCAAAAAAAAAAAATGTTTAGCACCAGCCGCCACTGATCTCTAGAATGAATAATTCAATGGTATACATTTTCTTAACAGTCACTTGTCGCCAACTACAGGTGTAATGATGTAATTTGACTAAATAGTGGGACGTTAAACTTCATTACACCTTAGAGGAAACCCTATCTACTCACTATAGTCCGCTTTTATACCTTTGTTGTGTTTGTTCTTGAGCTTACACTTGCAAACTATTTTAACTCAAACTTCCAACTCCTGAAAGTGTTTTGGAAGTTTTTACTGGCGGTGATGTTGAAGTCATGTGACCGTGGTGAAGTTCGTTCATAGCCTAATGTTAGCTTTTTGACTTAAAATTGCATAAATGTTGTGTTCATTTGGGAAGATTATCTTGATGAACAAAACGTGTAGGAATCATAAATTTGTGTTGGTCACAGAGCTTATTTTCTGCAATAATCCCAAAGCCAATGAAAAAAAAATAATAATAATTTGAAGCAACTGCATTACTGATAACTCTAGAAAAGTTAATAGTGCAGCTGCTTTTACCTTTTTACTTCCCAACACCGGATATATCCTATCCAACACCCTATATATCATTACAGCAGGATTTAGCCTCTTGTGCACAGGAGTGAAGCAAACATGGCAGATTTCAAATTGCATACTTCCGGGGGATCTTGCGCCATCCGAGCAGCTGCCATTTGAGATGAATGGGAATGTTAATAGATGGGTTTCTCCAGGTGTTACAGACCTCCTAAGGCCATGGCATGGCCATACACATCGCTAACCGCCAGTAATACTCTGTCATGAGCCGAACTGCGGCTGTAGGCTAACGAACAAGAGAAACTGGAGGTTAATGCCATCCTTGGGGAGTGAACCTGAGGAGAAGGACAAACCTGCTGTGCTTTATGCTAACAGAGCTATTCCTGGAAAAGGAGCCAGACAGACGGAGGAAACACAATCTAATCTGGTACCGTTTCAGTCAGGTCAGAGAATGGGTTTCTAGGTTGTGTACACTCAGGGCGGGAACTAAATGCTGGGGCAGCTGGGCAGGAGATCCAAAAACATAGTGCATGTAGAACGAACAAATGTTACATCGCTCTGATTAGCGATCGGCATGATAAATTCTCTCATCTCCTACATTTGATTAGTCATACCACAGTATGTTCCCCATGGAGACAAAATCTCCATAAAATAATCTCCACAAGTGAGAGATATTTATAATGCTTATGTCTGACTCATAAGTTTTGGTTTGATTTTTTTTGGGCCCAAAGGCATGTGCTAACAAGGGGGGTAACGCCAAGCAGATATTTAACGAACTAGTACTCAGTTTCAAAAAGAAGAAATTAAAAACATATGCTCTGCATTAAACATGCTAGCCTGCCAGTAGCTGTCTCTGTGAAGCTAACATGTTGTAATTGCCAGCAGCCATATCAGCCTGTAGCCCAAGACTGGTTGCCCATTGAAGCTAAGCAGGGCTGAACCTGGTCAGTACCTGGATTGGGAGACCTCCTGAGAAAACCAGGTTGCTGCTGGAAGAGGTGTTAGTGAGGCCAGTAGGGGGCGCTCACCCTGTGGTCTGTGTGGGTCCTAACGCCCCAGTATTGTGACGGGGACACTATACTGTCAAAGAGCACCATCCTTCGGATGAGACGTTAAACCGAGGTCCTGACCCGCTGTGGTCATTAAAAATCCCATGGCATTTCTCGTAGAGAGTAGGGGTGTAACCCGGTGTCCTGGCCACATTCCACCCATTGGCCCTTGCCAATCATGGCCTCCTAATAATCCCCATCCACTGATTTGGCTCCATCACTCTCTCTCCTCTCCAACTTTATAGCTGGTGTGTGTTGAGCGCATTGGCGCCCTTGTACTGTGGCTGCCGTCGCATCATCCAAGTGGATGCTGCACACTGGTGCTGGTTGAGGAGAGATCCCCTAATATGATTGTAAAGCGCTTTGGGTATACAGTAGTACATATGAAAGCGCTATATAAATGCCTCATTCTATTCTATTCTTCTATTCTAATTCTATTGAAAGGCAGCCAATGAGATATACACTGCAACAAACACTATCACAGAATTAGTGGGAGTACACATTGTACACTTAATACACATTGCACTTCCCTCTATCTTGCCATTAAACAAACAAATAAATGTATTATGTCATAAAAATAAATATTTTATATAATAATAATAATAATAATATTTATTGAAGAGGTTAACTAAAGCCTGAAGGGTACACATATTTTGTATGGATTTGCACAGATTTTTTAAATGGTAAAATCCGGGTCATATCTCTGTGGTTTACAGGGTGAGATTTTCTAAACTGGGGTGGTTAAAGATCCAGGTCATAACAAGAGGATCATCACTTTGAATCAGATAATTACACAAAATTTAAGACAGCAAACAGAATACAATAAGCATTGTGGTTCAGAAGGAACTAAAGTCATAAGCTCACCCTTGCTTACAAAATACAAGGTGTGCACATTTTCTGCTGCAAAATGTGTTGTTTGTTTTGCTTATTATTATAACCCCATTTCAAGACTTCAGATTTTGTGGATTCATTTTGAAGGTCTGGCTAATTGGCTCACTGTATTGAATTAAAGCATTAATAGGCAAAGACAGCAGAGACAGTTACTAAGAATAAAGCAAATTACAAGAAGCAGCTATTTAATTGCTTCCTTTTTTCGATACAATCTATTTCACCAACATATTGCCCATGTAAGCGACCAGCTAAAAACACCAGATGACCATGGAATAACCATGTACCAATAACCATTTCTTCCTGAAACCAAGATGGATTGGATGGATTGTAATCTGCCAGTGCTGACATCTTCAACCAGCCTAAGATGGTTTGCTGGTTTAATCTGATCTCCCAGAATGACCAGTGGAGAAGCAAAAACCCTCTAAAACCAGCATACCAGACCAACCTAACCAGTGTAGGAGGCCTGCAAACAAACCAGAGGCCATATTCACACACAAAAAAAATAATCATTCTTAAGGCTAAACGTTGACCCTAACGCGGAAATTTAGGAGCAAATCTTAAAATTTAGGAGCATGTCGCTCTTAAATTTTAGGACTAGGTAATTCACAGCTTAAAAGTCCTTAGAAGTAAATATATTGGAATATTACAATGACATTGAACTTTTAACCCCTTATATGGCACTCATCGAAATACTTGGAAATTAAATGTTTCAACCCTGAGGTGTTATTGGTGGTTATTACAAGACTTTTGAACTTGTGTGACTTAAAAAAAAAAGTTATGTTGCAAATCAAAGTCAATGAAGTTAGCATATATGGTTCCTCGCCGGTCTATGGTAATTTGTCCCCCCAAAAAAGTGTATATATATATATATATATATATATATATATATATATATATATTACAAATATAAGACATATATAAAATATAAATAAATACATAAAACATATATAAACTTCATAGAAAATGTATTTATGAATTTTTTATTTTTTTATTTAGGGAACATTTTTTCTTTTTCAGCATCACAATGGGCTATATGCACGCATAACTTCCGCGTATGACGCAAGGATGCTCTTGCGTTTCCGGTTGGGGAGATTTAAAGCGGAGGAAAACTGAGGAAAACGGGATTATGGCAGAGTCTTCAAAATTTACTGTCCTCTCGTCTTTGAAACGAAACTTTAATACGTTTAGATGTAATTTTATATATAGTTATGTTTATTTAATATAATAAACACAGAAGCATAAACAAAATGAGAGGTGTCTGTTTTGTCTGTTTTTGTGACTAACGTTTCTTTAGTATAGCAATAGAGTATAAAAACCAATATAAATTCTCGGTATAGCATTGGACTCTACGATCGGCGGAAGTAATCCAGCATCCTTAGACAGAAGAGTTGATTTAATATATTAATGACACGTTAAATATATATATATATATATATATATAAGAAGAATTATATCAAAATTCATTTATACATTCTGTAAAAGTTTAGCCAAGAAAGGGTTTATTACCCCAGTAGTGGGGTAAGATGGCCTCTTTGAATAATAGTACATTTATATCCACGGACGCTGCGAATTATCCAAGTCGGACGGGTCAAGCATAGTGCGAATTTCAGGGGGTACTGGGGGGGTACTATACCCCCCCAATGAAGACCCAGTACCGGGGGGGGGGGGCAGATAATTTTCCTGATATTGTGAAAAAATATAATTACAGTTACAATACAAGTCAACTCCTATTTTCACTGTAGGAACATTTTAATGTAAAGCGATTTCAGCGAACACCCCTTGTGGACCGTACCATTTTTAACCACCGTCAGAGAAAGTCTAATATGGGGAGAACTCCCACTCACATTAAACTTCCGGGTTCTGAACTGTTGCAGTTCCACTCTGGGTCCATATGAGGGCGCTCACAGGCGGAGTGCAGAATGAATGGTAGTCTCAGCCTCAGACGTCACGCCCACGGAACGTTGGCTAAACGTCTGATGCATATGGTACACTTAACTGGAAACACTTCAGGAAAGTCGAAGTCGTCATCTGATTGGTTGAATTTTATCGGATTTCCGGGGGGCGCGAGTGTCGCGTTTATTTTCGGTCCGCCGGGAAACAAAGCGCAGACGTGTGATTGCGGAAGAAAAACTGTTGTGTTTACATGAGTGACAATGAGCATTTATCAAGATCAGCTAAACGTAGGATTCTTAAAAGTATGCTGAAAAGTATGCGAGGTTCACGGCATAGACTCTTGAAGTTTTCTTCTCCTTCTTTGATTTTCTATGCTGACTGACTTGTTGCACGCCGGTCTGTTGTTGTGGGGACATTTCCACGCACCGAAACGTGACGTTGAACGAAACAAACTGTAATTGGTTGTTTGACATGTCGGTCAAACGGCCTTATGGGCGGGCCTTGGCCAAAGAAAGCTGCTATGAGTTCCAGACCTTCAGCCGTCAGTCTGAAGGTCTGGCTACGCGAGACTAAATGAATGGAGGTCTATGGAGCAATACCCCTAAAAATCCACTTTTCTCAGGATATAATTTTTTGTCTAGTAATTCGAATGTTGTATTCGAAAGAAGATGCAAGGAAATTACACATTGATGGGTGTTAGATTTTTTAGAGTCACTTATTTGCTTTAAAAAGTCTTTTAAAATGTCAATGACGTCATACACATCGTACGACCAGAGACCTGCTTTACGGCAATCCTTCAGTCACTTTGGTGCTTACGCACATAGACAGACGAGAGAAGCCGCGAAATTTAAAAATACTACTGTTATTGTGTCACGAAATGTAGTTTTAATAGTTTTTCAGTCGACAATGTAGTTGTTGAAAGCTCAAATCTGTGGTTTATTTATAAAGATAGCGCTTATTTAAAAATTTGATCTGACGTTTTCGGAGTTGTGATATCCCCCACTGTCTATGTGATATCCAAGCCTTTACCGGGGTCTCAGCGCTCTGCACCCCGCCTGGAACAGCCTTTACTCGGTGCTTCTGACGTTTGTGGTCAAACATGACATATAATTCGTCTTGTGATCAATAAAACTGAAAAATAGACAGGGTTGTGTCATTTTATTTTATATAGCCTTTTCATTACTATTTTATTAGCTGTACTGTTTGTTTGTTTATTTTATTGACTAAACTATTTACTATTACTTCTCACTTTATCTTATATTTACTATTTGCACTGCACTGTAGTTGTACCATATCGTATTACCATAGATAAAGGATCCATCAGTTATCTTTGTTATTGCTAAAATCGGGTCAATCACAGAAAATGCTTTTTCCACAATAAGAAAACTATCGCAGCAACGCTCCAAAGCGGCCAATAGGGCGTCTATGTATTTATTATGTCTATGCTTTTGCGTTCTGCACTTTCTTTTCTCTCGAGGCATCTACTACACAACTGACACAGGTAAATACATGTGTGGTCCCGCTTCGGAGAGATGGTTCTCACTGCGGAACATGAAATCCACGGGGAGGAGTCGGATCCAGATCCAACTCCTCCCACCTTACATACACCTAAACGTAGCCAACTCCGCCCCCTGATCCCTAAACCCACCCATAATCCCTAAACCCAACCCTAATCCTACCCATCTCCACCCCTTGGATCTTGATCCGACTCCTCCCTGTGGATCTCATGTACTGCATTGAGGTGCTACTGGCTTCGGATGCCACGATGCCATCAAGCGGTGTCTCTGGTCGTAATCAGTCCTTCACTGACCAATCAGCGTCCATTAGCAGAATGCTAGCGTGTTATGGGCAACAACAACTCAACCTGTATTAAATCGAAAGGACATAAGTACTCGTTCATTCAACTTTCGACCTATAACCCATGTTGGACTTGCAAAACCTACATTCAAATCTAAAATTTCACAATGACAATTGGGTGAAAAAGACCAATTTAGCCGTTTAGCCCCATAGACTCCCATTCATTTTGCACTCGGACTATTGCCCCCAGTGGAACTCTGGTGGAACTACAACCAAAAAGTCGGTACAATAGACTTAATAGGGAGTGGCCAGGCTTTCCGTAGACGGGCTTTGCCACCGTGGAGATAGAGAAGGGCAGCTAGCCGAGTGAGTTGTTGTTGTTGTGCTCCTGCTAATGTACGGACAAAGTTGCGATGTTGCGGCTCGCGCAGTTATTTATAACATTAATTTATAGTTAAGAAACAATAGGCTACACACGACCAGAGTGCTGTTTTCCTGAATGCCATCACGATTGAAACCGAGATATTGATTTCATAACAGTTCGATAAACAAGTAAAATAGTTCAAATTAAGTTACTTACATTTTTAAACGCAATGACTGTTTTTGTTCTGTTTCAGCAGCGAAAATAGTTCCAAACAACAGAACCACAGCGCATCTCAGAGCAACACTCATCCATGATTCATTACTGAATAATTCAGCGTTTTGAACTAATCGCCCGAGTCAAAGATTCAATTACCCATTATTAAACCGCCTCATTCTGAATAAATCAGCCGTTTGAACGAATCGTTTAAATGACTCAATGAATCGCTCACTAAGACGGCCGCCTGCCGCCTCCTACTGGCGGTTTAGTTTCAAAGTATAATTCTTTTCAACATTCCTTATATTATTCAAAAAATATTTAAAACAATCTCATAATCTCATTTAATACAGTTTTAATTTTTCAATGTAAATTATTTAATTTGATTGGCCGCTAGGCTGTCTTATTATTTTAATTGAATGTAGCCTATTAATAAAATGTAAGAATTTGAAATGAAATTTAGAGCATACATTAAATAAAATTAAGGAAAACTGCCCTTTTATAAAGGTACATAAAATTATTCAGATAAGAGTGTTTTCAAAAATGAGGGAAGGAGCAGTACCCCCCAATTATGGTGGGGTAATTCGCACTCTGGGGTCAAGTAATAAAAAAAATAACGGGTTGGTCGCGGGTGGATGACAGATAAATCCTTAATGTGTTGATTTTAATAAAGACACTGAAATCTTATTTCACGGTGAAACGCAACAAACATGCGTCACTCTTTTACTTTCATTTGCAACAACAATTTACACTGCCAGGCCAAATCACTTTTTGGATATAAAAATAAATAAATGCTTAAGAGTCTATGACTGGATCATTATTGCAGTGATTATTATGTTTCTAGCATGTTATATGTTTGCCAAATTTGGATGAAAGTGTCTGACAAATGCATAAATATAAAATCTAAATCACATCAAGTGCAGATGGTTATCTGAACATTTTCTTGCTCAAGTGTATGACACAGCTGATGACTGTTAAAAGCACCAAACAGGAAATTAGTGTAGATGAGGCTTGCTAATGCTTTAAAGTGAATACAGTTCCAGCTGTGTAATACATCATTACTGTAATATTTTGTTGTGTAGTGAACATAATGCACAAGATTAAAAATCTAATGTAGCAAACAACACAGATAGCAACGTTTGCAATTTTGTCACATTCCTAAACACCCGTTTTAATTTTCCTGAAATACTGACAACATAATGTGATGGGGACTGATATCTGACATTATTTCAAAGCTAGCTCTACATTCTATAAAGCAATTAGCTACTGATAGCTGCACAACAAAAGCCTTTTTTTTTTTTTTATCTATTCATTATTTTGAAACCCTGAGAAATAAGGCATTAATTATACACTATGACTACTTTAACACTCAGCCCTGTGAGAAACTGCCAAAGCTTACCCCTTTGCCAGACAAATGAATGCTCTATGACTGAATGGGCAGCCGTTCATCTCAAAGAAAAGCCAAGTGTTTACCAAGGACACGGATGTTTTATTTTTTCTCTGGAAAGGACGAGGCCCTGTCAGATGTTAAATAATTTTCATGTATGCTCTTGCCTTCCAAGGTTAATCATGGAGCTAAGTCCATCCACTGTTGAGCCGACCCCATCAAGTTATTCTGCCCTGTGTTCGTGCGCGCCTTCCTGTTGTGATCTTATCTGAAAATGGCTCTATGCAGATGCACCCTGCCAGAATCTCTACAAACAAACAAACGCTGAGGGGAAACAGCAAAGCAAGGAACAATCTGGATTGAAGGGCAAACAAATGCCTAATATAGCTTTTCACAAGCCTAAAAAACATGCAAGGAAAAGCAAGATGCATTCTTGTAAAACTAAAAAAAGACTTTATTCTTATTCAGTATGTTAATGTATTCCTGAAATCACATTGTTCTCGGCTATGCTCAGATTCCCAGTAATTTCTCTAAGGAGCTTCATGGTTTGTGAGCTGTGATGTTCAATTGGGCCCATTGCCTATTCACCGTTTCATTTGCTTGAGCACCATTATATGAAGACAAAACCAAATAAAAGCCCTCTAAGATAATATGTCCACGTCTTTTCATTTTGAATATGTATATTAATATTCAGGCATGGCTTGCTGTAGGGTACTTTTGCTCTACATCACAAGCTCTACTCGATACAGCAGATAATCAGATTTTTTCATTTACTATTTATAAACAGTACTGCAAAAAAGTCTTAGGCAAGTTAGTATTTTAACCAAAAAAACTAAAGATATTTTATTTATATCTTTTGCTGAAGTGTCAGTTGGAAATATCAGTTTACATTTCCAAACATTTATTATGCCATAATAATCCAGTGAGATTTTTGTATGCACAAGGAGTCTGACAACAGATGGTATGCTCCACACGAAGATCTGATCTCACCATCAGAGTATCAGTGATTACATGAAGAAACAGAAAAACTGCGACAAACTAAATCCAGAAGAACTGTGGCAACGGCTCCAAGATGCTTGAAGAACCTGCCCGCAAAGCTAATATATAGTATATGCACGGTTCGATACGAGTTTGGTTCAACAGGAAATGCAACAAATCCCCAATGCTATGTTTCTTTTCACCTATTTTAAACAGACAGCAGAGCAAATTACAGTTTGTTCCCAATAGCAGCATTTAGTCCCCCTGAGGTAGTTGGTACAGTACAGCCTCTTTTAGTCTATTAAGCACTAAGCAGTAAACAGAAGTCACTTTTTTTTTTTTTTGTAGGGCTAATAAAAAAAATATAAAAAGGTATTTGGTGATCAGCTACAAATCTGAAAAGCATCTTGTGTTGTAAAAGTAAAAAAAAAATTAAAAAAAAAAAAGTCAAATAAAACTTGTGCAGAGATTAGCTTTTTCCTGCCTAACTCAGGTGATTGGCACATCTGGATGATGTCGTTTGATTGATGTGTTGTGCGTAGCCTACAATGTCATTTTCTTCGTACATTAGAGTTAACATGCGGTGGCACATGCACAAAGATCAAATTACGCTTTTTCAAGAAATCACGGAAAGATGAGCGAGAATGAGTAAAAGTGCCATCTACATCTGAGCCTATTCACCTTTCCCCAAGGAGACAGCATGTGAATCGACACCTGAGTCGTCCCATTTCCAAGACACGGATTCATCACTGGACTGTAGTGAGACTTCCACGACACAAAGCCAAAATATTTTGTCTCATTATGACAGCGGATCCAACTTTAAATTTATGGTCATATAAGAGTAAGACATCATTCGAAACTGTTAGGGTCCATTTTTATTTGTGTACACTCACAATAAAAACAAAACATTGTGCTTCTGTAAAATAAAGAAAAATAAACAGGATGCTGCTTTCTACCATCCAAGTTTCCATACGTGAAGTTTGTGGAGCGTCACAAAAATGTATCGAAACTCAGCGTATAGGCTACTAGCATGTATGCATGTGCAGGCGTGCATGTAATAGATAACAGCATATGACTTTAGAATGACATGAGGGTGATTCAATAACTCGGTGGAGAGGAGAGAGTGATCCACTGAATTCAGTTGATGGGGATTATTAGGAGGCCATGATTGATAAGGGCCAATGAAGGGAATGTGGCCAGGACACGGAGGTTACGCCCCTACTCTTTTACACCTTCAGAAACAATGGGAAAATGCCATTAAAAACATTTATGACACAGCACTATAGTCATTTTAAGTTCTACACTAGCTTTGTGTGACAGATTAAATTTCAATTTGGTTAATAAACCTTAACATAAGTCAGCATGTCCCAATTCTTAACAAAAAAAATGAACTGTTGTTGTACAGAAAAACCACTGCATGAAGATTCCCAAATTGTCCCTTTGTGTTCTACACGAGGTTGTGAATGACGTGAGAGTGAGTTAATGACAGACAGAATGTCAGAACTTGAATTTTCTGGAGTGAATATCCCTTTAACAAAACCACCCCTAAAAAATTTATCACATGCTCTTCATTGCTGTATTTTTGCATGTGGTAAATTGTATGCAAGATCACAGCATCTGCAGCAGACAACTGCTCTTTCATCAGTCTGAGATGATGAAACGTTTTATCATTTCTCTTCATAGGAAACAATGAGGAAAATGGCAAGAGCTCACAGGCACCGACTGCTGTTGACTGTGCATGTTTGATTGTTTCTTCTCAAGGACGGACAGAAAGCCTTGCTGCTATAAATATGCAATACTTCCTTAGGCTGGAGAGAGAGAGAGAGAGAGAGTGAGTTAGAGGAGAGAGAGCTTTTTGATATTCATGGACATTCAAGTCCTCTTGAAGGATATGCATCTGTGCAGGAATCAAAATGATCCACTCAACGAGGGAGAATTATACCCCTCGCATGCCATTTGGCTTCCTCAAATTACTGAGGGAAACATACCTCCACTCACACTAAAAGGCTGGGCAGGGACGTATAATTGCAGAAATAGAGGCTTTCCAGACAAGTGTATATTGCATATTTGTCAATAAGTTGGTAATTTTAGGCCAAATCTTGAAATGCAGGGGTCAGAATGTGGAGCATCTTTAAATCCCACTTGAAATCAATTGACGAGATCCGTTTTCTGTTGTGCATTGACATTTCCTATAAGGGCTCGTTTCTTTCTTCTTTTTCAAATAGCCAAAAGACTTAAGGTCCATCACAACCATGAACTATCATTTACTAGGCCTACTTGCTAATCTGATGCAGGTGGAGGAACTCTGATTTGTGTCCAATCAAATGCTTAACTAGAATAAATCTAGTGCAGAATGAGAATGTTTTTCATCTGTTTTCCTGCTAAAGTAAGACATTTTAAATGTATATATTTCCACTAAAACAGGGGTTTCCTAACTTTTTTGTCAGCGGAACCACTCATAAATAAATTATTTAACTCTTATTATAAAAAGAAGACTCAAATGTATTACTGTTGCACAGTAATAAATTATACAGATGTTGTACTGATGGGGGGGAAAAACAGCAAATAAAAAATGCAATAAAATCGGAGGAAAATTTTATTTAAATGCATTTGCGTTCTCATGAAAAACACAAGTATTGGCAATTTTACCTTGCATTTCTTATTTTTATCCATTACCATGTCCCTTTAGGGGCTCCATACTGTTGTAAATTGTACTGTAAAATAAATGATATTTGATAATATTTTTGAAAATATATACTTTTACTGAGAAGGAAATATCTGTGGCATATGTAGGCAAAATGATTGATTATTGTAGCAACATATACTTCCAATATGAACTTGACATTGAACAACAACAAAAAAACATGTCAGTCAGATGGCCTCTTCCTGATTAAGTGGGGCGGTCCTTGGCCAATAATGTCATTAGACAAAGGTCTGACTACGCAAGACCAGCTAATAGATGGCTTCAAAACTAACAGAAATGGACTAATATCCATAAACCTCAGATGCTGATTTCATGGGGTCTTTAAATGCCAGTAATTAACCCTGAAATTTACAGAAAACTTGTAAAAAATAAATATTTTAGTTTAAAAGAAAACAGATGGAGAAAGAAAGAAGGATAGACAGAGAGAGAACATTTGGGTTTGATTCAAGTTCGTAGAGAGGCCCATATCTCAAGACAAGCAATTACATTATCTTTGTAAATGTCGCTTTTTTCTTTTTTATTTGGCACCAAAAATAATTTATTCATGATTTTTTTTTTCAACTCTTCTAGAAATAAATGCTAAAATGATACATGGGCTTTCTACGGTGTAATCTTCTTAATGTTTCCTTTTCTCTGCCTTTTTTCCAAGTTCGAGACGCCATCTCCATTAAATTCCACTGACATTTCGGACATCAATCATCTGCAGCAGGGACTTGTTTACCATCAGTGTGAATGAATGGCCGGGTTTTAGAAAGATGAACATGGTCTAGACCAAAGCGGGGCACTGAGAGAAAAAAAAAAGGAGGCCAAATGAACACATCTGTTCATACGGAGCTCATTGTGTCCAATTATTCAGCCGCTGCGGTTCCTTAGAAATATGGGCAGAAAAGAACCAAATCTTTCTTCCATGCATATTTTTTGCTCACTGCACTTTTTTTAGATTAATTATTATTTGCTCTCTTTCTTCCTCCCAAATCCTCTGCCTAGGGAGGATTAATTAGGAGTTTTATAATGCTACAGCATTGTCAAAACAAAATCCATGTGTGGTTCAACACAAAAAGAATCAATCTACAGGTTAGAAACCACCTGGCTCACCTGTCTGAATGCAATCCATTATAAAACATGCAGCTGTGAAAATGACTGTCAGGCCATTGCTGGAAGATTTTTCACTAACCATCACTAATTGGGGTTCTTAATACTGGATGCCCATTTAAACCGGATGACAGTGTCATTCTCTCGTGGATCGTGAAGAGGTTTATAGTTCCTGTAACCTGACAGCAAAGCAAAAGAAAACAAACCGCGAACAGACCGACAAATGACTGCTCTTTAATGGGATTTCATCAATGATCATTTTCCCCCCGACAGCATAATGCCAAAACAATTTCCAAAGTGACGGAAAAGGTAATAGAGAACATGTTTGAGTATTAAAAAGCAGATGCTTATAGTCAAACTGGAAAATGACATGTTAATCTGATGTCTTTCTTTTTACAAGCCTCGCCTACCACGTTTCTTTCCCTCCTGCGCTGTTCTCATTTCTTAACTCGATTCGCAATAAGGAAATCAAATTAAAAGCCATTCAGCCTGTCAAAAGATGGATTTTGGCTCTCGGTTTCTCTCAGAGTGCAAAATAACAAAATAAAATAAATGTTCTGATGGATGATTCAGACATGCCGGTGGTTTGGAGGGCAGGGAATTGTGGGAAGCATTATCCATGCACACCGTTCGGGGGTTATTACCTTATTTTCCTGCTGCGCTGCAGAAGCAAACTACAAGACATCTGTGGGACTTAATTTCACTCACATCATAAAATACTATGATGTCATGTTGCAATGGGATTAGAACAGATCATCAATTCACTTCTCATTCCTCGAGAACCGTGGCAGATATGGCCAGAGGGCAAATCTGGAGCCAATTTGGGTCTTACCTGCATGATCAGCGTGTTATGAAGCGTGTATTGTGTGTATATACAACAAGTTCAAAAGTTGTGGTGTGATATGATATAATATATATATATATATATATATATATATATATATATATATTATATCACACCACAACTTTTGAACTTGTTGGATCATCAAGCTTTTTCATAAGCACAAACATCTATACAAATTAGGGCTATAACGATACGCGATATAAAATCGAAAAACCCAGAGTTATCCTTCCTGTCCAGAACCAATGCTACTAAAAACTTTAAATTACTATTAGTATTATTTGAAGTTAACATTATAAAATACGTAGACCTACACCACAAAACTAGTTGAGGATAAATTATTTAAAATTTGGCAATTTCAGCGTTATGGACGTGAAATTTGCAGCCAAAACGTGAAATATAAATTCTCAGAAAGTGTATTTAATACCAATATATTGACACTTCTGTTTATATATCCATAGCCTACTCCCTCAATAAAGTCCTGTACATGTCCAGACATTAGAAAAATATAAGTCTAAACATGCATTTTATATTTAATATGAGGGAAATACACACGCGTACACGGACGTGACACAAAACATCTTTAATTTTTAGGTGGCAAAAAAAATTACATTTTATAATTCTGTAAATTACACTGTACAAACCAAAAGTAATAGGCTACTAGGCTACCCACCGGATGAAGAAGGGTTGGCTCTCCCCAGAACATAAAATATTCATTTTGTTTTATTTTTCGTGTTCGCATTTAAGAGGAAAAAACAATGTCGTGACAGTTCTCTGGAAGCGGCACTAAAACTTTCAGAGACCTAAAACAGAAAGCACAAAGACTTTAAATTGAATTTCGTTTTGTATTAATTGTATCTCAATTTTAATAAATGTTTCATCAACCAATTGCCTGGATTTAATAAATAAGTAGTAAATATAGCAGACAGATAATCACGACACAGAGGGGTCGGCGCGTGAACTGGGGCTCGTCTCATATGAATCGAAACCCAGTGTATAAGCCTATAGACCTGAGAAATATATCTACCGGTATATTGAAATTGGTGTATCGTTACAGCCCTAATACAAATATATACACACCTACAATTGTCTACCCTGAAAAATATCAAACTTTTAAAATGTTTCAGGTCTCTAATGCTCACCAAAGCTGCATGCATTGATTTAATAAAATATTCAGTAAACACTGTTATATTATGAAAAGTTATTAAAGAAGTTTTCAATTTTTATATATTTTAAAATGTTAATTATTCCTGTAAATGTTTAGCAGCCATTACTTCGGTCTTCAGTGTCACGTGATCTTTCAGAAATCATTTTAATCTGCTGATTTAATGGTTAAGAAACATTCCTTACTATACTGTCTGTACTGTTAGTATATTATACTATTATTTAAATATTATCTATATATTATAAAAAGTACAACATATATAAAAATTTGTAACACTTTACAATAAGGTTTATTAGTTAACATTAGTTAATGTGTTAACTAACCATGAGCAATACAGTTCTTATGTATTAATTAATCTTTGTTAATGTTAATTAATACAAATACAGCTGTTCATTGTTTGTTCATGTTAGTTCACAGTGCATTAACTAATGTTAACAAATACAACCTGACAATTACAATTGTTGAAATTAATATTAGATTAATAAAGGCTGAAGAAGTATTGTTCATTCTTAGTTCATGTTAACTAATGAACCTTATTGTAAAGTGGTACCTAAAAATTACACGATAATAATAAGAAATATATATATACACTCACCGGCCACTTTATTAGGTACCCCATGCTAGTAACGGGTTGGACCCCCTTTTGCCTTCAGAACTGCCTCAATTCTTCGTGGCATAGATTCAACAAGGTGCTGGAAGCATTCCTCAGGGAGTTTGGTCCATATTGACATGATGGCATCACACAGTTGCCGCAGATTTGTCGGCTGCACATCCATGATGCGAATCTCCCGTTCCACCACATCCCAAAGATGCTCTATTGGGTTGAGATCTGGTGACTGTGGAGGCCATTTTAGTACAGTGAACTCATTGTCATGTTCAAGAAACCAATTTGAAATGATTAGAGCTTTGTGACATGGTGGAAGTAGCCATCAGAGGATGGGTACATGGTGGTCATAAAGGGATGGACATGGTCAGAAACAATGCTCAGGTAGGCCGTGGCATTTAAATGATGCCCAATTGGCACTAAGGGGCCTAAAGTGTGCCAGGAAAACATCCCCCACACCATTACACCACCACCACCAGCCTGCACAGTGGTAACAAGGCATGATGGTTCCATGTTCTCATTCTGTTTACGCCAAATTCTGACTCTAACATCTGAATGTCTCAACAGAAATCGAGACTCATCAGACCAGGCAACATTTTTCCAGTCTTCAACTGTTCAATTTTGGTGAGCTCTTGCAAATTGTAGCCTCTTTTTCCTATTTGTAGTGGAGATGAGTGGTACCCGGTGGAGTCTTCTGCTGTTGTAGCCCATCCGCCTCAAGGTTGTGCGTGTTGTGGCTTCACAAATGCTTTGCTGCATACCTCGGTTGTAACGAGTGGTTATTTCAGTCACTGTTGCCCTTCTATCAGCTCGAACCAGTCTGGCCATTCTCCTCTGACCTCTGGCATCAACAAGGCATTTCCACCCACAGAACTGCCGCTTACTGGATGTTTTTTCTTTTTCGGACCATTCTCTGTAAACCCTAGAGATGGTTGTGCGTGAAAATCCCAGTAGATTAGCAGTTTCTGAAATACTCAGACCAGCCCTTCTGGCACCAACAATCATGCCACGTTCAAAGTCACTCAAATCACCTTTCTTCCCCATACTGATGCTCGGTTTGAACTGCAGGAGATTGTCTTGACCATGTCTACATGCCTAAATGCACTGAGTTGCCGCCATGTGATTGGCTGCTTAGAAATTAAGTGTTAACGAGCAGTTGGACAGGTGTACCTAATAAAGTGGCCGGTGAGTGTATATATATAGTGTGTTATGGCAGACATTTGTGTCCTCACTCTTGCCCCACAAAAGAAATGTATTACCCTAAAAAAGGTGGCTCAAAATCTAATTCTCTCATATTTGATTCATATTCCAACTTGACCATGAAAAACAAGCACGAAACAGAGGGAAAACGAGCAAAGTGCATTAAGAAACAAAGATGCAGTTGCATCTGTCTTCCTTTCTTATGCATACCAATAGTAAACAAACAAAAGCAAAAGAACATTTCAAAGTGAAAGATAGTGTTGTTCCATTTCCTTTATTGTGCCAGATGATTTTTAGATGGAGGTCTGATAAGAAGGTTGTGCAGCATCTCGTCTGAAAACAAAGCCAGTCAACATCTGAATGGATGAGCGCCGATGGGCACTCGAGCAGCGCGTAATAGGATGCATATAAATTATTCGGCTTTGGTAATAACATTATTATTTTGTCTCATTGCAATGTGCTTGTTACGTGACGAGTCTGAAAAGAACGACAACAAACACTTGTGTGGGGTGATCAGCTTCAAAATAATATAAAAAATAATACAATTTCAAAAAAAATATGTTTGGGTTCGGAGAACAAGCATAGGCTTGTAATGACTTTGGTGAAAGGATGTCTCAAGGCACAGGACATTGTGCCTGTGATAGCCTCACATACTCCCCGGGCCACTTCCCAACCTTTGCAATTTCCAAAGGCAACTTCGTGTAATATATTGCTGAACATCGACAAGTTGAATCTACGGCGCACAATCCAAATTTCTCGCAGTGACATATAGGGTTGTGGCCCTGAGGCTATATGGACTCTTTAATAAGGCTGGTGGGTGCAGTCGAGTTCCTCAGAGTTGAGCTGTTTGTCAGCTTTCTCAATTTGCAAGTGACCGGTCTTGCCACCCATCTTAACGCATGGGGTGGGAATCGCAAGGAATTAAATGAACCCGGTTCAGAATCCTCTTAACAATTCTGGTCCCATTTGTTAACATTTGCCAATACATTAATAAATGCTTAAAAAATGCTCATTGTTAGTTCATGATAGCTAATGTCTGTTAATGTTCGTTAATACACTACCCGAAGTTGTGAAGGCGTTTATTTAAAGAAAATAATATTATTTAGCAAGAATGCATTCAATTGATCAAAAGTGACATTGGACACATGTACATTGTACAAGGTTACAAAAGGTATCCATTTCAAATAAAAGTTGTTCTTTCAAACTTTATATTCACTTAATAATCATGTTGGGGAGGATTGTTTCCACATAAATGTTAAGCAGCACAATAATTCCCAACATTGATGAGGAGGAGAAGGATATGGAGAAGGAGAAGGAAAAGAAGAGAAAAAAAGAAGCACCAAATCAGCATATTAGAATTATTAAAGTAGAAAACAGTTATTGTAAATATTTCACAATTACAGGGTTTTTTCTGTAACTTTTGACCAAAAGAATGTGCCTTACTGAGCATGAGACTTCTTTAAAACATTTTAAAAATCTTACGGAAATATGACTTTTTTAACTGTATTGTAAGATTTGCTGTTAGTTCATGTTAACTAATGTAATTGAATTGTTAACACTTTACATTTGTTAAAGATTTATTTGGAAAACCAAAAATATACCAAATGCTAGGAACATTTAAATGTAAAACAAGTGGTAACAATTTATTTATTTATTTTGTTTTACAAAATAGCCTACCATCACAATGTGTATAATGTCATAATCAGTCAGGAACTACACAAGCCTTAGGCATAATGAAATGAATGACATGTGGCTCTTCTACTTCAAATGATTAAAAAGCGATTCACTAACAAGAACCAGCTCATAAGAGTAATTTACTCTGGAATCTGACTTCACTGGTTGCACTGTACGCTTCTGTTACACTAAAAAAAATATAACCATTTATAAATAACAAAGGAACTGGTTATAAATCCTATATTAGCACACTAGTAGAACATGTTTCTTTAGACAGTGATCTATGGCCCTAGCATCTTTACACTGCTGTGTAAGGCTCCTCTGTCCCTGCTCAAAATTCTGTCTTAAAATGTAATGCCACATAAAAACCTGACTAAATTATGCCAGCTCTGAACCACTTCAGCCTCTAGTATCAAAGTATATAGTTATAATGCGTCTGTGTAAATTTATGCCACCTCTGAGCAGAATTAAACAGTGTGAAAAGACACCTAAATGCCATTTCAGAAGAGCTTCTTTGACACTTTTGCTGTGTACATTTGGCACTAGAGAGGTAGAAGTGACATGCAACAGGTAGGCATGTGTATGTGTGTCCACAATTGCTAATGCGGTTAGTGTTTGAGGACCCCCACTCTGTACTGTCTGCCTGTCAGGAATGTTGACACTTTAATCACCTGTCGTCTGTGCGGCTGGTTTGGCCCACGTCAAGGAGAAAGACAGGCTGACAAGTCCGTGGTGGACGCCGAGAGCAGCGTTTTGGGAAGCCTCTCTGCATCTGTGACAAAATGACAGCAGGCACGTTGACGTACAGAACAGGGCCTTCATGTCACCTGTCAAGCCACTCTCATCTCACCCTCCTTTGGTCTTGCACATGACCTTGATGCCTTCAGCATCTCCTAAAATCTCCCAGAAACATCACAGCACAAATAAAAGCAGTTCTTGAGAAGATGCGCCAACTCTTGCCAAGATCTTTAAAATAAACCGACACGTGGCGCTAAATATATTGATTCGCGCTTGAGCGGTGTCATCTCAGAAAGATGACAGCCATTCCTGATCTTGTATTCCAACCCAGGTGCATTTTATAGTTGTGCGTGGAACTGAAATGATGGGTGAGATGGATTCTGACACTGCTGCCTTCAGGCTACAATCCTCAAATCAACCTCACCAGAACCCCTCTGCTCTGAGATGAACCCTGGAGCTTTTGGAGGCAATGAAATATGACAAAAATCACACTTCATGTTTAAAGCGCGCTCAGTTATCAGCACTAAAACAGCATCTGAAACATGCCTTCAGCGACACTTTCAGTAGCTGTCTATGCAAGCATTAAGAGAGGCCACAAAAAAAAACATGCAATTTAGCGTTCAAACATAATAAAACTGGCAGAGATGATTCCAGGTGGATCCATGCCTTCAGGTGTAGCTCCTGACCCACTGTGTGACCTTCGCCAAATTGGCCTTGATCTGTTTTAAGTCAATTTGCTCCAGCTATAAGGACTAATGCTGCCACAGACACTGGCTCGTAACACAGGGCTATTTAGTTATTTCCCTCCCGTCCTGCCTTTAAAGAGATAAAAAAGAATTCAATTTGCGCGTGGCCCTGGCGGCTATCCCTGACTGTGTTTGCAAAGTTAATGTAGGAAGCGCTGTCCCTGGGGTCAGCGAGAGGAATATGGCACTCGCTGGAAAAACAGAGGGGGAACAATGGCTTTGAAGATGGCCGCAGAGCTCTGGGGACTAAAGCAAATGGAAAAATAAAATTAAACCATTACATCCTTTCTTCCATGCTCTGCATCCAGCAGCCCCAGTCTCTGTCTTCTCCCTCTTTTTTTTCCTCAAGAAGCCTGCCAACAATCTCTCCTCAAAAAACATTTCAAGTCCATAAATGAATAAATAAAGGGAGAGATTTGTCAGTCGGTAAACTCTGTTACATCCTTTATCTTAGTTTGCAATGTTACCATATCCAGCTGCACAAAGGAAAATGAAAAGCAGTTTTTGTATTAAAAAATAATATATAAATAATGTTTCATGCAGCAGTTAAGTAAAATTCGTTTTGTCAAAGTAAATGTATATATAAAAAAATTGCTTTTAGAAAACTAAATTGCCAATTTATATACATAATCAAGTAAATGATTTGCTAAGTTATGATCCCAAACGTTTTCAAAAAGACTGTTGCAAAAAGAAACCAAACACTCCAAGAAAATAAATCAAGATTTCATTCTCATAAAGGCATATATTGTACTGAAGCTACTTTAGCCAAGAGAAACTCAAAAGGAAGGAGCAACATCTCACTGCAACCTTGATGGTTGGAATAAATGATGTTTTAAATGTAACCTTTTTTCTATTTTTTTTCTACCCCTGTAAAAAGTATTTAACAGTACTAAATATGTAAATAATGGTTTTCTATTTTAATATATTAAAATATCAGGATTCTTTGAATATAAAAGTGCAAAAGAACAGTGTTTATAACCGTTTTCACTTTTAATACATTTTTTTATTGTTTTCCACAAGTTGGTATGATTCTTTAGGGTCTTCATGTAAAGTTTGTAACATACTTTGGTTAGAATTCCTTAAAGGCACACTATGCAGGAATTCCGTTTTTTGTCAAACAGCGACCCCTAGAGTAATTTGACCCCTAGCGGCACTTGTATTTAACGTTACTGTCGTAAATACCACTCACGCAGAGCGTGACATGGCGTGACGTGTTACATAGTATACAATAGTACATTGTGTTTAACTGATGTTTTATTAACAAGGTTCGGGAGGAACACGTTCTAATGATCAAACAATCAAGTCATTCCAGCCAGCTATCAGCAATCAGTAATCAACAGGTCCACTCAATCAGCACGAGTAAAGCCTATAAATATACTCAGTCGACTCACCCATATTCCTCAACAGTTTTCAGCATCCCTCCACCACCCCATCTCCTCACACTTGCCTAGTTATCTTCCTAAACAGAGATACGGAGGGAGTACTCTGGGTTCGGGCCCAATTTCCGAGCTCCGAGCCCTCCCCCCGGACAGCACGCCAAATACGCATAACCATTTATTCTCTGATCATTTGTAAGTGTGAACTCGTGAATTTGTCGTTTAATGAGATCTAATATATGTTGTTAGTGGTGAGAATTTTCACGTGAATAAATACATAGATCCGACTGTTATCCCCACGTACTTAGGCCCTGTCCACACGGACACGGGTATTTTTATAACCGTGACTTTTTTTACGCGGTTCGGCCGTTCGTCCACACGAAAACGCACTGAAACCGAACATTTTTGAAAACCCCTGCCAGGGTGAGAATTTTCAGAAACGCCGGTTACAGTGTTGTCGTGTAGACAGTGAAACCGGGGTTTTTGCCTTGCGACGTCAGAGTGTGCGCCGTTATCAGCTGTGTTTGACATCAGATTTGCGCTTCTGATTGGCCAACGTGGCTTTACGGTTAAGGTTTATATCGCCGCCTGCTGGCGTGGCATGCTCTTGACCGCGCTTGATTGCGTGTTTTTACGTTTTCATGTAGACGGAGACCGAGCATGTGTGGACGGGATTTTTTTTAAAAACGCTGTAGGAAAAACTCCGGTTATAAAAATACCCGTGTCCGTGTGGACATGGCCTTAGTTTAATGGTCCAGTGACAGAACTTTTGCCAAGCGTGTCAGAGGTTCTGGGTTCTAATCCGCACTAAGTACTATAGTTTTTTTTCCTCATCAAAACCGATTGTTTATTAGTGGTTGTATATCAAGCAGGGGCACGAATTTTTTTATGTATTATGTTTTGTGATTTCACCGTAACGAATATAGAGAGTCTCTCCGCAACGGATTGAAGTGCACGTCCGTGTGAAGACTGTGCGCAAGTCAAACCAGAACACTGTATCCGCGCCACTGATCGCAGTGGCAACAAGCACTTTGGTCTCGAGTTCAAAAACACCACATACGCCCACCATTCAACCCGGAAAAAGTAATATAACCATTCCAATAACTCCGAAGCTGTTCAGTTAAGCTAAAAAAACTGCATAGTTCCCCTTTAATGGATGTGTAATTTTTACCTCCTCAAAAACAGCTCTGTTCACAGCGAACCGTTTCGGTGCATGTCTCTTTATATGATAATGAGCAACTGCTCACCCCACCGACACTGCTCACCCCGTCGACACAAGACACAAAGTGATGCCTTGGTGAGAATACAAATGGCTGAGGGCGGAAATATGCTAATACGGGACAGTCTGTCAGTGGTCGTGGGCGGAGCATGAGCAATATGACATCACATTGCTCAGAAAATCCAAACGGCTTGATTATTGAGAGTGTTTAGACTTTTTGAGGATTAAAAAAAAGAAGTGAATGTTTTTTTTTCATTGTATGGTGGTAGTGTGTCCACACACTGCAAAGACACATTTATATGCAAACACCATATAAAAGTACATTTTGCATCCGATGACCCCTTAAATATATCCTCGCTAAATAAAAGTCTTACTTTTTTTTCTTCTTTTTTTTACATGCACTTTTTTTTACTTTGCCGTGTACAGCTAGCCTGGCTAACGCCAGACCCAATTCTCGTTGAGACTTGGGTCTGGGAACCACATGTTCATTTTCTCGTATTTGATGCGTGGTTTACGAATGCCCGGCGCCGTTTATTGGGTGCTAAGAATGTCTATCAAATGCGCCTGTACGTAGCTCATAGCCAATCGTTTTAATTATACCAGATGACGTATGCAGAGCGACAGAAATTAGACGAGGAAGAAGACGATGGCCAATGGGTCAGAGATTTATGTGTACACGATGGTGTGTATCTAACGGCCGTTTCACACCGCATCCGTGAGCGGCGCGTATGTTAATCAATGAGTGCATTCACACCGGGAGCAGGAGCAGCGCATGAGCATCGAGCAGGAGCGTCGCGGGAGCAGCAGTGAAGCGGGGGTTTCGGCGTCGAATCTGTTTTTGCTGCACTTCTCTACGCTCAATTAAAGTGAAAGCACACTTTTGATGGACAAAAATAAATATGATTTCACACAAAAAGTGCCCAAAATGCACATAATAAGCATGTCTAGTGAGTTTTAACAAAAAGTAAATAAAAGAAAATAAAGACTCTAAAATATTTATAGAAGATTTAGGCTAAAAACTTGTTTTTAATTATTCAGTTTGGGTGAAAGTTGTGTAGGCCTATATATATAGTTTTTGTTAAAACTCACTAGACATGCTTATTCTGTGCATTTTGGGCACTTTTTGTGTGAAATCATATTTATTTTTGTCCACCAAAAGTGTGCTTTCACTTTAATTGAGCGTGGAGAAGTGCAGCAAAAACAGATTAAACTAAAAGAACGCTTATATATAATATTTTCTGGCTAGTTTACTTTAGTTTTTATATATATATATATATAAACTAAAGTAAACTAGCCAGAAAATATTATATATAAGCGTTCTTTTAGTTTATGTAACACACAGACAGCTACAGGCTAGCAAAACCCAAATCAAACCCGAGTGTGTGGTTTATTTGTGTGTTTTGTTTTTTATCCGCGGAGTTGGAGTCTTGTAAACATATCGAAAGTATGAGTGAAACTAATAGTTTGGAGCCATTTCTGGGTTGTTTTGTTGTTTAACATTTAACTTATATGCGAATGTTGTACACCACAACATTACAAACTTTCAAGACTATCAATGTTATAAAATGCTTCTAAAAACAAACGTTGTCTTTGTAAAGAATTGCTCGCTTATATTATGTAGCTTTGGAGCCGCTGCTGTGACACTGTACAAACGCTTCCAGTGTGAATACTCTCGCGCGTCTGCAGCTGCAGTGACGATGTACTAGTTACGCTGACGCGCTGCTAAAGTGCCGCTCACGCTTGCGGTGTGAAACCTATGTGTGAAACGACCAGGCTGCGTCGAAAGGTAACTTCGCGTCTGCTGCCATGTTGGATCCATAAGTATAAACAAACTGCTTCGGTGTGTCGCATAGAGGTCATCATCGTCTTGCTGCTCCCTCCCCATTCTGTGATTGGTTCCCTAAATGAGGCGAAAATCTGGTCCATGGTATCCATTACTGCCTTTCAGCGTGAATAAAATCGCGCTGCGGGAAGGCAGCATGGGGAAACCCAGACTAGTGTACAGCACTCTGATACAGAAAGTCAACTAGTGGCAGAACTAATCAACTTTGATTACAGCACCTATAATATGTAGCTTATTGCCTGATTTTTGATAGTTATTCCTTCACCTTTTTCAGTGTAAGACTCATTCTGGTCCCATCTGCCACAGTTGCTGAGGATGGAAGGATGCGGTTATATTGATGTACTGATTGCACAATTTCTCGTCTCTAGATTGCTCTCAGCATCTATCCGTCTAAGAGCTTGAACCCTGTCATGCGACTATAAGTGCAGAGGGGGACTCAACATTAGCAAATGGCCCTCATTCTTAAATTAACAGCCACCAACCTCCTGCTAAGTGCCTGCCTATACTAACACCAATCTTTCTTCAAGGCTCCTTGTCCATACAGATGCAGGTAGAACAGGAGGAAAATGAAGGGAGAGGGAGGAAACGATAGAGAGCGATAGAGTGAGTGTGAAGGAGCGAGTGAGAGAGCGATAACAAGCTATTTATCTGAAAGCTGTCTCCTGCCTTCACCTCAGTTTAAAGTAAACAGGTTTCCATTAATGGCTCTGTCACACAAATGCACTGAGAGAACATTGTTGGGAAAATGATGGCTATCATAATAATCACCATCCAATCCACACAGGCTTTTAGCGTTCAAAAACTCACACAGCAAATTGACTATTACTAAATTTCTGTGAAATGATCCACTGGATGCATGGAGAAAATGCAAGATGTGGTACATGATGTGAGAGAAATGATTGTCTCTATAACGTTTATTATATCTGCGGGTTATGCTTTCTCACATTATTACAAAAATAAAATAAAAAAAATAGATGGATGGAAATACAAGCTGGTAAAGTGTACCATGCTTCATACTTTATGGCTTGTTTTAAGAGTTCTATGTTAGTATGTAGTTTGTACATCCTTTTTGAAGCCTGGAGGGAAGTACGAAGAGAAAAGAGATAAAAACCTGTGATGAAAAACCATTCTAGCTATTTACTTTGCATTCCATCACCAGAACATTAAGCACCCGCCTGATTTTTTTTCTCCCCTCATGCTGCATTTCCAATGGAAATTGAATGACAGGCCACTGTTTATATTTCTATTTGATGCTTCAGTTAACTGCAGATTTTGATCAAGCGCACTTTTGAAGCTTGAAGGATAAAAAGGTTGAGCGTTTGAGGAATTGTGCATTACGATAAAGCAACTGTCCCAGTGTCACACAAAAATATCATTTAACGTGTGCGTCAATGCGTTTGCAATTATATGAAAATAAATAAGGAATAAGAATGACAATTTGACATTGCGGGATCCATGTTGCTTCAAAGGGACAAACTATTCATTTGCGGTGTTTCTTTTCCCAATCGTGCCGATCAAACCATGTTAGACTGCCACTCGTTTTACTTTTGAATTAAACTCGTCTCAATGCCATTATCACCCCAGTACAATTTAACCCTGGCCTAAAAGCTAAAAGTTGTGATACTAGGGGTGATGCAAAACATCTGCACTGGTAATCTAAAGGTTGTAGGTTCAAAGGCCAGACGGCTGATGCATGAATCAACGGTGCCCTTGAGCAAGGCACTTAACCTAGTTTGTTCCACAGGGATTGTCTGTCATAAGGCTACTGTAGTGCTGACAGAATGACAAATTTTATATATGGTATGAGTTCATTCATTCATTCAGGCCCTTAGCGTCGAGAACGACGATTGGCATTGCGCTTCAGTCTTCTACTGTTAAGGAAGTCTGTACTGCTGGCAAGATCTTTTGGCACCAGAACTTATGGTGGTGTGCCACAGTGCCCGGCAAGCGTTTCCCAGGTTTCGCTTGGGAAGACGAACGACTGAAGGTCACACTTCAGGACATCCTTGTAGCGGAGCTTCAGCCGGCCGACTGGACGAGGGGCAGCAGCAATTTCGCCGTACAGAATTGCTTTTGGTAAACGGTTTTCATCCATGCGGTAGGTGTGGCCAGCCCATCGTAAGTGGCGGGTGCGCAACTTAGTGTAGAGGTCTGTGCTCTTGGTCGTGGAGAGGATGTCCGAATTTGGAACATGGTCCTTCCAAGTAATGCCAATATTTGAGCGCAGACAACGAAATTGAAAGGTGTTCCGGAGGTGTTCATGTCTGTGGTAGGCGCACCAAGTTTTGCTGCCGTACAGGACAGTGCTGAGAATACAGGCCTCATAAACTTTGATTTTTAAGGGGAGAGACAGTGAATTGTTCTTCCATACTCTCTCCCTAAGCCTGCCGAAGGTTGTTGATGCTTTCCAAATACGGATGTCTAATTCGCAGTCTAGACTGTTTGAGGTGTTGACTGTGGAACCCAGATAAACTTTGTGACGTTTGTCAGTACGCTGTTGTTGAAGGTGATTGTGGCTGGTATATGGTGTGCATACACACACAACACATTAAAAAAATGATTTATACTTATAATTCTAATTGTAAGTAATTACACTGAAAAAAATACTTTTTTACAATTTTAACCGTAATTAGTTGTCAAATTTACTAACAATTTCTAAGAAATGGTAAGTAACACATTGAATTAACATTTTAAGTAGTTTTTTGGGGTTTTTTTTACTCCAATAATCTTATTTATATTTACAACATATGAAATGCACTGTTAAAAAGATTTCTCTCAATTATTTTATTTGAAACGTGGATGCAATTATCAAAAATCTTAGGGTGTATTCACACCTGCCTTGTTTGGTTCGATTGAATCAAACTCTAGTTCGTTTCCCCCCTTGGTGCGGACCTTTTGGGCAGGTGTGAATACAGCAATCGAACTTGGGTGCGGACCAAACAACCGAACCGAGACCCAGCTGAAGAGGTGGTCTCGGTACGGTTCCAAACTAACTCTGGTACGGTTCGTTTACGGTGTGAACATGAACCGACCCAATTGCAAGAAAGCACTGCGCCTTTGAGTTAACAGGCTTCCATAGTCGGAGTTGCGTTATGGAAAAGTGATCTGTTGTAGCCTACTACATCTGTTGCGCGTCTTTTTGCGCGTCGTGTGTGCAATGCATCATTGGAATGGAATGAATGAATGAGTGTGTGCATCAGGACATTCACATACAGAGCGTTCTCTTTAGTCTACTCGCGCATAGATGCAAAAAAAGCTCTTGCAGTTCATATAATGTAACGATAGTTACTTACAATACAAGGATGATGCTGCGTTAAACTGGACAAACTTTATCGCAAGCGACTTGTTAGCAGTATATACAATAAGAATCTCATTATTTGAATGTGTGAACATAGCCCCTCTCTATGAATGAAAACTTTATATCTTATCCGCCTTCTGCGCAGTTTCTTCATATTGCGTTTGTACAGAATAACACAAAATTCAAATAACAAATATTGCAGTACGAAATATCTCCATGCTGAGCCTTTTTTGCATTTCCTGATTTCCCTACTTGAGAATCCTTGTCCAATGAATGGACGACCTTAGCACACGTGTGGTTTTGTTTACAAATTTTGGTTCACTTCCAAAAAGAGCAGTGTGAAAGCGAACCGTACCAAAAAAATATATATATATTATTGGGTCCGGACCAAAGCAAGTGAACTATCGGACTTTCCTGGTGTGAATACACCCTAAGTCTCTGGTGTCCCCAGAATAAGCATGAAGTTTCAGCACAAAATACCCCTTAAATGCAAATGAGCTGCTGCTCCAGGCCCACTTTTCAGAAGACGGTGGAACCTTTACAGCTCCTGCTTCAGATACTCCGGAAACAACAAAACCAGAGAATCTCACGCATCCAAAATGTCAGAAATTGTCAGCAGTGGTGTCACGTGAACCGTGTCAGTATTACAATTTTGCAGTGGTGGAATATAACGAAGTACAAATACTTCGTTACTTTACTTAAGTACATTTTTCACGTATCTGTACTTTACTTAAGTAGAATCAATAGTGCATACTTTTTACTTTTACTTCGTTACATTTTGCAGCAATTATTATACGTTCTACTCCACTACATTTCTACAACGTTTTGTTACATTTTCGTTAAATTTTCTGATCAGTTTTTCCCCTGCCAGTGCCAAAACGTCATCCTGACCGTCCGTTCATCGCACGTTTCTGTCTCACCAGTGAAGTTTGGTTGCCATAGATATATCAACTTGGTCACACTAAATGCGTCTCTATAGCACGCAGTGTGTTTATCGTGCAATTTATACGCGAAAATTAGTTTTGGTAACACTTTATTTCGATAGTCCACTTTAGACATTCTACTAACTATAAGTAACTTTTCAACTACATGTCAACTAACTGTCATTAGAGAATTAGTAGACTGTCTGCTTAATATCTGCTAACACTTTATTTTGTTTGTCCCCCAACTGATATTCTGCGAACTATAAGTAACTTAGCAACTACAAGTCAACTTGTTCTCCTAACCCGAACCCTAACACCTAACCATTACCTACCAGTCTACAGACAGTCTACTACAGCCTACTAACACTCTAAAGACAGTTAGTTGACATGTAGTTGAAAAGTTACTTATAGTTAGTAGAATGTCTAAAGTGACTATCGAAATAAAGTGTAACCTTAGTTTTTACATGCATAGGAAACGCATTGGTAGGTTTAGTAGTGATGTGGGGTGCGTGTGTATTATACGTTTGGTTAGGATTAATATGGCAAGCCAAGAGGTTCAGAATTACGCCATAAATGAATCGCGTTTACAGCCAAACGCCGTCATATACGGCGTTTTAACATAATATATACCGTATATAGTAAGCTTGATGTGTATATTGCCTAATTGCAAGCTTGTTCAGAAATGGTGACAAAAACTTAAAATATAACTGCTTTTCCATCATATTGAACATCATTATATGAGTATTAGGTTGAATGAGTTAGAATTAACAGTTTTAATAATCATTAGAATATAGACATTAAGAGAATAAATTGTTATGAAAGTACTTTTACTTTTAATACTTAAAGTACATTTAAAATCAGGTACTTTTTACTTTTTACTTAAGTAGGTTTGTCATTGTGGTACTTCTACTTTTACTAAAGTAAATATGTCTCTGGTTATTTGTACTTTTACTTAAGTACTAAGATTCAGTACTTCCTCCACCACTGCAATTTTGGATACAAAACCTCTGCTAACTGCACATAATCAAAGCAAATTATTGCCAGAACAACCCCAGAAACAGTTTAACATGATGTAGTTGTCTCCACAAGCTGCTTAGCACCATAATAAATGGTTAGATAATTTGAAAACTATTAATTATGGGTTAAGTGGCAAGTATCTATGCCCACCCAAAGCACAGCACTTTGTAGGTAATGAGCTGCTTCAGATGTTTTAAATGGGCATTTGACCCAGCGAGGAGAGCGAACCGAATGCCTCTGTTTATCTCGGCATGCGTGTGTCCTTTGTCTAAGTGCTGATGCGAAAGTTGATTGCGGCATTGGACACGTAATTAATGGGCCCAGCACCCAAGGTCAAGGGAAGGTGTGACCAGCGTAGGACAAATATCTTCTGGAGAGGCAGGGTCAAGCGGAGATAAACACATTCACAGATCAGCTCCAGTCCAGTTGCGGGGATCTGCCAAAACAGATTGGGAGGAGGGGGGTGGTTGAAACACGGACCACACCATAATGATGTCCTGCTCTGCTTGCAAAGTACTTTCCCTGACGGAGCAAAGAATCCCGGGCAGAGACAAATGAACAGCAGTCTTTATCGCCAGGGCTTCGTTCACGAGCCACCGAGGAACGGATCTGAATTCTCGCCAGGAGGAAGTAACTGTCACTCTGCCATAAATATTAATATTAATTAATTTCCCGTTCCTGTCAGGGCCAAAGGCTAGGATAGATTTATAGCAGGTGTAGGGTTTTCAAGTGGTCATATGTTACACTATCAGAGCAGGAATCTGAGGGGAGGAAAAAACACGCCAGCCGACACAATCCATATTTATAAGGCAACGTTCCTTCCCTTGGCCATCCCTTGGAGAGCCAGACATGTAGAAAGTCTACAAATGTAAAAGCACATCATCAAAAAGGCACAAAAATCACAGAGGATGATAAACCATGCAGAACAAACATGAGAAATATGGAGAGACAAAGAAAGTATATTAATGCACACTCACACCACACTCTCCCAAATTCATGTGGAAACACAATCCCTGTCTCGATGATATGCAGACGCACACGTACATGCGCACTAAAGGCCCGAAGCATCATCCTTGGCCCTGCTCTGCCCTGTTTTGCCTTTCTGGTTAATAACTACTGGATTTGTGCTTTTAAAAGGATCTTGTATGCAATATTTAGCATGCTGGGCAGGTTTTATCCAGGGTACACTTGGGCACCCAGACCTTCATTAAACTTTCAAAGGCATTCCACATTCTTCTGCACATCTTACATAGAGTACTGGAAAACACATGCAAAAAAAAGTCCAAATAACGAATAAAAATAAAAATACACATTCCAAGAAAGCACTCCACAAACCTACTTCCATTAAAGCAATCATCAACGAATGGACATAAAAAAAAAAGTCCACGTAAGTGCTCGTTTTGGTAAACGGCAGCAGAGATACATTTAATATAGGGATGTAGCAATGTTAAAATTTTGATAGTCATATGAAAATAGATTTATAGCTTAATAACGAAAAATGGTCTATATTAGACAAACGAATTAACAAAATTAAAAACCAAACTAAACATCAATCATGCTACAAGTCATTTTCGCATCTATAAAAATACTGTTTTATATAATTATATTAAAAAATTGATTTTCATTTTGAGACTATAGTATAATGAGGTTTGACATTTTAACGGTTATATTAAATTAGGATTTTTGATGATTAAACTGTGAAATTAGAGTGAGCGTTAAATTACGTCAAAAGTCATTTAAAATGTAAAACTACGAGCATGGAGTATGAATAATTAAATATCCAAATTAAAAAATAAAATTATGCTGACTGATGAGTTTAATTATGATAACTGATATGGAATATTGTGCTTCAAAGTATGTTACTGTAAGCCAGTCTTGTAGTGTTGTTTGAAGCTGATAAATTAAGCTTAAGCTTGAACTTTGAAGATAAAATACTGAAACAATAAATAAATATATAAATCCGTCTGTCTATCGGTCTTTAGTTCTGACCAGAATTTTCTTTTTTAAAGTGCATTTTTCAAAACTACAACCACCCCACGTACAACATCCATAACTCATTTACAAACAAAACCCTATGTATACGCAAACCCAAGAGCTTTCTGATAGCAGTGATTGAATGAGTTGTCTTCCTCCAGTTCACTTTGTCCCTAGTGGGCTGATGTTTCCGCTGGGCTGCTTGTTCCACTGGCAGGGCTCATTTTCAGGGACATTGTTTGCATCATGTGGTCATTTAACTGTAACCGTCACCTGCAGGTAGAACCATCTCGTTCTCTCGTTCTGCATCCATCTCTCTCCATCTATCTATTTGTCTCTCCCTCTCTTTGATCCATCCCTTGATCCCTTTGTCCTGAAGCTGTCACCATGCAGAATATGTGCCTGGCCTGGAGAGGGATGGCTGCTGCCAAGCACAGGGCACCGGCTGCAGTAGCGGCTCCATAAATAGCCCCGGTCCAGCCTGTGACATTACCTGCCTACGACAAGATAATCATGATGAATCGCTCTAGAGCAAATGCACACCAAGGAACAAAGAGCAGCAACACCACAACCCAATTGTGCTTCTCTTTCATCCTTAGCTTTTTTCCCGCCCATTTTCTTCTTCTGTCTTCACATCAAGAGAAAAGACGAAAAACTGTGACTAAGAGAGACAAATGCTCTGCCTCCTTAGACATCTTTTTAGGTTTTGGAAGCGAGTTTTAAGACATCGTAGGCAGGCTTTGACGCAAAAGCTCTTCCAAAAGGTGGGTATTTAATTATGCTGCCTCGTTTTAGCCTAAGGCAACATTGCATTTCACAGAGATGGCAATCCCAGAATGCACTGTGAAGAGTTCTATAAAAACATAATTCTAATATGGTGGATAAGACAAGAAAAATCTGGATAAATACACTAATATTTCTTTCAAAACTGAAAATATTGATAAAAAAAAGTTATCTTATTTAGATTTGCACTTAATTATTTTAATTACTTTAAAGCTTTTTTGGGGTTAAAAATGATCCAAAATACATATTTGAGAAAATACATAAGCAGTGTTCAAAACTATCTGCTTGCCTTAGCTCGATTCAAAGCGGTAAGCTTGTAATAATGTTTTTAATTTCAGTGGTACTGGTGGATTTTCGCGAAAGATTCGAGCATGTCTTTGCGTCATTACGTCACATCTGTACACACACAGAAGAGTCTCGGCTAGTAGGCTATATTGCGTGTGAGGATGCTGGAGGTGGAGATTTATAGCCTTTTCTCACAGCACTTGATATAATTAAACTTATTAATTTGAAGTCGGATCCAGAAAGGTTCAAACGACAATCACCAGTGACAACAGATTCACCCGTTGTAAAATGCAAAAGACTTCGTTCGGACTTCGGAGTGGCTAACATTACAGAAAAAAAGAGACTGCAACCGGCCCAAGCAAAAACAAGGATATATCGGAAGGACATTACATGTAGTCACGCAATGCTGACGTTGTTAACATTAACAATTTGAGAACAAAGTATAATTTGCACGGTTTTGCGTGATATGATAACTTATAAGCGATTGTTAGATTTAATCAAAGCGATTTACTGCAATGTCAGAACCAGAACAAAAGTGGATGTTTCTTACTTGTTCAGATGACATTTTCCGGTGAAAATTCTTATGTTGGTCATACTTCCAAAAAGAATAATCTGTGATTCTGAATGCCAGTATCCACATCGGCGCGGTGACTGACAGCTGCACACTCTCCTCAAACATTGTGTTCATCCACGCTGTGCCGTGTCGAGGGTGTTGAAGTACAACTCACGTAAAATTGATAATTCCGCGAATGACTGCAATTGCAGATTTCGAACAGAGATGGCGACAAAGAGGAAAAACTGCGGACTGCAGCTTTAATTAAATGTTAATTAAATAAATTGATTTAATTAATTTAATTTAATTTAATTGGATATAAAAATATTTAGGGCCCGAGCACCGATGGTGTGAGGCCCCTTTTGGAATTGCTCTGTTTATTATTTTTTTATAACCATTTTAAATAATTCATATTAAAACAGCACAGATACCATGCTATTATAAAACAGTATTTTTTATAAACACTATAACAGTAATTACTTTGATAACAGTGACAAAATAAATGACTAATATATATATAGAATAGATTAAAAATTAATTAAAAGGTAAATGGTAATATAAAAAAAAAATATTAAAAAAGTACATAGAACAACTAAGACTTAAACTCAAATAAAATAAAATAAATAAATAAATACTACAATAATACTAGCCTAAATATAGACCAGTAGGCAAGAGACAGCAAGATGGCTGATCGGAGCTTAAAAAGGAAGGTACTGTGAGTTGCAGGAGAGAAATGTGCGAAGTGAAAGGGTCGCGGATGTGTCATCACGGGGTCTTGGAGGGGATCGGGTCAGGCTAGACTCAGAGGAGTTGGCAGGATGTTGGCAGGCGCTGATGGATGTGGGCTCTGACTGATAACACTGCGGTAAACTCATTTATGCCTGCATCCCAGGCCAAACAGGCAAAAACACAATCACATCCACAGCTCGTGGCCTGCCTCGGAGAATTCACCAACGCTCTATTTAAATGGTCATTTAAAGTGTCGCTTGTGGGCATCATGTACATCAATGAATGTTTCTAATCAATAAATGCTTCCTTCAATAAACAGTTTCTGACTCCTTACCAATGAAGTGGCCACAGCCTCCAATTAAACGGACAATCAATACAGTGGAATTAAAATATACTGTAGAAAAAGAACTGAAAGGATAATCATATAAAAACAGCAAGAGCTTTAAACTCCCATCTAACCAGAGACAATGACACAATAGGGCTGCACAATTATTTTTTAAAAAGAGATTAGTATTACAGTTGCTGCAAGCATCTAATAATAAAATGTTGACAATGTTTAATTTAGGTCAGCCACACACACACCTTTAGAACTCAAGTGAAAACTGCACGAGTTATGATTCTTAACGTAATTGTGCAACCCCTGTAAATCAAAATCAGTGTTTTCACAAGACAACTACCTTGTCATTTTGTGATTATGGCATTGTGTTTATCCTGAAGCATGACAAGACAGTCACAGACTCAATTAACCAATCTCACTAGTATTGTGGCAGACTGCCTGACTACAGAATGCTGTTTTACAGAGAGATTTGGTCGTATTTTATGAAGCGGGTGACCCCCTTATATCAAGAGGCAGTGGAAAGTAGTAAATTCTGATGCAGTGTGGCATAAGTGCAGTTGTGCCTCTCAGGGAAAAGTACTTGACCTAAAATCTGACACAAGTACACTTAATGTTGACACCTTATGGGGAAAGAACCAGACACTGTACAGGAGGAATACTGGTTGTCAATTATGTTTGTCTAAAAGGCCAACTTATTCAGAAAGGTCAAAATTTGGATTACTAAGTTCTCAAAAACATGCTTTTGTAACATTTCTGAATGACTGATAAGAGACTCCGTCAAGAGTAAATGTTAGTTAGTTCTAGTTTCACTGATCTTAGTTAGACTAGCAGCTGCAAATGCAATGCTTTAATTTATGGGTGAACTATCCCTTTAAACAGAGTTTTGCCAACATGTAGTTACCCTCAGCCATTAAGAGACCATTTCACTTTCAAAAGCAACATATTTCTTCTGAAGTCATGCAATAGTGTTGAGTGAGGAACAGACCAAAATTGTTATTAGCTGAACATCTTCAGCTATCAATCAGAGGTCAATCCTATAACTCAATAGAAAGTATCGTATCAGTAATTCAGGAATGGTACAAAAGCATTTTTTTTTTTTTTGAGAATTAGATTCAATTTTCAGTGAATAAAGGTTTAGTTCACCCAAAAATGAAAATTCTGTCAGTAATTACTCACCGTCATGTTGTTCCAACCCCATAAGACTTTCGTTCATCTTCGGAACACAAATTAAGATATTTTTGATAAAATCTGAGAGCTGGATCACTCCTCCATAGGCTTCTTAAGGGATCGAAACTGGCCGACCCAGAAAAGTTAAAGACATCGTTAAAATAGTCCGAGTGACTACAGTGGCTCAACCTTAAGTTTATCAAGCGACAAGAATACTTTTTGTGCGCAAAAAAAACAAACAAAAATAATGACTTTATTCAACTATTCATTTCCTTCCCTGTGGGCCTCGAGTGAGTTCACGTAGTGATATTGCGCAAAGCTTCTGTGTTGCACATCACACGCAGACTCACTATTGGCCGACGCTGGTCATGTGTGTGATGCGTGTGACGTACAACCTAGAAGCTTTGCGTAGACACTACGTGAACTCACTCGAGGCCCACAGGGAAGGAAATGAATAGTTGAATAAAGTCGTTATTTTTGTTTGTTTTTTTGCGCACAAAAAGTATTCTCGTCGCTTGATAAACTTAAGATTGAGCCACTGGAGGAGCCTGGAGGAGTGATCCAGCTCTCAGATTTAATCAAAAATATCTTAATTTGTGTTCCGAAGATGAACGAAAGTCTTACGGGGTTGGAACAACATGAGGGTGAGTAATTACTGACAGAATTTTCATTTTTGGGTGAACTAACCCTTTAATGGGTAATAATAATTGTAATAATAAGTGAAGTTTTTCATACAGACTTCTTTTAATGGGGCTACTACTTGTTGTGTCCTTTTTGGAGTTTTGTGGCCTGAATCGCATCCATTTGCATCGTATGGAAAAGATATGCCTGGAGAATCTGCAAAATATCAAATTTTGCATTGCACAAATAAAGAATATTAAACAATTTGGGGGGCAGCATGAATGTTTGGATAAACTACCACTTAAAATATCATTAAAAGAAGCTGTGGGATTCCCAACAAATAGCTGAGCTCTGGGATCAGTGCAGAGCGAGAGACACACAAATCAATACATGTTGCTTATATTGGCCCCCCTGTCAAGCCCATCTTTTCTTATAGTCTCGGGGTCGGCTGCTGGGCTGCAGCCGTGGGCCATTACCGTTTGCGGGGCTCCGGGTCCATCAGCCTCTAGATGCCCAGAGGGAGAGCGCAGTATAAACAGATGGAGATTTAGGAACCATCAGGTCTCATTTTCCAGGAAGCCGTTTTGGCAATTCTTCAAAACAGTTAATGAAATAAAATACACACAAAACCACACACACACACACACACACACACACACAGGTAATGACATTTTAGAAAGCATATCCGTTTAAGAAAAAAAAGCCATGGTGCACTAACAAGGGCAGGGGGGCCGCGATAGATTATGATATAAGACAGAGACCAGTTCATGTCCAATTATGCCTAAATGGCGGATCACAACTGAAGCCCGCACGGAGCGCTGCACGGCCATTATGATGCATGCGTTTCCTTTGTGGACCGATAATTGGAGTAATAAGTGACAGTGGCTAACAGTTTAAAAGCACCTGGGATGTCTGTGAACAAGGCAACTGATCACCTCTTTCTTCACCACTGCATTAGAGAGAGAGGAACCTGAAGATCTGCAGCTTATGAGAAAAAGCGGTGGGATGCATAAAAGCACTTGGAAAAAGGCCTTGAAGGAAGTTATGAAATATCCAGTGACTATTATTCAAACATTACACTCCAAATCAAAGCAGTATATTCTTGTGCATGACATAATTGTGTCCGCGCAGGCTCGGCGAGGTACATCGCTCACCGTTTTATACACTACCTGTGAGTGATGAGCTCCGCCAACACATCGTCAGACACCATCCTATCAATGCAGCATATGAGAATTTATAACTTAATAAGTGTAAAGAATAAGGAGGCTGTTTTCATACACGCATTTATTTCCATGCTTAAGTGAGGAACGCAGGGGCAAATTGGTCCGGATCTTTACGAACACTGCGGCCGCTAAGCTCGTAAACAACAATGTGCAAAACAATTCTATTGCATTATGCCATGTTATGCTGTAGAATGAGGTTATTTCATACCTTAGTACTTTGTAAACACAGTTGTAAAACAGTTTAACCTGCTAATTTTACACCAAGCCGGTACATATCATACATCATTCATTCTTGATTGGTTGGTTGCAATACAAGTCACTACAGCTGCACAATTCTGGAGAAATTGAGAATCATGATTCTGAATAGACAACTTAACAACTAAACAAATAACATGCAATTTACTAGGAATCTGATGCAATGTTAATGCTGTCTATTTAAAAAATATCTAATAAACGTGGATAATTTTTTAGCAGTTTGAATAGTGAATAGCAAATGAATGGACGATTCAATGACTCACTTATAGGCCCTGTCCCAAATGGAGACCTAAGCTCTCGAAGGTTTCCTCCGAGTACACACTTTCGTGACGTAATGCCGCTTTGACTGTAAAAGTTCAGTGCGAACTCAGTAAAAGTGTGCATCGATGGCGCATATAAGCCGCGAAGGGGGCCTTCACAAGCACCCTTCTGAATCCTAAAATGATAAATGGGACACACTAGATGTATGGGGAGGCCATTGTTAAGTCCACAAGTGCACATGAAGTGTGCCCTTTACTGGATGAAGCAAAGTTTTTGAACAAATCTCTTGAATGAATGATTCAATGACAAATAAATTTTGCATAATGATGTAATCGACAATCTTTTTTTGAAGCATCTAGTTACTTTCAAAGGGTGATTTATTTATTTTGATCGCTATCAGTGTTTATATCTGAACTATAAACTGTTATCCCAGAACTTATGTGATAATTTGAATGTTTATAATACAGAAACAACAATACTGTGCAGTTGAAAAGACAGTTTGTGAAGCCTTTTCAAACCTATATCCTACACAGCAACTGCTCTTTCTGGGCCAGCGCCAACGCAGAAAGGAAAGTCCGCTGTGATCGTACTTGTCAAAGGTTTAATAGACATACCCGAAACGTTGCCATTTAGGATGTTTGAAACGAGATCGTGATCTTTTAACGACTAATCTACAAGTTACCAGGTTACCAGATTTTGAATATCAGACCTGTTCTGTCTGTATTCAACCTACATGACCTGCTAGCAGGCAGTGACATGAATAAATCGGAGATGTTTGAAGACTTTAAGACTTGCAAGAAATTTGTTAGAAGAGTGTAATTGTCAGGGTTTATTATTGACAATGTGAGCATCTAATATTGAGAAACAAACAATGAAGCAGGCCAGTGAACGCCTGAGGTTGTGGAGGAATTGGCAGCGGTGGCATTTCAAAGAATATGAATCATCCTCCTCAGGCTGGGTGATAACAAAAAATGAATGCGCTTCTGAAAGGCGTCTGAGCGTTGGTTGAACAGAAACATCGCATTGGGTTACTCCGCCTGAGTTTCTGATTCACTCCATTATTAAAGCCTGTATTATTGTTTATTGACTCCTAGATCTGAAACTTTTATTGAATCCAATTTTGCTGGTATTTTTTCATAAAATAGAGGCTTGTTTATAGTTTATTGTAACTGTCTTGCCACAAAAGCAGCAAAGTATGACAATTTCCATGACTTTTACAGTCGTTCCTGATTACTGTAAACCTGTACAAAAAAAATTAATGGAAATTCATTTTTCAGAAAGATTATTTTTTTAAACCATGTCATGTTTACAACTGCAATCCAAAAAATACATAAAAAATATGATATAATTATACATTTATTTAATAAATCCAGTGATGGCTTTTTAAATAAATCCTTGTATAATTTAATATTTTATATATTTAATGTATTTTTATATATTCATAATATACACTAGCTCAACTATTTTGGGTCTCTAATGTAATGCTTTTGAAGTCTTATGCACACCAAGCCAAATTATTTGACAAAAAAACAATAAAAACAATAAAATGTTACAATTGGCAGGGATCCAGTACTTGTAAAATATGGGGAAGCATGGCTCTCACCATTCTCTCTCTCGCTCTCTTTCTCTCCTTCTCCTGCCCAGTCTCTGCTTGTATGCCACCGGAGTGCTGCTGGCTCCGACTGGCATCGGCTCAAGGTCATTGAGCGCATCTGAAAGACTGGGCTGCAGACAGGACTCGGCTTGGGCTAAAGCTGGCATGCTAAATGACAAGAGATTCAAAGCTATGTGCCATGAGCCGTGCATCTCGCTTACCGGCAGACGGGCTCATCTGAGGCCACTGCTGCGAGCTATCAGTCTTGAGATTCCCCATGAAGAGGATGGATATTGATATTTCAAATTCTCTTCCGTGTTGTCAGTGGCCTTGCATTAAGAGTTATCTCTAACAACAGTGAGGCACAGCACAAAAGACGCAGGGTGCTAAGAGCCAGAACTAAGAGTGGAGAGATGACTTCAGAGTCTGAAATGTGGGAGAGAGAGAGAGAGAGAAGAATGAAAAAGGTACTAAAATGTACCTGGTACTACCATGAGTAAACTTAAAGGAGAACTCCGGCGCAAAATGAACCTTTGGTCTAATTACACATTGTTACCTAGTCAACCGTTATCTGAGATTTGTTTTCATGATTATCGAATGTAAATAGTTTTATCTCTACAAACAGTTTAGCCTATAAAGCTAGTATAACGCTAGTATATTGGGCAGAGTGTAATGACAAATAAAAATCGCTTGTTAATACCACTAACAAGGCTGAAAATAGCCCCACACTAGCACGGTAGCATAATGAGGGTCCCTACCTTCAAACCGAAGCATTGAGAACTTTGTCAGTGTCCAGACAGTTTAATAAGAAGATATTTTAAACATACAGTCAACTTCGCGTATACAGGCAGAAGCCATCTTTGAAATACAGCCTTTACCAGTCGATCTACGAACGCCGATCCAAGCCTGCTGTTCGCGCTCACCTTATCACAACTTATAGCTCGTTCACATCTCACCAGCGCACTTGGATCGGCGTTCGTAGATCGACTGGTAAAGGCTGTATTTCAAAGATGGCTTGTGCCTGTATACGCGAAGTTGACTGTATGTTTAAAATATCTTCTTATTAAACTGTCTGGACACTGACAAAGTTCTCAATGCTTCGGTTTGAAGGTAGGGACCCTCATTATGCTACAGTGTTAGTGTGGGTCTATTTTCAGCCTTGTTAGTGGTATTAACAAGCGATTTTTATTTGTCATTACACTATGCCCAATATACTAGCTTTATAGGCTAAACTGTTTTTAGAGATAAAACTATTTACATTCGATAATCATGAAATAAAAATCTCAGATAACGGTTGACTAGGTAACAATGTGTAATTAGACCAAAGGTTCATTTTGCGCCGGAGTTCTCCTTTAAATTGTTTCTCATTCATATTCATTAGATGAATTCAGTTGATGAATTTGTCAAATGATCACCATCAGTCCTATATAATAAAAATAGGGTATATGAATATGATAATCATTACATATCATGGTATATCTCAAAGTACTAGGTATTATCATCCAATACCATAAATCTACCTTGGTAGCACTATAGTACTTGTCTGTGTAGAAATAGAATTTAAGAAAAACAGAAGACAAAGAGAGAGAAGGGGGAGAGAGAATAAAATAGGATTGGGACATAGGATGTGGTCTGGCTGTCAGCACTTGTTTTGAGTTTTTCCTCAGATTTGTATTTGACTGGATCCTATGCCAAAGTAAGTCCTTATCCTCTATCCAGAAAAAAAGTCCTTAAGCACGGAGTGCCTGCTTTGAAAGTCTGCCCATGTAGCTACCTGACAGCAGGCTGAGAAAATGCCACGTGAATTGCTACAAAACTCGGAAACCTTGTGTTCTTTGACTCTTGACTGTTTACCAGAGTTGCTAAAATCTTGGTCAAAACACCTAAAACTCTCCAGAAACTTTGACATAATTTGTTACCTGCAATGACCATCTAAATTTCACATATTAAGAGGCTACATTGTGATTTTCTTCCATAAAGAATAACTGAGAACTCCATGAAGTATTTTGAAGTATAAACTTTAGGCCTCAGATGCCTTAGATGAAAAAAACGATGCTCCTCAGAAAATTTTCTCCGTCCAAAAGACAAACAAAAATTTGTGAAAATTATCACCGATTTACATTGGCCATATGCAGGACATCCAAAACAGGACAATCAGTCATTTAGGATCAATCGGTCAATTGCTTGCTGTGCTGATGTCTCTGTCATGATGATAAATCAGTATCAAGTGATCAACAAGAAGCAATTACATTGCTAACATCATTTAGTACTAGAGAGCGTTTTACAGTCTCCATTTTTGGTGGTGGAAAACTTAAGGCATAAACACAAAATCAGAGCATTTCCAATCAAAAACAGTGTGAATGTGGCCTGAGATGTTGAAATCTAGAGAAAAACTCGAGCATGATTTGTTTTCAAAGCTAGAGACTTAAGCGAAAGTCTCGGTTTGGTCTCCATTTTATCTCTTGCTGCCTAGAAGAAACCACTGTACTGCTTTGCCAGAGCCGCACTGCACAAGCACACACAGTCCTCAAACAAAACTCGCCTCAGCAGAGCAGCTGTCAGTGAAGCATGTCTCAAACTGCCGTTTATCCACTGTTCTGAAATCCAGAGTAGCGGTTTTTAAAAGTGATGTGAGCAGGGCAGCCAGACAAACAGCAAAAATAAACACACACACAAATTGAGCTGACCCCACAGAATTCTCTTTTCCGCTGATAGGGGGTAAAAAATAATGCTAACAAAAACAAAACAAACTAAATGTCAATGAGACATTGAGACTACTGGATTTTTTCCCCTGATTCCCTTCTGCCTCAGTTTTATCGGTTTGTATGTTGGTGGGGGAGGCTGGCAAAAATGAACCCGAATGCAAAAGATCTGATGCAATCAATTACTCATCGCATGTAAAACAACCGCAAACACAATTTATTAAAAATGAAGTTGCTCTTCCACGGGGGGGACACACTCTCTGTGTTGGAAAGATATACTGCGGTGGTGAGGCGAGGAAGAGAGGCATACGGTGGGAAAGGCAGGGGGTAAGACAGCGAGATATGGAAACAGGACGACTGAGGAGGAGGAAGTCAACTTCGAAACACCACGCCACCTCAACCACACGCTGGGTTGCAGTGGCAATGTGGTTACGCTTGAGCGCGGCCCACAGCAGGGAGCACTCACTGGAGAGCCCAGCAAGACATCAAAACAGACTGAAATATGCTGGAGAGGACGTCCAAACGCCACTGCCACAGAGAGATAACACGGACATATGCATACACTCCAACAGTCGCATTCTTTCAGACAAAACAAACACACATCAGTCACTTCAGAGTCAGACATACTGAGAGATTTCTACTGCAAGTCGCAACTTGTAAACCCAAAGGAAAAGGGATTTTTTTACCCAGTTCTTTGTCATTTGCCGTTTCTGATGTTTCTGATTAAATTCCTCGGGAGAAATACAAATAGAAACAAATGATACTACATACTCTGTCAGTTGTTGAAAAAGCAAGAGTATGGAGCTTAAAGGATTAGTTCACTTTTAAAAAAACTTTTGCTGATAATTTACTCACCGCCATGTCATCCAAGATGTCCATGTCTTTCTTTCTTCAGTCGAAAAGAAATTAATGTTTTTGGTTTGATTTGGTTTGCGCTCATCAATTTACTGGTGTTTGCGTCATTTACCGCCCAAAAAAAGCACGTCTTAAACCAGACGCTAACTGGTAGATTGTACTGGCTGCGTCTGTTTTCTTTAATTTGTGTCGTCAGTAGATCACGCGCAGAACTTTCCACTCCCATCTGTGCTTTTTTGGAAATGCGCTCTCACGCTAATTTGCCCTGTTTAGTAAATCTGGCCCTAAATGTGGATATAGCATAAGTCAGATAATTTCGTTTTGGGTGAATTTGAGGAGAAATTATTAGATTCATATTAAAATATTGACTGCAGACTCTGGCATCTTGATAAATTTGAGCACAGTTTGAGACATTAGATCGCCTTTAAAACTCTAGAGGAAACTTTAATTCTCAGGAAAAAAAGCATATTATATTCTACCATATTATCTCACTGTCCATTTCTCACCTTATATGTCAGCCACTCTCAAACAAACACGCAGACACGAGTAACAGAACCGCAACAAATCATGCCCTAAACGAATACACCAGAGAAGGACTGTGCCGAAAATAGGTCAGATAGTTCCTGCTCTCCGGAACCAGGTTGCATTAAGAAAAGGAGGGAAAGAGGGGGGAAGAGATGGACGGAGAGAGAAAGAGAGTGGGTAGAGCAAAGGAGAAAGAGAGTGAAAAAATAAGTAAGTGAGTGAGTAAAAGAGTGAGTGAGGCCCTCTTTACACCTGGTATTAAGATGCTTTTTGGTCGATCAGATCACAAGTAGAAGAGGGAGACTCATTTCTTTTTACACCTGCTATTTTAATCCATCTCTTTTGTTCACTTTCAATCACTTCTGTCTGGATTTCTTCGAGGGGAGGGTCTATGGGCGGGTTAATGTATGGGTCTGCACCCGAAGACGACGGAAAAACATACGGAGAGCAATTTTCGTTTCTGCTCTGATAGCCAACGCGGTGAGTGTGTCAGTGTGTTAGAAATCAGGAATGGTGAGAGAACATTGTGCTTGGTATGTTTTTCATCTTCAAACTAAACTTGGGTCTCCAGCCAACAAAGTTTAAATCCTGTCTGGCTAGCACACTTCCCATTATTTCTAAACATTTAGTCACCTGTGATCCGATCGACCAAAATGCATCTTAATACCAGGTGTAAAGTGAGTGAGGAGAGGAGAGGAGAGGAGAGGAGAGGAGAGGAGAGGCTCACTTGCATTCATCTGGGAGCCTCGAGCGCACTGGCACAGGTGTTCAGACAGGGACAATTCAGCTCCAAACATGAGTAATGAGCACTCAGGGGGAGTGTGTGCAGGTACACAACACACACACACACACACACACAAGCGCTGATATGGTAACACACGTGTGTTGTTTTCATACTTCTGTTTTCTTGGTGCGGTGCTGCCGAGAGTCGCTGCAGATCCCTGCAGGTTCACCCTGAGTTAAAGCAGCCCGCGTATATTTACCAAAACAGCAAGACTGAGCTGGAATCAGATTACAAAACCAAAATCATTTTTAAAGAATTCATGAAAATGCTAGCAAATCACATCTTTTTGTGAGGTTGTCCTACACAGCTCTTTTTTAGTGTAAATGTCAACCAAAAAAAAAAAATGAATATGAGCCAGTCGACATGAAAACATTGTGGTCCCTCCCGTGGATGGCAGCAAGGAAATAAAGGGCACCTGCGATTGTTTGTGTGATCCGAAAGAGAAAGGCGAGGTGACAGATTGCTCCCAAATCCAATTAGGCCTGTGCTCCTTTTCCCCGCGAGTCTAGCGCGCCGCACTCTCGCTGAGAGGGTAGAGAGGAGGCGGAGGAAAAGGGGGTTTTGGAGAGATAATGACTCAGACTGGAGAAAGACAGGAGAGTTAGGGAGGCTCTGTGTCAGCACCGAAAACCTTCACGTCTAGCAGCCCTGAAAACCCTCTTCAACGCCTCCAAGAGGAGCAGCTGGCTTTAAGTTCGGTCAGCACAAAAGCTGGGATCACTCTGGCTTTTACACAGACAAAGTGAGAGCAAAAAGGAGCAAAGAGCGAGTCAGGCACCTATCAAAGCCCTTTAAAAGGCCATAGCTAAGGTAGTGCATGTTTGGATCCAGAGGGTCCAGAGATTGTTTTTTTGCAGACAATATAGATCACATTGTGCTTTGGTTCTCAACTAGATAACAAGGGTTAAATTAGTGATCAACCTATATGTTTTTTAATTGGCCAATTGTAATGGCAATATGAGATCACAATATTTAAAGATAGTAAATAACAAGTTGCAGTTAAATTTATATTTATTTTACCTAATATTTACTAAATTGTGAATAATTCATTTCAAAATGAATCAATGGGATTCGTATTTTCTCTCAGTGTGTATGTGCTCAGGTGCTGTTAAAATAAAAGCCCTGATTCTGACACTTATCGGCCAATGCCAATAATTAAAAATGCCAAATATTGGCCGATCGGCCTTGGTGATATATCAGTCGACCACTCAAATTCAAATTTGGGTTATGAATTTTCTCATCTCGTCTTCTCCCCATTATTTTCTCTCCACTCTATTGTTAAGAAAAAAAACTATTATTTATTTGGTCTTATTTGTTTACAAGAGCATCTCACACTCCAAAGTTATTCGCTCATGGGTTGAGTCGTAAATAGAATAGTGTTGCCCATTAAAAAAATGTAATGTCCCAACATTAAAATTGATGTCTACCTGTAATAAGTCCAAATAAATGGTCAGCGTATCGCTCTGACATGGTGTGAAAACCCCCTGTAAGGTCAGCAATAACTCTAGCCTGACATCTGTGAGGGGTCCTGAGGATTCATATAGCTCCTCTCCATATTTCACTAACAGATCATTGGCTTCAGTTGGGATGTCATTATGAGTGACTTATGACCCTTCAGCCAAGTCCTGGGCTTCACTCCAATGCTTTATATCTTTTTCTTTCTTTCTGTGTTTCATAAGGACACTGAGAACTTGAGTGGTCATAAAAGAGAAGCTAAGTTCAAAATTTTGTATTTTACATTAATACGTTTCATTAAATATATATAGAGCATTTCCTATAACCCTTCAAAATAAATTATATATATATATATATATATATATATATAATATAATATAATATGCATTTTTATATATTTATGCAGTGTATATATATATATATATATATACACTGCATAAATATATATAAATATACAGTAAAAGGTAGACATAAATGGTCTGTAAGGTAATGCTTTTAAGAATTATAAGTAACAGCTCCCTCCTTCTTTTGTGCATAGTTGAGGTACATGCAAAACATCTGTATAACTTGAGTATTTCCATGACCAATGGGATTCACGATTGGTTGCGATGCTGTCTTCGTACAATGGACATCAATGTTTTTCTTTTATTGTAATAATCATGTCTTTGGCTTGTTCTCTGTATTTCCCCCTGAAATAGGAAATATTGATTAAAAATATATATAAATAGCCTAGTAAAAGGTGGATGCTGCAAATACAACACCGGATTTGTCAGACTGATTCAAACATTAACACCTGAGCTTGAGTGTCTTTTGGAACAAATGCATTAAAAGACTCAGTTCATAAGAGTTATTAGTTTGTAAATCGGCCTACACTGGTCACATAATGATCCTTTTAGCATGCAACCTGTGCGAGACGTGCTTCCCTACCGTTATTTTGCAGAAAACTGTATTTATGCTGTCATACATTCAAAACTTATTTTTTTCTGTCTGGCGCTGGTGATTCAGCAGCGTATAAAGCAGTGCAGGAAAGACTGTGTAGCAGCCTATATATTTTTATCGCAATGACAAAGGAATCGTTCATTGTAGCCATTTCTCCCTTGCCTATGTGCATCAAACAGCACAAGTCATTTATCACTCACAGCATCATATAGCCAGCCTCTATGTGTCTTGTCATCGGTGAAATGCCACGTCTCACAAAAAAACGTCAGCCCACTTCGATTTTAATCCTCATAATGTAATTCTGGAGTTACAATAAGGTAAAACTGATTAGAAGGCATGCAACAAATTCTTAGCAGAAATGTAGAGACAATCTCTGATTCACTCATATTGAGGAAAGCATTCACACATTGCTATTTAAATCAAAAGTTATCCAATTACTAAAAACATGATTCAACTAAAAATATACTATACTTATTTGAGATTTACTTCTCAAATAAGACTTTTACAAGTCAATTTTACTTGAATTTGACACTTGGTGCTTGTTTATTTTGAACCCTGGCTGAGATCTTTCTAAAAACCCTCTTATTACTCCTACAAAAACTGCCACACAGAAACACACAAGATCAAAACTCACACACAAAAAAGAACAAAGAGCATGATGGTGAGAGGGAACGAGTTTAGGTGACTGAAAGCACCATTTTCAGCTCAGGTGCTAAGAACCTTCCCCATTTTTTCCATTTATCTTCTCCATCCCTATATCTTCCTCTTTTTTCTTCAATCCAATGGGGGATACCATATTTTAACGGACATACTCAAAGAGAATCAAGTGTATCACTGCAGGGGAAAAGGAAAGATAATGCCTTTGACTCCAGGACGCACCGTGAAAATTAATAACTGTTTTCATGAGGACAAGCTTCCACTTCCTCCGTTCTCGCAGGGCGGCACCGCTTGCCACTGAAGTGGGACTGCTCGCAGACAGCCTCTGACTCCACAGGAAATCAAGCACTGAGGAGAGAGACATATCATATACAACCTACAAATACACACCAAAAAAATAAAACATTTGATCTCTGCTTGTGCGTTTGTTGCACGACATAGCATTTTCATTCCTGCAGCAGTGGCGAGAGGACCGTGGCATGCACTATTGATTTCAGCTTCAGTCAGCACAGTCATATGACAGGCGCCACATGTATGGAAACACTCATGGCTGTCTCTTTTTCATCTCTCTTTGTTCCAGTGCTCGCTCTCTCTCTCTCTCTCTCCGAGAGCCAACAACTCACTCACAACGATCCACTGAAACACAGAGAGACGTCGCACCTGCATTAATATTTTACGCTGATCTGTGCAGATTCTGGCTGTAATTAAAACTACCCAGCAAAGTGAATTCACATTATCTCTGTTTGAGTCCCAACAGTCACCACGTGTGTGTTTGTGCAAGTGAGAGAAAAGATCAGGAGCCACACGCCCCGACGCTGCGCTTTTCCACCTGGGAGGAAGGAGTGGGCGGTACCGCAGCTGCTCCTATCTAAAACAAACACCTGCAGTTTGACAGCCCGGGTGTCTCCTGCACCCGCAGAACATTAACATCCTCCTAACTCATTTATGAGTTGAAGATAAAACTCCAAGCCTTCTCGAAGCATCCAAACAACACAAAGGGCAGCACCTGCGTCTTGCAATCCCTCAACGTGTTACAAGAATATCCACCAACCGCTCATTTAAAAATAGGCTCTGTTGGTATCAGATCGGCACTGTGTTCGATCCTAGCCAGAAGAACAAAGTAGATCAAATGTCCGAGAGTAAGGTAAGGATTAAGATACCTCATGGAAGGTAATCATGGAAACTTCTCGAAATTGTTGCAGGTTTAGCCATGGCAATTAAATAATACAACTGCAAGGCGTCCATATGAGGGCACATGTTCATATTATATAGGCATTGTATAATGGTTCAGACAAGGAATTACAGAAGGAACACGTTGCATACAAACTTCAAATTGAAAATGAAAAAGGGAATGGTTTAGAAGTTGCTTTGTGGGGCTTGACCATCCCTATGGAAGACCAAATCTCCATGCTAGACCACTGACATCCAACTGAGAATGTCAAGGAGAAAAGTACTGGTAGCAGTGAAAAAAAAAAATAATAATAATAATAATAATAATAATGATAATGATAATGATAATTACAGCATGTTCCAAAATGGCAGCCAATAATAAGAAGGGGGGGAAAAAATCACTTTGTTTCTAGACAAAAAGGTTTAAAATGTATAAACACTAGAATGTTTTTATTATTATTATTAATATTAAACTATTAAAATGGTGTTTGAGCTATTGGGTTTGTTCTGAAGACCCCAAAGTTGGTCAAGGGACCAACCCCAATTATTATTTTCCCCATGTACGGTTAATAGGACTGCCATAGACTACCACCTAGAAAAATAATAACAAAACTAATAGATCAGGGCTCTTCAACTCCAGTCCAGCCTCTCCAAGGCTAATTTAAGCATAGTCTATGATCTAGACTTCGAAGTGGAGTCTTGGCAGTGCCCTGCACCCAGCTCAGAGTTCTATTGAAACCACTGATTTGCTCTCTCTTTCGGCCATCCTGTCACCATGGAAGGTCAGAGAGAGTATTTCCACAGATCAAGCCGGAAAGATGAGATGTATACCGTTTTTTTTTTTTTTTTCAAGATGCAGAGGAAGCTGCCAGCAGCTTGAGGCATGATCCAATCATTGCAGGTCATCAGACAATACTTTTACTCCAGGTTGTACAAATGGCAAGCTGACTGAGATAAGGTTTAGAGTCCACTTTAATGAAACATGGAGTATAGCACTTCCCTACAACGGCAAAAGGTCAGGGAGCATATACTGGGGAGATGTTGCCCTTAAAAAGCTGCAATGGTAAGGTGTACCGAAAGGAGGACAGGAATGAGTTATGTTTGCTGCTTCCATGCGGTTAGCTTCTTTGCAGCACAGCGCCTTCAATGCAGCACAAAACCCGAGGTCAGTGAGTGACAGCGCTGCAAGGCCTAGACAATAAGTCTTGTTTAATAATAACAACATGGCATAGATGTTTCAGAGAACTCTCTGGGTTTTCAAAACTCTGGCTGAGAACGTTCGATAGAATGGAGGACAAGATCCGAACACTGACTACGCTACATTCAATCTCTCACACAGAGAGGCGGGTTCTGTCTCGCGGTCTACTGGAAGTAATCCATCTTGAAGCACGCCATTGTAAACACCGTGATTACATCCATTCATTCGCATTCACTTCTAAAGAAAGACATGCATCATAAAGGGAAACGGTCATGATCCACCGCTCTGTAACATACGGCCATGGAAACGCCTATACACGCTTGTACCCAATCACCATGAGCTCCCTGTTCACCCAATAGCAAGTTGTCAGCTCACCAGCACCCAGTGCAGGCAATTAGAAGGAAAGCTGGAGGACAACGTCCCAGAGTCCCTCTCTCTCTCTCTGGAGCTAGAGCAATTTAATTGAGACTGAATCTCAGGGACTAGCCCACTTCTCAGAGACGGTCAGCAAATACGAGCAGGGTCCCAGCGCTCCAACACCAGCACCAGGCAATCAGCCGCAGCGAGGAGAGAAAATACACTATTTGTGGGTGGGAGTGTGCTTGTGCAACTATGACTTTGCATGTATAAGTTAAAGGGCTAGTTCACAATACTGTAATCACCTGCTCTGCCGTTCCAAACCTGTTTGACTTTCTGTCTCCTGTGAATCACAAAAGATATTGAAGACTGTTTTTATCCTAAATATGGACAAAAACAGGAGTCATTTTTCAGAAAATATTGTGTCCCACAGGAGAAAGACAATCGTACATGACATGAGGGTGAGCAAATGAAATTCTTAAATTGTTGGGTAAACTATCCCTTTATATCTGGGGTTCTTTCCTGCAATGTTGAGCTCCAACTCTAATCAAACACACCTGAATAAACTAATCAGTAGCTGGGTTTCCATCCAAATGTGAAGCAAATCTTTTCAAAGTTTGCAAAAAAACAAATGTGAATTAGGTGTGTTACCATCAAGATGACATCATCGAATGACAGTGGTGGTAACCTATCAGCGGTAACAGATGATTAGTCACGTCACGTGTGTTTAATGTTCGCTACATCAGAATTTATTCGGCAAATGCGTTTCCATCTCCCTTTATTCGCATTAACTCCTTTTCACACAAGTCAAAAAGCTGAAAATACGAGACAGTTACAAGCTGGTGAGTTTGATCAAGGTTTGAGCAAAACTCTGCAGGAATTTGTGCCTTAAGGACCAGAGTTGAGAACCCCTGCCTTATAGTGTGCACACATGCTTTGATCTTCATGATTTGGAAATGCATCCGAGTGGAACAACAGTTCTGTGTGTGTGTGTGTGTGTGTGTGTGTGTGTGTGTGTGTGTGTGTGTGTGTGTGTGTGTGTGTGTGTGTGTGTGTGGAAGAACATCCAGTGTTATTCCTGTGCAGATTGGCCAGAGCTGACCCCTGGGACAGACTGGTGCCATCTGACCAGCTGGCGAGAGAACGCCACTGACAGGGCCCATCTTCCCTCCAAATGCAGCTCTTTCCTGCCGTTCCCTCCCTTTCATTTTCCCTCATCTCTCCCTGCCGCTCATCACATCGACGCTAATGATGCATGCTGGGTAATTAAAGTTTAAATTAAGTTGAGCATTTGCATGGCATTCTGGCTTGAAGATTGGCATGCTCCTTGAGAAGCCACATCGTGACAAAAAAAAGAAAAAAGAAAGCTAGATCTCTCGAAACAAAAGATGAAGACAGATCTAACAGCTGTGGTCCACTTAGCGGAGTGTTTTCAATACCTCCCGAACAACGGCAGCGAGGCAAAAATAAAAGGAGAATGCCTTTGCTTTCCCACAAGCTTGATGTACTTAGGTCGCAGCACGAAATCCTAAGTTATGCATCTATTCCAGATCAGCAACCCAATTTATTTAGCTCTGGGAGAACGCTGTGCCTTCTCTGAAAAGGCCAGCATAAATCTCAGCCTGCTTTTACAGTCCTACACTTATTTGTCACTGCTTTTCTGTTTTATCCCTTTCTTGTGTTCTCCAGTGTGCTGAAGCCAATCTCAGATTCTCTCTGTGAGACTCAGAGTTTTAGTAATACTCTCCAATTCTCCGACACAATAACACACAGCATTGCCAACATCAACACAAGCTGATTGTTAAATAAGGCGGTCAAGCTCTGCATGTTACGAAATCATCTGGTAGCACATGGCACTAACTACGCCAAGGTCATTGCTTTGGTTCTTAAACATGCATAATGACAAAATGTATACTCTGAATGCACAATCATAAAAGTAAAGACAATGCAAACAACCTTGTGTGCAGAATAAGATTCACAAAACATGACATTCAATTAATTCAACCGTACTGATTCAAATTCAATCATCTTTTTTGCACTCAGAGATAAGACAGGCTCCTAGTGAACTTATATTACAATAGCACTCTGATGTAATTTTGATGAAATCCTTTTTTGGAGAGGCAGAGTTTTGAAGGCAATCTGCAAGACATATCAGAAGGTTTGGAAGGTTTTCAACTGTCATATCATACCTATGAAAGTGTTGAGTCATAATGTGAATGGCTTGGATTTAATGATTGGTTTAGATTTGCGATTCTGCCTCATATTTCTATTCTATTCCTTCTCTTCTAATGGCATGCTCACCTTGTGCAGTTTTCCATGCATAAAGGAGATTAATTTTCAACTCGTATTCATTGCATTCAAAATTGTATGAAGTGCTAGAATCCAGAAAATTGATATGCAAATATTCAAGGTTCCGATTCCCTGATTTGCCAATCTGTTACACTGAAAGAGCCCAATCTCAAGCAAGGAGTTACTTCTAAGGAAAGTAAATCAGGGCATGCAGGTACAGTAGGCCTACTGACAGACATTCCACTTGTGCGCTGACAAATAATTGAGGTGTTCCATATTCATCACTGCCCCAGAGACACAATTAGATCTCTTATCTCAATGTTTGTGTTCCTACAAACACATTAGCACCTTTTTCCATGGGAGCGACAAAAAAAAAAAAAAATCCACTACACTCTTGAAGTCTTAAGTACTATGCAGCCATTGAACGCCTCATTGAACCTTATGGAGAAGATTAAGAAGAAATGCAACTACCACAAGCGCAGTAAATTAAATGTATCACACAGATAGATTATTTACTAGAAATGTGCTATAAAGGTCAATGAAATAGTAATGGGAAATAGCTATAAGGCTCATGCTGGGAAAATTTGCAGGCTCTATTATTGGTTAGTGCTTCAGCAAAGCATCACTTTTATTATTATTATTCGTCAAGCGTATTATTCTTTCACCCAAAACCTAAACGCATAACTCATTGTGCTACTGTTTGTGCAACGAACATGAATGATAGCTTTTTGAGTAGAGGTGATCTATGACTTTTATCAAGGATTGGGTGAACGATGTATGCCTGGCTGGTGACAAAACGGTCAGAAAAATTCCCTTAGACATAAATTGAAATGGGGTCAGAGGGATTATGTCCATTTCAAAATGTCATAGAAACTTAGGGGACACAGAACTGAGGATCACCCCCATACAAACCAGTCAGTTTACACTTTAGCAACCAAATAGCAATATTCCCTAACAAAATCTCTACTTGGGACACCTGCCATATCACAACACCAAAATATCATAACAACATGGGGACGTGTCATTGATTCATGTCATCTTACAGAGGCACATTAAGAAAATCTAGATGTTAAATGTATTCTTACAGCAATGAAAACATCCAGATGTAGCCTATTTCATAATCACTACTTAAATGGATGCAATGCACACCACACCTCAACAGATGCTTGTTTTTTTTTTTTTTTTTTTTTTGTTAGGTGTCCTACAAGAAGGGTCATCGTGCATTTTAAACTCATGCTGATGGGAAAAGAAAAGAAAACAGGAAATAGAAGAAAAAAAAGTTATCAACTCTAAATGGAATAACATTTACTCGATAAGGAAAGATTCATTTCCAACCTCAAATGACACTCTCAGCCTTTCATTGTCAGTCCACATGATCCAATCTGACTGTAATTTATCACATATCATCTAAAGCACTTGTGCACTAACAAATAACTGAGCTGCTCCATATTCATCACTGCCCCAGAGACACAATTAGATCTCTTATCTCAATGTTTTTGCTCCCAAAACACATTAACAGTTGTTGTTGTTTTTTATGGGAGCAATGCAAAAGCTAATGTTTTATGCTCTTGACGTCTTAAGCAATATGCAGTCATTGACCAGAACAGATAAAATCTGTAGAAATGTGCCTTAAAGGTCAATGAAATATTGATGAAGGAAAATAGCTGTAACATCGATCATACTGAGAAAACGTAAATATATGAGTCACAGTCTGTATTGTGGTAAGAAATCTTCATATAGTAATGAAAACATGATGATCTCGTGCCATAAATGAAGGTTCATCATTAAGAAACGGGGAGAAGAAAGACAAACTTGTACTACCTAAGGACATAATGCGTTGCCAACCTAATGTAAAACACTCTCGGTCTGTCATTCACGCTTTGAATTCTACAAACTGATAGTAATTGATCACATATGACCTAAGACACTGATCTGACAGACTGCTCCAGGCGTTTCTTTTTATGCGGTGACATTCCAAGTTGTCCGATCTGCCTTACCTTTCCCAGCCAGGATGCCGCACTGCCCGGAGAGCACCAGGGAAAGCATCGCTGTTATCACGCACATCTTCATGATGAGCCCAACACTTCGAACAGAATGGGATGACCTAATTCTTCCTCTGTTAATCTAAAAAAACACCACTCTCTCGCTTTATCTGTCCTTGAGCGACGGTGAACTGAAGTCTCGCTAGTGAACTCCCAGCAGCGCGAGACGCGGTCCGAGCGCACGAGGTAACGCGGTCTGTGTGTCTGCGCGTTGCGCGAGTTAAACCCCAAGGATCAGGCTGCTACGTCACTCCTCGAGCAATTAATCTTGACCTATGATAAGGCATTTATTCAAGCCCTGTTTGAATACTATGCTGGTGAATTTTATATTTTGATGCTTTAAATGTGATATTAGAAACTGATTTACATTTGTGCTTATTGGTCGTTTTAAAATGAGTTTTCCAATATTTTATTTGATCAGACTGAGGCAGCACAGTCTAAACACACAGCATGATTTTATCAAAACATCCTTCTCATTTATTATTGATATGCTCATTATCTTAATCCAATGACAAGACTTCTCCCAAGGTGGGCAGCTGTTGTCCTGTGCCTCCCAGGCACATTAAAAAATTACTAACAATAACAAAAACAACAGTGCTGGTAATTTTTCTTTATGGTTTAGATAATCATGTTTGCATTTCATTGGCTATGGTAAAAAGTATCTAAAACATTGCTGTAAATCATCATACAATATGAAACACTTTTAGTATACAACAACAACAACACATGAGTGTGTATAAGTGTTGCATGAGTCCTTGAGATGCAATTTATGACATTTTATTAAACAATTCTTTTGGTTAACTGTAAGTTACCTTGTCAAATATAATGCATGTAACAGGGCATTTTACCGTAAAATACTGTAGTAAAATTAAAAAGTATTAATTAGCATATGGCTTATGATGAAAATCCATAATATAATATAATGCAATATATTTATAAGATAATGCATATATATATATATATATATATATATATATACTGTGTCTGTGTGTTCTTTCCTTCACTTTTTTATTAGTTATGTACATTATAGTGTTTTATGTTATGTTTTATGCTTAATTAGTATGTATTACATTATTTTAGTGTTCTGTGTAACCCTGATGGTGTTTTATCTTTGTGTGGGTAACTGTGCTCTGTCTATAAACTGTATGCCAATTTTGATGGACATTAATTTTTTCATGTAGCCTTGCATTATACCACCTGTATTTGGTGTTAACCAATATATTTAACGGCATAGTGCACATCAAATGCTGGAAATCAAAGTTGTAAAATTTTCACGCTGTTTGTTCACACTTGGAATTAACAGAATTTCTTATGATTATGTTACATTTGAAAAGTCACACTGATTTGAAATGCAGTTTTCTGGGGCCGTATTCACAAAGAATTTTAAGGCTAAAAGTAGCTCCTAACTGGCGAATTTAGGAGCAACTCCTAAAAATAATGGGCGTGTCACTCCTAAATTTAGGACTCCTAATTTTTTTCACTAAGAGTAATTCACGAAGCATTTAAGCCCTAAAAGTAGCACCTAAGTCTGGGACAGCTTAAAAGAAGTCGAGAGGACTCCTAACTCACTAAGACCTATTCACAAAGGATCGTAGCGCACACCACCGCCTCTCGCAGTCGTCCGGGGTCCGCGACACAAGCGGGAATGCGGCATTGATCTGCAAACAAATCATCTCCCATTCTCACGCTTAGTTTTGCTTGATATCCCAGTGCCGAATTTCACTTTTATTATGTTTTTTTTTTTTTTTTTAGCACCAACTCGGCCAGCAGCAGTAACTGCTCCTGCGTCCAGTTGGGCTTTCTTTTACGTTTTGGCGACTTCATAATCCACTGTCATTCAACTATTACATTACTTCAATAAGAGCAACATTTCCTTGCTTTAAGTAGTCTATTTAGGCTAATAGGATGTCAATTAACCAAGCAACTGTTAATGCAAGTGTTGTTTTTCATTATTAGGCAAGTGGCGGTTTTCATTGGGGTATTAGGCTACCTTGATTTAATTTATTTTAATTCACGACTTTTCTCTCTCTCTGCCTTTTTAGGATTACACTTCACTGGGGCCTGCACAAACATGTCATTATATATGCATTTCGATGACATTACTATTATTATTTTGTGTAGGACACAGACATATTTAGATGTCGTAATTCCATGATTTGTTGCGTCTGTGTTATGATTCGCATGATGGCCCTGTCATCTAACAACCAATCACCGTGATCATTGCGAGGAAGCTCGTGCATGAGAAGTGACGTCATCCATAGCAACGAAGACTCACTCTTAGTTTAGGAGTTGTCATTTTTCCTTACTAAGAGTAGGTCTGAAAGGCGCTGTGAATAACTTTTAAGAGAAAACTCCTAGCTAAAATATTTTAGTGCGGTTTAGGAGTACTCCTAGTGGTAAGATAAAATTCTTTGTGAATACGGCCCCTGAGCTGCAGTAGGCTAATCTGTTTTCTCTAAGACCATTTTCAATCCATATTAATTTCCTTTTTTTCATGGTTGTCCTTGAAAATTACCTTTCCGTGTCCTCCCATGCATTAACCATGTGTGTACTAAATCATAACCTCTTTCCTGTAGAAACTGCCATTTTACATGCAGAGTGTATTCTCAAGATTTCTGTATTCTCATTTCTGATGGCGACTCATGGCCTACCTAAGTTTTCCCCTCAGGTGAAGAAGTGAGGTTTTTTTAGCTACTGTGAAAAAGAGCAAATGTGTGGACTTCCCATGTGCCCAGGTTGACTGGAAAAGCTTTTAATGAGTGTTCAGCCATGAACTGAAGGTCTTCTCATTTCCACATACTCTCTTGAGAGCCCTATGGTTCAATGAAAGATATCAAAAAACGGTAAATAACATCTTACTGTAGGCAAAGTAATAAAGCATTTAAAATACTACACAAATTGTGATAGAAAATAATGTGACTTTAGATACGGAGATATAAAAAATGCAGAACACTATGAATAGATTAAGATCTGCGTTATGTAAATATGACAAGTCAATTGCAATGAAAAAGTCTAATGTTTGTAAAAGTCAGTCTTTAAAAAAAAAAGAAAGAAAGAAAACTTTCGGAAATCCATTTAAAATTCTAACCCACAACTCATTCTTTCGCTCATTTCATTCCCTATTTTTTCTTAGTTAAATGTCAATTTCGCCAAAGCCTGCGGGAATTTCTGATAATCGTTTTAGTTGCTTGAAAAAAAAAGGAGCTGGTTTAAAATGCCATATTATTTCCCCAGTCTTCCTGAAACCTAATTTACCTGCACAGCTGATAGATTGGAAAAACCATTTGCGCTCATTCATTCCAATCGTTTGGCTTGTTGCATTTCAGGGGATGCATTCTGCTGAGTAAATTTGCTCTAGGTGAAAGCTTCTTCACTCTTTTATCAACACATCTGCAAGTCTAAACATCCCGCACAGAGCAGACATGAGAGGAAAGAGCTAAGTTCTCTTTACAGAAGGAATCCCTGAAGCAGGTTAGCTATATGGATGATGTAGGCTACACAGACTCAGTTTCGCTTAAGTTTTGCAGCGATATCCTCGGTTTCGGATTGCGATCTTTAATTACTCCACCAGCAGGATCTTAATACATCAACAGAAGCAACACCATTGTATGGTCACTTGTTCGCCGTTCAAAGCTTTAGAGCGAGAAGTTCTGCACCAATGGTGAGCCATTATGACCTTACAAAATTGGAGACAATAGACCTTATTCAGAGCAGCACCATGACATGTACTATGAAAGCGAGGCTGTGAGGGATAAACTTACCGTAGGCCTATATTTTCAATGGCATCGGCTTTAAAAGCAAAGCTCCTTGATCACTTATATTTCCACTGCTCAAATTTGTCTGGGGTTATTTGTCTACTGAAATTTCTCTGAAAGATATTTCGCAGTGTTTTTCTTCAGCAGAACAATTAAAAAACAAAAACACATTAAATAACAGTACAGCCTGAAGAGATGTAAACTATACCTCACAGCATTGCTTTCATTCCCGTTAAAAATCAAATTTGAGTCTTAAGATGGCGTCGCTGTGAATAAGGTAGGCCTAGCCTATAAATAGTCTCTGATAAGGTCCAATAGGCCAAATGTGGAAAGTAGACTTCACTGAAAATACATGGTTTTTAAATTCTGAATCACTCATAGTATATGCCTATATGTTCAGACTACCAATAATCCCAACTCGAGAGAGTTTTACACTTTCTAAATATATATTGTGTTGATCGTTTTGTAGGCCTACATAATATACACAGCAATAAACAAAAAGTTATTGAGTAATTTATAGAAGACACAGTATTGCCAATTTGCCAGTTATTTTGTCCCTTCTTGCGACGTCAATGTAAATTGATCCAAACAAAACCACAGCAGAAGGAACGCGAAGCAACACCCAGAGGGATGTTTTTATTATGAATGCGCGAAAGAATGAACAAATCTTTTTAAAAATATGAGTCAATGATTCACTCATAAAGACAATCGCTTGCTGGCACCTTCTGGCGTTACAGTAAGCTATTTATTGATATATTAAATCAGCTTTTATTTTTACATTTGCAGTTTACATTTTAATTTAATTTTAAGTTTCAGTATTTTTGTTATGTGCATTTGTCATTTCTCTTAGTTTTTTTTTTCTATACAAATGTAGTTTTTATATCCGTTTTAGTTTTAGTTGGCTAATTCAGCTTAAGCCCATTTATTTCTAATATTTATACTTATTTTATATATTTTACTTTATTTACTTTATTTCAATTTTTAATAGTTTTAATAGTTTTCGTTTTAGTTGATAACAACACTTGTCTGGAATGCACAAACACAGACAAGCAAAATTATACAGTGAAAGTTCCAAGTGTGGCCGGACGCCTCTAGCGCTAGACTAATCAGATGCAAAGACAGGAACTAGTTGTTGTATAAAAATCCTCAATATATGTACATACATTTATATCAGCATTCCAAGTACTTGACACAAAGGTTAAATAGGCCTACCTATTTTTATTATTGATATTCAATCTTTGTGACTTATTCCCACATCTCTCTCCAGTCTCATAATATAGCTGTAATATGTCTTAGCTGTGTCTTTTGCTATTATGGAGCTCTTTAAATAATTAATTCCAATTCTATTTAAAATCTTATGAGAGCAATCTGTTCAAATGAAGTCTGAACTCCTGTCTAGCAGGAATCACTTATTTAGGATCCACAGTGGAGGTGATTCATCATCCACAGATATTACATTTTTTATTTGCTTTATGTGTTTTTCACTGCCTCGGTTAGACTCTGAATCCATCATTTGCTCGTGGAGTCAATCTTTTCAGAACCTTGGAGAGTTCTCAGCATCTGTGGCAGTACTACCTACCTCCCAAGAGGGGTCACCCTAGAGTCATCTGCGCTTAATTACTGCATAGTACCTACTGTGCCTAGAAACTACTTGGTCGCCTTGCAAAGGAGTGAGTGAGACAGTAATATAAATAAAAAAGAGACATTCTCATGGCAACCCTGTATAGTTGACCGATTTGTGCTCTGACATTTTCTTGTTTGATATACTTTAAGGTAGATCAATCTGTAGGCATACATGATGCAAAAATGCAGACTCAAAACAAATGACATTGTGAAGGCCAAACATTGTAGGTTTATAAGCCCATCACCTCTGCATGATGCAATGCAAAGAATATGACTCCATTCGTGTGGCACAACATTAGTCACATTAGCTAGAGCAGCTCAAAGTATGGATCTTTACAGCCCATTTCCCCTTTAGTAGCTGTAATTAGGGTAGTTTTGTGCAAAGTGCCTTTTTGAAGGGGAACAGAAAGTCCCCTTGAAGGGTGATTAGAAAAGCTTTTTTCTCTCTCTCTCTCCCGCAGGTTAGATATTTATGTTAAAAAGGTAATACATAATGCATGAAAGGCTACGAATGGAAAAAGTGAAGGTAGATGTGAATCTATATCCTTATGGAGTAACTGTTTCAATAAGGATAGAGTCGTTATCAATGTCTTTTGCGCCCCATTAGAGTCTGCAATGTACAGAATCTCAGTTCCACATGAATATAATTCACTTCATATTAGGTCTTTAAAGGGATAATAGAGTGTTTTAAGATCGCCTTGCTTTCAGAATTGTGCCCATTGAGAATTTTAATCATCCACAAGACTTGCTCCATCAGATTAAGAACCGACAGTTCATATCATTTGACTTTGAACGAGTCTTTGTCATTAAAGATACAGTCAGAGCGAAGGAGGTCGGTCATTATGATTAAATACATGCAGTGTGAAATCAATAGTCTATTTCTTATTGAATGTACTGGCCTCTTCTGTTTTCGCCACTAGTGGCCGCTGTCACACGCTGTAGATAGGAACTGTGCTTTTATGTCTTAATGTTCTGGGGGACATTAATAGTGTAACATACGGCTGTAGCATTTGCATAAACTTGGTGGAGATCTTTGGATGAGGTACACATTTACCTTAAACATTTTGTTTGATTGCATATTTATCAGACAACGGCAGCTGTCTCTTAAATTAAATAAATACGTTTCAAATCCGTTTTAAAAATGTAACGTTACTAGCAGCTAACCTTAATCCAAAATTAAACAGCCAGAAAATAACTGTTACTGGAACTTACTGGAAGCTCTCAAGTTTAACCACCTCATTTTATTGTCGTGATTTTGCTGCTCTCTAAACTGTACTGGCCTCATTTGTCCTTATGTTTTGAATATGGTAGTGCCGTATTATATTATGGTAACTTACATGAATATAGTAAGTAATCATTCAGTATCAAAGTATATCATATCAATGCGCTATATTGTGTCATGGATACCAACTGCTGTAGTTTGCCTTGTATCTATCTTTTGACCAGCTTTTATTGATTTATTTTATGCATGTGTTTTTAAGTCACATTACGTGTTCTTGTTTGGTTATTCTGACCTGATCACATTGTGTTATTATGTGCTATTTTGTAAGCCCTACACATACTTGTCATTGCAGGGTTTTTTTCATTGTCGGTAATTTATACTATGTATTCTGCTTCCATCCGTCCATCTATTTACCTATTTTAATAAATAATAGGTGTATGTTTGTTTACAGAGTATGGTTTAGACAGTGTAGTTTTGTCAACAAAGTGTGCCTTGTCCAGTGTGTAATTTGCACTCGTTGCTCTGTATACTTTGGCAACAAAAAAAAAATATTATGCTGAGTCCAATGCTTATAAAATAGTCAATTTATCACACTATCTATAAGCGTGTTTTACATTTAGCTAAACTAAAGCCTTTCAGTGATCAATGAGGGATTCCTCAGAAATGTGTTTGACAGCATAATTAACATACATCACATAAAAATCACAATGATTAAATGTGAAGTGCCTAATAATAAGGCACTTCACTTCACATTTAAACAAAGCCATAATGTTGTTATAATATAATACTGTTTTGCTATTTGCAATAGTTACTATTTTTCATAGTGTGATTTTTATTTTATTTTTATTTTTTTATGAAATGTAGCCTCTTAAATCCAGTCAGGTTGACCTGAAAACATCATAATTATTACTTTATAATAACAGTATAGGAACTAAAACAATTTAAAAACAAAAACAATTTCCCTGTTGTTTTTTTTTATTCATATATAATAACAAGTGATATTTTTGTGATATGTTGACAACTGAACTAGGAAAGGTTTACATTTTAGAAATCTGGTCACCTTACTACATAATAATCAATAATCCACAGGCTAATTCATTGCAGAGAGAGTAAAGTCCAGTTCAGGCATACTACTGTAACTTATTTGGTATTAAATATTGCGCTGTATGTTTATCCCTCATTAATCCCGCTTGGTTAAAGTGTGAACATTATAGAGTGTCTTGAATATGCATAGATCACATAATTTGTTCCCACTATAGTTCTTCCATTTCATTGCAAACGATTTAGTTCTGTGCTCATATTGCAAATATTTGCTGCTTTGTGATTGAGGTTTTTCTTTATTGTAGTGTTTTCCAGAATACTATGGTGTGAGACACTGAAATGGCTGGCCGTATTCCTCTGGTGTTGCTGGCCTGTGGCTCCTTCAACCCCATTACCCACCAGCACATGCGTCTGTTTGAGCTGGCCAGAGACCACATGCACCAGACAGGTTGGTGCCAACTGTTCATTTACTTAAAATTGGCAATCATCTGTTATCTGACAAAACTGGCCTCCTTTTCACTGTCCCTCTGAGCCTGTCGCATTGAAGTGATTTCTGTTGTTATAACTGCATTTTGATTAGTTTTTTGTTTAATTCTAGCGTGAAGCCTAAATCAGAGTTATTTTAGTTTTTATTTTATTATAGTTTTTTAATATTTTGAATTACCTTTTATTTTTTAGTCTGAATTGCGAGAAAAATAGTAAAACTAATATAAACTCGAAATTTCGAGTTAAGAAATCAGAATTGCGAGTGAGATAAACTCATAATTGCAAGAAAGTGTCAGAATTGTGAGCTGACATTGTTTTCTCAGAATTGGACTTTTTAACTTGCAATTTCGAGTTTATATCTCACAATTCTGACATTTTCTCAAAATTGTGAGTTTATAAAGTCAAAAGATATAAAAAGAAAAGAAAAATAAAGTATAAAAGATATAAACTTGTAATTGCAAACCATACCGAAAAAAAAGAAGAAAAAAAAACGTTGCTAAAAAAGTCAGAATCACGAGTTTTAATCTTGGAATTCTGATTTTATTTTTATTATTAGTTTTTATTTTATTTTAAATATTGCTATTTATGTTTTATATGTTTATATGTTTATATTTATGTTTTTCTCATTTTCATTTAATTTAAGTTTTTCAACAAAATATTTATATTTTATTTATTTCAGCTTTATTTCAATTCAGTTTTAGTTTCAGTTAAGTCTAAATCTGTGCTTAAATACATATTTTTTATGCAGAGGCTTTCTTTTGTATAAGGCTGTAGGGAATGAGCGACAAATGCAAAGTGTGTTTAATGCTCTTAGCAGTGCTTTTGCGTTAGATGCATCAGCTGACCTGTGAAAATGTACTTGCATAAGCTAATACCCAAAGTTTACGAGCAAAAAAGGCTTTGTAGCAGCTGTAACACTGTGTCTACAATGCAAGCAAGAATTTCAAGTTGTCTTGATTAGAATTGGAACAATTTGTTGTGTTGCACCGCTAGCTTACAGTACAGACATGGTATAACTGCTCGACATAGTGCTGCACACTGACATTTTTGCTTGTGTTTATTTACTGTACGCAGTGTACTCACAAAACTACTTGCAGAGATAGCTTGACAAGTAGCCAAATAGCTTGCATTGCATATTATATTACCTCAAGAGTGTCTTGAGACTTGTTTGTGGTTTATTGCCATTTTTATGAAAGATTAAAACTGACTTTTAAAAATGAATTGTATTGATAAATTCTGATTTATAATGTCTTGCACATGCAGCTAAATGAGAAAAGGCAAAAACAATTGTAGTCTGATGTGAATTCATCTTGACTATGCAAAATGAAGGCATTAAAACATTAAGCATTCAGCAACTCATTAGAGTCTGCCTGTGTATGCAAAGCTTGTGTTAATTTGTGTGCAATGACTTAGAAACTTTTGCAGAGCTGTTGCACTTAGAAAAGGAATCAACGTCTATTTAATAAGCCACTAATTTACATTTTAAGGCAGATGCATTATAGGTGCAGTAAGTAATTTTTGAGAAACACTATTGATATTTGAAATCAACCCAAACAAACACACCCCCTCCCTTCATTGCTCCGCCCGCAAAATGCACAAACACACAATGGAAAATTGGATGTCTCTTTACCATAGCTGAAGAGAATCAAAATAATACTTTGCGAAAAATTCTGATACTGGATGCTGTGAAACATAGCAAAACCAATGTCATTCATGTATGGAGCGGAAACAATTTAACCTCTGTGTCCGTTTTCATGCCTTCCCTCTTAGGTCTATCAAGCGCTGGAAAGCTTTTCTAATATTAACCTGGGTCCTAAAGCTCTTGCCTGATCACAACCCTTCTTTTCCCATTGATATTCCTCTGACCTTTTCTCTTTTGTAATGTCTCTCAGCCATCTCTCTTTCTATAGACTTTCTTCAAATCTCCCTCTTGCTTACTCTCACTCCTCCCCCATCATGAGTGTATAAATCCCCTACTGCTGATTGGCTACAAGTGTGTTGTGGTGCTCGGTCCGATCCACTTTCAACAACGTTTCTCAGAAATCACTTACTTTAATCCAAAAGTCTCTGATTCATGATATCCATTTTATCATTTCATGCATTCCCTAGGAATCGAACCCATGTTGTTGGGATTGTTATACTAGAGCTACAGGAACTGTGGTACGCTTTAAATGTGACATCTGATAATGATGTATTTGACTCAATTTGGGTCAGATATGTTGCCTTTTTCTATCTCGCAGGTCTGTATCGTGTGGTGGGTGGCATTGTATCTCCTGTCAGTGATGGTTATGGTAAACAGGGCCTTGTTGCTTCGAAACACCGACTTGCTATGGCAAGACTGGCCCTGCAGAGCTCTGACTGGGTGTCCGTAGATGACTGGGAGAGTCAGCAGGCGGATTGGACAGAGACTGTGGTGACCATGAGGTGAATATATATACACTATATATATATATATATATATATATATATATATATATATATATAGAGAGAGAGAGAGAGAGAGAGAGAGAGAGAACGATTTTATCGAAGAATGAAGTATGCTGCATTGGCTTCTTACCATGATTAATGTGTATCATTTATCCAGTCAAAGGTTTGACAAGACGAGAAACTTTTTGGAGTCTTTTAACACAACTGGGACACTTACTGTAAAGGAAACATTAACTGGTTTTGACAGATGGGGTGCTAAATGCTGATTATACCTCCATTATCAGAAAATGCTCAGAGGTTTATAGTTAGAGTCATCTTTGATAGAAAAGTTGCCTTTTTTCTTTACTTCAAATTTTAAATATACTGGTGTTATTAATATCAAATGATATGAAGTTTATGATACGTCATACAGTTACATGATGTTGACTTTAATGAACTGATGGTGCACATTAGGACTTAAAGAGTCTTATATCTCACATATGAATTCCCAGAAGTCTAATTTATACAGTGCAAGATATACAAGAATATAAAAGTATAAGACTGAAAAGCAGCTATAGAATATAGATATTCAATCTTTCCTGTAGAAATCTTACATGTTGCCATTATATTTTCATATGTTGCTTTTATATGTGAATTCACCTTGCATTACCCTCTATGAGGGACTTTACAAACTCACTGTCATCTTCGAACCTTCTGAGCTGAGCTAAAGCCAAAACTTTATAGGAGCCGAATCCTTAAATTCCCTGTGTATGAGATATCAAATAGCCAGGCACTGACGTGACTCATTCCAGCCCGGCTGTCCATCACAACAGCCACAGTTTCCATTCTCCTGGATTCTGCCACAGAAAATATGAGACACCCTGTCGTCCTTTAGTATTTGGTTTTCATTTTGTACCCATGCCAAATTCTTGTCCCCTCTTTTTACCTTGATGGGCCATTCCTCCTCTTGAATCCCTTAGATAGTAACAAGAGACTTTTTAAGGACCCCTCTGGGTACTCAAATTTTTTATGGAAATTGTTAGCTGTGCCCTTAGGTGGCTAATTAATACTCCGATGCCAGGGAGAAGGATGGCTGCACTTGCGCCAGGGTCCCGTGCCAGGACTTTATCTTTCTAGGTTTGCAATTTACTTCCTGGCAGAACTGGATGAAATACACAATTGCTTATATGCCCTTGCAGTTGACCTATGTGTTGAATTACTTGGTTGATTTTTCGCTATTTTCAAGGACAAAGTGCCACACAGGCTCTGTTCTAAAACCCAGTGAGCATTTTAAGGTACACTCCTTATGAAAAGGCTGTTGCAAAAAGTAGACGTCAACATTGCTTGTATCCTTCACATAGAAAATGCATAACAATGATCTATTTGTAGAGGAGAAAAATCCATCTTTATGTCTTCATCTGTCCATTTTCCTTTCAAACGTTTGGGATCAGAAAGATTTTATTTATTTATTTATTTTTAAAAACTTTTATTCAGCAAGATTGCATTAAATTGATCAAAGGTGACAGTAAAGACTCAAATAAATGGTTTTCTTTTAAATTTTCTATTCATCAAAAAGAATCCTGAAAAAAAAAATAAGCAGCAGCTGTTTTCAACATGATAATAATAATAAGAACTATTTCTTGAGCCCCAAATCAGCTTATTAGAATGATTTCTGAAGGATCATGTGACAATGAAATGATACTGATAATTCAGCTTTGCCATCTATCAGTCCGTCCGTCCATCCATCCATTCATCTATCCTATAAACACTCAAATTACTTTCAAATTTAGATGCAGAAATGCAAAATTTTTTTTTGGCTACCTCAATTCAAATTCTTTAAAAGGCATTCGCAATTCAATTCTGTATGACAGCCCTGGTTGGTTCACTATAAAAGCTCTTATACCCTAAAATCCACTATTCACTTTATACATTAAACACTCACATGCAAGTGGGCGATATATAGATTTAACAACTGTTGTTAGCTCAATAATTATCTCCTTGTAATGGTTCCACACTCCTTCGCAAAACACCAAAGCTGACTAAAGCCTCTTGTGAGAGATTGGAGAAGTTAAGATGCAAATCTATAGGCTCATGCAATTCAGTGAGAATGTAAAGCTTCTCCCATGTTCATAAGCTGATTACCTAAACAGTATGGCCATTCATGCTCTCTGTTGTTTGTTTCTAAACACAGGTACCACTATGGCCACATAGCCGCTCAGTACGACCACAGCAAGGACCCGTCCACAAATGAGCGACCAGCCTCTGGTAAGCCCCGCCCACCTCTCAGTATGTCTTTGTAAATTGCCACAGAAACCTCTCCACACATTTCGGTTTCTTCTAAGCCTCCTCTCTTGCCTAACAGAGCATTTTCCGTCTTTGCTAATCACTTTAGATACTGTAATTCCGGTGCATTTAAAACAGGCCGTTGTCTTCTTTCTGGCCAGCACAAGCGCTGTTAGGCCTCTTTTCAAAAGTGCTTTTATTTGGGGGTGTTGTAGAGGTGCATGCTAATGAAGTCTAATACCCTCCACGGGATGACTGGGCTTAAGACACGCGTGCTCGGACTATTAATGAAGCTGAGATTAATAGCCAGGACAACTTTAAAACAAGACAAGTGACAAGAATGATAGAACACAAGCACACGAAAACCCTGTTATCTTAAAAACCTTTCACAGGATCCCTTGATTCTTTGCAAACCCTTTGTTCTGATACCATTTATTTCATTTGTATTTTCTTTTGCTTGACAGTAGACTGAAGATAACAAAGGATCTCATCCTTCTATTACAATGATAAATAAACACATCAGTTGGAATTAACCTAAAAGATGTTGAAAATCATTGACTTTTTCAGAAAGAGATCTGTTTAATTTTATATTTCATGTTAAATTAGAACAGGGATTATTTTTTATTAAAATTGCCTTCATGCAAGACCCATTTAGGCGATTCAGAGAAATTTGGCACTTGCTGAATTACGTAAGCCATTTATGATTTTCTGGAAATATTAGTGATTGGATTAAAATGTGCACAATGCTTTTAAAAACTGTGTTTCACATGAATGTATGCATTATTAGAATAAGTATGAAAAGGGTGGTATTTCTCCAGCCCCTTGCAGTGCACATACGTTTCTTTAGGTCTATGTTTAGTCACGTGGAGTAGAAATAAAGAGCTTTAGTGGGCCTGCGAGGTTCATTTCCTGCCCCCTGCCATTCATGTCTGATTAAACAAAAGCCATTTCTCTGACACCTGTTATAATACCCTTATTGATTCTTTCATATGCTGTAAATATCACTGCTGAGGGCTAGACCTAGCATTGCTGGCCATAAAATGATTTCTAATGAAGCATTGAGAAAGGAACAAGTGAGATTTCTGCCGGTTTCATGCAAGGGGTCCAGGAGTGTCAAATATATAATTGTGTGTATGGGATGCTTTGAGCCACCATAACATTTTGAAAGACTGGGAAATTCACTAAGCATTTTTTTTAAATTGTATTAGCAAATGTTACATTAAAGGAAAGATGCAAATCTGTTAACAGGCACAAAATATGTGCTGAACGCTATTTCCACAGTGTAATTTACAGTATTCCAGAGTTCTAGGTTAGGGAGGATGCAGAAGGTTATGATAATTTGACATACGTTGTTGGGACTGTATAGTATCGCTCTATCACTGCAGATGCTATTATTATGCTTCTACTAATTTACTTAATAATTATATGCTAATAATACTACTAATTGTCTCACCATTGACACTGCATTAAGGTGAATATTGACACTATTGTCTTTTGTAGAGCTGCAATTGAAGTCGTTTCAAAGTTGATGAATTTTTGCAACTTTAACATTTGTTCTTTTTCTGTTTATTACTGTGAATCTGCAATGAAACAATCTCCATTGTATAAAGCGCTGTGTAAATAAATTTGGCTTGACTTGACTATTCTAATATTTATTCATATTTTGAATTAGCTTTTATTTTTATATTTTCAGTTTTCTTTTTTAGTCAGGTTGTTATATGCGTTTGTCATTTTTATTAGTTTTTGACTTTTTTAAATAATATTAATAATAAGAATTGAATGCCTTTATTGTTTAGTGTATATATAGTATTAATATATAATATATCATATTTCTGTATAGCGCTAATACATTTTAAATTTTTAATACAAAATGCTAATACAAAAATAAATTTGGCTTGACTTGACTATTCTAATATTTATTCATATTTTGAATTAGCTTTTATTTTTATATTTTCAGTTTTCTTTTTTAGTCAGGTTGTTATATGCGTTTGTCATTTTTATTAGTTTTTGTCTTTTTTAAATAATATTAATAATAAGAATTGAATGCCTTTATTGTTTAGTGTATATATAGTATTAATATATAATATATCATATTTCTGTATAGCGCTAATACATTTTAAATTTTTACTAATATTTATATTTGATTTTTTTTTCGGCTTTATTTCAGTTATCAAAAATGATTTTTAATAGTTTTAGTTTTAGTTAAAAAAAAAAGTGAAAGAAAACTTGAAAGAAGAAATGTGAAGAATTTATGACATTGAAATTGAAATGTGAAAGATTTGAATGAGCAATCACATTTATATTGTTCAGAAACACTTGGTTCCTTTTATTACAGGAAAAAAGGTGCTGCGAGCAATTTTGTATGGATTGGCACTCTGAAAATATCTCTTAGATATCACTGATTTAGGTCTTCTAAATTATCGTGTCAGTCTCTGTGACAGTCCCTTAGGCTCTGCACACTGCCATCGTTCAAGTTAAGCACCATATTCAGCTTCATAAGCAGTTGTCAGTTTTCTACCGCTCCTTTTGACAACTTTGACAGAATTATGATGAAGTGCTTCTGCTGCCCTTCTGCTCCATTTTTGATAACAGTTGAATGGTTCCAAAACAGGAAACAGTACTTATATCATCGTTTGAATACATTGAAAAGATGAAAATGACAATAATATACAATCAGTAATGTGATCGATTTCCCCCCCTCCCCCCTACAGGTGTCCCACAGTTGAAGCTGCTTTGTGGAGCTGATTTCATGGACACGTTTAAGGTGCCTGGTTTGTGGATGGACGATCATGTAGAGGAGGTGGTGGGCCGCTTCGGACTGGTCTGCGTGAGCCGTGGTAACCTGCAGCCAGAGCGGGCTATACACGAGTCCGATTTGTTGTCCAGGCACCGGCAGAGCATTTTCCTGGTTCGGGAGTGGGTACACAATGAGATCAGCGCTACAGAGATCCGACGAGCCCTACGTAGAGGCCACAGTGTTAAATATCTTTTACCAGACTCTGTCATTGATTACATAAGAGAGCACAACCTTTATACCCAAGACAGTGAGATGAAGAACAAAGACGTTAAACTACGACCTCTTGCCATGCAAGCAATACAAGACTGATGTAGGCTTTCGGGAATTCAGAGCCTGAGGTGGTCTAAAGGCCAATTCACACTGAACCAACAAATGACAACCAATGGCAACACACACTTCCCAGACAGCAACATAATGTCGGCCCAGATCCGGCCCACATCTGGTACATGTGGATTCCACAAGGCCTAGATGTGGGCCGGATCTGGGCCCTCGCTATGTTGCTTTCTGGGTTTGTCGGGTTTTGCCGGATCAGTGTGTTACCTCTCGGCATCTGTTGCCATTGGTTGGTGTTTGTTTTTGCCAATTGAACATGTGCAATCCACCTCTGTCGGTGCAGTGTGAATTGGCCTTTAAGGTGCGGTCACATGTACCGTTGTTCAAAGAATTTTCTTGTGCAAAATCCAATCGGAATCCACGCAATCAGGAATATTGAAAGATTTCCGCACACAGATTTCTCATTAAGTTCAAGTTGGTAACATGAATTTGCAACGTTGACCAATAGAAAACTCTCTGTGAGCAGTGGACCTTTTTATGTTGGTCAGCGCGGCAAATTCGTATGAGCTTCAAAATCAAAACCCCTTTCGCGGAACTCCCGATCACATGGATTCTTTTTAGGATCTGTGCGATTCTGATATGAATTCGCCCCGCAAAATTTCGGCCAGCAACTTTAAATGTGACCACCAGTCACAAAAATTAGCTAAATATGTTTCAAAAGATTAAAATTCCCTCTTGCCTGTGAAAGCAGCTTTAGAGGAGTTTCATATTTTGTCTTGTGTAAAGTGAGCATTATCCATGACCATGGTTTCCTAGTGTAATGTGTGGAGAGGGATTTAGAAATTTATCCTCTCCCTGCAGGAGTTAGATTTGCCAGATCACTGCAGAGCTGTAGGTCCATGTTCAGCAGGTCTGAGATTTGTTGACTTTTGCTGAATGTCACGGGGAAGATAAATAACAGAGCCTTTACACTTTGGAGAGCAAACATTGCTTCTTCCATTTCCATTTGCACAGAAAGCGTCATTCATGTTGTCAGGTCCCTAAAGACGTTTCATCAAGCTTTGTCGGTGGGGGGAAAAGAGTTTCTGACAAAATAAAATAGAAGAATGAGGTTTGGGATATTTGAAGTGATGTCTATCTAAATCATTTCTTTTTGTCCTTGTATCACCAACAGTGAGTTCTGGCTCAAACCAGCTAGTAGCTTTAAGGGTGTTTTTTTGCTATGTTAAAGCCCTCCTGCTGACAGTCTTTGAGTGTGGAGTTTGTGTTTTAAAAGAATGCCTTTGTTCATGCTGTCTCAAAAGAAAAGCTGGAGGAATTAATTCGACAGAAGCAGTCCCTCTCTTCTAGATGGCCCCTGCTTTGCATATAAGGGTTTCATGCAGGTTTCCTGATTCAAAGCATCAGGCAAATGAAAGGAGTGACAATTGAGTTCAATCTTTTATCAAGCACAAAACATACCTTTCTTAAATTTGACGAACAAATAAGACAGATGTATAAACATAATCTATGGAATAAAAAGTTCATCCCCTGTAACAATGAAAGGTTTCAAAAAAACTGCTGTATTTTATGTGCAAGTGAATCTAAGAGAACCGAAATTGTTAATGTTGTTTATTAAAAAACATTTTCAGTGTTATGAGTAAGAGTTTTGTTTTTTGTGTTTAGTTTCAGTAGCTTCATGTTGCCACATTATATGGGGTACGTTGTCAAAATGGAACAGATGATAATCATTTCAGTAACATTTAGAAATTTATGAAACAACAATTAAGCTTCAAACATGTAACGTACAAAAAGCATTGTTTTGGCCAACAAAACTTACTTAATGGGTATTGATTATTCATATTAATTAACAAATAATCTAGATAAAACCATGTGACAACTTGTCACTCTGAGAGACATTCCTTGTGACAACTAGCCCCTGTTGGTCTCTGTTCTAGTGCACTTTCCTACAGCTCTTGATCACCGAGTTTATGTGACGTAATTATATGGCGTGGTATCGTATCCAAGTTTTCGTGATGGAAAAAAAAAAGTTTTGTTGGATCCATACTCGAGGGGCGGAGAGACTGTTTCCATAACAGTATCCAACCGAAGAAAGTTTAATTCACAAATCGCCTGATTATGAAGACCGTTTTAAATAAGGGGTTCTTTCAGATGAAAAGCATTTGGTCGCAGGGGAGCAGCGATATCGGATCATCTTTGACTTTGAACAAACCCATCAGTAGAGTTTATCAGAAATGGTTGCTGATTATAACGGCTACTGGAAAATGATCTCCAACGAGAACTTTGAAGAGTACCTGAAAGCTTTGGGTGAGTTTTACAGCATTAAGATGCTAGCCTATTCCTCATTTGGGGTAACACAATAGCGTATTAATTTTAATTGAATATAGGATATAGGCTATTTTGTTTCAATAATATTTATTCTTTAATATTTTGTATTTTATTTAATAGACTAGACAGACAATATTCAGTTCTAGATTATGCACCATTTATTTCTATGTAAAATGATACAAATTTTAATACAGTAACTTAAACATACTACAGTTTTAAATCCAATGCATGGAAGGCAGATTGGCACCATCTGTTGGAAGAAATGTGTAATCATATGTAATATCGCGGCATAGCCACTAGATGTATAGCATAATCCGTAGTTATAATAGTATTATTAGACATAATTCCTTACTAGGTTTTGCATTTGGATAAAAATAGACATTATCAAATACTGACTCGTCGTTGCTGATTTGTAGATTGTACCCCAAAAATAGCTCTGTATTTTCGTATTTTTCTTGTTTCCCATTGATTTGTAATGGCGGTGATTTTTGACCAAGAAGATTGTGATCATGGCATTTAGCCATTTATAGTCATTCATATAGCATAAAAGTTCCATACTAAAAATCAACAAGTTTAGTACCATTCTAATAAAGCAAAAAGGAAAAAAATAAAAAAAATAACTTTTTGGTCTACAATGACAGAAGACCTCCAGAGTGTTAGATAAATAAAAACAAATATGTGGAAATTAGTTTAGCCAGATGCCATGTAGGCCTACTTTGTGATATTACCATAGGATATTACCCGTTTTCTCAGGTTGTTGGTTAGTTTCTTTTTCTCTCTTTTATGCATTTGACTATATTTATCACCCTATTGCACACATGAAGTCAGTGTTAAAAATAGATTATGTACTTTTCTTGCACAAATAAAAAAAATATATTTGATCCAGTATTTATGTGTTGCATAAATAGAAACAAATATAAAATTTTTAATTTAAATAGTTTTCAAGTGAAAATCTCTATGTAGCCTACTGTTTACCATGCATGGTAAATTGTTGTAAACAAAATGGCAGTTTTCTACCTTTTTTTTTTTTTTTTTTTTTTACTAGATGTTGCTTAAACTAATAAAAAGGTAGCGAAAAGTACCACTGTGTTTTGGACATGTACCTTTGTATTCCTCAGATTACCATGTAAATAACATTGTGCATGTGCATGTCTCTGCTAATCATTAAGTAGGCTACTACCATGGTGTTGAAGTACCAAGTTATTTCCATCTGACTGTAACCATCACTGTACTATGGTAATCCTGGGGTACCTTTTTATAAGGGTATTCTAGGAAATTCACATTTTCACATGGGGTATAATTTCCTTTTCCAGATGTAAATGTAGCTATTAGAAAGATTGCCACCCTGCTGAAGCCTGATAAAGACATCAGTCAGGATGGAGATCACTTCATCATAAAGACTCTCAGCACCTTCAAGAACTACAACATGGACTTTGTGGTTGGTCAGGAGTTTGAGGAGGATCTGAGTGGAGTGGACGACAGGAAATGTATGGTGAGTAAACTTTCAAGGCAAACACTTTGGCGGCTTTAGATCTTAAAAGCATACTTTATATTTTTTTTAATTGTGAAGCACTACTCAAAAGAACTTTAATGCTATTATCTAAACTTTGCCATTTGACTTAAGATGAACTTGCAACATTACACATTTGCTTCTTCATCGAGGCTGCCTCTTTGTATAGACACTACATGTTGAAAGTAAGTTTCTCAAAACATTTCTCAGAATTTTGGGATTTTTCTTACCTTTAAATAAATGCGCAAATGTGGCCCTGCAAATGGGCCTGCATGGTTTATTAGATCTATTTTCACACAAAAAATTATAACATTCCAGTATCAGTAATAATTCTTATAAGGTTGCCATTTGTATAATTTCATTGCCCTTGAAAATCACTAACTGTGCATGTCATTTACAGTTCACAATCTCAACTAATAAGAAAAGGGAAAAGTGTGAAATGAGAGCAATAATTGGCTCTTTAATCTAATAAGAAGCGTTACTCTCTCTCCTTTCATTTTCCCCTCACTTTTCCTTTCATTTGGAGAAACTTGGTATACCTGTGATAAGACAATTGCAGATATGTAGAGATAATCATCTGTTTCTTGCCTGTATGCATTTCTTTGTTCTGTAGAACACAAAAGAAGATATTTAAAAAAAATATCGTCTTTTGCGTTTAACAGAACAAAGTTACTTATACAGGTTTGGAACAACTTGAGGGTGAGTAAGAGATGACAGAATTTACATATTTGGGTGAACTATCCCTTTAACCCCTAAGGTGACATTCATTTCCGATGGATAGTAGTACGGGTAGTAGTATGGGACAGTAGTATTCTTTATTATAGTTTTGTTAGTTTCTTTCCATTGCATGAGCAATTTGTTAGTTGTGTTGCACTAGATGTGAACGTGTCTAAAGAAATTTTGCATTGTTCAAGTTCACTTTTTGATATAACTCAAAAATGTTTTGGAGTTGCAGTCAATAAAAAACACTTGAAACGCAGCATTTAGTAAAGATGTTGTGACCCGGTTTGTCCTGAACAAAAATCACTCGCCCCATTTAGTCCACACAGTGCCAGACATTGTTTCTCTTCATTCCAGCCACTGAAAACAGACAGAGGAATAGGCATTTTCAACATACTTCTCTTTGTGCAGCATGTAATCACAGTGCAATCACATTTGCAAACATGGGACTAATTTAATTTCATCTTTGTTCTAGTTCCGTGTCTTTGCAGTCCTAATGCAACTGTGTATTTTTTCTGTATCAGTGTAGGTTAAAAATAAATCACCTTCTCTGTTATGCATTATAGACCACTATCACGTGGGATGGAGATAAACTGGTGTGTGTGCAGAAAGGAGAGATCGAGGGGAGGGGCTGGAGCCACTGGATTGAGGGGGATGAACTTCACTTGGTAGGCCAGTTCTCATGCATTTCATTTGTAAGGTTCTTGATGGTATTCCCTAACCGGTATGGTAGTTTCGCATACATCTAGTGTAATATCAGAAATATAGCCGAAGGCATATGCAGTTCAGCATCTCAAAAACTGTTTAGGCTACACGGCAGATGGTGGGGGAAGAGCTATTCTCAAATCTCAAAACTTTCATCCCCATGATGATGCGCCTGAAAAAGCACAACATTGACAGACTGATTATTAGAATACATTTGAACTTGTTTTAAATAATTCTAATGGGCGTCAAACACCATCATTGTGATTTGATAGGATTTTTAAATGAAGGTGACTGGAATATGATGGGTGGAGGTAAAAACAACAGATGTTTGGCTTCAGCTGTGCGTTTGATCATGCATAATAAACCAAACCTCGTTTCTGACTAGGTTGTTGTAGCATTACCAAAGAACTGGACATTGCTGAAACCATCTGGTTAAAAATGATACACAGTACCGGTCAAAAGTTTGGAAACATTACTATTTTTAATGTGTTTGAAAGAAGTCTCTTATGCTCATCAAGCCGGCATTTATTTGATCAAAAATACAGGGAAAATATTATTATAATTTATAATAAAGGTTTTCTAATTTTAAAATTTTATTTATTTCTGTGATGAAAAGCTGAAATCATTAGCATCATTACTCCAGTCTTCAGTGCCACATGATCCTTCAGAAATCATTGTTATATGCTGGTTTATTATATTATATTATATTATATGTGAAACAGTTGTGTTGCTTAATATTTTGTATATTTTTCTCATTAATAAGTCCTGAAAAAATTTTTAAAAACTGTTTCCAACATTGCTAATACATTTTTTCTGTATTTGTTTCTTTGATCAAATAAATGCAGTCTTGATGAGCATAAGAGACTTCTTTCAAAAACATAAAAAATAGTAATGTTTCCAAACTTTTGACTGGTACTGTACATTGTTGTATTGTGCTAAAAAAAAAGACCACTGTTAGGGAACATGTACCGTGTTAATTATAGCAGAAACAAAACCTACATGATTTACTCTTTTGTGGAACACAAAAGAAGATATTTAGAAAAATGTCTCAGTGTTTTTGTCCACAAGACCCTGCTGACTTTCATTGTAGACATTCTTCAAAATATCTTTTGCGTTTCCAAAGAGGAAAGAAAGTCATGCGGTTTTGGAATGACATGAGGGTGAGTAAATGATAACAGAATCTTCATATTTAGGTCAACTTTTCCTTTAAGTATGTTTTCTTTGCTTGCAGGAGCTGAGAGCCGCCGGGGTTGTGAGTAAACAGGTCTTCAAAAAGGCTTAAACCTGTACCGACATTATAAAGTAACACCCTCTACTGAACACTGGCAAAGAGATCCAAAAAAACAACAATTTAAACTCCTGCCACATTTTCCAACATCTATCTGTCTGTCTGTGTGCACCATCATCTCTGCTATTGTGAAAACCAGTCAAACACCATCTGTGATAGTCTGTCACAATCTATATGTGCTTGTTTATTCTGATCCTCACAGAGGAAGATCTCCAGCGACATTCACTCTTAGGTGCCGCCGCTTGTCATTTAGATGTTATTTACATTAGTGGTATAGGGAACACTGGGATAAGCTGCACTATAAGTGAACCATCAAACAACAGGTGCGTCAGGATATTGTCTTGGACGCAACAAGAACCCTCCTTAGATTGGGAGCTTCTGTGTACATAAAAGTAATTAGACTCCAGAGAGGATGTGCTGAAGGAAAAATGATGTGACGAGTCGCAGTGCCGCCCGGCTGCTGTCGCTCTGATTGAAGAGCCTGTCAGTCTCTTGGGTTCTGAGAATGCCAGGGTTTTGCTTTCCTTCCCATCATGCCTCTGTGACTGTGCACACAAAAGAATACATAAATCAGTGAAATAAAGAGAAATGCATTGCGTTCTGTTGTTCATATGCGTCTTAATGTGTTCGTTTGAACTTTCTATCCACACGCTAGTTTAATAAAGGCATACCAGCAGGAATGTAAATGAAATATTGCTGCCGGTTTTGTGTGTTTTGAAAAATCCCGGTTGGCATGTTCACTTTTCATTATTGCTGAGAATATGCTTCAGCGGTTCTGAAGTATTACATGAATATTAACTGAACTAAAGCAGGACACTTACATCCACTTAAGAAGAGAACGAAAGGCATATAATTGGCAGAGTGTTGATAACTGTAGACCGCCGACCAGTAAAGTCTGTGCACTCATTCATTTTCCAAATTTGGCCCAGAGTCTATCAACGGCTTCCTGCCAGGTGTTCCTTTTAGCTACAAATGTGTTACCCCACATTGGCAGTCCACTCAGCATCCACTTTTTTTTTCATGCTAATGGCTCCAAATATATTTTTGGGGTCTTAATTTACTTAAAATAGTGATCTGTTTGTTCTAGTAACCTGGACCGTGTTTAGCACACTTTGAACTTGAGACAGATTATGCAAGCAAAATAATACATTTTATGCTGTCACATTTATCAACACGTGAAAACATGACACGTACTTACTAAAAATCCCTTGTACCTTCAGAGGAAATTAACCATTGCAAAACTCATGCAATATTCTTAGGTGCAAATTTACTTGTATAGGTCATAATAGGATGTATTATGTATAGGATGTATAGGGAGATTTTGGGACTTGTAATGTAGGAATTAATGCAGACATTCTCTTGAAGAAAAGCAGCGGCATTGAATCTCCTCAAATTTTCACCAGTGTCAAAGAATCCTCACACTCTAATTCATAATGCCAGATGATTACAACAGCTATTGGAAAATGATCTCAATTTATAACTCTAATGAGTACCTGAAAGTTCTCGGTGAGTCAATTACGAATTCAAAAAGCAGGGAATCTTCTGTAGGCTTAATTAACATTATCATCGCACTGACTGCACTATAAAACCTTTGGAACATAATTACATTACTAAGGTGGGCTGCATAATCCTACTAATTATTAATTTAATTAAAGAGTAACAGATATATTATCCTTTTTATAATTGAATTTGCACTCATGTTATTCATATCTATCGACATGTACATACACACACTCACTGGGCACTTTATACACTGTTCAACTGCTCATAAACACACTTATCTAATCAGCCAATCACATGGTATTAACTCAATGCATTTAGCATCAGAATTGAGAAGAAAGGTGTTTTATTTGACTTCGAACGTGGCATGGTTGTTGCTTCCAGACGGGCTGGTCTGAGTATTTCAGAAACTGCTGATCTACTTGGATTTTTACACACCATGCACCATCTCTAGGGTTTACATAGAATGGTCAGAAAAAATTTCCAATGAGTGGCAGTTCTGTGGGCAAAAATGCCTGGTTGATGCCAGAGGTAAGAGGAGAATGGCAAGACTGGTTTGAGCTGATGGCAACAGTAACTCAAAAAAACACTTATTACAACCGAGGTCTGCAGAAGAGTGTAACACGTCGAACCTCGAAGCAAATGGGCTACAGTAGCAGAAAACCACACCGGGTACCAATCCTGTCAGCTAAGAAAAGGAAACTGGTTACAATTCACACGGGCTCACTAAAATCGGACAATATGCCATAAACAACATGAAAGCATGGATATTTGGCAGACGTTGGACCCCTTAATAACAATTCATCATCGTTTAAACGCCACAGCCTGCCTGAGTATTGTTGCTGACCATGTCCATCCCTTTATGACCACAGTGTACCCATCTTCTGATGGCTACGTCCAGCAGGATAACATGAAATGTCAAATCATCTAAAAACTGGTTTCTTGAATATGACAGTTCACTATACTCAAATGACCTCAGCAGTCACCAGGCAGGAGATTCGCATCATGGATGTGCATTTGACAAATCTGCAGCAACTGCGTGATGTTAATATGGACCAAAATGTCAGAGAAATGTTTCCAGCACCTCGTTGAATCTATGCCATAAAGGATTAAGGCAGCTCTGAAGTGAGTGTATATATGTACGTGTAAATAGTGTACGTAAATATGTCATTTAAATGCCCTGTTTTCAAACAGTCTTTGAAAATGTAAACACAGAAGTAACCGAAAATAATAAATATAAACACTGGGAGTTAATTCATCTCGTTTTGATTTTGGCTGTGGTTCCTGGCAGACACAAATTTCGCGATTAGGAAAATTGCCACTGTGATGAAGCCAACAATGGCATCTCTGAGAATGGAGATCGCTTCATCAATGAGACAGTCACCATTGACGGCGTGACATTGACTCTGTAGTTTGCCAGGAGTTTGATCTGTCGGGAGCTGATGAAAGCATTGTGATTAGGCTACCTATTTCGTATTTCGATTTAAATTCTAATAACTTCTAAGATTAATTTCAACATTTGAATCAGTTCCCTTGTTTTCTTTCTCTATTGATATGCTATGGAAATTGGTTAGAAGCATCAAATAATAAATCTAGCATAATAATGTAAAGGCCTACATTATACACTGTAGTGATATACTCTGCATAGTTATGATTAAAATACTAATCTTCATAATCATGGGCCTTATTCATCATTGTCATCATTATTGCGCTGACAAGATTAACCAGATGTGCTAAAAAGATAAGAGCAGATGGTTGCTGTTGTTTACTTTTGTCTTGTTTATCTCTTGTTGTAGGAATAGAGCTCCTGGCACAATAGAAAAACAGGTCTTCAAGAAATCCTGTACAAAGGTCTATAATACCCAGCGAAAACCGCGTTCCTGTTCCTACCCCAAAACTTCTTCACTTTCTTCTTCCCTTTCTCACTCCCCACGGCACCTAGTGTCAAAACAATAACAGTAACATCTAAATTAACTGATTTTATTCAAGTCAAAAAATATTAGTCAACATCACTGAATCCAAATGCATTGATTTATAACAACAAAGCTATTTTTTTGCATCAAGTTGAGTATAAATAGGCCTAGCTCTTTAAGGTAGCTATTCCAAGTTACCTAGCATTGAAAGGTAATTCAAAAAGCAAAAAAATAGGTGTGTGTTTAACAAGAAATGTGGGTTAGGTGTATCTGACTTCCTTATATGAAAAGCAAGGAGAGCACAGACCAGAAGAAAGATGATGAATGTAGTCTGGCTCCTGCCGCTCTCATAGTTTGATGGAAAGGATGTTGGACCCTGTGTATATTGTCCCATGTGTACTAAAAATGTCCCAATATAAAAAAATAAAAAGAAAGAAAGATGGAATGGACCTGTCTGTGTGGTGGTGGTTTTGTGTTTGTTTGTGTGAATAGTAGTCAGAGTTTCCAATTACCAAGTGCATTTCTATGCATCAAAACTCCATGGTAAAATATCTCATATATATAACATCAAAATCTGGCATGAAGATAAGGTATAAGTTTCTTTAAGTTAAGATGTATGACATATTCAGGTAATAATATAGGCTACTTCAAAAATCGTATTTTAACAGACTATGATGAAACAATAGCTTAGAATCCAGAGCCGGACAGTAACGGAGTACATTTACTTGAGTACAGTACTTAAGTACAATTTTGAGGGATCTGTACTTTACTCAAGTATCATTTTCGGGGAGTACTCATGACTTTACTCAAGTACATTTGAGAGGCAAATATTGTACTCTTTACTCCAATACATTTCTATCCATAACCGTGAGTACACGAGTAAAATAAAAATAAAAAAATCTCGGAAACCCTCAATTTGTTGTTTCCCTACTCAAACGTGATTGGATTGTGCAGGCGCCACTGATTGGGACAGCCTATCAGCAATCACTTTCAGCTTTCCGCCAAAGTCAACTCCATAGTCAGATTTTATATTACACATTAATGTAAGCCAAGCATTTGGTTTGATGTTCTTGAGTATGTGATGTGTTTAACACAGTCAGGTTCAAATGTGGCAGTGGCGTAGCCACGAGGGATTTATGATTTCTTAAAAAAAAACTTTAGGAGGCAAAATATATTTTTACTGATTATGTGAATTACACCGCGCAAACCAAAGTAGGCTACTACCCAGCGAATGAAGAAGGGTTGGCGCTCAGTCTCCACAGTACATAAAATATTCATTTTGTTTTATTTTATTTTTCCGGTTTGCATTTATGAGGAAAAAACAATGTTATGGACGTGTTCTCCGTTACGGACGTGAGCGCTCTGAAAGCGGCATAAAAAATGCTTTAAAACTTTCACAGAGACCTCAAACCGAAAACACAAAACCTTTCTTTAACCTGAATTTCGTTTTGCATTAATTGTATCTTAATTTTAATCAATGTTTCATCAACCAATTGCCTGGGTTTAATAAATAAGAAGTAAATAGCAGACGATAGATAAGAAACGGAGGCGCCGGCCAGTGAACTGGATCTCGTCTCATAAATGAACCAAAACTGAGTGTATAAGGTAGCCTACTTGCCTCTCACAGACATGTCTACTTTTAAACAGAAAAAATCTAAACGAAAGAAAACAGACTACAGACTGCTTATCCGTATGAAATGTGCATTTCTCTCTGACGCGTTCACTACTGAAGATCGCGAGTCAGCATCGTCAACTTCATCTAGCCGACACTGACAAAGAAAACACTTTTTTATTAACAAGTGTTTATTAATAAACAATTAAAATATCTCCTTGCTATATTTTACATATTCATAATCATTCCTTTTGCCGGTTCTTTGTGACAGCTTTTAGGTGCTTTATTGGCAGCGCCACCCTTACAAGTGGTGTGTGTGTGTGTGTGTGTGTGTGTGTTGTCCCCGCATTTAAAGATGGGACCCCCCAAAAATGTAATTAAATTAAATAAAGCAACATGGTAAAAAGATGAAAATGACTTGATTTTACTTTCAATTCCTTTTACATTCTCCAATGTATTAACATTAACATTTTTCATAACTCCATGTAGGACGTTTCTGTGCATAAATGTAAGCACCGTGGCAGTAGATTAGTAATGCAATATTTAGAAAATCTACTCTTGTACTCTTGATAATCAAGTACTTTTAAAAACAAGTACTTTAGTACTTTTACTTAAGTAGACATCTGAATGTAGTACTTTTACTTGTACTTGAGTAAAATTTAGCAAGGGGTATCTGTACTTTTACTCAAGTAACAAAGCTCTGTACTCTGTCCGCCTCTGTTAGAATCTAAAGTACTGCATCACAACAAAATGTCTATCCAAACTTGCAATTCTTCATTAAAAGAGCTGATATGCAGGAACCTGTTTTGGGTCAAACTTATGCAGCATTGGTTTGGTGGACTAAAATTTAGGGTTATGTACGTAAACTATTTAAAAATGGTACTTATTTGGCAGGCAATGTGCATTGAGTATGTTCAAACTCAATTAATGGTTTGGTAAAGGTAGGATATATCCAGGATTACCTATTTACAACATAATCTTTTTCTCATGCCACAGCCGCTTAGTGGCCTTCTGGGGCTAATATCTTCAGTTTAAATCCTCTTTATTTTTTATAGCCTATACTTTCTTACTTATCATTTAGGCCTGTAGCATTTAAGGATAAAGGGTCAAAGAGATTTCTTTATTGCTCTGCATGCTAGCATCCATATTATGCACGAGTTAGATTCATATGGATGATTTAGAAATAACGCCTTATGCTAATTGAGATTAATTGGTAAAGGATGGAATGTGTGCTATCGTGAAGGTCATGTGAGCAAAAACATGTTCTACTCATTTTTTACTGTGAGCCTGAATCACAAATTAATGTCACTCACTTCAAGATGCTCTGATCCTAGACTTCTAATTTACATGTCAACGGAGAAATTAGTTTTCAGTTCATTTAATCTAAAAGTTAATGTAGCAGAACAGTGTAAATCCATGTGAATAATGCAACGATTGTCCCCTACCATTAATCCATGTGTTCCGATATCTTGTACTTTGATCCTCGAGTGTTATGCACGGGATTGTGCACATTGTGGTAGTGTTTTTAGTTGTACTGAGCACATGTGTCGCGGTAATGAGCTGATCCGATTAATATGGTGGTAAATAAAATGCGGTGCTGATAGAGCTGCACAACAGGAGCTGGGGAACGATCAAGCATCAGGTCTCCTCTAAAAATACTTTCAGGACACGAAGAAATTCACATTTCACAATGCCTGCTGATTATACTGGCTGCTGGAAAATGATCTCCAATGACAACTTTGAGGAGTATCTCAAAGCTCTCGGTATGTTTTTTATTATTATTATTATTATTTGAGATAAGGGTAGGCTATGTGACAGCATGAATTATTGCCTTATTTAAAAAAAAAATTCCGACTCTAAATTCTTGGATGAAACCATAGGATGAAACCGAAACACGTAATGCTGGTGGTGTGGAGTTGATGCATTAATTTACAGTGGCTCGAATTGTCGGTAGTAGTTTGCGGTGTTCAGATTCGTTCAGTGGCCGTTTCTACAAGTTGTTACGCCAGATGGCGACCTGAGTGTTGTTGAATGAGTTAAATTATTCACACTCAACCGATTTTTACCGAAATTGACTCTCAAATGCCCTTCAAATCGGACATATCCTTGATCACAAACGAGACCTACCGCTCCGACTCATTCAGTGAAAGGGGCGTTTTCGTTCTGTACTTCCAACCAATGAAATGCTCTTTTACAGCCCGCACTTGCATGCCATTGGTCGTGCTAATTGTCAGTCTTTAAATCAGAACATCAGTCACAGGCTTATTTGTTTATAAACGAAACTCTATATTAGCAGGAAATGTAGCCTAATTAGATCATTTAAAATATATTAGCTGTAACTGGAAAGTCTAGGTCTATATTCCAAAGCATTCTTGAATTACAACCATTTAAGTTTGGATAGTGATTTTCATGTCTATGCGAAAAAAGGGGGCTGGCAGGTAAGGGGTAAATGAAAGTATTTAGATATCTAAGTAAACAAGTGTTTCCATAAACACTTAACTTGCATTGATTTATAAACAGGTCTGTTAAACCGGGCTACTAATTGTTATTTTCTTTTGTTCTTTTTTCTCTCATAATTCCTGAAGATATTAATGTTGCTATCAGGAAAATTGCTGTTTTGTTAAAACCTGACAAAGATATCACCCAGAATGGAGATCACTTTGTCATCAAGACTGTCAGCACATTCAAGAACTATGACATGGACTTTGTGATTGGTCAGGAGTTTGAGGAAGACCTGGGTGCAGTTGATGGCAGGAAATGTATGGTGAGTGTACCAACATTTTCCTTTCGTGCAATAAGTATAGTACAGAAGTATGAATTACAGTGATGGAGAGAAAAAAATTACTAGACATAAATTATAGTGTTTGTCTGCTACTGCTTTTTTCAGTCTTTGGCCTAGAAATGGCTGAAATAGCTTGGTTTTCTCATGTGATTTCTGTTCACTTGAATGACTTATTTGATTGTAATCCCCTCATGTGTACGTGGAATGCAGTTGCGCACAGAAAGCCATTTAAAACCGCAATGACTGAAATATTAAGTGAGAGCACCAAAGTTTTATCCTTGTGTTAGTAACTCAGATGTTCAGCTTTTGGTGGCTCCTGTTAGCTGACGTACTCCAAACTTGAGATTTTTTTTTTTTTAAATGTTATGCTTCAGTGTCATAAAAATATTTAAAAGGCATGCATTTATTTATCTGATTATGACATGAGCGGAATAAATTAAACAAAAAATATGATCAACGAAATCGTATCTAAGCAGTTTTTTATGGAATAATAATCCAGTACTTGTTATAAATGATTTACCCATGCACTTCATTATTTTTTTTTACTCAAGTGCCCTTGACATCAATTATCAAAATAACTTAGCCTCCCACTTGCAGCAACATGTCCTCTCTTCTCTGATGATGTGTTTACTGGCGTGAGGGCGGGACAACCTGTCACTCACATGACATCACAGCAATAACAAAACACAACCATCCAATCAATTCCCGATGGACAAAGTCAAGTCCCGCCCTACATTTGTTTTTTTCTCGTTGGAGAAGCCGTTTTACTTGGATAATATATGTCAAAATAGGGAAGAAAAGACTATCTCAACTTCTGTTTTATGCAGACTTTAAATTACATTGGCAACATCCATCCATTACAGTTTCACTGGTGCTTTGAGCTGCAACTACCCAACATAAAACCTTCCCATTTAATTATTTTTTTTATATATAATTTATGTTATAGATTAAATATCAAACCGTAAATTCCACTTATTTAAACATGTTGTGGTAAACTTTGCATCTTTGCATTGTTTAATCCACAGACTACCATCACCTGGGATGGAGACAAGCTTGTGTGTGTGCAGAAAGGAGAGATTGAGGGCAGGGGCTGGACCCACTGGATTGAAGGAGATGAACTTCATTTGGTGTGTAATGTATTAAACTACACTTGAAACATCTTTTCTTATACACTCTCATTTGCCCCCATACAACAATTACTTTGTTTTTGGAAACAGTTAATGTAAAACATATGGTAACTGATGATACAAATGACACGTGCTCACCAGTGTGTATTAGGGGCTCATTGAGCAGGGAACGTTATTATCGTTTCAAAGCTATTGTGCTATTGAACTCATCTAAAACATTAACAACAGATGTTCGACCACATCTGTGCAATGTTGCGCTTAATTACCCCAAGCAACCCCTTTGACAAAAAAGTGTCTACGGTCTGTTGAAGAATCTATATTTAGGCACATAGCACCACCTGCTGGTGAGAAGTGCCATTTGTAGAGACACAGTCAGGAACATGATTTCTCTGAAAAGGATGTGGTCGTCTAGTGCGAAGGATATTGATTCTGGTGACCTTTGTCCTGGAAAATCTGTTTTGTTTTATAATTCTGTTCTGTATATTTTCTATGTAGGAGCTGAGAGCAGCTGGAGTTGTGTCCCAGCAGGTTTTCAAGAAGACTTAAGCTTACGTTGTATAGTTAAGCCTCCTAGTGGAAAAGACAGAAACAACCACCATAGACTGAGCTGTGCATCCATTCATCCTCTCATGCATCAGTCTTTCCGTTTGCACTTGCATTTTTCATATATGCATCTGCTTGATGTGCCTTTCTAGAGTCCTCACAAAGTTTATTCCAAATGAGCAATTACTTTAGTGGATATTGCAGACACCTGTTAAATTTCTTTTGTGTGTGGGTTTGGTATGTTATAGTGCTGTGGTCACTAAGCCTCCTAACTGGGAGCTTTACTGCTGTCTAAAAATACCGCCTTTACATCTGAGGGTCTTTCTGAGAGAAGATGGGTCTTGACCCCACAGCAAATTGAGCTCTTTTCAGAAGCAGGAAGAGGAGGATGATATGAAGAGGGTCTGTAAACCTGCACTGCTGCATCCATCATGTGTGCTGAAAGTGTGACAAATCACAACTAACAAAATAAAGAAAATTGATAAGAATAGTGAACATGCATGTTTTCGTGTTGCCTTTTATTTTATTTTGACAAAGTTTTACCACACATTGTTTACATGACATAAATAAGTTGAGGGATGAAAAAGCCAATATCTACTCTTAAAAATTACTATTATACTATTAGCAATGACTATTATTAATAGGCAGGAACTTTCACTTTTATTCACAGTAGATTACTTGTGGTTCAAGGCATATCCGTTGAGAACTTGTTTCTTAAAAACCTGTTTACACACCACTCCACAGACTCGCATTTCCTGTTAATTAAAATTAAAAACATTTTTTAGTTATATTTTTGATCAAATAAATTCAGCCTTGGTGAGCATAAGAGACTTCTTTGGGGGGGGACACATTGTGCCAACAACCCCAAACTATTGAACAGTAGATCAATTATAGAGGTTAGTGGTCATTATGCACACATATTGTTGAGTAACAAATGAAGAATCCCAGACAGTCATATAATGAAGTCACTAAATAGATTTCAGCTTATACACATTTGAAACATGTTTGCTATTGTAATGTGTGACTGCAGCGGTGTTTGCTATTGTAATGTGTGACTGCCACGGTAATGATGTTATCTCATTAATTGCACTGTTGACTATACACCAACAACAAGAATCAGCCAAGTGTGACCTTTCATTATACAACAGACCATGTCCTCATATGAACTGCGTCCTTATACAAACTTACCACATGTAACTCATCCCCTTTCACCCACTGTGTCCAGCCCCTTCCTTCCTTTTCTCCTTTCTGCACACACACCAGTTTGTCTCCCTCCCAGTTCACCGTGGTCTACAAAACAAGGATAGCAACACGCCACTGAAAGAGATGAAGCTGGAACCGACTGACAATTCACACAGAATAGAGAATAAATAGTGTACTTTACCAAAAACATAAATCAGTGTAACACAACCTTTTAAGCGTCACGTAAAGTGCAAGGTATCAGGTGTCAGTCACTTTCAGTTATTTTAGCTATACATTATTAGTATTATTTTAATTTATTAGCAGAATCAAACAGACTGGTTTATAGCGCAAACAATTTAATCATTTACTACACTTTGTTGTTCTTATTATTTGCCTCTCTCTAAAAAAGTCTAGAAACTTAAAGGGTTCTGTCAGGTTCTGCATAGAACATTTCCCATTATGGGATCATAAATATAAATAAAATTAAATAAACTTCACGCGGAATTGAAAAAATTAAGTTATATGAACTTAACAATTCCACATAACTTATTTTTTTCAATTTCGCATGAAGTTTATTTAATTTTAAGGCAATGGGTTTCCTTACTTTTTGTAAGTTAAGCCAACTGATCACTTTTTACAGTGTAGAACCTTTTTGTATTAAGAATTCTTTAAAATTGAGTCAAGAACTAGGGTTAACCCCAGTGAACCTTTTTTTTCTGAGAGTGAATTGGAAGAATTGCAGTCTCTCACATTCACAAGAAATGGCTTAATTCTGTGTTAAAAAAATAATTAGAATAGCAAAAAAAAAAAAAAAAGATTTAACAAAACAAAAAAACATTTAACCCCAATAAAGCTCTCATTGTAAACTGAACACAAACTGAACACAAACACTGTACTAACATGCCTAGTTGACCTCACGTTCCCGGAGCACCAGGTGTTTGCGGCATTAGCCGAAAACCTCATGGATTTAAGATTCAGTCATTGTAGTAAATCTCTGTCTAATCCTATTTAATGGCATAATCACTGAGTCATACTTGACAATAGGAAATACAGGTCAGAATACTACATATAGAATCTTTTTCCAAAAGAACCTTTTGTGCAATGGAAAGTTTCCATGGATATTATATAGGTCTCTCGTGGAATCATAAAGAGCCTTTATTTTTCAGAGTGTAATACACAAAAGGGTTTTGTTTTCCAGTTCTGATCTTACATTTCTGTTGCACTTTAATCTGTACCTTCAAGGAGGTCACTTACCATACATTTCCTGTCATCTACCCCAACCAAATCCTCCTCAAACTCCTTCCCAACATCAAACTCCATATGGTAGTTCCTAAAGGTGGTGAGAGTCTTAATATTAAAATGATCACCATTCTGAACAATCTCCTTATCAAAGATGAGATAGCTGGCAATTTTTCTGATGACAAGATTCACATCTGTAAGTTGAATACATATAGAATTGGTCAATATGGTACATGAGCCCATTTTTACTGTATCTATATGTAAAACAACAAAATATAATGAGGTCTGCCAGAGGTATAAAACTTTTCTCTTGAGTACAAAATACAAGCACACTTACAAAGTAATGACAACATATGTTTTTTTTTAAGTTATACAAGATTCGCCTCATTTTTTAAAGTCAGTTTAATGTAATTTAAGTTGAAATTACTTAAACACCCAAGTTGATTGTATTTAAAAATTGAAGGTATAGAGCTACTTGACCATTTTCAACAGAATATATAAACTTCTCACATACCTCGTTCAGCAAAGGAAATTCATTTCACAGGGGTATAATAAATAAATAAATAAATATAAAATGAAGTATCAGCCTACCTAGCACTTCCATGTATTCATCAAAGTTTTCATTACTTGTCATTTTCCAGTATCCATTCATGTCCACAGGAGACATCTTTGCTGCTTTTTTGCGTTTGTCTTCATGCACTGATGTTTCGACATCAAGGTGCGGTGTGGTGTCTCAAATCACACGGCAGGTTGTAATCCTAAAGCCAATCAGGGCCTTTGGATTATCTCAAAGAGCATTTACACATGTTGTGGGACACATGTAGAGGATTTTTTCCTCTTTTTCTCTTTTTTTTTTTTGTACATGAGCTCTGTCAAGGGGAGTGAATTCCAATGCGTGATGCATCTCATGACCTCATGTCAGTCCCTGCATGTGAACAGACAGTTATGTCTGTTTGTAATTGTTTTGATTCTCTGTCTGACAGCAGCACAACAGTCAGTCAAAGCAACAATCACAATGCTGTCAAAAGGCTTTATGCTTAGAGACTCTAGAGCAAGAGAGAGAGAGAGATGGGAGAATTGTTCAGGTGAAGACCTGTCAGTAATGAGGTCAGTCTTCCTGACTAAATTACTCTGAAGTGTCGTGAAATGTAGAATAAAATATACATGAGATTCCTGAGATGTTTATTTTTCCGAACATGGCCTATTTTCTTTTCCATCAACCACTGTGTGCTTTTGCCAACCAAACTTGTCTTGGTTGTATGTCTTGTCTTGTTGTATCTACACAACCATTCCAAATTTGGTTCAGGATTCTTTGATGAATAGAAAGTATAAAATAACAACATTTGAAATCTTTTGTGACATTATAAATATCTTTACTGTCATCTTTGTTGTGTTATTTTCTTTAAAAACCCTCATGTCATTCCATGTCATTTTGTTTTTCCAATGGAACAAAAAAGCAGATTTTTGTTGTTTTTTTATTTATTTATTTATTTTTGCTGTTGTTGATTGTTTGTTTTGACAGACAGATTGACAGACAAGATCTATGGAAATTTCATACAAAAATGTCCACTTTTGTGGTCAAAGTTTTAGAAGTTGAAGTGTTAAGAGTTTTGGCCATTTAAGTTTGAATCTACATCCAGATCTTTTCCCCTTTCTGCAATAGCAAAAAAGCCCTTCTAACACATGGTAAGGAGTCATACTAAAATATTCTTCCTCTGTTATTTCATATTCGTCCTACTTTCTTACAGGCCTGTTCTGTTTAATGACACACTGGATGGAGGCATGGAGCATTCAAGATAAAGTCTGACTCATAAAAGTGCTGGAACAGTGGTGACAGAATAAAGTGTAGCCTTTGGATATTCTGATCTTCTGAATCAAATGCTGAAAATGGTCCTTGTTCTTTCTGACATATTTCCTCTTATCTTGTCTTCCATGCTTAACAATAGAGTCCAAAAACAGAGTTTCTCAGAACACAGGAATGAAGATCAAAAAATGTTGTATAACGCCCCACTCGCCCCCTTTTCTGCAGCAGCATCTCAGTGGGTGGGAGATTTACAATATTGTTTATGCACTATGCCATTTGCATTGAAATAACTTTCTATTCATTAAAGAATCCTAAATAAAAGGTATCACGATTTCCACAGATATTTTAAGCAGCACAGATATTTTCAACATTGATTATAATAAGAAATGTTTCTTGAGCACCATATCAACATTATTAGAATGATTTCTGGAGGATTATGTGACTCTGAAGACTGGAGTAATGATGCTGAAAATACAGTTTTGCCATCACAGGAATAAATTACATTTTAATATATTAATATTAATTCAGTGTATTCAAATAGAAAACTGTTTTTTGGCAACACGAACGACAACAACCATTCTCAACGCCTATTCAAATGAACAACGACATGGTGACAATGGCAGTGCAGATAGTGCAAAAGAGTCGGAACACCTCAGACAACAGCGACACTGGGAAAATTACAAACCTTGACTATCGTAAAATCTTATTTACTGTATGTATCCAGAACATATTTTAATACAAGCTTATGTAACGGAGTGTAAAATGTTAAATGACTGCATAAATGGGGACAGCGCCATATCTGGCTGATGCGTGATGGTAGTGTACGGATTCTACGGATTAGGGAGGGACCGCGCCCACAGCAGAGATGACATGCTGACAGTGGGTAAGTTGCAGGTTTCGAGCAGTCGGAGAATTATCAGTTAAAAGTGTCCAAAACACAGATAAAAAAGGCTTTATTGTGGATTGATCTTGCAATGAACTTGTTAGGCTACTTTCGATATGTGTTTGGCGTCGAGTGTGTTATTTTATATCGAGTTAGTTTGACTTTGTATTGCGAGGCACAATCGTAATTAATTTGTGTATTTTCTTGTGTTTTATGTAGAACTGATTTATTCTCCATGAAGTGAAACGCCTATTTCCACGTTTTATATCTCCATTGTGCAGGTAATGTGTATAAAACATGTTGTTATAAAGTGTATTCATGTAGTACTGTGCATATTCACCACTAGGTGGGGATGTTTCCCTTCACATTAGTGTGAGTAATACCGAGATGGTCCTCACTGCAGAACACGAAATCCAGGGGGAGGAGTTGGATCCACATCCAACTCCTCCCACCTTACACATATTTAAACCTACCCATCTCCGCCCCCTGATTCCTAGCCTCACCCCTAATCCTACCCATCTCCACCCCCTGATCCCTAACCCCACCCCTAATCCTACTCATCTCCACCCCTTAGATCTGGATCCAACTCCGCCCCCTGGATCTCATGTACTGCAATGAGGTGCTACTGGCAGGCTACTGGTAATACCGGAGAATGTCTAATAGAAGGGAATTGGCACTCTCTGGTTACTTCCTGTTTCTGGACTGGCTGCAGTAACACGTCTCTGTGCATGCGGGGGCGCTCGCAGGCGAGTGTTGATGAATGGGAGTCTATGGGGTTTTACCCCCAGAAATCCACTTTGGGGTTGGCATTTTTCTTTTTTTCTTTTTTTTTTGCTATGAAAATTGCATTTTTAAGTTCACTTATCTGTTCTAAAAATTCGTTAAAAAAATGTGATGACGTCACATATTTTCATACTGCCTGAGGTGCTGCTTTACAGCAATTCACTTTAGCACTTATATAACGATATGAAAATAAAAGTGCCTGCAGGAAAATATAAATACAGTACACAAAAACAAACTTCGACAGAACGTCCTCCTTAAGATAATGTTTCTGATTCTGCTTTAGCTTCAGGTCAGTGAGGATAGGAGCAGACTTCACTCAATGTGTACTGATGAATTTTAAGAGTGCTGGCCTAAAAGATAACATAAAATGGAAAAGAGGCCACACTATGCATATTGTTTATTTTTGCACAGATGCGTTTCGGCGTATGCCTTCTTCAGTGTGCAACAAAATCACAATGTACCCAGTCCCACACCCATTGCCACACCCATATTAACACCAGCCTATAATATAGGATAATGACCAGACCGATAATACCAAAAGTAAATGAAGCTGTTATACATTTGCAACAATATTTTAAAGCTGCAGTCCGTAGCTTTTCCTCTTTGTCGCCATCTCTCTGTTCGAAATCTGTAACTGCAGTGATTCGCGGAATTATCATCTTTACGTGGGTTGTAAATCGGCATGAAACAGCGCGGATGAACACAGTGCTTTGAGGCGAGTGCTGCTGTCAGTCACCGCGCTGTGTGGATACTGTCATACAGAATCACAGATTCACTTTTTGAAAGTTTGACCAACATAAGAATTTTCATAAGAAAATGTCTTCTGAACAAGTAGACGGTGGGCCGAGGGGGGATTTCGTGTTTTCAGACGATCTCTGGGGATGGATAACCCAGTTTTTTATATATAACCACTACACTTTTCAACAAAGCAAATAAAAATTGTTGCCACTCACATACTTTGCACATTACTATAATATCGGTAACTTTGTCCAGGTTATTTTCCCGGCGAATAGAGCAGGCGGCTACGTGTTGGGTCCGACATGCGTGACGTATTTGTTGCCTTCATCCAATAGCGTGCGTGGGAAAGTGTCGGTGTTGGTGACGCGTTTGTCAACACACGGGCGCGCTGATATGAAGTTGCTGTCTGACCTACAGTCTATGCTCTGTGCACATCTTTTCGAGAAGTGATTTTAGCCCAGGAAAGATTGAACTTGTTAACTAATTTTGCCCACTTATGCTACGTATTCAGTTTGACACAAAATGTGAATGTAGAGGTAACGTTATGCATTGTTACTGTTTTTATTTTATGTAACCATCTTTTGTCATACGATGTCCTGTCATTTCGTTGTAATCTTTAATAAATATACCGTTCTGATTTCACACATTTAATCCATGGTATTGCTTGGAAACACAACATCATGAAAACCATAGACATCTACAGCAGGATACAACGTTAAAATAGCCTAAATATAAAGTTATGAAACTTTACTTTGCCCTCAGCCAAAACGATTTGCCAAGGAACAAATTATAGATTAATGAGACCAAAGATTACCTGTTAGATATACACAAGTCGAATTATATATCATGTTTAACCACTAGACATCAGAGCCAGCGGCAAACGTCAGAAGCACTATAGCCGAGGTAAGGCTGTTCCAGGTGGGGTACATGAGCGCCCGGATCTCTCACTCCAAAAACGTCAGATAAAAATTTTAAATAGGCTCTATCTTTACGAATAAACCATAGATTTGAGCTTTAGACAACTACATTGTCGACTGAAAAACTATTAAAACTACATTTCGTGACACAATAACAGTAGTATTTTGAAATTTCTAATTATATAATGGCCAAATACAACCAGAAACAAATTTTCAGTCTTGCTTGTGAAAAGTAATTGCTCGAGACCTGTTTTCAATTGTGTGGCGATTTGTACAGCCCCAAGCAGCACACGAAACACATTTTTCTCAATTCCCGGTATGAAATCTATGGGAAAGTTGCCCTCCGCAATATGGCCGCACCGTTGACGTACGCTCCAGCGGGCAATTGGGCGTCTATGTATTGATTATGTCTATGATAAAAACGCACATTTCTCTTTTTCCCGCACATTTTTACTATGGATGAAATCGCAAAAACATGAAGTGCTGTATGCATATATGTGAGGGAAATAGACCCACCATTCCCTTCACAGACATAAGTTGGGAGAAATTTATTAAATCTGTGTTTCTGTGGAAAGACCTTGAATGCAGAGAAAGTATTATAGCAGAAGAGGCAGTACAGGCATACAAATTACAAAGCCAGGAACCTACAAACCAGTTAGTCAAACCAGCTAACATTGGCTACCACAGGGAGTGCTACAGCCATTTCACAAATATCACGAAGATAGAACGAGCACAAAGGAGAAGAGAGAAGGCAGTATTAGTTGAAGAAACTGCAAATGAAGGTTGGTATTATATTGTACAGACAGGAGGTGCAGTAAAAGACATACAGTGCAGTATTATATTGTATAGACAGGTGGCGCAGTATATTACAGTGCAGTATTATATTGTATAGATAGGTGGCGCAGTATAAGACATTCGGTACAGTAGTATACATTTAAGAAAGTAGTATGTTTTACAGTAATATTAATTAAATATAAATGTGCAATGTATTAGCAGTAGCCTTATAAGAGTGTAATAGATATGGATTTCCAGTACGATCAAACACATACAGTTATGTGCAGTGTAATAGCAGTAACAGTATAATAGTACAAATAATATAAATATATTACTGTTAATACACTGTATATAATAAAAACATCCTGCAAAAATGTACCCTTCCAATTATGGCATTATTAACATCAACAAGGCCAGACACCTGAACGCTGTGAAACTGGTTTATTAACCATGTTAAGGGAACAGGTGAAACCAATATATGAAGGATGAGTTTTCCCCTGCCTAAAGTTTCAAACCATTTCTTAATTCAGTGATGTGGGGAAGGGTGCAGAACCTCAATCTATTGTTTTACACTTTTTTTAGTGGTAGAGGCAGAGGATGGTGAGGCAACTCCAGTAAAAACACGGGCTCTGAGGTCTAATGCCCGTGATCTCTACACATCCAAGCAAGCCCCACACCTCCTTCCAGTACAATGCATTATTTGCAAACATGAGAAGTACAAGGTTCAGAAACACACCAGGAAAAGGGTAAAAGAAAAACTAACACAGTGTGAAACACTCCATGCCGGGAAATTGCTTCTCGCCGCTGAAGGGAGAAGGGATGAGTCTCTCCTTCTCCATATCCAAGGCAGGGACTTGGTGGCTAGTGAAGCACGGTATCACTTCACCTGCTATCGAGATTATACCCGGTACCTGACCACACAAAAAAATGAGAGAACAGAAACAAACATCTATGAAAATGGATACAAGCACTTCTGCAAAACAGTCATTGAGGAGAGGCTTTTAAAACACCGCGAAGTGCTTCGACTGTCAAAGCTGAATTTGCTGTTCAAAAAAACTGTGGAAGAAACAGAGGGAGTGAACATTGCAGCTTATAAGGCACATTCACTTAAGGCAAGACTTCAAAAGTCTCATCCCTTCTTGAAATTCCTGCAGGCATCCACAACCTATCTTGTATTTGTGGACAATCTGTCAGCTGACGAGATTGTGCATGAAGTTGCTGTCTCCTCTGCTTCCTCCTCATCTGAAGAAAGTGAAGGAGAAATGATAAGTCAAGAAGCTATTGAAAATGCCACCATCAACACAAATGATTCTCGGGTGTTATATCATGCAGCAATGATACTCAAAGAAATCATTCAAAAGACATCGAAAAGATCACCAAAGCTTTCATGGCCTCCCATGGCAGGTGACCTCACACTGGAAAATGCCCAGAGTGTAGTGCCTTACCAGCTTTTTAACTTTATTGCATGGACATCAGGAATGTCATTACAACCATCAGATGAACGTGTTGATGTCAGTTCAGAGGACAGCAGAAAGATAGTGTCCACTTGTCAGGACATTATTACCTTGGCAACCAGAGGACGGTGGCTCATGCCAAAACAGTGCTCACTTGCAATGGCAGTTCGGCATATGACTGGCTCTGCACAGCTTATAGGGTTGTTAAATGGTCTGGGTCACTGCTCATCCAATTCCCAGGTCCTTGAGCATGATACTGCCCTTGCTCACCTACAAATGGAGAGAGGAGAAATATACATCCCTGAAAACATCAGTGCTGAAGTGCCAGTGACTCTTGTCTGGGATAATAATGACTTTGGAGAGGAAACTCTTTCAGGTAAAGGGACAACACATAATACCAATGGTATAATAATTCAGAGGGCCATAAACAGTTATACAGTATCCTTACCAGACACATTACCCAGACAGAGAACACGAGAACGGTCTGTTCATCCTCCTCCACTGAATATTTCAACCTACACAAGAGGAAAGCGGTCTGGTCCACAGAATTTTGCATTGAAGATAGATCTCCAGCAGGACCAATACAGATATGCCCAAACTACCGGCAGAAGAATTGATGCTGCATTCTTTTTACTGAAAGTACCTGAGGCCCAGGGCAAAGTCCTTCCTGGATGGACAGGGTTTAATATCATGTTAAAGGAAGACACAGTCCTGCCATCTACATATGTTGGCTACCTTCCAGTGATTGACGCAAGCCCGACTGATCTCAACACGGTCCACACCATCTTGAGCCGCTCCATTGCCATTGCTGACAGCTTGAAACAAAAAGAAGTTGTTTTAGTTATGGATCAAGCCATATATGCCAAAGCCCAAGAGATCCGTTGGCAAACAAATTCTTACTCTGAGAGAATTGTAGTTAGGATGGGAGAGTTCCACACAGCAATGGCATATCTTTCATGCATAGGAAAGTTGTATGGTGATGCTGGCTTTCAGGACATCTTGATCGAGTCTGACCTGGTGGCAGCAGGCTCAATCGATGGAGTGATCTCCGGCCATCACTACAACAGGAGCATACGGGCTCACAAACTCCTGATGGAAGCACTCCAGAAACTGCGCTGGTGGGCATACTTGGACACACTGACACAAGAACAAAATGCAGCTGCTTTAAAAGTAGCAACAGATATGCAGGATTGTTTTCCCTGTGAAGAGTTCAAGGTCATGCTAACATCAGACACATTTCAGCAATTACTGCAAGGCTATGAAGAATTTGTGGTGAAAAACAACTGTAACCACACATTCGCATTTTGGAGCACATACCTTGACATGATGGAAGATTTGCTTCTTTTCATCAGGGCAACAAGAGAGGGGAACTGGGCTCTCCATTTGTCCACTGTGCAAAGTATGCTGCCCTGGTTTTTTGCCTGTGACAAAGTAAATTATGCCAGGTATTTGACGGCATATTGGGCTGAAATGACCAACCTGGAAGACACACACCCTTCAGCACACCAGCAGCTTCTTTCAGGTGACTTTGTGGCACAAAGACATCAAAGTCATGGTTTCGCCGGCACTGCGTGTGATCAAGTCATTGAGCAAACAGCCAATCGTGACTCAAAGACAAAGGGAGGCATCAGTGGGTTCTCTCTGAACAAGGGTGCAGTTCACCGCTGGACCCTAACACAACATGAGCGGGCAGCAATCACTTTTGAATGCAAAACAATGGCAGGAAAGTGCCCGGTAGGACATCTTAACTCTGAGCTAGACAACACCCGAATGCAGAGAGATCAGGCTGATGTGATGAACATTGTGGCCACTATCCAAAATATGGTTAATCCTTTTGACCCATTGCTGGACGGAGAGTCTCTTTGTCACATCTCTTCTGGCCAACAGGCATCAGAAAATGTTGCCACAGATTTACTAGGGGCTAAACAAAGAGGTGTAATGGCACTCACTGAATTCTGTGAAAAAAGGATCGTCAATGGCGAAGCATCATTCCATGAACCTATAAAGAAAATGAAAATGAAAACATTCAAAGACACTGGCCAAAGTACAGTCACAAAACTTAGAGGAAAAGAAATCACCCTAACATCACATCGCAACTTGTTTGCAAGGCTAATTGTTGTGGGCAGTGTTAGGCAAATTAACATCGATGAAATGCTCACTTACAGTTTGGGTCCTTTTCCACAGTCAATTTCCAACTTTGATGGGTCTCTGGTCAAAACCAACAAAGCTAAGCTGATGCACATCTTGCTCGATGAGATCAGCCCGCCTGCAACAGTGAGTGACATTCCTGATGGCTCAGTTTGGATTTGGGATGCTATGGCTCTGGTGCAACAACTAAAGCCACAGCCAACATTTGGGTTGTATGCGGATCATGTACTGAGGACATTAGTTCACTCAGCTAAGGCAACCAAGTCAACAGAGCTTCATTTTGTATGCGACACATACAGCGACCTGAGCATCAAAAATGCTGAGCGTAGTCGGCGCACAGAACAGGGCTACCAAAAAATCTAAATATATGGAGATGACCAAAAAACCCCAAAGCAGTGGAAAAAATTCCTGGCATGTGGCCAAAATAAAGAAAACTTACTGGAGTATTTCTTTCAACATTGGAGCTCATCTGCAAAGAACATAATTGACAATATAACCATCATTGTTGCACATGGAAGCAAGTGTCACGCAATTAAGATGAATGGGAGCTATACTGACCTTGAGATACTGGAACTCAAAGACCTAGAGACAAGTCAAGAGGAGGCAGACACCAGAATGATACTGCACGCGGTCCATGCAGCCAAACACAGCCGTGACCTGGTAATCAAGAGCCCAGACACCGATGTCTTTGTGCTGGCTCTGGCTTTCTGTAGCCACATTGATGGCCACCTCCATTTCCATACTGCCAAGGGGAGAGACACACACATTACTGACATTACCAAGCTACATGCACATCTTGGCGAAGACAAATGTATGTGGATGTGACACTGTGAGCGCTCTGCATAAGGTTGGGAAAGCAAAAGCATACAACAAACTAAGCTCAAAAACAGAATACATCCCTATGTTTAGAGAACTAGGAACAAGTTTCACCCCATCACCAGAACTATGTGAGGCTCTGGAAGCTTACACGTGTGACCTATATGACCAAAAGGACTGCCAAGATGTCAATATTGCAAGGGCTAAACTGTTCAAATCAGGTAAATGTTCTGAGAGAGACTTACCTCCAAACAAAGACTCCTTGCATAAACACATCCAGCGGGCAAGCTATCAGGCTGCAATACACAGAAGGAGTCTTGAGTGCATGCCAGACATTCCTCCTCCTGTAAATCATGGCTGGAAGATGGTAGGGGATTTCTACGGAGTGGACTGGATGACACTTCCGCCAGCTCCAGAGGCCATTCTGGAACTTGTGCACTGCTCATGTAAAAAAACAAATTGTGTTAAGGGTAGATGCACATATAAACTGCATGAGCTGCCATGTACAAACCTCTGTCAGTGTGTAAACTGTGACAATAAGTCACTTGAAGATGACTAGGGCACATGTGGTTATGTAAATGCACATGTGGGGAGGGGTGTGTGTGTGTGTGTGTGTGTGTTGGCTACTCCAGCAGAAGTAAATCTGTACGATGTTTATGTACATTATAACTCTGCTCTGTTTGATAGCATATGTTCTTTGATAGTCTAATCTTATTTCTATTACATGCCGTTCTTCTTGAGCTCTTAGCTCTCTGGTTATAATATTGGCTGCTTGCTGACCCTTTAATGTTATGTCAGATATAACTGATAATTAAATATGTTTTATATATCAAGAGGTTCATGTTTACCTTGAGTTTTTGGCGAACGTTTGCAAAACAGTCTGAGGTAATTATCCGGGGACATACAGTGGAGCTGTAGCCTATGTGAGTTGGACGAAGTGTTACCGTTAGAATTAAGTACTTAAAACTTTACACCAAATCAAATATGTAATCGCATGATGCTAGCTACTGCTAGTTAGCCAGCTGAAACTACCCTACTTAAAAAGACACTAACGAGACGCTTACATCCATTTTAATTCCAAAATCTAAACCAAGCTAATCTCATGCATACGATCGCAAGAGATCGTATGCAGGAGATTAGCTTGGTTTAGATTTTGGAATTAAAATGAAGGATGCATTAATCTACTAGTAATGTTGTAGTTTTGGTTCAGAGCTGTGACCTAACGTTAGACATGCTAGCTACTATGTCAGTTAGCCAGCTGAAACTACCCTACTTAAAACGACACTAACGAGACGCTTACATACGTTTGAACAACACAGTGTACAAAACAAACATTTGTCATAGATATCATATTCTAATTAAATGAATACTTACAATCACAAAAACAATGTCCTTGGCGATTGTCACTGTGCTGCCGCCGCAGATGCTGTTCGTGTCTGACCATAGACTGTAAAAAAAGATGGACGACGCCCCTTCGCTCTTTTCCATTGGAGAGAACTGAAGCCGCCAGCGTCCCGATATGGCGCTGACATATTGGAACTTGAGTCTGCGCAGTAGCGTTTTCGGGACCAGTCATGCGCAGTCGTGGGCAGGAAGTAAAGCCGCGAAATCAAGGCCCCGCCCTCGCGCTCGTTGAATCAATCGCAAGCACACGCCCTGCACTTTTCTTAAGTGGCCTTGTCTGCTCCGTTCCTCTCCAATGATGTCTGCTGAATGCAGTACCTCGTTAAAATAAGGTAAATACAACTACTAACCACATAGTCAACATTATGAAAAAAAGTCCGTTAGTACTTTAGTGACTACTTCGCACAGAGAAGCTGTCAATCACAGCTGTCAATCATGATGTCACTGCACCGTTTTTATAGCATCAAATAACTAACTAAAAACTAACTTATTTTAAAAACAAACACTTGAAATTACATCAACGTGATAGAAACTACACTAAATGATAGAAACTATCTTTAGAAAAAAGATATGTGAAGTGTAATTTAATTATTTAGTTGGTCTCACGTCCCGTTGAATAACATGGGGAGGCGGGGCTTATGACCTATACTAGGACCGGTCACCGGGGGGCGATCGAGACGTTTTGGCTTCACTTTTGAAGGCTTGTGCGGCACGCTTGTGTCTGACAGCTGAATCATCCGCGTAACAACTGTTCTAAATAAGCTACATCTGATTGGTTAATAATAATCCTATGTCAGTATCTTGCCACGCTATTGGCTCGACTGATATAGTAGGCAACCGCGTTTGCCTGCATATTTACGGTCGTGCATTATGATTTCGGGGGAAAATGTGCAACAAATGGGAGTGGCAACACTTTTCATATCGTTGAGGATAAAACAACCGTCCCAACTTTACAAATTCAGGTTCTCCCTCCATGGGGATCATTCATTTCGAAAAGTAAAGCAGATACGGGGCCTCGGCCCACCGTCTAAAGTAAGTAAAATCCATTTTTGTTCTGACCAACTAAGGGGGGAAAAGCATTCAACATGATAAGCTTCGTTAGATTTAATCAACGCGATTTACAGCAACCGTGCAAATTATAGCCTACTTTGTCCTCAAATTGTTCATGTTAACAACATCAGCATTGCGTGACTAATGTTAAATTTAATGTGTTTTATGGTTACCTGTGTAGTTCAGAATTCATATTCTCCATAATAGCAAAACGAGAAAGGCACAACAAAGGAAACTCCATAACTGTGTGAATTAAGAAAACGTACTGTTACACGATTGAACTATTGAAATGTCTTACTTGTTCAGCAGAAAAAGGCCGTCTCTTCTTCCGTTTTGAACCCCTTCAAAACACGGAGTTCACGCACTTTTCGAAAGCCCCGCCGATGTTTAAATCCTTGTGTTCGCATGAGACGGTTTCTTTCTCTTTCTCTAGCCACCTTAAATCCGAAGTACGAAGTCTTTTGGGTTTTATAACTGCTGAATCTCCAGTTGACACTGATGATTGTTGTTTGGATCTTTCTGGATGCCATAAGTTTAATCATGTAAAGTGCTGCGAGAGCCTATACATCTAAACATCTCGTCACGCGCAGTATAGCCGGCTAGCCGAAACTCCTTCTTTATGTGTACGGGTGTGACGTAATGACGCAAAGACATGCTCGAATTTCCCGCGGAAACCCACCAGTACCACTGGAATTAAAATCATTATTACAAGCTAACCGTTTTGAATCTAGCTATGGCAAGCAGATAGTTTTGACCACTGGCAGATTATGTTTTTTTTATATATATAATTATTTTGGATTATTTTTAACTTAAAAAAGTTACGGAAAGCAGCTTTAAAAAAATAATACAATTGTTCCAATTATAAGAAACAACTTAATGATAAATCATCATTCATCCCACACGGGATACATGTGTTTAAATTAAAGATATACCAAGCTTCTCGTTGTAAGAGGCGGTTCTCACAGTCTCCCCCTCTTGGAGCCTGATCAACACATTCTAAGCCCATAAATTTGAGCGTATTGACAGCATGGCCCGCAGAATTTAAGTGCCTTGCAACTGATGATTTTTCATCATTCTTCCTAATAGCACATTTATGCTCAAAAATACGGGTTTTTAGTTGTCGCTTCGTTTTTCCCACATAGAGTAACCCACAAGGGCACGTCAATAAATGCACAGTAAAAGAACGATCTGTGAGTGTAAAGTTGCATGCTGCACAGGTCAGACATCTACAATTTCCATGAGGAATTTTTTTAAATATTGTTGCAAATGTATAACAGTTTCATTTATGTACTGTTGGTATTATCGGTCTGGTCATTATCCTATATTATAGGCTGGTGCTAATATGGGTGTGGCAATGGGTGTGGGTATAAGACTATACCCACATACATGTATATGTGGACAAAAGTACATTGTGATTTTGTTGCACACTGAAGAAGGCATACGCCGAAACGCGTCTGTGCAAAAATAAACAATATATGCATAGTGCGGCCTCTTTTCCATTTTATATAGCTTCAGGAGACGGAGTCTCTGGTCATTATCTCTACGTTGATTCAACGACAAGCAGGAGAAAGAGATACATTTAGCCGTCTAGCTCCACGATCACCTCCAGTGGAATTGTAATGGAACTGCAACCAAGATGACTCAATGGGGCTAATAGGAAGTGCCAAGGCTCTCTGTAGGCAGGCTTTGGTAATACACTAGTTTAATTGAGATGTTCATTGAGTTGATTTGTGATTAATTCACTGAAAATGTATTATAATTGTCTGTCTGCAAAAATGTACTCACTATACGATCACAATACAAAAAAGATTACATTGATTTAAAAAGATTAAAAAGAAAGAGTACTGTTTACAGAGTAGAGATAACGAGACATGCTGTGGAACTGATTTATTCTCCATGAAGTGAAACACCTATTTCCACGTGTTATATCTCCATTGTGCAGCTCCACTCAGCAGAAAGACCGCCCGGGCAAGACCGTCACACTTATACTGCAAAGATTGTGTTGATAAATAAGTTTACAGTGCATTTTATGAGATCAGAATAGCACAACTTCTCTTAAATAACAAATAGTGCACAGGGAATATTAAAGGTAACCTTACTAACTAAACAGAAAAGGAAAGGAACTCCAAAGAACCTTCACAGTGTCTAGTGGCCAGTGGTAAATACATTTTGATCTGGTCACTTGACTTTTTTTCAGTAGGTGAGGGGTCTTCTCTTCAATTATAGGTCAGAGATCTCCCTTATCTTTACTCTGCTCTCTCCCCTCATTGTGAATAAACAGTTGAGTATAAAAGCTCCTCACATGGCCTGGTATTGCTACTGAAGTCCAGAGTTAATCACACAACCATGCCCGTGGATTTCACTGGAAAATGGGAGCTGGAGTCGCACGAAAACCTTGAGAATTACCTTCAAGCACTGGGTAAGCCTGATCAGATGTCTGCTATCAGTTTAAGTCAGCAGAGAAATAAGAGAAAGCTATGTCTGTGCCATTTTCTAACTCTGATCACTTTATGATATTAGACAACGCCTAAAGTATGAGAAATTACCATGCCAAGTTGCAAATATTTTGTAATTCTATTTCTTACATACATAGACATTGGCTTTCCCTTTCGGAAGATTGCAGCCCACCTCACTCCAACAAAGATCTTTACCCAGGATGGGGATAACTTTGTGATTAAGACACAGAGCGCCTTCAAAAGCTTTGAGCTGATCTTCACTGTTGGAGTTGAGAAGGAAGAATTTACTAAGGGATTTGACAACAGGTTGATAAAGGTGAACAATTCCATTTATTATTGTGATCCTCTTCTAATGTCATACATTTATTTACCTGTAGTTACCCCAGACTTGGCCTGTCGGCCATGATCTCAGTCAGTTTGTTCAGTGATGAACAGTAAAACAAATAGAGAACATCCCTCAACTTTTACCCAAAAGGACCAAATACATTAAAGGTCTTTTTTTCACATGTCATTTCAATACATGTTTATTTATATAAACCAGTGGTGGACCAAGTACAAATCAAGTACTTAAGTAAAAGTACAGATACCATAATATATTACTCCAGTAAAAGTACACATTTTCACTCTGATTAAAAGTACAAAAGTACTTGATTTTCATGTAAGTACTGATCGATGAGCCATATATTAATTCTAGACAGATTTATTGGCAAACTAGTCAGTAGTCAGCATTAATAAGAAAGAGTAGAGCTTTGATGTGCATTGCAAATAAGCAATAGCTCTTTTTTTATGCACCATGGTCCCAAATTATATGATGATGAATAAAACAAGTAAGCATAATTTGTATAAAAAGAAATTGTAAAATGACTTTTGTTTTTTATTAAAATCATGTAAATAAATATAGAAACAGGCCAGTTCCTGGGGTTTAATAAAAAACACAGTGCCAAATTAACACTTAAAATGTTAATTTTAACACTACTCCGGATCATATATAGTCCCAATCTATCTAGTGTAAGAAGTACACCGTTTGTCGTGTTGAATTTACAGTGTTAATATAGCACCTTACAGTGTAGAAAATTGTAACAAGTGTTACACTTACAATTGTTGTTTAAGTTTTACACTATGGGGTTTTTAACACCCCTGGTGTTGAATTAATTCCATTGGATTACACTATAAGTGTTATATATAAAGTATTCTGTTCAATGCACAAACAATTTACACTAGTATATAGTGTTAATGTACAAGATCAGACATAAAATCAAGAGTCTTCAGACAGATGTATAAATCCAAAGTTTATTTAACAAATGGGCAAAGTAGCTTCTTTAAAACATATGCCTGATGTGTAAAGGTCAAATTATCACATTCATGAGTTGCACAGAAAATAAAAAGCATAAAATCATCAAATTTGCCAAGACATGAACAAATATGACAGGTAGATTGGAACAAGATTGCAGAAAACTACTTGTCGACAGTTGTGTAGCATCCATGAATGCAGTTCCTCTTTGTCCCATCAGCGAGCAGGTAGTAGTAGTAGTAGTAGTATTTGAGTTTATTGCCATATCAGCATCACCGGCAGCGAGCAGGGATGCTGTGTGGTCTCTTCAATGCAATCAAGGTGTTCTTGTATGCTGGCCCCTGCCAAAGACAAAAATAACACTCAAAGTCAGCTCTCCAATTGGCCGTCTTTATATTAGTTTTCCACAATACAATCAACCCAAACGGAAATATTTTGAGGCAGACAATAGGTAGTGTAACAGAAATGTCCAAATTTACCTTTTTGAAGGCGACAAGGTGTTGTTCAGCTTGATATGAGGACATCTTTCCAGGTCTCTTGCAGCCTTGTGGTGATGGTGGAATCAAATCAAGGAGGAGACAAATTGATGCAAGATCACTGCCCCATTCTAAATCACTGATTTGATAACTTCAGCAAAAAATGCATGAACTTGTATAGATAATCTTATTCTGAACTATAGTCTAACCTGAACAAAAACATCATCAAAGAGTTACATAGCATAATGACAACCATATCTCTCTCAGGAGCCATTCTGTTCAGATGATTGTGTAGTCAGAGTAATGTTCACATCTCTCTCACACCTTGAGTTTCGAATATGAACAAAAGTCTTTTCGGGTTTGGAATGACATGAGGGTGAGAAATGACAACGATATTACAATTTTGGGTCAACTAACGCTTTAACTTTTTGCAGTTTAATATCTTGAATTAACACAATGACATAGTCATTGATGTGTCATCATGAATTTTGACAATCAAGACACATCAATCACCCAAGACACATGTAAATTCCAGGTCTGAACAAGGCATTGTGTGGTTGACCAGTTAGGTTTAAATTTTTCATGTTCATTCATCATGTATTAAAATTTGTACTGCACATAGAATAAAATATAATGACACTCACAATTCTGGATTCATCTTCAGCATTCTGTTGCAATCTCATGAGAGGAGCTTCCTTCACTTGACACTGCAGGGGTCTGGGCCAAGTCTATTGAAAAGGGATTTGAAAAAAAATATGTCAGTTGAGGCTAATATTTCCAAAATTCAGTAATGCAATACAATTTAAAATAGGGCTATAAATATTGTAAAAAATAATTGATTACCCTTCATTTTGATTATGCTGAGAGCTGTCTATAAAGCATGTAAAATGATTTATATTCACATCCTTCATTTTAGAATTAATTACATGACTGTTACAAGTTAACAGCCACAAAACCTTGTGCAATGTTACATGAGTAAAGTGAGTAATAAGGCATCTTAAATTGAACTTGGTGTACTACATTAGATTTTAAGACATGTTTAGAATGTATTTTACCCATCATTTATTAATGGTATTTATAATGCGAACAGAAAATACAGATTCATATGAATATAATGCAGACAGATAATTAGTTAAATAACATGCAGTATGAATTGATAGACTGATTTCAAGCTAAAGTAAACTGAATTGGAAGACAGACGGATTTACAGATAAGCTTTAACTCACTTTCACAATGTTTGAACTTAACAGTCATAAAAAAACTTGATGGTAGTAAGTTTGTGTCTTGACCATAGACTGTAAAAAATAGGTCTTGACGCAGATATGACGACATGATATTCAGTGCTAAGAACAAGCAACGTACAGATTATGTAATTCACACTTAAACATAGGGCGAATAAAGTCTACAAAAAGTCTCCCCACCTCAGTCTACAAAAAGACTGCATTTGTTGTTTGCATGTACTGCGCGCTACAAGATACTTAAAGCTGCAGTCCACAGTTTTTCCTCTTTGTCGCCATCTCTGTTCGAAATCTGCAATTGCAGTTATTCGCGGAATTATCAACTTTACGTGGGTTGTGCCTCGACACGGCACAGCGCGGATGAATCCAATGTTTGAGGAGAGTGTGCGGCTGTCAGTCATCTCGCCGGTGTGGATACTGGCATTCAGAATCACAGATTATTCTTTTTGGAAGTATGACCAACATAATATTCACCGGAAAATGTCATCTGAACAAGTAGGCCTAAGTAACATCCACTTTTGTTATGGTTCTGACCAACTAAGGGTGAAAAAATCATTGCAGTAAATCGCGCTGATTAAATCTAACGATCGCTTATCATATCACGTAAAACCGTGCAAATGATACTTTGTTCTCAAATTGTTAATGTTCAACATCAGCATTGCGTGACTACATTTAATGCCCTTCCGATATTTATCCTTGTTTTCACATGGGCCCGGTTGCAGTCTCTCTTTTGCAGTTGTCACTGGTAATTGTCGTTTGAAGCTTTCTGGATCCGCCATCAAACTGTTTTTTTTGCAATTTCAGTGTAATAATAAAATGACACTACATAGCATAGTCTAGCACCCTGTAACTACACTGAAGAGGAGTACTTTTTAACATTGTAGATTGTTAATTGAACTCTTTGGGAATTAATAACTTTTAACACTGCAATTTTTACACTGCCGATTTGATTACATATTCAGACTCTGGTGACCTGGGAAGGTGACAAATTGATGGCCACCCAAAAAGGTGAGAAAGCCAACCGGGGATGGAAACACTGGATAGAAGATGACAAACTTTATCTGGTGAGCATCCTCATTCTATGGATAATATTAACCAATGCAATGTTAAAAGCAACGTTATTTCATATAAGTATTTCAGTTTTTATGAAATATAATTAAGACATTTGAAGTGTAAAGTGTATGGTTTTATCCTTTCATAAAAGTCCTGCTCTGCTGTACTCACAAGACAAGGAATACGTTTTGACCTCATGATCATTTCACTTGCAGGAGTTGACATGTGAGGATGCTGTGTGCCATCAAGTGTATAAAAGAAAAGACTGAATTTTCATGTGATTCAATGTCACATTCATTAAGCTACTCAACAAGTCTATCAAAATCAAGCTGTGTGTTAACTTGAGGCATCACTGCTTTCTCAGGAGATGAAAATGACTCACAATGTGACACTGTCAACACTTCAGTGGGAGTTTGTTTTCTTCTGTCTAAATAAAGATAATGAGACATTACAGTATGAGTTTCATTTCTTACATGTAACTTAACCCTAAAGCCTATTGTATCAAATATTTCAAGATGAACACTTACTAGACTAAATCTTACAGGTTTATCCATACATAATTTTTAAAAAGTGTTAAAATGTGAGCATCAAATATGATCCACTGGGCTTTTGATCTCTCAATCATTATTGTATTGCATTGCATTATATGTTTTGCCCCACACAAATAAAAACTATCTTTGATCATTAGACTAAGCATTTAAATATCACTTTACTAGGACATATTTTTGGGATTTATACAATGACAACTTTAGATTCAAGTAGTCTGCAATTATAAAGATTTCACTGATTAACATTACAAGCAATCAGAATGTCTTACTTTTGGCCATATAAATATCAGCAACTGTAACAAATTGCATGTTTTTGCTTAGTTTTGGCTCAGTTATTATTTGTATTATGAAATCCATATTTTCATACTATAAAAGCTTGATGTATCAAATATTACAACTATTTTCTATAGACTATTAGTGTTACTATGCCTACTATATAACTGGGACTGCTGACAAAAGAGATTGGTGATATTACTCAACAAAAAAAAAAACATAAGCTATGTACATTTTGATTTAGATTTTTTTTTAGATAGGCTACTGTTTCATAAAAAATATGTCAGGCTTTACAGGGTTAATTCAAACACACATTTGCTTTGGTAACTGAGAAAACACACAGAGCTAAATGTAGTTTGGGTTTTTCACCATAATGTGCTAAAAAAAATCGTTTTACATTGTAGGACCAGGGACGTAGCCATCATTTCAAAAGTGAGGGGGACAGAATGTCAAGTTTTTTTCTTCAGACTTTTGTTGACAGGTTTTTGCTTAATTGGTTTAATATGCTATTTATTTTTAAAGCAATAAAACAGAAAGAAAGAAATGCAGATGTTCAGTACTTTATATTGCACATGCAGGGTTTTAGGTTTAAAACGAGGCGGAGGTGGTAAACCCCCGACCATGTATTTAAATTCTATAAAATGTTTATTTTCGTAGATAACCATATAGCCTACTGTGTTACCGACATTATTTTTGTAGGTGGATCTCGGTACTTCTAGGGGGGTCCGGGGGCATGCGCCCCCCCCCCCCCGGAAGAAAATTTTGTCCATTTTAAAGATAAATTCATTAATCTGGTGCACTTTGAGTCACTCGAATCTGTTGTTTAAAATAAATAATCCACCTGCCAACCGCCCACACATATGATCACATATGATATTCTCTGATTTATATTTGATCATCTCATTACAATTATTAAAATTATCAGTGTTAAACATGATAATATGGTTAAATATCACACTGAAGTAGACTGATTTAAAAATAACATTTAGGTTACTTAGAATAAAAGTTCTTCTTTTGGCAAAATTAAATTTCCTTAAAAGCCTAAACAATGTCTGTCTTACTAAACTTTCCAATTGAAAACCTTAAAACTTCAAGCTTTAAAACTACTTAAAACTTTCTAGTTAGGCTTTTTCAAGAGAACTTAAAGTTTGTCTATAACTTTTTTATCTAATTGTAAAGTGTTACCGAATTATGGTAAACATCATGTAGGCTAAATGTTACAACGCTGCCTGATTCAAGCAGATCGTGGCTGTTATTGCATGAAAATACAAATTCAGCATTAACAATCACCATGTTTATTCTAATTTGAAGGGCTTTGATAACATATCTGTGAAAATAAAAGTCATTACGAATAAAAAAAGATTGAAAATAGTGCACGTTTTTGTAGGTAGTGAATATTTTCAATTTACAACAAAACTTCTTAATTCAACAAGAGAAATAGGCAGAGTTATTCATCATTGTGCAACACAATTCGGATCCACATGACAACTTACTTACAGTGCTTGACTTTTTCGTGAAAAACGAGTGAAGAGTTTTTGCCGTTTTGAACTGATACTGATGGATTCGGCGCGGGTGCGAGCATGGGCGTGTCGTAGGCTAAAGCACGAGTGACTGATTACCATGGAAACGTGAAAGTCACGTATCAGATAGACTATCCTTGACTCTTTGGATTTTAAATCTCGATTTAGGCTACACACACCCGCGAAAACCTCAGCTTGTTGTATACACACTTGCCCTATGAAAAAGTGCGGGGGACGAATTTACATTTTATAAAAAGTGGGGGGGACACGTCCCCCCCGTCCCCCGCGTAATCTACGCCCATGTGTAGGACTATTAAAGATTGATTCTGTAACCATTAAGAAGAGACCCTGATGGTGTCCAAAGCAGTCAAAATATATTTATTAATTAACACTTTATTATTATTATTATTATTATTATTATTATTATTAGATGGTTGAAGATTTAGATATAGAGTGTGGGAAACTGTGGGAATTGTATAATTAGGCTACTTTTGACTTAATGCTATCATTGATGAGAGACTATTAGGCTACATATTTAAATTATGTATTTATTATATAATATTTAAGAACACGTTTCACTAAGAATTTTCAGTTGACACGGTGGGTTTTTTTTTTTTTTTTTTTTTTTTTTTGGTGTATTATTAATCATACGTACAATAAAGGTGTAGTCTTTAGGAAAGGGTAAAGCTCAAACTCATTGCAAGCTAACGTCGTCAAGCAGTGTCACTCAAATGCCGAGTTTAACCGAAATTACCCGAAAAACTCCGAAGCCGTCCGAGTGTCACGTCAACGCTTCCGACGTCAAGCGCACGGGCTTTGAGGAAGTTCCACGTCACATTTGCCTGCCGTGCACACAACTGAAGCCGAAAAACACATCAGACTCTCGGTGGATGATATAAAATATTGCAACTGAAAGAGACAAAAACCAGCAAACGCAAACATGGTAAGTGTCACATCAATGTTTACGTTATGGGCAATATTGTAGCTGTTTCGCATATATTAAAGAAAAATACGCTTTCAATAACGTTAGCTCGCGCTGTTAGCCTCGCAAGGCCCTTAGAATGGCCACATAGACAACTCTTATTTAGTCAGTCTGTAAATTATTTATTCATTTTCACTATTTTTTGAGATATCACTTGCATTTAAAACTTAACATTATCACATATTATAAATAAATTGTCCACTTAAATGTTGTATGAAGTGATATCTTGTGTTCTGGCTAACAGCTGATGATATGAATGTGACTATAACATTAAGAGTACACGTTAATAAATAAGCACTATAGATATGTGATGCTTTATATATTCTATTGAGTTGCATGGTTACTCCTGACATTATCTTGTTGAGGCATGATTTGTTGTAACGTAATTGTGTTGCTTCTTAACTGTACTGTAAAGGTTAGTTGCTGTTACTATATCAGACTTTTAACTGGGCGATAAATGGCAAATGTTTGTGTAGTTGTGGGTAGACAGGTTGAATCAAAAAAATGAACTGCTTTCTGTTCTTGATGCAATTAAGTTTTGAGCTTTTTCTATAGACTATTAGTGTTACTACTATATAACTGGGACTGCTGACAAAAGAGATTGGTGATGATTAATAACAACTTTAAAGTAATTGTGATTCTGATTCTTCTTCTCCTCTAGCCTCTGAGGCTGGACATCAAGCGCAAACTCACGGCTCGATCTGACCGTGTCAAAAGCGTAGACCTTCATCCATCTGAGCCATGGATGCTGGCCAGTCTGTACAACGGCAGTGTCTGTGTGTGGAACCATGAAACACAAGTAAGTAGGAAACGTGTGCAGTTTTTCAGCATTTTTAATACATTACCATCTGAACTTTACAACAAACATTAGGGATACAGTAGAGCATTAAGTGTGTTTAATGTTTGTCTAATAATCTCTTATATTTACTTTTAATAGACTCTGGTTAAGACGTTTGAAGTCTGTGACCTGCCAGTAAGAGCTGCCAAGTTTGTTGCCAGGAAAAATTGGGTCATAACTGGTGCTGTAAGTATATACCTGAATAATAATGTACACACTATTATATAATATCTATTAATATACTATTCCTTTTATTATAGATTTGGTACTGATATTAAACTATTTAATAAATCCCCCCTTTTTTTCTAGGATGACATGCAAATTCGAGTTTTTAACTACAACACATTAGAGCGAGTACACATGTTTGAGGCCCATTCAGATTACATTCGGTGTATCGCTGTGCATCCCACCCAGCCCTACATCCTCACGAGCAGCGGTATGGACAGATTACATTTGCATATAAGTATTCATATTACATGTATGAAAATACACCATATGTTATATAACATATTACACTACTGTTTACATGTTTGGCGATCTTTAAAATAAATAAACACTTTTATTCATCAAGATTTCATTAAATTGATCTAAAGTAACAGTAAAGACATTTGTAATGTTATAAATAATTTTTATTTCCAATAAATGCTTTTCTTTTGAATTTTCTATTCATAAAAGAATCCTGAAGAAAATATACAGTATCACGGTGTCCACAAAAATATTAAGCAGCACAACAGATTTCTATTTTGATAACAAGAAAATATTTCTTGAGCACCAAATCCGTTTATTAGAATGATTTCTGAAGGATCATATGAAACTGTAGACTGGAATAATGGCTGCTAGAAATTCAGCTTTGCCATCAGTTACATTTTTAAATTTATTAAATAGATAAGTTATTTTAAATTGCCATAATACTTCATAATATTACTATTTTTGATCAAATAAATGCATACTTGGTGAGCATAAGAAATTTATTTCGAAAAATGTTTAAAAAAGAATCTTACCAACCCCGAACCTTTAAACAATGGTGTATGTACAAAACTCTTTCTTTAACATTCATTGGGTGTGTGTGCATTTAGACGACATGTTGATAAAGCTGTGGGACTGGGAGAAGAAATGGTCCTGCAGTCAGGTATTTGAGGGCCACACACACTACGTCATGCAGATTGTCATCAACCCCAAGGACAACAACCAGTTTGCGAGTGCTTCGCTGGACAGAACCATCAAGGTAAGTTAGTACACTTATGCGGATAGAGCCAGTTTGAATCTGACTTGACATTTCCCCCATCATTTCTTCTTTGTTGTGTTTCAGGTTTGGCAGCTGGGCTCTTCCTCTCCTAACTTTACTCTGGAGGGTCATGATAAGGGGGTGAACTGCATTGATTATTACAGTGGAGGAGATAAACCCTACCTCATATCTGGAGCTGATGACAGACTGGTTAAGATTTGGGACTATCAGGTACTATAATGATATTGATGATAATCAATGGAGCAAGTCATTCCTGGCTATTTATTTACTTCTGTTCTGTTCTGTGTGCCTCTCTCTCTTTAGAATAAGACATGTGTCCAGACTCTTGAGGGTCATGCTCAGAATGTGTCCTGTGTAAACTTCCACCCAGAGCTGCCAATCATCATCACTGGATCAGAGGATGGTGAGTCATCTTTAGGATAATGTTATAGATTTTTTTTAATGATCACTTTTATAAAACTGTACTGCCTCATTCCTTATGCAAATGTTTGTTTAAATGATTTTTTTATAACAGTATAATATTTTGAAAGCAAAAAGCTTTCAGTGGTCCCTGCACATTAAACTGGGATTGTATAAAGTGATGGGCGCTTTCGAAACATTGCTTTGTGATGCTTTGAAACCTTTGCAAATAATTAGTTTTGATCCAGTGATTCCGAGCACGTATCAAACTGCCGAAGACACGTGATTTCAGTAAATGAGGCTTGGTTATGGCATAACTGTTTCAAAATGTATCGAAATTTAAATAGTTCGCCTTTAGGGGCGATCTCTGTGGACCCATGAACCAGTGTCTAAATATGATTTTTACCTGATCACGGATCAATTTTATAATCTTGTAGACATGACTCATTTGTATAATATAAAGGAAGAGTTGTAGTCCCTACAAATAAAATAAAAATAAAATAAAATATATAGGGATGGGGCCGATCCGATCCAGTATCGGTATCGGGACCGATACCAGCGTAATTCACGTATCGGATTTTCCCGATCCAACCTGCGGAGATATCCGATATCCATGAGCCATGTCTGCGCTTTAACGTAGTCTGCTGAAACGACTCCAAAAGTGATTCCCGCGGCCCGCCGGCTAGTCTGCTAGCTGGCTGCAAACTGTGGAATGGATATCCTGAACGGAGGTGCGGCTCAATGAGACACAGAGACCCCCCCTCAGGAAATCCATTCCGCAGTTTGCAGCCAGCTAGCAGGATAGCATTGAGCTGCCAACATGTTCGCTGTGTGGAAATCCTATGGTGGAAATACTTCACACCGGAAACACCACAGCAGAGCAAGACAGCAAAATGCAATGTTTGCAAAGCCGTATTAATTAAACCATTTGTCTGTGATGCATGTTTGCTATTCGCAGTCCAGAAGAGAAAGAGAGAGATCTCTCACGCGGTGCCACAGCGCGCACAACACGACAGCCCATCAGCATGATCGGTGATTGTTGTAAAATGCAGTCTCTACTGTTGCTAAATTGCGGGACGCTTTTAATAATAAAAAAAGCTATTAAAAGCACAAAAATCTGCGCAAGAAAAGCTGTTCCCGCGTCGCGCGCTCCGAAACAGACCGCAACGAGACAAGCACATTATACTTTGGGCTTCATATGCACGTCTAAACGATCAAATGTAGCCTACACAAAACTGTCAAAATGACCGGCTTGGAGATTCACTTAAACAGTTTGTCTAAAATGGACGTAGTTATGGAAATAGTTGGGAGAAAATATGGTGCACTCGTTCTTAAAGGGGAAGCAGTCTAATAAACATGCTGACGATTGCTCCATTACTGAGAATCAAACAACAAAAGGCAAAGAGAAAATCACTCACAGCTCTTGAATGAATAACTTTAGCTTTAATAAGCATAAATCTATCTATGATAAACTTTGCAGTGCTATTTTACTTTTGATTACTTTATTATAATTATTTTTAGACCATACCTGAATAATGTTAGTAGACCTTCCTGAAATTAAAGCACTGTGTAGGCCTGTATAATGTGTATCTTTGTTTAATTGTCTATCTTTTGTTTATCTATTGTTTAATATATATATATATATATATATATATATATATTGACATACATGCATACATACGTACATATCATATTTGCCTGTAGAGAGGAGTTTATTTCAGCATCATATAAAATCAACAATAATGATAATAATAATATTAAAGCAAACACAGCTCTGGTATCGGAAAAGTATCGGTATCGGCCGATATCCAAATTCAGGTATCGGGATCGGATCGGAAGTGAAAAAATGTGGATCGGTGCATCCCTAAAAACATATTATAAAGACACTTTATATTTAATGGTATTAGATGATTTGTTAATTACACCTTCAATAAAACATTTGCAATTGGTTTGTAAAAGGTGTTTATGGATGTTTGGGCTGAATTTTCACTGCATTTACACTGTTCTGACCAACAGTGGTCACTAGTGTGTGGTGTTTTGAGTGAATCATTTTGCGAAGCAATTGGTCCAGTTGATTTAAAGTTTGCAAAGCTTAAGTCACTAGTATAAACTATTTTCAAATAAAAAATGAACACTTCACCTTTAAAGCTTCTTGTAACTGTCTTTTGTTAAGGCACGGTTCGTATCTGGCACTCCAGCACTTACCGTCTAGAGAGCACCCTGAACTATGGTATGGAGCGGGTGTGGTGTGTGTCCGGCTTGCGCGGCTCCAACAATGTGGCATTGGGTTATGACGAAGGCAGCATCATTATCAAGGTACTAACAATAATTCAAAAGTAACACCACGCTGTTGCCTGTCTGTGGTGTGAAATACTGGCTAAAGCTCAGGCTGATAATAGGAAAGTTCACTCCTCGCAACAAGAGAGCCATTAGGTTGCTTCAGGGCCAGGGCTGTCAGCAGGGGATGGCAGAGATAGATAATGTTACAAAAGATTTCTATTCCAAATAAATGTTGTTCTTTCAATTCATCAAAGAATCCCAGAAAAAAGTATCACGGTTTTCACAAAAATAGTAGCATAACTATTTTCAAGATGTTCAAAATGTTTCTTGAGCAGCAAATCCACATAATAGAATGATTTCATAGTAGTGGCTGCTGAAAATTCAGCTTTGCCATCACAGGGAAAAATTACATTTTAAAATAAATTAAAATTGAAACGGTTATTTTAGATTGTAATAATATTTCACAATATTACTGTTTTTACTGTATTTTCTCAAATAAATGCAGCCTTTGTGAGCAAATGAGACTTTTTTTCTAACTTTGAAAAATTTTACATGTCCAGTGTACATGATATTCCTATCTACTTCAGTGAACATTAACTAATAATCTGACAAGCTTTATATAATGTAATATCTTATGTGGACAGTTCTTTGTAATTTATCTGGTTTATATTTGTGTTTTAGCTCGGTCGTGAGGAGCCAGCCATGTCAATGGATGCCAACGGAAAGATAATTTGGGCCAAGCACTCTGAGATTCAGCAGGCTAACCTCAAAGCCATGGGAGATGCTGAAATCAAGGATGGCGAGAGGCTGCCACTGGCGGTGAAGGACATGGGCAGCTGTGAGATCTACCCTCAAACTCTCCAGCACAATCCTAACGGCAGGTAAGTCTATCACATCTTTCCTCTAACGCCGCTACTGTACATGCAGCCTGATCCTTGCTGTAATTTATTAATGTAAATATAATTTTACAAATGATACATTTCTCAGCATCCAAAGATTCAGCACCTTTAATCTTGTTGTTTAGGTTTGTTGTGGTGTGCGGAGATGGAGAGTACATCATCTACACCGCTGTAGCTCTGAGGAACAAGAGCTTTGGATCTGCACAGGAGTTTGTCTGGGCCCATGATTCATCTGAGTAAGTGCTCTACAAGCATATAGAAAACAGATGTTCAGAGCAGCTGCTTACCAAAAATACCCATCGACTGTGAGAAACGTAAAAACTGACATGACTTTGTTTTAAATCAAGGTACGCGATTCGGGAAAGCAGCAGTCTGGTGAAAATCTTCAAAAATTTTAAGGAGAAAAAATCTTTTAAGCCCGACTTTGGAGCAGAAGGTAAACTGTTTTGCATTGCATCATAGGCAAGTAGTTCAACAAGATCTGTTTTCACAATTTTGTATGCAAATATATAGTAGAAGATACAGAAAATGTACAAATGCACAGTATACGGCACACTCAAATCCTTGATTACATGTTGTACAAGCATGGTAGTCTTTTATGTTTTTATGTAAATGAATGTTTGTGTGCTTGCAGGCATCTATGGTGGTTTCTTGCTGGGCGTCAGATCAGTGAATGGCTTGGCTTTCTATGACTGGGATAACACAGAGCTGATTCGTCGCATTGAGATCCAGCCCAAACACGTGAGTCAACTGCTACAGTCCTCCTGACTTTTGTTCTGTATGGTTTGGCAATTTCTTAGTGTGCTTGGACCAATTGCATCTGTACTTACAGATTTTCTGGTCAGACTCCGGTGAGCTGGTTTGCATTGCCACAGAGGAGTCTTTCTTTATCCTGCGTTATCTGTCAGAGAAGGTGGCCGCATCACAAGAGTCAAATGAGGGGGTTACTGAAGATGGAATCGAAGATGCTTTTGAGGTCAGTGCAAATCAGTGTTAAAGAAGGTAAACTGTTTTGCATTGCATCATAGGCAAGTAGTTCACAGTCATGTTTAATTGCTTGAAAAGGGTTGTTTCAAAGGAAACGCATTTTAATTAAATCCGTAATTAAAAATAATTAAAATAAAATGCTCTTATGATTCATTAACAATACAACCAGGATTTTTACTAAGAGTGTAAATCAAGTGAATTTTGATATTGACTTTAAAGAATTGAAACAAAAGGTCTGGGGCCGTATTCACAAAGAATTTTAAGGCTAAAAGTAGCTCCTAACTGGCAAATTTAGGAGCAACTCCTAAAAATAATGGGCGTGTCACTCCTAACTTTAGGACTCCTAATTTTTTTCACTAAGAGTAATTCACGAAGCATTTTAGCCCTAAAAGTAGCACCTAAGTCTGGGACAGCTTAAAAGAAGTCGAGAGGACTCCTAACTCACTAAGACCTATTCACAAAGGATTGTAGCGCACACCACCGCCTCTCGCAGTCGTCCGGGGTCCGCGACACAAGCGGGAATGCTGCATTGATCTGCAAACAAATCCTCTCCATTCTCACGCTTAGTTTTGCTTCATATCCCAGTGCCGAATTTCACTTTTATTATGTTTTTGGGCCAGCAGCAGTAACTGATCCTGCGTCCAGTTGGGCTTTCTTTTCCGTTTTGGCGAGTTCATAATCCACCGTCATTCAACTATTATGGTGTGTTCACACCGAACGCGAATTTAATTATTTGCGCGAGTAGATTACATACAAAGTCAATGCAAAGACGCGAATAGGCGCATCATTCGCGCCGGGCGTTGCAAATGACGCGAATTGGGCGACGCGTTTGCCGCGAATGTCTTCCGCGCAAGTTGAAAAATTTGAACTCGAGCGAATGTTCAAGCGATAGACGCGTATTTGACGCATTATTCGCGTTCGGTGTGAACACACCATTACATTACTTCAATAGGAGTAACATTTCCTTGCTTTAACTAGTCTATTTAGGCTAATAGGATGTCAATTAACCAAGCAAGTGTTAATGCAAGTGCCGTTTTTTCATTATTAGGCAAGTGGCGGTTTTCATTGGGGTATTAGGCTACCTTGATTTAATTTGATTTAATTCACGACTTCTCTCTCTCTCTCTGCCTTGTTAGAATTACACTTCACTGGGGCCTGCACAAACATTTCGATGACATTACTATTATTATTTTGTGTAGGACACAGACATATTAGATGTCCTAAATCCATGATTTGTTGCGTCTGTGTTATGTTCCGCATGATGGCCCTGTCATCTAACAACCAATCACCGTGATCATTGCGAGGAGGCTCGTGCATGAGAAGTGACGTCATCCATAGCAACGAAGACTCACTCTTAGTTTAGGAGTTGTCATTTTTCCTTACTAAGAGTAGGTCTGAAAGGCGTTGTGAATAACTTTTAAGAGAAAACTCCTAGCTAAAATATTTTAGTGCGATTTAGGAGTACTCCTAGTGGTAAGATAAAATTCTTTGTGAATACGGCCCCTGATCTCCTCTGTTTGTGTGTGCAGGTCCTGGGAGAGATTCAGGAAGTGGTAAAGACGGGTCTGTGGGTGGGAGACTGTTTCATTTACACCAGCTCAGTCAACAGACTCAACTACTTTGTTGGAGGAGAGATTGTCACCATTGCTCACCTGGACAGGTGAGACAAATTCCCCAATATCTGAAATCAGTTTCAAACATTTTCATATTTTTTTAATTCATTAATCACATATTCACACTCGTTCCAAATTAGTGGTTGGTACGATTTGAAAATGTTTTTGAAAGAAGTCTCTTTCTATTTAACACATTTTAAAATGTTATTTTATCCTGTGATGGCAAAGATGAATTTTCAGCATCATTACTCCAATCTTCAGTGTTACATGATCCTTCAGAAATTATTGTAATATGCTGATTTGGTGCTCAAGAATAATTTCCTTATTATCATCAATGTTGAAAAATGTGTGCAAATTGTGATACATATTTTCAAGATTCTTTTGTGTAGGAATTTTAAAAGAACAGTATTAGAAAGAACAGAAATAGGAATCTTTTGTAATGTTGTAAATGTCTTTACAACAATTTAATGATCAAATTTAATTTGCTAAATAGAAATATTAATTTCTTGAAAAAGAAAACTACTGACCCCGAACTTAGTAAAACAGTATACATATAGAAGGAAGGCCTTATATAATTCGTTCATTCTAACAGTGTCTTATTTATCGTAGAACCATGTACCTTCTGGGATACATTCCTAAAGACGACCGTCTTTACCTGGGTGATAAGGAGCTGAACATTGTCAGTTACTCTCTTCTGGTGTCTGTCCTGGAGTACCAGACTGCTGTCATGCGCAGAGACTTTGGCATGGCAGACAAAGTGCTACCCACCATCCCTAAAGAACAGAGAACCAGGGTTGCCCACTTCCTGGAAAAACAGGTAAGACTTCAAAGTGTTTGCCTGTAAGTCATGATTTGCGAATAACAATGTTCTAGCTCTGCAAAAATAACAGCAGCTTAGACCCGTAAATCGTAAGTAATAAAAATAAGCATGAAGTACAAGTTGTCACACTTTAAAGTACTTGTGAAGATCTATGTAAACAACAAATGTGGGTCAAGAAAGCCTTACGCTGCATCTGAAATATGTTCTGTGATATCTAAAGGATCTTTGTCCGTGTGCATTCAGGGTTTCAAGCAGCAGGCTCTGGCCGTGTCCACTGATCCAGAGCACCGGTTTGAGTTGGCGCTGCAGTTAGGAGAGCTGAAAATCGCCTACCAGCTAGCAGTAGAAGCTGAGGTTTGTTGTTTTAAACCAGGGATACAGCTCCCCTAGTGGTGGCCAAGCTCAATTGCTTACTACTTTTATTGCATTTATTGTAGTGGAAAAAAGTTTTTCTGTAAAAGTAATGTTCAAGATTCTGCATGTAATATAATATAATTAAGATTTCTAATAATAATGCTTTTTTTCTGTAGTCTGAGCAGAAGTGGAAGCAGTTGGCAGAGTTGGCCATCAGTAAGTGCCAGTTTGGTTTGGCACAGGAGTGCCTCCATCATGCCCAGGACTATGGAGGTCTTCTGCTGCTGGCCACTGCATCTGGCAATGCTGCTATGGTTGCTAAGCTTGCAGAGGGGGCAGAGCGTGATGGAAAAAACAATGTTGCCTTCATGACCTACTTCCTGCAGGGAAAGTAAGTATTATAAGTGAACAGACTTTTGTCAGCTGAAATACAAATAGAAATATGTTGACTAAAGATGTTTTACTTTAGTGGATTATCTTTTCATAGTCTACTATGCATTCCTATAGGAAGTCATGCTTCAGACACTGACTGTTATTTTGAATATAGTTTAATTGCTTTAACTGATTTTTTGTCTTGCCAGACTGGACAACTGTTTGGAGCTCCTGATCAAGACCAATCGTCTACCAGAAGCAGCCTTTCTTGCCCGCACATATCTGCCTAGCCAAGTATCCAGGTCTGTATTCACATTCACTTTGTCACAACATTAAAGATTTTTTTTAATAAAGTGAAGTGGTATTTTGGAAAGGTATACGACATATTAAAAAATAAAATATAAAACAAAGGTGTACACAATATGCTAATTATTTTGTCCAGTTTCCAGTCGGAGCACACTGTGTGAGATGCTGTATCCCACAATGGAATACACTTGACCTTCAAAATTAGTCTCTTTTTGACTCATTATTTGATCTCACTGTGAAAAGATAATTCTACACATATTGGTGTTATATTGGTGCATTATTTATTTTTTTCAGAGAGTAAAATGCATTCTTTACAATCCTGTAATTGTGTGTTTGATAACAGGGTGGTGAAACTTTGGAGAGAGAGCTTGTCTAAAGTGAATCAGAAAGCTGCAGAGTCTCTGGCAGATCCTACAGAGTATGAGAACTTGTTCCCAGGCCTGAAAGAAGCCTTCGTGGCAGAGCAGTACCTGAGAGAGTCCTGCCTCGGCAAAACCAGACCTGCCTCCGACTACCCACTGATCACGGTAAGAAAGCAAATTTTTTTCCGTTATTTGACAAGGCAACATGTTACATTTTTTAAAGTTGTTAATCTAGTGCTTGTATTTTCAGCTTCATTTCAATTACCAAAAACAATTTTTAATAGTTTTAATTTTAATTACCAATATCAACACTGCCTTTTATTCCAAGACACACTTTCACTGTTTACTTATGCAGGATCCAAGCAGTTCTTTAGAAGATACAAGCCGATAAAACGATCTTCTGAAATCAAGCCAAGCCACTTGTTTAAACTTATAAATATAGTCAGATTTACACCCATAGGGATGCTATAATATAAAATCATTATATTCCCATATATCCATTATATACTCATCATTACTCCAACATGCTTGATCAAGAAGTTTTTTAACAGGGAATAACTGTATCTTGACATTGCAGTCTGTTTGGACCCTGATGATCACTGCTTACTGCTCTGTTTTAATTGTTTGCATACTTTTTGCTGTGTTGTAATTTAAAAAAAAAAGTTTGTCTTTTTTTTAAATCCATTTTATTTGAGTTATAGGCTGCCTTTACAAATTTTTCCCCCTCTCTTTTCTCTGTCCTTAGCCCAATGAAGAAAGGAATGTGCTGGAGGAAGCCAGTGGTTATGAACCAAAAGGAATTATCCCCACTCCTACACAGGTGTGTGACTCTCACTCTCACACTCTCTCTCACTCAAACACTCATCTTGTTGATTGCAACTAGTGGTGCAACCAGGGCCTAAAGATATTTAATAGCCATAAATATTTTTTTATCGGCCATTAAACCGTTTTTGCAAAAACAGGCAGTATTGACACCAATATTTTTTAGATACAAGTGCAAATTCACAATTCTCTATTCCAATTTCAATACCACAGCTAAAACTACTAGCCTATCTACTAATATACATTTAAATTATTATTAATGACAAGTAAACAGTCAGTGATAAAATAACAAATAATCAAATTACAAGCAATAGCACAAATAGATACAATAGAACATGGATACTATTGTTTTTTTTTCAGGTATGTCTAGCAATAGTTTTCAGGTAAAGTAATCAAATGTAAAAGTTTTCACTGTATAAATTAAACATTGATTAATCCTTATTAAAGGTACAAAATTAATTTATTCAAGAACAGTGGGTGATTTCTTTTTGTCTTTTGTTGTTTGATTAACATTAATGACACAGACAGCAGCAGTTATATTTGGCTGCTGTCACTTTAAGAGCTGCACTGATCCAATACACGTGCGTTTTAATTCTCAACTGTTTACATTCACTTAAGATATAACCGATTATGTTTTCTAGGATACTACAGAGACGGGCATTTTTGACATAATTTTGTGTGCATTTGTCCATTCAAGCGCCAGAAGACGTGAAAGAGAGCTCAATTCTGTATTCACGCTCTGTCTGAGACTTGCTTTCTGGGCGCGCGCTTTGTATGTTTGCGCATAGAAAAATTGCCACACAGCACACGAGTACCGAATTGAATTCCCTTTCATGTCTTTTTGTGCTTGAATATTTAAATTGCCAAGGCTTAGACTTTCGTGACGATGCAGCACTGGCCCATCAACTGTCCCGAGTGTCGTTCATGTTCTCAAAACATTGCATTCATAAAAATGTTACTGGCTTATTGACATTGTTTCATATACTCGCCAACGCAGATTAATACTCTCATTAGGCGCTTGGAAAGAGGAATCAATTCGGTGTTTGTACATCTGAAACGCGGCTCTCTGTGTGTACACGCCTCAAGTGTGTGTGGCTGTGCGCATAAATAACAGCGTTCGAGTACCGAATTGAGTTGCCTCTTCTTGAACTGGAATGGTTTAAAATCGCTTCAATGTGTAAATTTACAAGACAAAAGATCCGAGAATCACATGTGTGCCGAGCCGTGGGGCCTGGTCTGTACAGATCACGGATCAACTATGATCTGTTCCACCCCTAATGGCAACACACTACAGCCTACCACAATACCTGAGCAAAAAAGTAATCTAAAGAGTTCACATATCTGTGTGCCTAAACTAATCAAATTGCCTGTGTATGTTCAGGAGGTGAAAGACACAGAGGAGGCCCCAGAGGATGTGGGTGTTTTGGCTTCAGTGATAGCAGCCGTCTCGGCTCCAGTAGTTGCTGCCATGAGTCATACAGAATCCCAGCCTCCTCAGAAGGTTGAGGAGGAGACTGAGGAAGAGCCTCCAAAAATGACAGAAGCAGAACAGAAGGTATTTGGAAAAAAAATGACATGGTTAATAAAGCCATATGAACATCAGACTTGATGTGACCTCATTTTGTGATTTTATTTTAAGGTTATTGATGAACTGGAGGATGATTTGGATAACATGGAGCTTGATGACATTGACACCACAGACGTCAATCTGGATGACGACTTCTTGGATGACTAAACCCGCAGCACTAAAGCATTGAGTTTATTTAAGCGACCAAACCTTTTTTTATTTGTTCCTGTTAGACCTCCAGAGCTGAAGTCTGGGATAGACTGAGCTGAATATAAATGTCTTTTAGGGCGTACCACCGATGGAAAGAGGGGGAGGAATGTGCATTATTGATGGTGAATTCTTTTGTACTTTGGACTCTGGACCTTCAATTTACATTTTACCTGTACATCAAGGTTGATTCTTGTGTGTTTGGCCATGATTAATCATGGTCACATTATTCATAATAAAGATATCTACTATACTTACAATGATTTGTCATGTCATAACATTGTTTCTGTTAATATTCTGTTAAATATAGAATCCTTTGAAATCCTAGTGGAATCCCAGGGTGTATTCACACCTGCCTTGTTTGGTTTGATTGAATCGAACTCTAGTTCGTTTCCCCCCTTGGTGCGGACCTTTTGGCCAGGTGTGAATACAGCAATCGAACTCGGGTGCGGACCAAACAACCGAACCGAGACCCAGCTGAAGAGGTGGTCTCGGTACGGTTCCAAACGAACTCTGGTACGGTTCGTTTACGGTGTGAACATGAACCGACCCAATTGCAAGAAAGCACTCCGCCTTTGAGTTAACACGCTTCCGTAGTCGGAGATTTTGGCATAATGGTTTGTGTAATTGTTGTTCAAGTGCGAAAGAGAATTCCATTCCGGCGCGCTGTCTGGCCACACGATACTGTTGCGCGTCTTTCTGCGCGCCGTGTGTGCATCATTGGAATGGAATGAATGAGTGTGTGCATCAGGACATTCGCATACAGAGCGTTCTCTTTAGTCTAATCGCGCATAGATGCAAAAAAAAGCTCGCACGCGTTAACATTGACAGCACTTGTTAGCAGTATACAATTAGAATCTCATTATTTGAATGTATGAACATAGCCCCTCTCTATGAATGAAAACTTTATACCTTATCCGTCTTCTGCGCAGTTTCTTCATATTGCGTTTGTACAGAATAACACAAAATTAGTAAAAGAACAAATATTGCAGTACGAAATATCTCCATGCTGAGCCTTTTTTGCACTTCCTGATTTCGCTACTTGAGAATCCTTGTCCAATGAATGGACGACCTTAGCACACGTGTGGTTTTGTTTACAAATTTTGGTTCACTTGCAAAAAGAGCAGTGTGAAAGCGAACCCCGTACCAAAAAAAAAAAAAAAAAAAAAAAATATTTGGTCCGGACCAAAGCAAGTGAACTATCGGACTTTCCTGGTGTGAATACGATTTCTTTAAAAAATAAATCTGCCTGGAAGTTTCTAGTATGCCTGGTAAGACCTTGATTAGCTGGTTCAGGTGTGTTTAATTGGGGTTGGTGCTAAACTGGACTCCCTGACCTATATACACTTACCTATGTAAACTGACAAGATACAGTTAAATCAATAATAGGAAAAACAGACTGGCATGAAACAAGGTATGGATTTAGCTTTTTCATTGAATAATGACTTAAAGGTGCAATGTGTAATAATTTTGAGTATCTATTAACAGAAATGCAATATGACATCCATAACTATGTTTTCAGAGGTGTATAATAAAGGACTTACTTAATAAACCGTAATGTTTTTATTACCTTAGAATGAGACATTTACATCTACCGCGGGCACCCCCTTCTATGAAGGTCGACATATTGTGACGTCATGTTTCTACAGTAGCCGAACGCGAACAAACAGCCCTACAGACCATAGACATAATAAATACATGTCTATGCTACAGACCGCATTTCGTCACTACTTTGAAAGAGAAGCCGCAGAAACCTAGAAGCTAGCCATAAACACCGTGAGTAGTGACTTTTCCCTTGTCAGTGGTGTAAAATATGTAGTTGGACCGTTTCATGTAACTTAGTTCCCTTTCAAGGCGGTCACTTCGACATTTACGTCGATGACGTAGTATGGGAACTCCTCCCCTTCTTCACTTCTGCTGAAATCTTATGGGCTAACGCCAGCTGGAGACAGCTGGCCAATTGACGCAAAATATGCAAATACTGACAAGCGCTGGCAGTATAAATTGCGTACACTTCGTCAATTGCATCAGAATCCTTTTCTTCACGCTCAAATCGACGTGTGCTACTCGAATTGGAAAATAATAATCTTACTCGCCATCGTTGAAGGTGCATCTAAAGATACCCCACTGTCTTTGGCATCCGATGGCATCCATCTGCACCTTGTGCTCGGGGCCGATTGTGGCGCCCGACACCCACCTGTTCTGTGTCGCCTGCATGGGCCTGGCCCACGCCGAGACGGCCCTGTCAGACGACCTCATGTGCGCCCACTGTGCGGACATGCCAGTGCGCGCCCTCAAGGCCAGGATAGAAACGGCTCGAGCAGCTGCAAGGATTGGGCCCACTGCCGCCAGCGAGCCGCTGGTGGGCCCTCCCACCCCCAAGGAAAGGGAGCTCGAGTGCTCGACGCCGTCAGCTTCTCAGACGCTAGCTTCCGCCCCAAACACAAACCCCCCCCCCCCCCCCCCCCCCCTCGACGTCGCGGATTTCATCTCCAATCTCCTTGGTCTGCGTCCAAGCCCTGCAGGATCACGGTCCACCAGGCGGATAAGGCTTACGGAGCGGCAGGAGAGGCAGTATCAGCTCTCCACGCCATGGCTATCTTACAGGTATTCCAGGCGAAGCTGCTTAAGTCCCTGGATGGCGTCACCTCTGTTGACGCTGACGTCATCCGGGATCTCCGCTCGGCTACGGACCTGGCGCTGATGGCCACCAAACGCTCAGCGCAAGCCATCGGCCGCTCCATGGGTTTTCTGGTCGTCCTCCACAGACACCTGTGGCTGACACTGTCAGATGTGAAGGATTCCGACCGGAAGACTTTGCTTAATGCTCCCATCACTCCAGCCGGTCTCTTCGGGAACGCGGTGGAGGCTGCCACAGAGCGTTTCTCAGAGACCCAGAAACGCGCCAAAGCTATGAGCCACGTGATCCAGCGCCGAGCGCCCCCAGCTCAGCAGCGTTCACGCTCGTCATCAGCTGCTCGCCAGCCCCAGAGCTCTGCGAGACAAGCAGCGGCGCCTCGCACCGAGCCGGATGCTCGCGCTTCCCGGGGCAGACAGTGGCAGGGACCCGGGAGAAAGAGCCAGGGCCAGAGAAGGAGCCCGCGCCGAAGAAAGGCCAGCGCGCCCCCTCCGCGTCAAAGCCGTCTTCCTGACGGAGCGGTCAAGAGGAAGAGAGAGCGCGAAGGAGGACCGGCCTCCAAGCGCCGTGTTATTATGCATTATGTCCCTCATGTTCTGTTGAGCGACGGTCGCATATGTGTGAATGTTGTGTGTTCTCCAATAAAAACATGTATCCCTTCACAAAAAGAGCTTTTTCTTCCTCTTGCACCTCACATTGTGTCACCCGCCCTCTAACGAGACAGTGCAGGGTCACACTCGACGACTATAATGGCATCTCATGGGCACGAGATCGCCAGCACCACACTCAGCCCACCGCGAGCCGCACTCCCGCCAGAGTTATCAGCCTTGCGGGAGTGTGGCTCCAGTCTGAACACACTGGTGGCGGCTATGACCGCAGTTCGAACACGCACTCTGAGTCATTTTCTGGGTGCGTGGGAATTAATTCCAGGCATCTCACCATGGGTGTTGGGCTTAATTCGACACGGGTATTCGCTTCAGTTCAGACGCAGACCACCCCGCTTCAACGGCGTGATCCCGTCATTAACTTTGCCCCAAAACGTTCCCGTTCTGAGACAGGAAGTTCTCAGTCTGCTCGAGAAAGGAGCGATAGAACCGGTTCCCCTGAACGAGAGGGAGAGCGGTTTCTACAGCCGCTACTTCGTGGTACCCAAGAGAGGGGGGGGGGTCTCCGTCCGATCCTGGACCTGAGACCCATAAACCGAGCACTTCACAAGCGCGCGTTCAGAATGACAACTCTGAAGCAAATTCTTGCACAAGTTCGTCCCGGGGGTTAGTTCGCTACAGTGGATTTAAAGGACGCGTACTTTCATATCCAGATAGCAGTGCGCCACAGGCGCTTTCTGAGGTTTGCGTTCGAGGGCACAGCTTATCAGTACTACCGTTCGGATTGGCTCTTGCCCCCCGCACCTTTTTGAAGTGCGTGGACGCGGCGCTTTCTCCCCTCAGGTCGAGCGGAATGCGCATCCTAAATTATCTGGACGATTGGCTGATTCTAGCCCACTCGCGAGAGGTGCTAATCAGTCATGCGGAAATGCTACTTCGTCTCCTGGACTCGCTGGGAATGCGTGTGAACGAACAGAAAAGCGTGTTCGCACCGAGTCAGACCACAACATTTCTGGGAGTGTGCTTGAACTCAATATCGATGCAAGCCCATCTCTCTTGAGAGCGCATACAGTCTCTGGCTTTGTCTCTCGACTGCTTCAGACCAGGCAGGTCTGTGCCACCAAAGGAATTTCAGAGGCTGTTAGGTCTGCTGGCAGCAGCCTCCCCAGTGTGTCACCTGGGGCTACTGCATATGCGCCCGCTTCAAATCTGGTTGAAGCTCCGAGTTCCTCAGGGGGAGTGGTCGTCCGGCCTCAGGCGCATCACGGTCACTCACAGCTGCATTCGCACTTTGGTGCCGTGGAAAAACCTGGCGTTATTCAGATTAGGAGTCCCCATAGGTACCGTGGCGCATCGCACAGCGGTCTTGACGGATGCATCAACCTCAGGCTGGGGAGCGGTGTGCATGGGCGCAACTGCCTCAGGCTTGTGGACGGAGTCGCAGCGGAAGTGGCATATAAACCGCTTGGAATTATAGGCGGTATCCTTAGCCCTCAAAGCCTTCCGGTCACAGTTAGAGCGTCAGCATGTACTGATTCGGACCGACAACATGTCGATGGTCTCATACATAAATCGCCAGGGAGGCGTGCGCTCCAGACCCCTATTCGAGCAGGCGGCGAGCCTCCTGCTGTGGGCAGACCGGCACTTTCTATCCGTGAGAGCAGCGCATATTCCCGGTGTTTTGAATCGCGGAGCGGATATGCTCTCGAGGAATGGGATTCCTCAAGGAGAGTGGAGGCTTCACCCGGGATCTGTGCAGATGATCTGGGATCGATTCGGGAGGGCGGAGGTCGATCTGTTCGCCTCGAGCGAGAACACGCACTGCCAGGCGTTCTTCTCGCTGTCTCGCTCCCCCTTGGGACGGACAACCGACGCCTTGACTTCGCGCTGGCCGAGTGCCAGGCTTTACGCCTTTCCTCCGGTGAAGATTCTGCCTACAGTGTTGTGCAAAATCAGGGAGGAGTCGCACCGTGTCGGATATTCTACGCTTCCTTCAGCACAGGAGGGATAATGGGAGTTTACCGTCCACTCTGAAGTTGTATGTGGCTGCAATTGCTGCGTTTCACCCCCCGATCGAAGGACAGTCGATCGGTAAACATGCGTTGGTGATCAGTTTTCTCAGGGGAGCTAGGAGATTGTGTCTGTCACGGCCGCCTTCTGTGCCGCCGTGGGATTTAGCCCTGGTGTTGAGGGCTCTGTCTCTTCCACCGTTTGAACCACTGCCTTCAATTGCGGCCAAGGAAAGCTTTCTCGGTTCACGAGGACTGCATTCGTTTTGGACCGGGAGATTGTAATGTCACTCTTCGGCCGAGACAGGGTTACGTTCCGAAGTCACTCAATACTCCGTTCAAAGCGCAGGTTGTTTTACTACCTGCGTTGTCTTCTGAATCGTCGCCTGATACTGACGCTCAGAACGCTGTTTGCCCAGTCAGGGCTTTACGGATGTATATGACTCGCTCAGCCGCTTTTCGCCAGTCGGATCAGCTATTTGTGTGCTTTGGCGGTTGTAACAAGGGACGTGGAGTTTCAAAACAGAGACTCGCTCACTGGATTGTGGACGCTATCACTTTGGCTTATGATTGCCAGAGGGTGGTCTGTCCCCTCAACATTAAAGCTCATTCGACGAGGGCGATCGCCTCTTCGTGGGCCTGGTCCAGAAGTATGTCTATAAGGGACTTGTGTTTTGCTGCTGGCTGGTCTTCTCAGAATACTTTCGCCAGATTTTATAAGTTGGATGTACCTTCTGTCGCATCTCAAGTGCTTTCGGTGAGTTGAGCTTTCAGGTTGTGCATGAATTCTGGATTTTATGTGTTGTGCTTATGCAACTGTCGCTGCTTTGCTGCTGACTTGTATTATACTTGCTATTATGTTGTGTTGTTCTGCCCTGAATGATTCAGTGCAAGGCTTACCTCTATATCATTTGCTTGAGATATGCAAATTTTGACAAGGTTTAGAAAGCGCGCTATTGTCTCGCTTCGCCCTATCAGGAGCTTGTATTTCTAGTAGCACAGCTATTGGATGTAGGTTCTGTCATTCTCAAGTGGGTGGGTCACTGCTCCATGGCGGGATTTGACACAGTTCCCATACTACGTCATCGACGTAAATGTCGAAGTGACCGCCTTGAAAGGGAACGTCTCCGGTTACTTTCGTAACCTCGGTTCCCTGAAAGGCAGGGAACGAGACATTTACGTCGAACGCCGTGTCGCTTGTTCATTCGAGCGTTCAGTCGTGATTCTGATACAATTGACGAAGTGTACGCAATTTATACTGCCAGCGCTTGTCAGTATTTGCATATTTTGCCTCAATTGGCCAGCTGTCTCCAGCTGGCGTTAGCCCATAAGATTTCAGCAGAAGTGAAGAAGGGGAGGAGTTCCCATACTACGTCATCGATGTAAATGTCTCGTTCCCTGCCTTTCAGGGAACCGAGGTTACGAAAGTAACCGGAGACGTTCTTCTCCCTCGCTGTGTTATGGCTTTGCTATGTGGGGATAAATGTGCTTACGTTCGTGAGACAGCTGATTAGTACTCTTGTCATTGACCGTAAAACAGTATGTTACAGGAATCACCAACCCGTCGATCGCGGTCGAGAAGTCGATCTTGGAAGCATTTAAAGTCGATCGCGAAGAGTTTTCAAAATGAGAGAAAAAAGCCTATTATATTGTGTGTAGTAAGTGGTGTCTAGGGGATGCGGAGGCGCGCGCGCTGTTACAATCATGTCATTTTTGCCGCGCGCACCTTTGGGCTCATATCTTGCGGAAGCGTCGAGTTTAAACAAGGCTTTACGCTTTAACCAGCTCAGCCACAGTAACAGCTCATATTTAGCCAGCTAAACTTTTACTACCCTGTTAGAAAACATATATACCGGTAGTTGCATAGTTTCATGTGGTTCGATCTCCCTCGCTGTATTATGGGTTTGCTATGTGGGGAGAAATGTGCTGGTTACGTTTGTGAGACAATCAGCTGATTACTATTAGGGCTGGGTATCGATTCAGATGTTCAAATTCGATTCGATTTCGATTCTCGATTCAATTTCGATTCTCGATTCGATTCTCGATTCGACTATAATAAATATAGATGTAATACAAATCCTATATTTATAAAAAAGAACAGTGGACATAAGTTTACAAGTGGTTAACAAAGAAATTAAGAGCCACAAACCTGTATATAAAACCCTTTTTATTTACACTATACACTAAATGCATACAATGAATAGACAGGATTTTGATGCAAGATGCCAAATTGATGCTGAAAATTGGACAAGTCAGAACAGTCGCATGCCTTTGATCAAACACGATAGGTTATTTTATGTTTAAGATAGATAGATAAATAAATATCAGTTATCATTTTTAAGACAATTTTTTTTTTACATTGATCTCACCTAAATGTTTGTTTTTACAATGGGGTAATTTTTTGTTAAGAGTTTATGCAACACATGGAAGCTTGATTTCAATATTTGAATTAAATTGAAAAAAGTAGCACAAATAAATACAATAGAATAAAGACACAAATAAAGAGACATAAAAAGAAAAGTTTTTGGGTAGGTCAGAAACACTACAGAAACTGAATAAAGTAATCCAATGTAAAATAACACTGGATAGTCTTTTAGTCCTGACTGAATTAAATACATAGGCTGTTAATTCTGATTCCTTACAATTAATGCTATATTTTGTTGTTTTGACAACAAAATGAATGACAGACACATATGGCTGCGTTCACTTTAAGAGCTAGTGCACGGATCCATTACTGTTTCATTATACTGTCTGTCACACGCGTTGTATGCTTATTTAAGACATAACCGACTGTCTTTACGAGGTTACTCACCAAGACCAGAGTTTTGACATAATTTTGTGTGTTTTTAACTGATAAAGCGATATAATCCACGAAAAAGAACTTGTGTTACTGGCGAGCTGTTTGTGAGGCGGATTTAGGATTTACTGTATGTGCACGCAGTGAAAACATCTCTGAGAGCGCGCGAGCACTGAATAGTTTAAAAATGCTTGAATGTTTAAACTGGTAAAACTTAAAAAGACGTGAAAATGATAAACGTTAGTTACGATGCAATGCTGGCCCGATTGTGCAAGTGAATATTCCGTCATGTCCCGACTCCTAAACACGAGTGTGTATCGACGCCTGCAGCGCTTGCCGCTTGCCTTGTGCCTTGACACAAGACGCAGCACTGCGAGCCCTGAATATGGAAAAAAATCGATTCGTGGCCATTGAGAATCGATTTTGAATCGACCACCTTTTTAAAAACGATTAATCGAAAAATCTATTTTTTCCCCCAGCCCTAATTACTATTATTATATTATATATTAAGACCCTTGATCCTCACCTGACTATGGCTTGTAAACTTTATCCATGATGTGGTTTATAATGGACTGTGGTACAGAAACAGTGACAATGTTACGCACTCTTGGCTTACTCTGGCTATTCTCTGCTGTCTCCAGACGACAATATGTTTGTCCCGTTTTAGCCACCGTAGCTTCTTCGGAAGGGAGGGGTGAGCAGTGGGCTGAGCCCTTAGTGCAAACTCGCAACCGAACCGCTAGATGGCGCTAAAAATCACACACTGCACCTTTAAATTCAATGAATGATTATCTTAAAGTGGGTTCTCCCTTAAAAGAAAATCCCTGTTAATGCTATCCTATTAAATGACTATATGTGTCAACTCGTCATTTTGCATGTCAAATTAAGTTGAAATTAAATCTCACTGTGTAATAAGTAACCTTTATCTTTAATCTGGAACAATGGGATTTTTCGCTTCTATTAACATGACTTCTAGGAATACTGTGTGAACTTACTTGTGCCATCAAATGTTTGAAGTTACAGAGAAAAAAAACATCAATGGTTTCCCTCAGTTCTAATCTACATTAATAAAATATGTACATGCTGCTGCTATTCTGGCACAATATAATGGAGTTTCAATGCATTTCAAGCTTGATTGCAGATGAAAGAAACTGCAAGCATCATTATGATCTGTAGTGATGTTCACACTGCAGTAAAGGAAACATTTATGTCAGCCAGTGGCCCAAAAATAAAAAAAAATAGTTTCATAATTGACCTTCCACCTTGTGTCTTTCTCTGAGATCTTTCATTAAATTGCCTCCTGTCCATTAGATGGAGCCAGTGCTCCTGATTGATTACTATTTATCTGTTTAACTCACTGAGTAGGGAAAAGAGGAACAGCTGTGAGTTCCTGTGAGATCAGAAAAGTTTGCTGACAGAGCTGTCATTTGTGTCACATTTTACACCAAACAACTAGTTTCTAAAATATATGATTGACCATCTGTTACCATCATTGAATTGTTCATCTTGATTGAACTGTGACAATATGGCTGCCACCTCACCCATTTCTGTCACAGATTCTGTCTGCTATCTTTGCACTTCTTTAAAAGACTCTGTTGTTCTAAGATGTTGCCACAGTTTGTGCAAAAACTGTCTACAAAGCTACTGGGAGCTCAACAAGTCCCTGGAGTGTCCTGTTTGTTTGAGGGAAACGCACTGTTCTGTTCTTCTACATCATTTAAGTATTTCTCGCTTTTCCTCAGAGGATGAATCCTCTCAAGACAGTGACTTCAAACCACTCCATGTGGGGGATGTTGAAAGTGAAATGGTAAGTGAGCTGCACTTTCACTAAAAAGAAACTGCACTTTTAACTTTGATCTTGAAATATAACTTTGGCTAAAAGGATCTGCTCTAATCCAGAAATAGATTTTAGGGACTGTCTTATGAAAACAGCTAAGTAGGAGAACAAAACTAAACTAATTTAATAAAATAAAATTCATCTGATTGAATTAAATATTGTATCAGTATGTTTGCATTTTATGGAATAAATAGTTGTAGTAGAAGAGTTTTTTTTTTTTTTTACCTACTAGATTGCTACCGTTTATTAAAAATGTGTAGAAAGTATACTAAGTCAGTTAAAGCTCTTTCCAGACTAAGTCAGAGATGGGAATAATATTTTCCACTTCCGACCTCAAAGCCTTCCAGTCATTCTGCAACACAGACAACTCATAGTTTCCCTGCCTCCCCTTGAAAATGACCAGTGGAATTGGTAATTGGCAATTGATTTAGTAGCTGCCATATTATAAATGAAGTCAAATTATGCTTTTCTCTGAAGTTGGGGCTGATCAATCTGTCGGATGTCTGTACCAGTGGTTATTTTCAAGTAGGAGATGTCTGTTTTGCATATTTATTACTGTATGAGTCATCTCTGACACTGATCTGATTGATCTGAATGCATACTTTGAATACAGTGTAAGTTGCTTCGGATAAAAGAGTTTGCCAAATGCATAAATGTAAATGTCTATGCTAACACTGATAGCAGTCAGTGAAGAAGGAGCTATCAGATATAATGAGCACAATGGCCAGCATCAAGACAGAAGACGACATTAGTACCATGGTCCAGATGTTGATGGAGGTCAAACATGAACCGACTGAAAAAGACATATCAGCAAACATAGAAGAAAACCGTATACATGGACATACAACTTTGGACATTGCCTTTGTGAAGGTAAGGTGTCAAATGCATCCGCATATGTCATCCTAGCTAAGAACAACTTTTCTAAACTTGTTTTGTTTTTTGTTTTTTTTTAAAGAAGGAGCAGTCCAATAAAACCAGGTGAGTGTCCCATCTTCTCATGAAATTGACCCTTCGCTAAGCCCCGCCCTCCTTAGTTACTGTTGCTACGCCTGTCAAGCTTTCGCGGCTGCCACGTCTATTACAGTGTGAATGCACCGGTGTCAGACATTCCCAAGGAGATATTTAGTCATTTTTGGCGAACAAGTGAAATATCTGAGAGAGCAAGACAAAAGGGACAGCAGTATGCATTCGAGGGATATATCCACGACATAATATGCAACCGATTAGAGAATAATTTCATCAAAATTGAAGCTAAAGCCTATAACGTTAGGTCCCAGCGCAAGCAGCAGCCGCCTCCATAGCAGACCATTCAAATGGGAAACACAAATTGAACAGCTATGTTCATGCACAGCAGAGTAAGTGAAATGTGAAGATAATATAATAATTACAAATCAAATAGTTTATCCATCAATCTAACACCGGGAGAGCCGCGATCGGATTGGGGTAAAGTTACAGGGGTAACGTTAGTAGGCCGTCGATTAACAAAATGCTGAAATATATTTTAAAGTATGTCAGTGAGCCTCCGTCTTGCCTTTAATCGTCTTATTTTACGTTCAAATATATGCATTATGAACAAAGAACCGCCATTATTTCCAAGCAATAGGCGTTTTTTTTGTTTTTTTATCCTGTCGACATTTAGTTGTGAATGGGTTTCCACACTGCTTGATCCACGCCCGGGATTTCTCCCCTTTGGCTTTTAGGTTTCGGGAAGAGAAAAAATGCCACCCCGCCGTCCAAACTTTTAGAATACCGGGTATCAGATTTGCACAATCCATACGCACAACGCGTCGGCATGTTTCCCTCGCTCGAAAGCCTGACAGACCTCCCGCGCCTAGTTACGGTTGCTAAGCCACGATTGGCCAGTGGCGGTTTTCGGGCGTGGCTTAGCGAAGGGTCAATTGCAAAGATCTCTCGTTAGTACATAAATGCTTTGAAATAAGCATTAATATCTTGCATAGTCAACTTCCTTTGCTTCTCTTAAAAGCTTTTGATTTATATATAATTTACTTCTTCTAGTGATGAGGAAATACATACAGACATGATACTACATAACACAGCTCCTGCACCCAGTTCCATCTTAATGGAACCCAATGACTCAAGAGAGAATCCTAACCCGCCACCACCCACAATTACTTGTGGATCATTAAGGTCTAACCTTTGTCCAAAATGCGGCAAGAGCTTCAAAAGAAAAGCAGACCTCAAAGCCCATGAGAAGGTCCACTCCTTGAAGAAGTCACACCAGTGCTCCACTTGCGGAAAGTGTTATGTCGATAAACATGAGCTTTCCTTGCACATGCGGCTACACACCGGCGAGAAGGTGTTGGACTGCCCTTATTGCAAGAAAAAGTTTGTCAGGGAGAGTGGATTGAAGTCCCACTTGAGGAGCCACACGGGGGAGAAGCCATTCTCTTGTTCACAATGTGGGAAAAGCTTTTCTCGAAGAAGTACGCTAAATACTCACCTGCGTTTGCACCTAGGCACCCTGCCCCACCAGTGCGATCATTGTGGGAAGCTTTTCAACACTGCGGCAGCTATGAGAGTCCACAGGGCAACCCATACCGGAGAGAGGCCCTTTCCATGCCCGCAATGTGACAAGAAGTTCATCAATAAAGTTGAACTGGATGTACACCTACATATCCATGCAGGGAACAGGCCGTTCAGCTGTTCAGTATGTGGGAAGAGTTTCTTGAGGAAGCAAGAACTCAACACTCATCAGACCATTCACCAAGACAACCGTCCCTTTCATTGCATACACTGCGAGAGCAGCTTCAAAAGGATGAGCCACCTCACATCGCACATGAAGATCCATTTCTCCGACACCCCTTACAAATGCAAACACTGCGGCAAGCCCTTCAAACATCCCAACAGCCTCAAAATGCATGAGCGTCTTCACACCGGAGAAAAACCCTACAGTTGTGAATGCTGCGGGAAAAAGTTCCCTTCTTCAGGAGAGCGCTCAAGACACATGGCCGTACATTCTGAGGAGAAATCGTACAAGTGCCCGAAGTGTGACAAGAGCTTTCGCTTCAGGAGTAGTATGAGGTCCCACCAGGTCACACACACTGGAGAAAGACCTTTCCACTGCAAGAAGTGCGGTCAGAGCTTCGCTAGGCGTGCAAATCTCAAAAGTCATAAGGTGGTGCACACCGACGAAAGACAATACAGCTGTTCTCAGTGCGGTCTGGCCTTCAAGTCCACCTCTACTCTCAGGAGCCACCTGATAATCCATTCCAGCAAGTCCCTGTTAAACTGCACCACCTGTGGCAAAACCTTCACTCGCCAAGACACCTTCAAAAGGCATCAAGACGTTCATGCGGGGATCAAAGTCCACAAGTGCTCAGAGTGTGGAAAATGCCTGAGCTCAGCAAGTTGCCTGAAGCTGCACATGCAGGGTCACTCGGGGAACAAGAAAATGTACAACTGCGACGAATGCGAGAAGAGCTTCAGTTCCACGTCCTATCTGCAAAAACACCGGCAGATCGCACACACCGACGAGAAGCCGTATGTTTGCTTTGAGTGCGGGGAGAGCTTTAACACAGACGGGAAGCTAGTTACTCACCAACTACAGCATTCAGGACAGATGGAGCATGTTTGCTCCCATTGTGGGAAGACGTTTGCACGGAAAGAGACTCTAAGACGACATGAGAAGATGCACTCTGAATTGAGGCCTCACCAGTGCTCGGAGTGTGGGAAAGGATTTACAAGGAGCGATCAACTAAAACAACATCGGAGAACACATTCAGAGACTAATTAGATGGATGTAATATTTTCATTTTGAGTTCTACTAAATTTCATTAAATGTTAGTGAAAGGAGTTGCTACTAAATTGATGTAGCCTGGTAATATGCACAGGATTGGTTTGATTAACATTTTCTTTTGCTATTGAATCATATTTTGTCCATGCATTTTTGGACCCCACTTGAGTTTATTTGAATGGCACTTTGTACTAGTGGCACTAGATGGCAGTCTGTGCTTTGAGACAGAATTGTGGTACTAAAAAGGTTGCTGAAAACCCAAAGTCGCAAAACCTTCTATAAAATCGTGAAAAATAGAGGCACTTCAATGTTAAAGTAAAAGATAGAAGGAAATTATGTTATTTTGTGCTTTTTGTTTTGTTTGTGTTCTGTCATTAAAGAAAATGATGTACTGATGTGATGGGATTTTTATAAAAAAACTAAAAGATCTCAAAAAGTTCCCTTTTAAAACAGCACCTCATGTGTTTGGTTTGCCACGTTCCTTTTCCATATGAGTCTGGTAAATCAGTAATGGCAGTTAAAAATGTAACAACAGTCCATGTGTCTGAAAATGAAATTGGATTTTGATGCAAATGGCACAGTTTCAGCAATATCAGCCAGAGGCGAGGACTAGCTCTTTGATTTAAATATGCTAACACTTTATCTAAAGCTGGTGTCTTTGCATTAACCTGCTCTTGTACCCAAAGGGTACAATAATGCCATGCACCGTGAAGAGGAATCACATAGACATATTAGACTCTGGGTCAGGTTACCACCAAATTAGATATTTGATGTATATATTTATTTGTATCTGGTTAAAAAAAAGAGAGTTTAGCCTTTTTCTTTAATGCATAGTTTCTATAAAGCACAGTGCTGCACAATACCAGCTCTTGATTGTACATTTTTGTGCTTTTAAAGAGGTCACTTGATATAAAATTCAAAGCAGCACAGCTGAATATAGTCTAAAATTATATATCCATGATAGTGTTCACGCTTTCAGAAAAGCCACTCTTGTGAGTTCAATCTATCTTTGTGTCTATCTTTCATTGATTTTTTTTAACCAATCAAGTGTTTGTCTGTGTATTCCCATTTGTTCATGTGGATGTTTGCAGACTCAGATTCCACTCCAGCTATTTCATTCCCAGTCGAACAAATAAACATAGTAAGAAATTCTTAGTCTGGTCAGGGGAGAGTCACACTCTGTCTCCCTGACAACAGTCGCTAGGCAACTAACATTTGTCATCCCTTTTCTTTCTTACCTCACGTCCCGTTTCCAACCATCTGCCTTTAGAGTGAAGCCATCAAACCCTTTCAAATACAAATATAGTTCCTCACCTTGAGGAGCTGCTGGTTCACTTGCAAGAATCATTTCGACATCACAATTGCAGGGACAAACGTCAGACACATGCTAGGGTATCATAACAAATTGTCTTTATTCTCTCATTTTCAAAGACAGTGTGGATAACATTCATCAATAGTGAGAAACAAGTGAATGGTGCTGCCATGTTTGACCTTGGAACGTTTCCAGAACGTTGTGGTTTCATTGTTGTTGCATAAGCTTGTGTGGCCAGCCCCCACAGAAATGCTTGGTCCTATGGCATATCCAGTGGATTCCATGAGATATTGTGTTGTTGGGTCTAAAATGATGTGAGCTGGTGAAAATACAGAACAAAACTTGCCCATCTTTATAGGCTCTGTGTGTCTCCTCTTATGGCTCTTTATGTACATTTGTTTCAAAATATGCGCACATGGTATCTTCCTTAAAGAGTCACAACTCTAGGCCATATCACCTAACGGATGTCATTTGTGATAACCCTCACAATAAGGCTACAGCGATTTTACAGAACATCATTGTAAAAGAAACAAACAAGTCCTAAGCCTAAACATTAACTACCTCTAAAATCAGAGGGAAATAGAGGGTTCACGACTTGCATTAGCATTGCTCTATGGAATAAAGCATCAAGCATCGCATGGCACTCATGTTCACACAATTCAAATTTTGACCTAACTGACCTTTTAAAGCATAGCCAGTGACAGGTTCAACAATCTGTTATTTCACACAAGATCGTACCTGTCTCGTGATGTCCTTTGAAAGTACACAGGTTAGGTGTAAAAATGTATAAAGAAATTTAGAGTGGCAATTTTTTTTTTCACAAGCATCCTAAGAGCTCTGTTACAGATCTAATTTTAATTCAACAAAAGTTAGCTAAGACAGCGACAACGTTCAAAAAGTTTTCTAAGCTCAAATGTTTTCACTGTTTAATGTGTACACTACCCACTTTTTTGCTACCATGCTCTGCAATGTCCTTGATGCTTTCTGCAACGCTTCTCATGTAGATGGAAAAGCAGCCAATGATGCTTTAGATGAAGCCCTGATGCAAGTCATATGAAAGGTCCTTAACTCTAATACATTGATTGAAACAACATTCCTATCAACCAATCATCCACGTCCACATTGGCGAAATCACAGTAAGCCTCATGATGAAGACGATATGGGAAAAAGACATTACATGCTTTTAGATGACAAGACAAAGTGGGCCATTCTCAATATTGCTTGTCCTAACATCTGGTCTTTTTGGTGACAAATCATTTAGGAAAGTCAAGTGAGAGAAAATTTAAAGTACAGTTTTAACCTGAATTCAGGGCAGTATGGCGTTGATTAAAGGTGCCTTTTTCGATCTCTGAGACTTGTATTTAGCTACTGTATGCAGCTAAATACCAAATACTATATATTACAATTGACCCGTATAAAGGAAAAGGAGAGTTGGTAGGTTTATTCTCTTGTCAGACAGATTTGAGTGTAAACATGGCTTCCTTTCATTATAGACGGAGGAGTCAAATTAATTCAATGGTAATTTGACACAACCGAGTTATTCTCTAGAGTTTGCTCTGTCTCACTCTGGGGACTCTATCAACGTGCTCTCCATAGACCAATCTGCTTTCTCTGCCAGCACTGATCTCCTAATATTGCCTTCTTTCTTATTTTATGCTCACTAAATAAAAGGTATGTGTATATTACTCCCACCACATTGGTGTTTTAATTATGAGTGCATTCAATTGATGTTAATATCAGAAGAACAACAACATTTTGCTGTTGTATTACAAAATGTCCCATTACATCTTAAAACAATCAATTAGTATGTGATTTTGCTCCCTGTGGTTATTATTAGTCATTATAAGTGAATATCTGAGTATGTAGGCCTACTTTAGGCCTGATTGACTGAAGTCATTACTGTGAGTCAAAGATTACATTTCAGTAACAATTGTTTAAGCGAGAAATTCATCAGTGCCCAATCACAAATATTGCTTGTGTTTGAATATTTTCTTACTTGTTTTCAGAATTCATGACAAGTCAATTAATTCCAACCTCAAACCAGGAGTATGTGTTTTCGAAAGCATGTTAAATGAGCTGTACGCCACTTTTTCACTTCAATCGTTCATCACGCTACGGAAACCGCATATGCAAACTATTTTAGCAAGTGCTTATTCCGCTTGTAAACAAGGCCCTTGAAGGAACAATTCCCAATTACCGCAACTGGACGGCTGTTACTAGAACAAAAAAAAAAAGAAATATCATTAGCACTCCTCTGCAGTTCTGTGCTGATTCACCCCCATATTTTTCGATTAGTCACAAAGCTTTGTGATTAGTCTCAAAGCAAATTCCTTGGGTGTCATATGCCTCCGCAATAACAGAGTGCACAAGGAAACATCACCACTCGAGGGTCAACACATCAATCGTTGGGATGAGATTAGCCAAATAATAAACTTGATCTGTATCACTAAATATTATACATGTCATAAGACCTGTCATGAGTTTAGTTCACATTTTGATTAACACGGTGTCCTAACCAGATATGATGCAATGAAGCGATATTTTGTTGGTAGTTTGGTTTTAACTTGTTGGCTGTGATGTCAAATAGCCCCGCCTATAGTGAGATCTCATTGGTTCAAAATCCTGTACCATACAACTGTGTATAAAACATCAAATACCTTCCCATTGGCTTTGATATTGTGTTAAAAAGTTAAGTAAAGCAAATTTACAAAGTACCAATGAGCGCATTTGAGGAAGAACTAATCACTGGATCTGCAAAAGTTTTCCAGGTTAGTGGCATCAGATGAACAAAAGATCCTCAAGACTTTTGTTCTTGATCACAAACCTCAAGAGAAATTTTAATCAAAGTCTTTAACATCTTCCACAATTTTTTATGTACAAATAGTTATTTGCAATTATTTGAATAAATGTTTTATTCAGCAGTCTATTATTTTGGTTTCTATTTTAGACAAGCATGCCTCTATATGGAGTGTGAAATATAACAAACTGTAGTATGCCGCTTTACATGACGGTTAGTTTTTCTCTTCTACTGGAGATGCCAGGCTACGCGAGACTACGCCTGGTTAGGACACAGTATTTCTCAGAGCCGTAACCACCATTACATTATTCCAATTAGTAGTCGACCAATTGGGCTGCACAATATATCGAAAGCATTTCACTAAACCAATGTTGAGATATCGATTTGATCAAAGCACCAGGACTTTGATTTAATGAAATAAATAAATGCACTGGATGTTTCAGATTGAAGCATGGCACTGTGTTAATTTACACAGTGGCAAACAATGCTGGAAAGTTAAATGTTTGAAAATGAAAAAATCAAGACATAAAATGTAATATTGTAATTTTACAGTTACTACAAATAAAATAATTTTAATTAAACACTTTATTGTTTTCACAGATTTTTTTATAGTCAGATTGAATGGGTCAAAAACACTGGGAATGTGGTCAATGAAAGCTCGCGTGAAAAGAGATTTTTTTTTCTTTTCTGTTCACTTTATGGTTACTGAAAGAGTGTGAACACCCACATTTTTTAAGTTTTTCCAAATTATTCATCCCTAAAAGTATGATTCAAACTAAAAAAAAAAATCTTCAGAGTAAAAAGTCATTTTTAATATTTAGTTTAAATTATTTTTATTTTATATGCAGAAGCATTCCTCAAGAAAATGACCCCAATCATTCTAAAATTATTATATTTTTCCAAATATAGCAACTTAAAGGAATAGTTCACTTCAAAATGAAAATTCGGTCATCATTTACTCACCCTCAAGTTGTTTCAAACCGGTATGAATTTCGAAGATATCAAAGGAAGATATTTTGAAGAATGTCGGTAACCAGACAGTCGATGAACCCCATTGACTTCCATAGTAGGAAAAACCCCCGCTATGTTAATGGGGTCCATCAACTGTTTGGTTACCAACATTCTACAAATATCTTCTTTTGTGTTCAGCAGAAGAAGAAAATTCATACAGGTTTGAAACAACTAGAGGGTGAGTAAATTATGACATATTTTTCATTTTGAAGTGAACTATTCCTTCAAGTCACCTGGTGAAAATTCCTGTATTTTTTTATTTAGCAGAAAAACTAAATAATAGCAATGCCAGTCTTTTTTTCTTCTTCTAATATCGTGCAGCCCTATCGACCAACAGGTTTTTTTTTCAATGACTGATTCTGTTCACTTTATTTGGTTTTCTTACACCTGAAAATTCTATTCTTGTGCAGGTAGAGTGAGAAAAGCTAAAAAGCTAAATCCATGCATTAACTAAAGCATCTTATTCTGTGCCGGTGGGCCTTTTTTTTACTACAAAACTTTTACTACGATTCTGCATCCGTGCTGTGTCAGCATGCTTCTCAACAGGGACTTCTACAGGAGCTATTCTATCGCCACTAACAGCCTGTCACAGTCAGCATGATATACTCATTATACTGATATCCAGCGCTATATTTGTGTCGTCCTGTCCGTTTCCAGGCCTCTCGCAACCTTAAAGGTCATGTTCTGTCAGGATAGTTTACACACTGCTAGGTTTCGCTGCACCACTGTCACATTCAATGACTGAGAGACTGGTATAAACAACTAATTTCACACATACTAGTTTAGGTAATATCTCCAGAGAATTATCTCCTCTGTGAAGTGGTGTGGCAACACTGTCTCTTATCTCCTCACCTGTCAATCTCACATGCAGTTTCTCCACTAGCCTCCTTTAACACCTCTTCTCCCTTCTCTCTCTGTGGTTTTCGGTTACATTAGAGCGCTGAGGTCATGACAAGAACGTGACTTCTGCCTGAGCATTCTGCTTCCTCTGTGTCTGCTGAGGTCTCTGTCGCCCTCCCTGTCCCTGTCTCGGCCGAGGTGGGAGCGCGGGACGAGCCCTGACAGAAAGCGTTTGGCCCTGCTGGTCAAGCTCTCTCGGCGGGCCGTTGCGGGGGACCCCTCCGTCCAGCCGGGCCCCAGGCTGTGGCCCCGGGCCGCTCTCACGGCCGCTTCTAGGAGGTCATTGGTGCGGTGGTCCAGAGAGACGGAGAGCTCCAGATACAGGCAGCCAAACATCATTGCGCTGGAGTGCGCCTCTGAGAAAGAAAAAGAGAGAGAGGTTGAGTGATACAGATGCAGATGGAGTTTGACAATCTCTTGTCATATCAACACAGATTAGCGTTAGATAACTGAATCAATTGAGTGGGACTTAAAGGAGAAATAAAGGCTAAATGCTTGCCGTGTGTGTGGGAGTGTTTGTTCGGAGGTGTGTGGACAGGATTGAATTAGATCACTTTAGATTTCGACTAGACGGCACCATTGTAAATAAGTGACATGACCTGAGAGAAGAAACAAACAGATGAGGAGGAGGAGACAGAGAGAAAAACACAGGAAACAGACAACATTTACCATGCCAATCCACAGATGAGGTGTAGTTTTATAAGTGGTGTATCATGAAAATGGACTTTTTGTAGAATAAACATTTCAGTTTGATGTAATAAGTTTTAGAATTAGAAGATACAGTACTATTTCTGATGGTAAAGTCATAACTAACAACAAGCCCACCAAAATTTGTGTTGATCCTGGCTGTAGGTCATTGTAGCCTTCTGAAAGATCTCAACCTTAGAAATAAGTGGCTTGATGTTTATGGCATTCTTGTTTACCAATTAAACCTTAGCAGTTTGTGTGACACATTTCAGCATGGATTGTTTTGAGAATCTGTCACAGGCTTTGCAAACCCAGCCAGCGACATAGTGTCGGCCCAGATCTGGTACACGTGGATTTCACACGCACCAGATGTTGGCCGGATCTGGGCAGACACTATGTTGCTGGCTGGGAAGAGACTGCTATTAAGAGGATGGAACAGTGGCTACTAGATTGGATCCGATAGATTGGATTTCTTATTAATTTAAGCAATTTGCATGTGTTTTGGCACATGTGTGCAAAACAATTGTCTACAATTTGCACATCTAAATGCACATGGCTTGTTGATCAAAACTGATGAGTTGATTCTCAGTGAAACTGTCAAACTCTTCACAACTTCTAAACATTATTTCCTCGTGTGAGCCTCCACATGCAAAATGATCCATTCAGTTATCAAAATCAGTCAGACATGCATGTATATTCCATAAATACCTATGTCTGCTGAATTGACAAATGGCCTGCCATTGTAGTGAAATAGAAATAACAATCGTACCAATCAACCAATCAAGTTTGGCAGCATACAGTAGGCTATATGGAGTTTGCCCAGCACAATCACTGCCATTTTTGAACATGCAGGAACATCTAAATCCATAAACAGCAACAGCAGTTTATTTTTGTAGAAACTGAAAATACAGTTGCTTGTCGTGAAAAACTGAATTTTCAGTTGACATGTACAGCATTTCTACAAATATGTGTCGTATAAATAAAAATGTTCAGTCCCACTTTATATTAGGTGTCTTTAACTACTATGTACTAACATTTAGCAAATTAATAATTTGATACAATGCACTGATTGTGTACATGTTTTTACGTTGTACTTATATATAAAAAAACCTGCATGTAATTACAGCTAAATCTAGAATTACACTGTTGACTACTCCCTTACCTCAGAAACCACCCCATACAACCAAGCCTGTCCCTAACCGTACCCATATCCCACCTCAACAGCACCAAAAGTGTTTTGCAATACAATATGAACACAATAAGAACACTTTTATGTAAGTGCATAATAGATAAGGACACCTAATATATTTTTTTCTTTTTGAGTACTACAGTATTGACTTTTCCTAGTAAATTTACTTGCTGAAATCTATATCCAAAATATGTGATACACAAGACTCAAGAGCATTCAACTAGACAAAACTGACATTATTGTATAGTGTAAAAAAAACAGTGTCCACTAAAAAGTAGAGAAAGCGTGTGAAATTTGTATTTAACAAATATACCTCAATAAAACAAAGTACTCTGTTATCGTGAAACAAAAGAGAGAGAGAAGAAGGAGAACCCATTTGTTGTGCCACAGCAGACAGGATATTTATTGTATGTGTGTACCATTACAGTCCAGAGTTGTAAATTCTGTTTATGGCTATAGACTCATCTTCACTTGCATAAGGTTAGGCGTCTCTGTTTCAATGATTTAGCCTGTATAATCAGAGTCTGTGTGCCTGTTTAAATATGGCTTGAATGTCAGCATCAAATAGCTGACTCGCAAATACAGAATGTAAATTAAACCTATTTATATGAAGCTGAGTACACAGTGTGTGTGCGCTTGTGTGTTTGTATCGGATGCAGGAAGCGAGATATAGACAGAAAAAGATTCAGAACATTTCCGAATCGATGACCACATGAGCTGCAGCACCCGGAGGAATAAATATGCTAAGCACAGATGTGTCCGCAAAACCGTCCTCTGTACTTCATACAAGGTCCTTTTCTCCATGCCACACCAATCTGATGTGCTTGTTAGTGGTGGTGACACTCATACTTGGGGTTAAAGATTTGAACAAACCCCTAACCCCCATAACCTGTCCCATACAGTTTGTGCTCTGGACATAAATGATGCATTCAAATTGTGCAGCTTGAGAAGAGTGCTATCAAAGTGTCTTTAAAAGGCACTCTAGCCATCTCTGTAAGAGCAATTTTCTGAATATAATAAATCATTTTCTAATTTTTCTATTTACAATTTGGGGGCCAGTAAGATTTTTTTTTTTTAATGTTTTTAATGCTCACCAAGGCTGCATTTATTTCATCAAAAATATAGTGTAATAGTAATATTATGAAAAATGATTATAAAATAACAGAATTTTCAGCATCATTATTACTCCAGTCTTCAGTGTCACACGATCCTTCAGAAATCATTCTAATATACTGATTTGGTGCTCAAGAAACATTTATTATTATCAAATGTTGAAAAAATTGTGCTTCTCAATATTTTTGTGGAAACTGTAATAAAATAAAATAAAATAAGGGCTCTTTGATGAATAGAACGTTTAAAAGAACAGCATTTATTTGAAATATTTCAAATAAATTTCAAAAAAACATTTGATAGATTTAACGCATCCTTATTGAATAAAAGTATTAATAAAAAAACAGTCAAAGTTAACATTCATTGAAAATATGAATGAACTGTATATTTAATTAATGCTTTTTTAACCTTCTCATACTATTTCTTTATGAAATCTAATGAGTTATATGTATATTGTCTTCTGAAAAGAAGTCATACATAACCATGTATAGCGATCATATAGAACTTAACAGCATCCAATGGTCCATGCTTGCAACCACCCAAAACACCATATAAATACCCTAGCAACCACTCTGAACACCATAGCAACACACTAAAGAACCTCTTAGCAACTGCATATAAGCACCTTTGCAACCTCCACAACATGGCCATTTACATTTCCTTTTGACAATGTAAAAAGTTATTTAGTAGACTTTTCTGCTAATTTGCCATATTGATGACCAACAGCGGGGCAAAGTAATAGTAGTGATTACAAAAACACATGAATAGAGATACCAAGAAAAACATTGGACTGGACTGGATTTGATCCAAGGTCTCTGAAAACATTTTTACAAATCCAAAGTTAGCAAAAACCCTGCTAAATCTAACTTTCGTGGACATCTATTTAGTGTTGGGCAACGATTAATTACGATTAATCGCATCCAAAATAAAAGTTTGTGTTTACATAATAAATGTGTGTGTACTGTGTATAATTATTTTGTATATAAAAATACACACATATGCATTTATTTATTAAAAAAAATATTTACATGTATGTGTATATATAATCCACGATCTATCTCCATATAGCACCAATATACAGAGAATGCAGGCATATAGAAATGGGTTATATAAATGTATATAAATGTCCTCATTGCTGTGATTCGCCATTCCTTTGCCCTGCAGTTGGTCATAATATGGAAGATGAGCAGCAAAATCATTTGACTGCTGAAACAGAAGAATACAGCTTATACTGGATGTAATTTTCCAAAAGAATAGAGCACCTCTGATGTCATCCTTCCTATGGCACCGCCCTGTTATCAGCTCTACATAAAAGTGCCTGCACACCATTTTCTTAATGATTACAACACACTAAGCTTCACTTTTTCCTTATCCTCCTTATCACAGTCCTGCAAACACAAGGCACAGGGGGTTCACTTCACCACGCAGGCGAAGAAGAGAATTAGAGAAAGAAAGGTGTGAGGGAGAGAATATGGGAGCATGTACTAACATTGGCATACTTTAACACACAAACACACACTCACATAAAGATAGTAACACCAGCACATTGTGGGTGAGATAATACAGAGCAAACACACAAAAAAATGTCCCAAACATGCCAAGCATGACAAACAGATGATAGAGAGAGAGCAAGAGAGAGAGAGAGAGAGAGAGAGAGAGAGAGAGAGAGAGAGAGAGAGAGAGAGAGAGAGAGAGAGAGAGAGAGATGCTGCTTTTTTTCAGCATGACTGATTGAAGAAACAAGAAGCACTATGCCAGTTTACACCAAGGGGACATGTGCATCTTCAGGCCATGTGAATTTTATATGCAACTTTAAAACCCAATTTTCAATATTGTATGTATATATGCTTATTAAATTAAGGGTAGGCAATTTTTATTTATATCAACACTTTTTGCTCAACTGGTTGAAACTCTCTTAACATCCTGATAGCAATCAATAATAGAAGTGGTCTAAATATTAAAACATACTTATATCTTCCGTGGAAGCCTTATATCTTTGAAAAAATGTTCGTCCAATCATTGCATTCAATTATTGTGACTCATATTTAGGCTATGCGTTTCTGTCAAAACTATCAACGGCGAGATGGATCTGCAGCAGTCAGGCTGTACAAGTAAGAGCTCTGTGAGTTGTTTCCGTTCATTATTATTGTAATGTTATGTGAGACATGGGGTAATTTAACGCCTTCTCTCGTCTCGTGACGCTTTGCAGAGACTGCTGTGTGTGTTCATGTGTTTTGAAGGAGGCGTGGCTTTGGAGACGCTCTAAAGGGAGAGTGGGATCTTATGATTTTAAAGCTAATTTGCGATTGCTAGCCTCTCCGAAATTGCCTACTCTATCTTTAAAATGCTGTTGCAGAAAACATGAAATTCTGCAAACAATCATATATATAATTATAAGATATATATATAAAAGAATATTGTAGTATAAATGCCCTAGCAACCACTAAAAACATTATTGCAACCACCCACCAATGTGTATTTTCAAATGCAATTTCTTCACGTACATTGTAGATTACTTTTTTTTTAAATACCGTGGCAGAAACCACTCAAATTAAATTGAACTGACTTGAGTAAAAAAATCTGTATTTAATAAGTATTTAATTAATTTGCATTTAAAATGTACACGTACAGTATATGTTGAGTTAGTCACTGAAACAAAACTTTATCTGCCCTGCTGAGAAAACAGCAGAAAAGAGAATCTATATCCCATTTCAGCCCCTAATGTGTCCACTTAACCAATGCACGTCTCCTAGCAGCACCTGCTCATGGTGATAAGCTGAGTGATTTCTTCTTGCCAGGAATCCACGAAGCCCCTTATATAAATACGGGCAGATGGAGATAGAAGCATTTACACAAAAGCTGAGTCACAGCAGCAAGGTTAATATAGATGACTCATAAGTGTGGCAGACAGAGGTGGACCACGGGAGACCTTGTGTGGACTGTGTTTTTCAAAATACCTGTTGAATTATGGGATCTGTACTCTAAATTACTCTATTAAAGTTCCACAATTTTCTGCTATTATTCTCACAGCATTTAAAGTTGCCATTAAATGACTGTATACTTTCTAAATGCATGTTATTGATCTAACTGTTAATGATTCATCCATGCATGTTTTTGTATTTATTTTACCTCGTAATTTTTAATCTTAAAAGAAATGACATAACTCAAACTTTTGGTAAAACTTTCTGGTGATGTATGCCGAACTTCTCCAATCATTGTAGTGGAATCTCGCAAATCTCCATCCAATCAACAACCGATGGATAGCAGCACCAAGTCCCCGCCCTACATTTTTTTATTTTCCAATAATACGTATCACTCAGATGTACGAAAAAAAAAAGATCTATCACTACTTCCATTTTATCACAACTTTAACATACAGACTCCATTTTTATTTTGTTTTATTAATAATCTCAGCCTAAGCAGTCCAATATCTATTTTCAGGAAAAATAATATTATTTAAAACGAATAAATAAATAAATAAATATTATAGAAAATTTTAAATTAGTGAAAACCTCCCGTTGACTCTCATCGGCATTCAAAGTCTCACATGACCACACTGGTAGCCTACAGCAGCGTGACACAAAAAAGCTTGTATGCTCCAATTATAAATGGAGCTCCTAGCACTGAAAACAATTGATATTGACATATGCCATATTTCTATTTTTGTCAGTCTGTAAAGCATCAGACACTAATTTCCTTTCTTATACTTCCTCATATATGGATATTGGATACAGTAAAAACAACAATATGGTGAAATATTATTACTATTCAAAATAGCTGTTTTCTATTTTAATTAATTTAAAATTTTATTTTAAAATGTAATTTATTCATGTGATGGCAAAACTGAATTTTCAGCATCATTACTCCAGTCTTCAGCTTCACACAATCCATCAGAAATCATTCTAATATGCCGATGCTCAAAATCTTTTCTTTTTATTATCAGTGTTGAGTTTATTTTTATGTTTTAATATTTTTATGGAAACAGTGATATATTTTAATAGCCTGGGAAAACCCAGACAACTTCCGGCAAATTTAGATTTGCTCTGAAAGTTAGTCTGGCAAAGAGCTCATTCAAGCTCATTTCCAATCCGCCGAAATCGAGGCACCAATCAGAAACGTTGGGGCGGGCTTTACACGATGACGACAGCGCTGGGATTTTGAAGCAGATTTTGTAGCCTACATTACAAAGATGGATGCCGTCGTCGAACATCACTCATTCGAATCAGCTATCGCGTCTGTTTTAAGCGATTTGAACGTTTCCTTTTTGTTAAAAACCGAGCAAAGAACAACACACGGAGATGTTTCTCCGCCGCTCTGCATACGTCATCTACTTCATCACTCTGATTGGTTTTAGGTGTATCCGCGACGTCCGTTGGTGACGCCCCTCTGGAAATTATTTGTCTATGACGCTTTGCCAGACCTAACTCAGTTACAACTGAGAATGGTCTGGTTTTAACCAGGCTAACATTTTAAGGTATTCTTTGCTGAATAGAAGTTTAAAAGAACATACTTTATTTTAAATAGAAATCTAAAATTATAAATGTCTTTACTTTCTCTTTTGATGAGCTTAAGGTGTCTTTGCTGATAAAAGTATAATTTAAAATTATAATTAAAAAAAAAAACTAAAATATTACCGAACCCAACGTTTGACCTGAACCCAATTCGGTAGTGTATATAATAAATTTCTATGATTTTTATTAATATTTCTAAATATTTTGACCATACTGACCGTTAAAAGTCCGTTATAATTTTTCCAGTGTAGACACAACATTGTAACTGGCAGTGATGATGTCATTCTAATATCTTCATACTGAATTCCAATTGGTCTATTTTGCATACCGAATTATAATTGGTCTTTTTCATTCTTAAATCTATTTCATATTACTATCAGTCTCTCTTTCTCTCTATCTCCTTTCTCTGTTTTAGTATCTCCGCATTTGTATTTGCGTTTACAATGTTTAATTTACTATAAAACGCAATTCTTTCGTTTGACCTAAAACTGTATTCTTTTAATTCCCTGCATGTAATCTCTGCCAGCCATGCAACATGCGTTGAATCGCATTGAATTATGGGATCTGTGCTCAAAGACGTAGATTAAAAACAGGCCTACCCTCTGTGCTGATCTCACGGGAGCGCACAAGGTCACTCTTGTTGCCCACTAGGATGATGGGGGTGTGCGGCAGCGACTCCCTCAACAGTAGGCGGAGCTGGGCGATCCGGTGGAAGCTACGCCTGTCCGTCAACGAGAACACCAGGATGCACACCTCGCATTGCAGGCCGGACAGCTCCTGCCAATCACATCAAATCAAATCACAGACATACCAATTACAGCAGAGCTCAACTATGAGTGCTTATTATACAGGCTATTTACAGAGTATTACATGATTATTTGTCATTGGTACGGTAGGTCAGTAATGAGGAGGATCGTTTTTGTCAGTGTGGAGCTCAGGAGTGTTTGTGTCCACGAAAAAGAGGATTAGCAGGATTTGAGGAGGATAACCTCAAATCTAGGATGGCTTTGTTGTTGTTCCAGCTCACAATTTCAGCATTGCTGCCGTCACTGAGCTCAGGTGTGTTCGAAACGGCAGCAGATGCATCAGTCACGAGTTTACCCCCCGAGAACGTCACCACGAACGCTTTAAAGCGCAAAAGTACGGGCACACAGGGGTCGGGCTTTCTCTTCTTGCCAGCTATGACAAGACTGCTGTCAGTCTATCTTTAATGAACTGAGGGTAGAAAGAAAATGTTTCCGTCCCCTATGGAACGCTTCCTATTTAATTTCCTACACAGAAAGAGGAACAGATAAATAGATGGAAAGCCTGTGTCCTACATCCCCTTTTCCCCAAAGGCGATTCCAGCCCTCTGGAGAGTTGCCTAAAAAATTCTCATTGCAGCCGAGCCAATCGCACTCGGCCCCGGAGGGTGCGATTCACACAACCTCAGAAACGCAGAGTTTCTCTGGAGAGGAAGAGTCTACTGGGGTGGAAGCAATAGGGAAGAGGGGGGCTCAACCACCTGCCACAACCCCACGCAGGAAGGGCACAGGGAGGAGGTTCTCTTCTCTGAGGAGCAGACACGTATCTTGATGAGCGGAGAAGACAGCATGACACGGTCGATAGTGCTCATCGTGATGGAGGGGCTCTCAGGGGCCGGACGGGCAAAGTAAAAGGTCTTTCCATCAGAGAAACAATACGAGAGAGTACAGCAGTATCTAACTAATAACATCGAGCTCTTCCACTAAAATACAGACCCATCTGTCACTGTCTGCCCTTTCATGACCAGAATATACACACAAAATGATAGCTTTTAATGGCTCTGAATACAAACAGGCAGGTATGCGTGTGAAAATGTATAGCCTACAGTGCTATTGCAACACACACTCTTATTACGCTGTTTTTTATCACACAAACTGAGTGATTATAGTCATGAAACACACACACACACACACACACACACACACACACATAAAATCCGTATCATGCTGTCAGCAAATATGCCTGCCAGCTTTTTTGTCCTCTTGTGCAGATTTAGATTATTAAATCCTGCACTCTTAATAAATGCTGAAATGTTCTACATATCAACCCTATAACAGCAGGTTAATGAAAACCTTCACGCTAATCCAGCTAAATGCTCATCCACAGAAGGTAGGTCATGTCAGGAAGATTCATTTGGTATTTATAATGTAGTAAAACGACTTAATTAAAAGGAACAAAATATCTCTTTGACTATTTCTCCACCAGAATCTCACACTGGGCATATTCTGTTTAAACTTATCTTCTAAAAAATTGTAGTGCAGTTTCTGATGTTAAGTAAGCAATTAGTAGGTTGAATTCCCCTTAGAGTCTATGTGATCTCAACGTTGCTCTGTTAGTTGAAATTGCAATATAAAATGTGGTCAAGTAATTTTGGTAGGAGTAAAATGGACTCTCAGGACAATTTTATATTTCTTTCTTTTTCACTTCCCCAAAAAGGCAGGAAACTTTTTAGTGCTAATTCAACATAATGAAGAGCAAGAAATACACATTAGGTGTGTCATAGATGCTATGTTTGTATGTATGTATGTATATATGTATGTATATATGGATGTATGTACTGTATGTATGTATGTATGTATGTATGGATGGATGGATGTATGGATAGATGGATAGATATGTTTAACATAAACAAAAGTATATGCATAAGGTATGATTGTGTGTCATTTATTTTGTACAACAAAACATGAAAATCTCCTCAAGTAATGTTAACCATTTACTGAAACAATGAAAACTGCTATTCTAAACACCCAAAGCAAATTCCAGAGGGAACTCAAGGCTCACAAACTGAACAGTTCTATTGAAGATAAACAATCCCTTGGAAATCTATCTTTCAATTCCCTTTGGTGCCACTAGTGGTACAGAAATCACACTTCAGCTTTAAAACCCTGAAATTGTTTCTCTCTGTTCCTGTTGCTGTGGTTAAGCCTTTGGTTGAGGAAAAAAATGAGTTTATGGTAGGTCATAAAGCAGATTAGAATCTGGGCAAAACATGGAATTAAAATGTCCCGCAACTCATCTCCCACAGTGAACCCATTCCCAAGAACCGTGTTCCTTCTCAACTGGGTCATTTAACACAAACACACCTTCTTCTGGCCACATCTGGCACAGGAAGATTATATGGAAATCAGGCCAGGGCCTGGTCCACGAGCCAATACAGAGAAAACATTGCAAAACATTGTATTTCATCAGTATTTCGGTCTTCTTTCCCAGTTAAATTTTTTATTTATTTAAACAAGATCAACTTTATTGAGAAGAGAGTATATGAAATAAATAAAAACATACAAAAATTACAATAAAAATATATTATATAAATTAAATATAAAAAATATTAAACATGATTATATTATGAATATCATATTATATAATTAAATATAATATTAAATATTATTAAATAACTCATCCATCCATTTTTCAAACCGCTTGTCCTATGTAGGGTTGTGTGAATGCTGGAGCCTATCCCAGCATCTTGGTCCGTAGGCTGGGAGACACCCTGGATGGCTGTTATTAAATAATATTAATATTGAATAATATTATGTATTATAAATACATAAAAAATAACACACGCATAGATTATGTATAAGACAGAATACATTTAGAATAATAAGCATATGAAATAATATATTTAAATATGGAGAGGGATTTCATGGTGCATAAGAGACTTTAATTTGTTACTCCGTAGGGGGGAGAGGTCGAGTCTAATAATTGGATGTTGAGACTTAACCGTGTGCCAAGTTTGTTTCTGTGCACCAGAGTGAGGTCCACACCCCTGTAGACAGTCACCACAGACCATCTGTCCACACATCCCCTCCTCCCAAACATACACATTCGGCCCAAGATCCCACACACAGACTTACAGTACACCATCCCATCTAAAAGTGCTTTCTCAGCCGCTGAACAAGCCAATTCTGCTGCTATAAACAAAAAGCACACATACCTCCACAGAAATAAAAACCTGTTTTCTCTGCCAAGCACACGATCATCAAAGAAAAAAACTCCTCCCTAATGAACGTTACAAAAAGCTCACAGTCCCTAATGACACTAGGGCCGAGCTGTAGCACACTGTACTTAAACATAAGGCTCCCAGCAGGACACTACACACTCTGAGTGAGATAAACAGATGTATACTTCACACATTTACAAACTCCACCACCGCCTTGTCAGTGTTCACACACAATGGCCCTACCCAGTAAACAAAAACCATATGAGCCACTTAGCATCATCAATATTTCACCTCAAAGTAATCTATTAATTATAGCCAAGTCGAATAGCCCTAGTCTACCAGCTCATGACATGTCTGTCAACCATACAGTGACAGAAAATGGTAGCATCTTGTGTCATGGCTGGCTAGAGCTAGGTTGCTCTGGGCTATGTTTAGAATGGCATACTAGTTGAATGGCAACTGCACAGTATATGCTGTATATTACTTGCATACTTATTTTATGAAAATAGCATACAAGTGCATCCAGTAATATGCAAAGATAAACATTTCAAATAGTAGAATGCAACATTACTTTGTTAATTTGCATGTTTAATGTCTAAAATGAATGCTAATGCTAAAGGGCTAGTTCACCCAAAAATACATGGATACTGTGGCCCACAATGCAGTGGGCATTGAACCTCCTTTCACTGGAAAAGGAGGTTCAATGTTCACTGGGCCACAGTATCCACAATAATTCAGACAGTTGTGGTAGGTATCATCTGCACAGAACAATAGTTAATAGTGCACTATTCCAAGCAGTGGCGTCATGCCCATTCAAAGTGAGGGGGGCACATGCCCCCTCAGATTTTCCCTTCCTAGTGTGACCAGAAGTCCCGAAAAATATACTAAAGCAAAATCTTGATATAAAATATTAAAAACTGTCCGTCTAAACTTTAGTTTTTTTTTTTTTATATTATAGTAGGACTACCCCCCAAATCCCTACAGCATAGTTGTTATACAGATTGCTATACATATTGCATTTGATTTGATTACTTTTTTACATTTCTGTCAAATATTAACCATTTTCAAATAAACGGGGTAGTGTTAACCTTATTCAGCACTGAAATCTGTCAAACTTCTTTCAAAGTCCTTCATCACATATTAATATAAAAAATAACTTAATTTCAGAGCACCACAAAGTCAGACCTCAGCACCTTAATGAAGGCTACCTTTAATGTAAGATCGTTCTTAGGTCACATACCAATTTAAAATCATAACATAAAAACTGCAATGGTACTGTTTTTAAAATCATGTGTACAGTAAGTGTGTGTGTAAACATGCTTTAATGAAGTAGACTTCAAAAGCTTTTGAATTTGAGCTTACAGTTCTTTCATCAACCTGTCTTTTACATAAACTTACAAAATAGATACTTTAACTTAGTCCTCAGAATCAGATGTGTTGCTGCTAGCTCCGTTAAGGTATTTCTGTCCGTCCCAAACTGCATTGAAATGGTATGTTTAGCAGACAGAATTTAAAAAATTTCAGGGGGACCCCCTGACCCCTCCTAACATGATCCATATCACCCGTTAGAAAACAATTGCAACGTCTCAGATTGTGCCCCCCCCCCCCCCCCCCCCCCCCCCCCCCCCCCCTAAGCCTTTAATTCAAAGTGGCCAATAGAAAAAATTAAACAGTTCACACCCTATTTACGCTGCAAATTGATTTCAAGTTGAGTTTTTGGCTCATGTAGTTGACATAGGTGAACAGAGAGGTTAGATCATGCTGATGCCTCCCGTGCTGGAACTCACTCATGCTGGAACACAGAAAATGGAGCGGCGACACGTGACGCAATTCCCATTGCCTAATGGTTGGGCGGGTGACGGAATGCGTCCTCAGCCTGCGTAAGGACGTTACTGACCATGTGCCAGCTATTTTAGGAAAGAGAATGACTTATTAAAGCCATTCTTCCCCCCGCTGTCACAAGCACTTCAAGTCTCAGAGCTAACTGAGGCTAGACTCGGGGCAGTGTACGTGATTGTACAGTACATTTGTGCGTAATCCAAACTCTAATTGGGCTGCTGTGTCAGGTGTAGATTGGGTGAACTTGGTGAATCTGCTACAGAACCAAAATAGACCTGCATCCTCTGCAGCTACTAGTGATGCAGCACTGTGTGAAAATGAGTTCATTCACTCTCTCTCTCTCTCTCTTTCTCTCTCTCTCCAATTCTCCATGGTTCAGTGAATGCAGTAAGTTGACAGTGAGGCTGGAGTCCACAGAACAGACTGCAACGTTAGAGTAAACTTACTGCACCCTCTTCACTGCATCCAAATATGCTGACCCTGTTTCACAATAAGGAAAGTGCTGACCTTCACAAAAAAAAACTTAAATTTAAACACATTGTGAAAAATTTGCTAAACTTTTGACACATCATTTTGCTGCTGCCTGGATCAAAGAAAACCACAAAAGGCATACAATCATTGAATGAGCAGCTCCTGCATCCAAAAGAGAGTGCGGAACAACAAACCGGTAAGCAATAACTCGATTTGAAGCAATTGGTGTCATGTTTTGCCCGCATTCTGCTGCAAATATAGAGTTATTCTTAAGCGAACCACACCATGTTCTCACACTTTAGTTTGATTTTAGAGGTCAATTTGAGTGTTCACATTTACGCCAAAATGTTTTCGTACCTCTTGGAGACAGACATCTATGTAAATACAGCTACAAATACAGTAGCCTACTTCAAGCATGCAGATCAGTGTTTTTTTGGAGTATGTATTGTACACCCACATACCCTTCAAAAAGGCTCCAGCTACTCATCCAAGTACTTTTTGACTTCTAATATACTAGATATCATTTAGCTTTTATTCACATATTCATTCATTTCATCAACTCACACATCATTTGTGGTAAACAGCAGCTCAAGCTTGTTCGCTTGATAACCAATGAGGTTCATTCTCTTGTGTTCTGCAGCAAGTTTGAGCTTCCGCAAGAGGTTCCTGTGCATCAAGCAGGTTCGGTTGAGTTTCTGTTAATGTTCGCTGATCAATGTATATGTGAATAAAAGCCTAAATTCAATCTGTTCATCATATCAAGTGATCGAGTCTCTTCAGAAATTTTTGGACTAAACAGCTCAATTCATATGGATTAGTTTTATCTCTTCAAGAACTTTTTGAAGCGTCAAAGTGGTAGTTGTGTAGACTGTCAATGGATGGTTAGAAAGTCTCAAATTTGCAATCTTCATTTGTGTTCCGAAGATGAAAGAAAGTCTGATGGGTTTGATACGACATGAGGGTGAGTAATTAATTTCATTTTTGGGTGAACTAATCCTTTAAAGGTCCGAAATTCTCGTCTGAAATTTTCACACGTTAAAAAATAAATACGACCTCACGTTATGTCAATCATGTTTGTACACTGCCTCCGAAACTTTCGTCCGTCATAAAAAAATTCAGATCGGGTTCGATTTTTTGCGTTTTAGCATCTGTAGCAAGCATTTTGAAAGGCGCTTTGACAGTTCAGAGCCACAGAATAACGAATACGAAAAATGCATACGAAAATTTCGGACTCAGTGTGCAAGGACCTTAAGGCATTAACTACAGAACAAAAAAATCGAGTGATTAACAACTTAATCTTCTGAAAGGGCTAATTTCACCATATTATAGTCATGATTTCTGGTATCAAAATTTTTCCAAGTACTCCTGTATGGGTAGCCTGGATGCCAGCCCGAACCCCGCCCACAACATGTTTTGTTCGGGAAGTTCGGTCTGGACTCGCTCCATTGAGGAGTAATTATGACCGGTTCAGAAAACGTCGGGCCAATCAAATTGCCAGGGCGGGCTTTATACGATGATTGACAGATGATCTGCAGTTACGTAATCATCACGTCATTGAAGAGCGCTTGGGTTGAATTCGTTTACAGCAAAGATAACTGCCGCTGGAGAATTGAGATTTCACGAGTTCACACTTACAAGTAGGTAAGTCAGATAGAATAAATGCCTATATTATATTACTTGTAAGTGCGAACTCGTGAAATATGACGTGCTGTCTGAAGAGAGGCCTCCGTGATCGGCATTCGGCCCGAACCCAGAGTAACGTTACTCCCCCGTATTCTAAATAACAGAAAGTGAGCAGTCGGGGTGGTGGACGAGAGATGCTGAAAAACTGTCAAGGAGTGTTAGGTGAGTTGTCTGAGTGATTATGCTTCCTCTCAGGCCGATAGGGTAACGTTAGACATGGTATTGTTTGATGACAAGTTGATTAGAATGATTATTTGAACGTGCTCCTCCCGAACTTTGTTTATGAAACATCATGTGTAGTGTAGATTATGCCATCGCGTCTGTTATAGAAGATATCGACAGCGCATTGCTTTTAAAAGAGGAACAGAGAACCGCGATAAAGGCATTTGTGGGTCGGAAAGATGAATGAAGAACATGCGTCATTTACTCCGTTGCTCTGATTGGTTGTAGGTCTATCCAATTGAATGCAGAGGCATTTTCTTTCCTGGTACGGTTGAAACACGCCCCATAATCACAGCCCAATGGATCAATTTCAGACTCATGTTCTTTCTAGAATATGAGTATGACGAAGTCAGGCTACTGTATGGGAGTCATTGTAGTAGACTACAGACAAAACAGAACACCACTAATTCACTTTGAAGCATGCAGTGCATTGCAGACTATATTTTTCTTTAATTAAATCACAGCCTTTTATGGTTTATCATGCCAGGAAATATCGATTTTGATTGGATCAATTGTGCAGCTCTAACCACTACTCCAATAAACCTTGAAATAAACGACAAAGTAACTGTTTACTGACAGACTTCAGTTGAACATTCTTCATGATGAGGCTTCAATCCATAAGCTACAGATTGAAATCAGTGAACCATAAAGCTATAAGGGCAGCACTGAATCTGTGCATCTGTAAAATTACAATTAATCACTGCATAGTTTATCTGAGATCCTTTTGTTTGCTATAGCCACCGGTAGCCATGGCAACCGGGGAACGGGTACAGAATGCAATGCAGTGGGTGAGGTCAGAGGTCACGTGATGCGATGTGCCACCGAGGAAGAGAGCCGGATGGTTAGACGGAGAGAAAGAGGGATGCTTTGAAAGAGAAAAACGGCAAGATGGAGAAAGAGAAATGATGAAATGGGGGGAGTCTGGAGTTTTTCCAGCCACTGCTCTCTCCCTCTTTGCCCTGGAATAAATCCAAAACTCAAAGTCATTCTGTGATAGCAGTATCACTACTGACATTCATGCTTGTAACAAACAGCATCTGATTTAGGAGAGATCTGATGACACATAAACATCATTTAAAAAAGGTCACGTCAATTTTGCCCAGGGATTTGAATAAATTTGAATATTCAACATGGCTACAAAGGCAACCTAAGACCCCTGTTGTGTGTCAAACATCTATATGCACTACCCTATGATATCATATAACATTCACAGGCGTTTAAATAATTTCTAGTGACACAGAAAAGACACTCACACGAAATAAGCACATGGATCTGTGTGTTCCAGGCAAAATTATCATCATATTTCAGAGTATAAACAGAGAAATGAGTGGATGATACACCCACACTACATGCTTTAGCCTGTCATGCGAGCGGGTGTGAAGGAAATACATACATCACACATAAAATCAAACAGCAAGAGTCGAATTTTAACTGGTATTTAGGACTCTGTGAATGTCCTGTGTTTTAAGCGATGGTCAAACGGGTTGTATCATCAAAGAAAGAGGAAAATAAAGAGAGAAGTGAGGTCAGAACTAGTAGAGAGGCATCAATCCCAGACGAAGATGAACGTAAATAATTCAATCACACAGATGCTTTGGATGAGATGGCACTGCTCACAAGGGTCAGCATCAAAGACGAGAGTCTAAACAAGCCAACCCCCCCATAATAGTCCCAAATGTTTTCACAGATACACACTACATCATAACATTGTAAATTAATTATTGGGTTTGACCATTTCAGAAAATCCCTAAAGCCAGTTACAGTGGAATGGCTTCCCAAAAGATTGGATGGGAGGGTTTGGGGTTGGTAAGATTTTTTAATGGTTTGGAAAAAAGTCTCTTATGCTTACCAAGGTACTGTTAAGTAAAGTAAAAATAGTAATATTGTGATATATTATTACAATTTAAAATAACTTTTCTATTTTAATATATTTCCACATGTAATTTCAAAAAGCAAAGCTGAATTTTCAGCAGCATATTATTTTTTTTCAGGATTCATTGATAAACAGAAAGTCACTTTTGATCATTGTATTGCATCCCTGCTGAATATTTCTTTAAAAATTAAAATAAATTCTTATTGCCCCCAAAAGTTTGAATGGTATTGTACAAATTTAACCTGTTCCCACTGTATACTTTTAGTACTGTGCATCTTTCACTTGACAATCTAGATTTGAATATTAATGACATGAAAACATACAATTCTGCAATACACTGATGCAAAGGCAGAAATCATGACAGGAGAGCTTAATGATACATGGCACAGTGTATTGATCCATTAGATCATTTTAGATTACTGCCAAACAAGTGGCTTTTACAGTGTAAAAATAGAGGTCATAATTCAATGTGAAATAACAAGGAAACCTGGACATGGCTGATTTTATAGATGGTACACATAAAATGCTTGTAAAGGGATCTTTAAACCCGGCAGTTACACTCAGCAGAAATGGAACAAATTATGGGAAACTGAAAACAATTTGCCCTAAAGTGAAAGGAAACAGAAATGACAAACAACATGACAAACCTTGACTGGAGGGTCAAGAGCCGATTTCTCTCATCTTTCTCTGCATCCCGTCTTTTTATGTCTCTGTTAACCTCTCTATCCTTCGCTCTCTGTTTTCTTAACCACTTAAAGAGTGTGTCTGCTCAATCAATAGATTTTTAATCGTTTACTGTACATGTATGCAATGCAATTAAAGCAGTGTTAGACCGTCTGTTTAGTAAATTAGTGTTAGACTTAGTTATTAGTGTTAACTAATAACTAAGACTTCGAATTAGTTCTAACACTAAATAAGATTTCTAGCGGTTCAATTCATCCTGTCCCTGCATGGTGTTTTAAAGGGACAATTCACTCATCCACACATCATTACAAAACTATACCTTTTTCTTTCATCTGAGAGACATAAAAGAAGGTTTTTTTGGATAAAATATTTATGTTTTTTATCCATACAATGAAAGTCAATAGTAACCATAAATGTTTGGTACCAACATTCTTAAAAATATTTTCTTTTGTGTTCTGCAGAAGAAAGTAATGCTGGTTTGAAACGACTTATTATGAATTTTCATTTTTGGATGAACTATCCCTTTAAGTGCTGTAGGTAACAAAATATTTAATAAGATTAAATGCTACTCAGTTATGTATTGGGTGTTTACGTTTTGTTATGTAGAACGTATTTAAGTAAATCTAAATTATATTATTATGTATTAATTATATAATTAAGTCTCAATCAGCACCATAGTTCAGTAGATGCGTTTAAGACCATTTCATGACAAACGGAACAAGGGGGCAGAGTCAGACATAAATTCATAAATTATGAAAAAAAAAGATCATAAATTATGTGCAATCTGTAGCCTGGCAAACTACAGTTTCAAAGCAGCTTCCCCAACACTGCAGTGAAGATATAAGAAGACTTGATTCACATTTCCTAAAGCAAATACCAGCGCACACAAGGATGCAAAAGAATCATGTTAGGTAAGCTTAGGATTTGGGACTTCAGTGAAAAATGACACGTTGCATCAGTCACTTTGCTGTTGTCATGACAATAAGTATGAGTCTTGTTTTCTGTCAGATGAATCCACATCTATACATTTTTATGTAACACGGGGATGGCAAGAACAATCACAATTCAATATGCATATATTAGAATGACGTCACCACTACTCGTTACAATTTGAATGCTGAACATTCTATCAATGCATATCAGAGGGAAAAGGCTGTAATCGTAAATGTATTAAAAGTATAATTGAGCACACCTAAGCTGAAATTATCTTTCAAATAAACTGAGAATGAAATTTGTAAGTTAAGCTGTTCGATCGTAGTTAATTGCAGAAGTTTAATTCAAAATATGTCATGAATAATAATACACTTCCACCTTGCAAGCACCAAAACTAATTCTGAAAGCCACTAAATAAAAGACAAAATAAAGAAACAGTGTCTAAAGCAAAACTGCTTTTATGCATTTGGGAGAGTTTTTCACTCACCTGTTTCCAACTGTCAAATACTAAAATTGAGCTGTCCTCATCATCCACAGTCACTCGCCGCTGGTAACCCTCATCTACAACACACACACAGATACATCTTTAAAAAACTGACACTCAAGGATAAAATAAAATCAATTAGCATCTCATTTTATTTCAGCAGAAACTGGCAATTTCATGGGAACGAATGTATAATAATGTATCTGTAGAAAGAACACAAAAGAAGTTTTGAAATGCAAGTTCAGAATTGTACTCGAGACGTTGTGTAACAATAATTTAGCTGGTGCAGAATCGATGCACAAGAACACTCAACTCAGGTAAAAAAATAAAAAAACAGACACACACTGTCTGTGTGTCTGATTGGCTCTTTATCCTCTAGTAAATGCTCTGTTTGTGCAGAAAGGGTCTGTGCAGAGGCAGCACTCTTGCTGGTTCTTTCCCACCTCATTAAGACACAAGATGATGAAAGACCTGAAATAAGATGGATGCCTTCACGGCACCCACTCCGCTTTTTCCAATCAAATCCTGAGAGCCTTACACTAGTGATCTCGGGTGTCTGTGAGGTGATAAGTGTGTTTCATTCAAAGCAAATCTAAAAATAGTACAGTCCTTGGCATCCTGACGCTTGATGCTGAGCACAAGAAAGCTGTATGAATATAATATTTACCGGTTGCTTGGGTTTCAGAGTCTATGGAGAGTGATCTGTCTGACAGTCCAGCAAGACAAAGTGCCAGAGAGGATTTGCCCACTCCGTTTTGGCCCAGTAGGACTATCCGAAGGGGTCCGTGGTACTTCTGCTGCGGCAGTTTTAGGGAAGGCGAATCTTGGATATTGGTGACGCTGATTTGTGGAGTCGCAGACTCATTGAGCCCAGGCGTCCAATCGTAATCCTCGGAAACAGCCTCCTCTCTCTTCAGCTGATGCTTGATTGGCAGGGGGGTGCTGCCCCTGCGGAGCTGGGGTGCAGCCGAAAGAGTTAAGCCATAACCCTGTGAAATCATCAGATGAGATCAAGATGAGACATGCATCTTCATCCAATCAAACTGAACAATAAGAATAATGTCAGTCCATAAGATATCTAAATCAATAATGTATCAAAACACTTCATATGCAAGGGGGAGGATTGTGATCCTCTGGGATTTAAGTTGTCCAGTGGACATTATACGAAAGTGGGTCAAAACAATGTGCAGTGTGTCCATTCACATAAACAAGCATCACTTGCTTAGAAAGAGTGGCATAGACATCCCATAGACAACGTGTAAAATAATGGGTTTTCACAGTTTCAGTGATGTTGAGGGCTTTGTCCATCTATCTCTATCAAGCAAAATCACCAAGAGAGCTCTTAAACTGTTTACTGTGTATGCTTGTGAGGGCAACTGGCATCAATATTAATATGGCAATTAATCTAGCCGCAGCACTGCAGGTGTGCCGGGGACCTTGTACGCCTGATCCGGTGTCAGACATGCAAGACACACATAGACAGCCAATTATACTAATTGAAAGGAGATAATTAATTAATCATAGACTTTATTGTGAATCAGACAGTGAAACAATAAGATCTATTATGATGCTTGGGGTGAGGTAGCCCAAGACCAGCTCTTGTAACAGTTACTTTGAATAACAACATCATTTTGAATATCATATCATCATGAATATTGAAGTAGTATGCAAATCATTTGGATCATGAATAATTAGCCGACAATACAATGAAGACTTACACATTTTATTAAGTTACAGTGATTATCAAGATCACCATAGATATTTTTGACCGTTTATATCATTACAAAGACACTAAACTGAAATAGTACGACTGTCTGAGTACAGGAATGTTTTTTAAAACACAATCACTCCTACATAACCAAAGTCAACATAAAGACTGCAGAAGAAGAGAGGGTGTGTAGGCTACACACCGGCGTACATCCCAAACCTGTGAAGGATCTTACAACCCCCACACACATATCCACAAACATACACACACACGCACGGGAAAGCGTCTTACCTGGTCCGACATCGTTCTTCAGTTCATCCGCTCTCAGTGAGACACTCAGCCGTCCATGTCATGTCACTGAGCGTAAAAACTGCACAGGCGTCGATGGGGATCGTTACATTACACTCGACTCATATGCCATTACATGGCTGTAGTCAGGAAAAAATAAACGCTTCCAATATGACTCTAACCACACAAAAATGCTCCTTTTGACTTAATAGTAAACATTTAATCGCTTCTCTGCGACCGGCTGCGCTGCGTGACTGCCGTATTACTGTACACCTGTCTCTATAATAGTGGCTTTCCATATGAGAGCGTGTAGCCCCGCCCCCGCACCTCGTAGACACGCCTCTTCATTCCAGTCGTTACCTGAATGCTCCCAGTCTTTCTGGATCTCTCTCCAAATCAGGTCAATCTGATGGCATGGTAAAGAAATATATAAAGATTGATATTCTATTTATCACTATTTTTAGTTTAAGTCCTAAATTCTGCTCTGCAAATTATTGAACTCTGGTTTATGGTTTTGATTTTATTGTTAAAACTTCATTAATAAATAACTGCACAGGAACAAATGTGAAACGCACTATTAACATTCTAATAACTACTATTAACTACCAAGGAACTCTGATTAATAAATTAGTAAATAATTGCACTCAGTTGAATGTGGTAATTAGTTCACTATTAGCTTATCAATAACTCGAGTGTTACCAAATTCATCAGAAGGTATTACTATCCAAAACTTTTAAAGCTTTCAATGACTTTGAAACTTACTGAACCTTAGGGAGTTATCATGCTTTTCACTTTATAATACTGATCCAAATAATTAGTAATTCCTTCTGAAGGATTTGGTCATTACTAGTGGGTTACCATGACATTCACTTTAGAATACCATATTCGTTAATTAGAGTTTCTTGTTAATAGTTAGTGTTATTAATGTGTTACTCATTTGTTCCTGTGTAGTTATTCATTAACGACGGAACAGTATTCTAAAGTGTTTCCTTTTTTTTTTAAGATTAGCTAACATCCATGAGTTGCAGATGCTACTGTGTACACCCTCTTTTGTGGGTGACAGCAGCTCCAGATTATATTAAAAAAAGGCATTTGACTTCAGTGTTTATTAGTCAAATCAAGTGCTGAGTGCTGTTCTCTCCCTCTTTCTCTCTTTTTGTTGACATGTGTTCATAAGCTTTGACCTTGATAAGTACTTTGTTTGATTCAGCTTTACAAGACACATAAAGCGTATCCTCCGAGTTATTTTTCTCTGGCAACCCTGAAGTTTTGAAGCACTGCATGAATTATTGAGTGGTCGTTAAGTTTTATTGCAGCCACATCAAGCATCATTATGTCACAGGTGGAGAGAAAAGCGTTTCCATGCAGGCTTTTTAATAATTCCGCATGCAAAGACCAATTGATCTTCTTGTCTGTCTCTTTGATCTTAGTTTAAATTAACTATTACTAGAGCCAAGGAAGCAAAGGAGACTGGAAGCAGCCTGAATCATCTGGGAGTCTCCCACTCAAGTGACGCTATATCAGTTCAAAATGGACTTTTTTTCACCCTCCTGGTCATAGTCCTTGGTTCTCCTTCTCTGCATTCCTGATTGAACATTTTTTCAATTTCCACTATCCTTACCAGAAATCTGCCAACAAATCATTTATCCACTAAATTTGTCTCACAAGTTCAGACCAAGCCCCAGTGCATGTTAACATTGTTTTGATTTTCATGTGTAGTGGTCAGAAAATGATACAATTTGATGAATATGCTTATGCTTTAGTGTCCTAAAGTCAGGTGTCTGGTCTGTTTAGATTTCTTGAGCCCATTGATTCCAATTTTTTGCCATATTCCTTCCTTGTCTGCCATTTTTAATGTTAATGTCTCTGTGTCTTACCAGAGCTGGTCTTAAAGTGGCTTTGGTCTTACCATCACTTTGGTGTACTAAAAGGAATTGGTAGGCATCATTGGCATTTTGCCCAGATGGTACCTGAGCAGTTTGGGGATAGCGCCACCTTGTGGTCAAATAAATTAAAATGTGATGTAATTTACAATAATTCAATGGGCTCTATGCACGGCGGTATTTCCGGTGAAGGTCTGCTGGATTACTTCCGCCGATCGTAGAGTCCAATGCTATACCGAGAATTTATATTGGTTTTTATACTCTATTGCTATACTAAAGAAACGTTAGTCACAAAAACAGACAAAACAGACACTCCTCATTTTGTTTATGCTTCTGTGTTTATTATATTAAATAAACATAACTATATATAAAATTACATCTAAACGTATTAAAGTTTCGTTTCAAAGACGAGAGGACAGTAAATTTTGAAGACTCTGCCATAATACCGTTTTCCTCGGTTTTCCTCCGCTTTAAAGGAGTCATAATGTAGTATTAACTTTGATACCCATGCTCTATTATAGTCATTTCATGCCCTTCTAAAAAAGAAAAATTGGAAAAAAATAAACACAGAGCTCGTTTGACCCTTATTTCTGAATGCATTATTGTCTCGCGAGATCTGATGCGAGGTTTTGGCTGTCGTGGACGGTCATTTTAATAATGCAAATGAGGGGCGCGTTGATTGGTGGCAGGAAGGAGGGGGCTTGACACTGCAGGTAACTTCAGCATATCATTCCAAAAAGAGATCATGGCGCAACCCGACCTGGCCGCGACCTACGAGATTCAACCGTATATGTTTGAGCCAGACTCTGAACCAGAGCTGGAAACGGAAGAGTAACAACAGTCAATTGAAGGACGTCTACATCAACATGTCTCTGAATGGTAAAGACAATTTTTTTGACTGAGACATACATTAACATCAGTAACGAGCTAAAACGTTTTTTTGATATTTTCTCCCACATAAGTTTAGCTTTAATTTAATGTAGATTACATTAACGGAGATGTAGTCTACTTTATTTTCAGCTTACAGTGGTTATAGAGATTAACGTTTGCTATAATGTGTTGTTTTTGCCTTTTTTGACGTTGTGGTTTTTTAGATATTTAATAATTTTCATCTGCAGACATGTAACGTTATGTTTTTCTTTATGTTTATTAATTCTTGACTGTTTTTTAAATGTATCTATCCTTATCTATTATATAAAAAAATCAATACAATGATATGTTGTCATTGTTATATTGTATACGATTATATTAAATAATAGCTGTATCATTTTCTAGTCTGTTTAAAGTGGAAAGATGTGGCTAGCATTCGTAGAGTCCATTCCCCGTGTTTACATCACATACACTAACGCATTAGTAGTTAGCTGCTATTTACACAAAATATAGTAATACAAACACAGTCTTACCGTTTCAAATTCAGGCAAGTCCCTGATTGTTGGAATGGCACCTTTTTCCAAACGTAACTTCGATGCCAACTTCGCCTGATATTGCCCCAAATTTGTAAAAGATTATTTTGTGAAATGTTTAGCGCAGACACCTAACGTTGAGCAAGTTGAGATGGTTGTTGGAACAGCGTCATTAAAAATAAATTTCATCCACTTGTCCCTTGTAGTTTGGTCAGTTTTGGGTAAAGAAAAAACATTAGAATGTGGATTATGACAGTCAACACAGAGCAACTCACGTGTGCACTACGTTTCTGCATCTTTCTTGACTGAATATGATGGGGAGAGGGGCAGGGCGGGCCTCCTCTGCGGTGTCCATATATGGTATATCCGGCCCCGTCTTGACGTCATGTCGGGGGAGAAATTGAAATCTCGTATTTGAGTGCGCGTGCACGTTGGCTAGTTTAAGAACCCTGGGGTAAACAAACGCTTCACTTTTGAATATCGGCATCCCGGCCAATGTATAATCGTTAGTCAATCATAACATACATTGATTCTCATGGAAAAGTGAAAATTGCACATTATGACTCCTTTAAATCTCCCCAACCGGAAATGCACGAGCATCCTTGCGTCAAACGCGGAAGTTATGCGTGCATATAGCCCAATACTTCTAAATAATTTGTCAGAAAGTCATTGATTATGGTCTCTTCTTCTTCCCTCATAAGGTCATAAGAAGCTAATGATATCTTGTTAAGAATGTCAACCTGTTACTTGTCTGACATTTAGATTTTTGTCCCATCAAATTTTGTCAAATCTTTACTAAAGTTGGCTGATCTTCAGACAAGTTGCACAAAAGTTCAAATAAAGGTGTCATTTTAGGGGACACTTTTTAATGTAGAGATGAAGTCAATTGCAACGACATCCAGGAAAAGAGAAAGTGTCTCAACACTGTCATACGGACAAAAAATTATTTGAGGGGAAAATTAAAACAAAGTTTTGGGCTATATATAATATAGGGCTGTCAATGTTAACGTATTAACGCATGTGATTAATTCAAAATAATTGAACACAAGTAAATTACTGAAGCTGTGAAATTGCACCATTGACGTAATTAACGTCATGCAGTTAGATGATCTTAGAAGTTGGGAGTTTTCCGCACTGAGCATCTGTAACCCTGATTGACATAAATTTCTATTCTAACCCTTTAACCCGAGCTCTGTCATATTCTTGGTCGGTTTCACAGACAAGGTTTAAGCCTAGTCCCAGACTAAAATGCATGTTTGAGCTGTTTTAACTGAAAGCATATCTTAAAATATGTCAGTGCCAAAACATATTTTGTTTTGTCTCAAGATGCACACCAGTAATGTATTTTCTAGGGCACATTTATAGAAGCTACTTAAATGTCCGAATTGATCTAAGGCCTAAGCCTGGTTTAATAAGCTCTGTCTGTAAAACCTTTTTGATTGTTCCTGAAGAGCATGAGCCCTCACAGTACATTCATATTGTTTACACAAATATTCAGTATAATGTTTTGATTTGTCTTGTGTATATTACTAGTTATTCTGAATGGATCCATGCACTGTAGTAGGTATATACCATTTGTTTATTTGGTGTCCTTTTGGAGTCTCCAAGTGTCTCTTTTTGGAAAGACCTAAATTTACCTTGAAAGAAGCTTTCAGAAAATACAGTTTTGTGAGAAGCACCCTTTACTTTTACTATAGCAAATGACAAAATCAACGTGTTAAACAAGATAAATGGTGTATGCTTAAAGGATTAGTTCACTTTTAAAAAAACTTTTGCTGATAATTTACTCACCCCCATGTCATCCAAGATGTCCATGTCTTTCTTTCTTCAGTCGAAAAGAAATTAAGGTTTTTGATGAAAACATTCCAGGATTTTTCTCCATATAATGGACTTCAATGGTAGCCAAACGGTTCAAGGTCCAAAAGACAGTTTCAGTGCAAACTGCAAACTGTTCAAATGGTTTTAAATGACACCAGACGATGAATAAGGGTCTTATCAAGCGAAACGATCGCTCATTAAAAAAAAAAAAAAAAAAACGTTTAAGTTTTATAAGCTCTGCTCGCCTTTCTCTGTTCTGTGTAACTCTCCTGTTCGAACTCGTTCATCAAAATGAACAAATCTCTTTCCGAGTCAATTCGTTCATTTCGGTCGTTAAATGAATCAAATGACTCGAAAAAAGATTTGTTCATTTTGATGAACGAGTTCGAACAGAAGAGTCACACAGAACAGAGAAAGGCGAGCATGTGAGCTTATAAAACTTAAACGTTGTTATTTATTTTTTAAATGAGCGATCGTTTCGCTTGATAAGACCCTTATTCATCGTCTGTAATCGTTTAAAGCCATTTGAACAGTTTGCAGGTTGCACTGAAACTGTCTTTTGGACCTTGGACTGTTTGGTGCCCAGTAAAGTGCATTATATGGAGAAAAATCCTGGAATGTTTTCATCAAAAACCTTAATTTATTTTCGACTGAAGAAAGAAAGACATGGACAACTTGGATGACATGGGGGTGAGTGAATTATCAGCAAAAGTTTTTTTAAAAGTGAACTGCTCCTTTAATTTCACTTATTCGATAAATTCAATTTATTAATCGCTTAAATTGTACGATTAATCGCGATTGAAAATTTTAATCTAGTAACCTCTGGCTTGCAGAGTATAATAATGTCTCCATGTCTCCCATCTGCCAAATTGGGTTTTGATGAAAACTCTTCTCCTTCCACAAATAATGTCTAATTCGCTCCAGTTTTGGCTCAGATGATCTTCAGACCACACTGAACATCACATTTATTTATTTTTTTATTCAAAATAACAGAATTTTAATAATCCCATCTCGGTTGACCTAGAGTAGAGGTTTATTATTGTAGTCATCTATATCACATTTTTATTGTGTGCTATTCTTCATCATGCACATCTGCAATTGCTTTGTAAATATGTCAGTAAAGATGATTCAATACACATGTACTGAACACATGGGGAAAAAAAATACGATGCAGATAAGCTTCCTGTTACCATTCTTGGAGAGCAGTGGATCATATTTCAGATACATGTGACAGATTGAGATTGCCAGCTCAGTGCAGCTCCACAACAGTCTACCGAGCAAGAGTGCCTCAGTCCGTGGTGGTCTGGGGCTTCACATGATGACAAAGAGGGTCGAGAGGAGCACGCTGAGCTCATGTCGCAGATGAGCTTGTTAATCTGCAGTGTTAATTGCATCTTATCAGACCTTGTCGGCTCTGTGTGAGTCTGAAAGGAGTTTGATGTGAGCGTTGACAACTCTAATTATTCCGTAAACCCCCCCAAAATATGACTATTATAATTACAGTAGATAACGATTGAGTTTAAGTGGGTACGTCTTGCGAGCGCAGTGAATGGGTGATGTTGTCAGTGTAATTGTGAGACAGCTCACCCCCATTCTTAGCGTTGTTCTCGTCAGCCTGTCTGCACTTTAACTGCAACCTTTTTGAACCGTTATTAGCTCACTGAGGTCTCCAGGGACACTGCATCAGATTAGTAAAAAAGATTTCATTGGTCACTTGCGTGGCTGGTGTTTTGCTGGTTTATGCTAGAGGGATTACAAAAAAACAACCTAATTTTCCAGGCAGCTTTAAAACCTACGTAAACAAACTCGTTCAATGGTTTCGTTATTGTCAAATAACAGGCATAATCAGAAAGCCAACCTCTTTTCTTTTCTTTTATCTTTTCTACAGAATTCTCCCTCCACTCATCCCAGAAATGATTTCTAACCTTGTTATTTGATGAAATGACCAGCCTTGAATGCACATTAAATGTCCCTGTGAAGTCAAGATCACAATTTCCTAATGCACACTGACAATGAGAAAATTACTAAGTTATACGAATGCCATTTCAGAATGTAAATGGAAGAAGGGCACCGATTTGTTGTTCTGGAGAGAGGAATGATTGACAGAGAGGAGCCAGAACAAACATTTTGTCACACTTATGGACTTGGAAAATGATTATGCCAAGGTAAAAACAGATGCCTGTACAAAACAACTATGGCATTTCCATATTTTCTGGACTTGACATCATGGTAATACCATGGATTTAGAACCCCAAAATATATTGGTACAGTGATGGTATGAGATGGAAATACTATGGTACTTTAAAATATACCATGGTAATGAAATTCATGTACCATAAATGGTATGATAAGAATACTATGGTACTACCATGGTACATGTTCAAAAAATACCCTTAATAATAAGTCTTTGTCATGACACAGCATGTCAATATATTCCATTCTAATACCAGTGATATTTTAGTATTATTCATATACTTTTTTAAATTAGCTTGTATTTAATATTTTCAGTTTTCATTTTAGTTTAAGTTTTAGTAATGTTGTGATGGGCTTTTTACATTTGTATTAGTTTTTAATATTTCTGTTCGGTCAGTTTATTTTGTCAGTCTTAGTTTCAGTAATTTCAGCACTTCAAGTTAAACTTGTCTAACTTATTTAAGGTAACATTTTTTCTAATTGTTTTATTTTATTGCAGCTTTATTTCAATTACCAAAACAATTAATAATAGTCCTAGTTTTGGTTATGATTTTTGAACATATACCATGTCAATACTCAATATAACGTTGTTGTTTTTTTGAACATTTATCATGCTGATACAATGGGTTTCAACTCTGTATGCTGTATCCTTCTCTTCTTCTATCCTTCCTCTCAGTTCAGATCAGGCATAAAAGAGTTGAACTGACTTGGAGGGAGGAGCATGGGGAATGGAAAATCGAGAAGAACAACTGCAGGATCAATTCAGATCCACATTTTATTACATTGGCTACAATATTAGCAGAGGATGAAAAAAATGGTGTGATGACTCATCCGCAGGTGACACAGTTCTCTCAGCCGTGCCTCTGTCATTAATGGAAAATATTTATATACTTTTCCCATTTCCTAAATCACAGTGCACTGCATTTCACATGAAGCAGACAGTGACTGTCAAAAAGCTCATTACAGCACGTATTGATGATTCATAACACCAATGATCAGCGAGCGGGACTCAAACGCACTACATTTAGCCTTTATAGACGATCTATCTGATATACAGTACCAGCCCACACAAATCTAATCTATTCCTCCTCACGCAACAAGCGAATTAAAAATGAACACATATGTCATCGAGGACATGCTAATGTGTGCGAGCGTGAACGAGCTGGTGATAAAAATCTGCCGTGATACGTTTTTAGTGAGAGCAAGAGATTTTGAGAGAGGGAAAGAGAGCAGCTGGCATGCTGGAACATTGTAAAATGTGATGCTGAGCAATAAATGCAGAGGTCCATGGTCGTATGTTTCTGTTCCTCTCTGTAGTGTTACTAAGCAACTCACAATCTCCGCCAGCATGAGAGGGATGAGGATACTCTGGCAGAAATCACCTGTCATTGTGTGTGTGTGTATGTGTATGTGTCGTGTGTGTACTTTTGTGCCTGCGTGTGGGTGTGCTTTTGCTGTGTTCCAGGTATGAGCTGTACCTTACCATGGCATTCTTCTGAGCGTGCATTTTCTCATTGGGCTTGCGTTGCTGGTAGTATGTGCTGAGGAACGTGTTGAGACCCAGGCTGTGAGTGGGGTTGTGTGGGAGCGTGTTTTGGCACTATGTGCCGTAAGAAGGTAGCAGCTCTCCAGTGTTGGTGCATGATGGGTAGCAGCCCTCTCAGTTGCCTCAAGGCTGGCTTAGACAGCAAGAAGTAAAGTGGAGGGTTCCAGCAAGGTGCCAGACAAATCAGAAGAATGGCAGACAGTGAGGTCACCTCCCACAGCAGAGATACCTCCGTACTGGACGACGGGGTGATGGAGCTGGGGGCTGGGCTTGCGGGCCAGCTAACGGGCGAGCTGACAGAATTAAGGGAGGGTGATAAAACATTGACAAACTCCAGCACGTAATAAGGCAACCAACTGATGGCGAACACCAGCGTGGAGCCGATGAGAAGGGCAGTGGCTTTTTTATTTCGGTGGTCTGCGGCTAGAGTGCCCCGGCAGCGGTACAGGTGAGTGATGATGAGCCCGCAGTGCAGGGCGATGCAGAGTAGAGGAGCCACGTAATACACCAGAAATGCAGGAACGAGGAATCCCAGCCAGTGACCTCGACCCACCGACCACGTGCAGCCGCTGTCAAACTGGATGTATGTGACTTTAGGTAGGGCCATGGCGATGGAAACCAGCCAGATAACAGCAACAGTGCCAGCTCTGTGGGCAGAAATAGAGGATGAAAAATGTATGGCTCTTTATTTACCTTATTTTTCAGATAAGAGTGGGTGCGGCCAGATGAAAATTGAATATGTCTGGCTTCAGGGGTCATCCGTTTCCAGTTATTTTTAGCTGTACAAAAAAAGCTTGTTATGCTGCGATATTGCAAACTGGTATTTCTTACCCTATTATTTTAATGTAAATGTTTGACCATTTACAGCACTTTATTTTTCTCGTTATTTCCCTATAATAATACAATAAGGCGGATATCCCTGATGGCATCAAATGGGGCATGTATATATAATTTCTGAAGGATCATAATTATAACACTGAAGATTGGAGTAATGGCGGCTGAAAATTCAGCTTTGCCATCACAGGAACAAATTACATTATAAAATATATTAAAATAAAATGATAGAATTATTATTAATAGAAATAATTAAATAATATGAATATAATTATTTGTATGTTATTCTAATCATTTAAAATTGTAATATTTTACATTTCTGTTTTAACTGTATTTTTGATCAAATAAATGCAGCCTTGGTGAGCAGAGACTTTTTTCAAAAACATTGAAAAATTGTAATTATTTTAAACTTTTGACAGGTAAATATGTTTTTACATTTTTGAGAGCATTGTGTCTCTCCATTGGTTAAATGTTTGCTTATTTGTATTCGTAAGGAACTAGGCCTATAGTGTCAGCGTTTCATGCACCACATGGGAAAGCATGAACTGTGCTTTACTTAGGTAAGTTACATCATGGCGAAATAAGTCATATTTACCTGCGTTTGCAGTCCCAATTAAATGCGAGAAGAAAATATTAAAGGGGTTAGTTCACCCAAAAATGAAAATTATCCAATGATTTACTCACCCTCAAGCCATCCTAAGTATAACTTTCTTCTTTGAACCAAACACAATTCAAGTTATATAAAAAAATCCTGGCTCTACCAAGCTTTATAATAGGAGTGAATAGTAACTGATATTTTGAAGCCCAAAAAAACCGCATCCATCCAACAGTCGTACATACGGCTCCAGTGAGTAAATAAAGGCCTTCTGAAGTGAAGTGATATGTTTCTGTAAGAAAATATCCATATTTATAAACTAGAATCACTGGCTTCCGTATGCGAGTCGAGTTCCGATGGAAGAGTGAACTCTGACCCGACGCATGACGAATTGACGAACACGGAAGCGCAGATGATAGAGCAAAACAAAAACACAGGTCACGAATTAGAAGTCTAAAATGAGAATTTTTAAAGAGAAATTTCGGAGAAGCTTGAGTTTGTTGCCCAGCCCTATTTGTTTGAACCGCAAGAGGCGTTTACTCTCACCTAAGTTTACGCTACTCCTACATCCTATCTCCTGGAACTCGACTCTCTCATGAACGCGATCAGACGTTACCGGAAGCTAGTGATTACAGTTTATAAAGTTATAATTATGGATATTTGTCTCTCAAATATGCATCGCTTTGCTTCAGAAGGCCTTTATTAACACCCTGAAGCTGTATGGATTACTTTTATGAAGGATGGATGTGCTTTTTTGGGCTTCAACATCTAGGGTATCATTCACTCCCATTATAAAGCTTGGAAGAGCCAGGATATTTTTTAATGTAACTCCGATTATGTTTGGCTGAAAGAAAAAAGTCATATGCACCTAGCAAAGCTTGAGGGTGAGTAAATTATTGGGTGAACTAACCCTTAAGCTGTACCGCAAATAAACATCAAAAACACATTTCTTGAGTTGAGTGCAAGCTGTTTGCCAGCACGACCTGTGCGGTCAGTTTCATGAGCAAATTACTCCTATGAGCCGGTATTTTTAGTGAATCAAACATACAGCGCAAAGTCACAACCAACTGACTCCTATGAGTCAGTCCTTTCAAAAGGACCCAGATGCTAACACTTCAGTCAGTGTGATGGATCCTGCACTGAATGAATTCACTAGCTGTGTGCCAATTCAGAGGCTGCATCCTTTGAAGGCGGCGAAGGTCGGACCGAGCGTTAAATGGGACGTTCTATGGAGAATTGTTCTTGTCGCCTAGCAACTGTGACAGTACTAGACTTTTCTGAAAACAAAACAGGGTTCACAAACGGTCTATATAGTTCATCATGGTCTATTTCTGTATAAAGAGTATAAACTATATAATCGCATATAAGTAAGATATATTAAGTCAACATTTGAACGGCTTAAAAAAATATCATTAGATGTTTGAGTAAGAAACCCAATGCTTGCATTTAAAAGTGTAATTCGACAAATTATGTTTTATTAACAAAGTTCGGGAGAAGCACGTTCAGATAATTAACACGGGTGGAGAGCACTCAGCAATCATGATTAAAATGTGTATATATAGACTCAGCAGTCTCACCTCATTTCTCTGACAGTTTAGCAGCGTCCCCCACCACCCCTTCTCCGCTCTTCTAGTCCTAAACCACTTTACATACGGGGGGGAGTACTCTGGGTTCGGGCCGAATTCCGAGCTCGGAACCCTCCCCCGGACAGCACGCCAAATACGCATTATACTTTATTCCCTTTAATTGTATGTAAGTGTGAACTCGTGAATTTCTCTAAACAAAAATCCTGTCGTAACTGGCGTGCAATGAAATCTGGGGTAGGCAAGGCCGCGAAGGATCCATCTGTTATATCCTTCATTCCACAGGAAACCAAGTCCGCATTTGAAGGAGCCTTCGAACTGGGACAGCCTTCGTCGTACCGCTATACGCCTTCGAATACGGCCTTCGAAGGATGCAGCCTCTGAATTGGGACGCAGCTACTGTATCAATCAGGGCTACATTTCCCAAAAGCATCATAGAAACCAATGATCTCTATAATCTACTTATGTTTACCATTCTTTTGGGAAATGCAGCCCAGGGCGGTTAGTGAATCAACATCAAGTTATTATTTCTTCTAGTGATGAAATATTTTAATAAAACTCATGGCATTACTAAACCATCACTGTAGCATGGTACTTCTTGTACGTTTTTGTAAACAAATGCCTAAAATATAAAACAGATTTATCTTTTTTTTTGTATCACACAAATATAACTTTTTTCCACTTTTTACAGCTGTCTTTCTTGATCTCCTTCAGATACTCACACCTGCGCAGGGGTGGCGGGGGGCCGTGTCGAGGGAGCCACTATTCGATAACGCAGCACAGAGAGGGCAGCCAGGCTGAAGATGTCCACTCCAGCGGTCAGGGAAGTCATGAAGCTCAACAACACACAAACACCTCCTCCCAGCTGCCAGTTCTGAGAGCTGGCACTCAGTAGCACACAGGGCAGGGTGAGGAGAGCGCACAGATCAGCAAAACTCAGGTTTAACAGGAGGACAGAGCTGGGCTTTGAACGTCGCCGTGGGTTGCGCATCAACACCAACCACATGAGCAGATGACCTCCGACCCCCACCAGAAGGGAGAGGATGCTGACCAGAGGTAGCACCAGAGAAAAGGAGATGGTGGTGTTGGTGGAGACCGTGTTGAAGAGCAGGTTCACAATGGCAGGCATGATGGATTGTGTAGAAATCAGCCAGTCTCTGGGATAGTGAAGAAAAGAAAAGACAGATGGAGATCGCAATAGCTTTTATGCAACCCATACTTAATTAATAACCACTCACTTACACAAACACAAATTTAAAAAACAAACAAGAGCAGAAATGTAAATCAGCCAATTTTACTCGCATAATGCAGATCTCAGTGAAAATAATGAACAAAACTTTGCAATAATACTTTTAGCAATTACCTTTAACTACACTTTGCAACAGAAATCCATCCCACAGAATATAAAGAAATGGGAAGACAGGTGATAAACAGCCCGATGAAATGCGCAACAAAGCTAAATGCACCCATTAAATATGTTATACACATCCTAGCACAGGCATTTGCAATTACACTGACCAATTACTCACTGAGACATGAACATATTCCAAGGATAATTTAAAGATTCAACTTCCTCAACATAATATCCATATGGCCATTAAACCTTGAGAGTTAGATGAACTTTAGAGAGTTTATATAGAAACCATCTGTGGGTTAGTTCTGCATATAGAACAACCTAAAACCCATCTATCCTTAAACAACGAGAAAGATCAGCCGAAATAAATTAAAATGCTATTTCATTTCCTGACAGTGGGCTTAAGCTTATCTGATTCTAACCCTGCGACATACTGAAATTCTTTAGGAATATAAGTGAAATTTCTGTTATAATATTTAATTTAATGTAGCATTAGGCATGACAGATAGACAGACAGACAAGATAGATGGATATAGATAGATGAGTTTCAAGGCATTGTACCTTGAAAATGGCACAATCCAGTCAAAAAACAAGCTACAGCACAGAAGTGCAAATAAAAAAGGCTGACAAAGGTACAGGAGAAGAGAGATAACACACACACACACACACACAGCACAGCACTGAAAGGAGAGAATGAAAAAGTTACTTGATCAGGCATCAATCGGGCAGTCTGTGGGCTCACTTCTGCTCATCTGCTGTGAGGCTCACAGCATCCCCTAATGCAGCCACCCCTTGACACACACAGTCCAGCCCTCTACACACACGCACACACACACACACGCACACGCACACGAGAGAACAGAAAAGGGGGACACACCTGTATCCACATCTGATTCACACACACACCTGGAAATCTAATCTGCCTCATTAGGATATAACAACATTCATGTGCTGTTAAGGAGACTTTTGACGGAAAGAAACCAATTATGAGGTAGTGTTGAAAGGGCTGAGAGAGTGAAACAGGGAGCTAATTTACATCTATAAATACTTCATGATGCTCCACGGCCTCCTCCTAACACCAAAAACACCACACACACACAAACACCAAAAATGAAGAACACTCTCCTACACACTCTGACAGAGTCATAATTATGAAGTGAAAGTGGGAAAATGTGTGATAAGTCGGTAAAGTTTTGTGATTAGCTGGGAAAGTTTTAGGCACAAGATGCTCATGAATTGTTTACCTCTTGTCTCATTAACTGAAATCAGCTCATAAACGTTGATTATTGGAGGACTCTTCCGGTGTTTTCTAGTCTCTTGTGATTGCAGCCATCTGCTTGAGTTACTCATTTTTTTCACTGTTCAACATGAACCACTTGAGTGTGTGTCAGAGTGTGTGAAAGTTACAAGAAAGATAAGATTTGTGATTTAGATGCTTGTGTATCTTGCACTTACAAAACAGTACCATGGTGTTTGGTATGCTATTCTTTTAAGTACTTCAGAGTAACATGATAACTATAGTTAACGTTTACTACAGTTAAATGTCAAAATATTATACAGTATATGTTATATAACTCTCCATAATTATAAAATATCATAGTATGAATCACAGTGCGCCTACATGGTATTGCCATCTGATATTATTAAGTACGTTTACATGTGCAGTTATATTAGAGCTATAGCATTATATATTTTTTAATGTAGGCCTATACATTTAAAGCTGCAGTCCGTAGTTTTTCCTCGTTGTTGCCATCTCTGTTCGAAATCTGCAATTGCAGTTATTCGCGGAATTATCAGCTTTACGTGAGTTGTGCCTCGGCACGGCACAGCGCGGATGAATCCAATGTTTGAGGAGAGTGTGCGGCTGTCGGTCATCGCGCCGGTGTGGATACTGGCATTCAGAATCACAGATTCTACTTTTTGGAAGTATGACCAACATAAGAATTTTCACCGGAAAATGTCATCTGAACAAGTAAGTAACATCCACTAGTTCTGACCAACTAAGGGGGAAAAAGCATTGCAGTAAATCGCGCTGATTAAATCTAACAATCGCTTATCATATCACGTCAAACCGTGCAAATTATACTTTGTTCTTAAATTGTTAATGTTAACAACGTCAGCATTGCGTGACTACATTTAATGCCCTTCAGATATTTATCCTTGTTTTCACATGGGCCCGGTTGCAGTCTCTTTTTTTCTGTAGCCACTCCGAAGTCTTTTTACAACGGGTGAGTCTCCAGTTGTCACTGGTGATTGTCGTTTGAACCTTTCTGGATCTGCCATCAAATTGATAAGTTTAATTATATCAAGTGCTGTGAGAAAAGGCTATAAATCTCCACCTCCAACATCCTCAGACATAATATAGCCTAGACACCTTCTTTATGAGTACAGATGTGACGTAATGGTGCAAAGATATGCTTGAATTTCCCACGGAAATCCACCAGTACCACTGGAATTAAAACCATTATTACAAGCTTACCGTTTTGAATGGAGCTAAGGCAAGCAGATAGTTTTGAACACTGGCTGGTTATGTACTTGCTCAAAAATGTATTTTGAATAATTTTTAACCCCAAAAAAAGTTACGGACTGCAGCTTTAAAAATAATTTATAAATTGTAAACTTTCTTTTTGTCTGATTTATCTTTCCAAATCAGTGCACTTATTTTATTAGGATAGTATTTAGGTACTATTAGTATTTATTTAGTAGTATAGTAGGCTATTTATTAATATTTTGAATTCGCTAGATAATTTTAGGTATTCATTTCATTTTTAATTTAAGGTTTGGTAATTTGTTGTGCTTTTGTCATTTTTATTAGATTTAGTTTTTTTATATTTAGTTTTACCTTTTAAATTAATTTTAATATTTAATGTTTTGTAGTTTTAGTACTTCAAATTTCTGTTAGTTAACCAGGCAACATTTCTAATTTTCGTTTTAAGTTCTTTTAAGTTACGTTTTTTCATTGAATATTTGGTCACACTTTAGTTTAGGGTCCAATTCTCATTATTAACTAACTATTAACTTTGACTTTTGCCTCAATAAACTCCTAATTACTGCTTATTAATAGTTAGTAAGGTAGTTGGTAAATTTAGGTATAAGGAATGTAGAATATGGTCATGCAGAATAAGGCATTAATATGTGCTTTATGAGTACTAATAAACAGCCAATATCATAGTAATATGCATGTGTATAAGCAATATAGTTAAATAGTGGGAATTGGACCCTAAACTAGTGTTACAGAATATTTATATTTTATTTTGTCTTTATTTAAATTAAAGAAATTAGTTTTAATAGTTTTAATTTTAACAATAACAACACTGGTCTAAATATAGTATTAGAATATTTGAAGAATTAAATAATCTGACAACTTCGCAATTGGCCATTATTGTTTTGTATCTGCCTGATATCTAACTTTTAAAGTTCATATAAATGCGCTTGCCAACAGTACTTTTTTTGTAAAGGATGGGGGGCTAAATAAGCATGTGTTGTGTAATCCTTGCTTTAATGAATGTGATTAACAGAAAATAAATGTGTATATTAGTCTACTCACAGGCCTTTGTTCCCTAAGTGAGTCCCATCATTTATGCAGCTACCTTTAACGTCATGTCACTTCATTTACAGCCTCCCCCACTGATGCTGGTGTGTGTGTGTGGGTGTAGGCGTGTGTGTGTGTGTGTTAGAGAAGCCATTAATGAAATGATTTATGTATATTCTTACAATCCTCTGTGACTTTCCGTGATTGTGTGAGCATGCGTGTTTTGGCTAATGCATGTAAGACATAATAATTCTGGCTTTTACATTTTAAACATAAGACAAATTGCTCCTTTGATATGTGATGTTTTCCCATAGCAATCTGAACAGGTGTGAATGTGTGTGTGTGATGCTGTGACAGGAGTTGCTGTGACAGATGTTGTGCATTATTAGTTGGAAATTTACTATTGGGAGTTTTCCAATCTGTGCATAGTGTACACTGTCATTTTCATGCATATTCTAGATCGATCATTTTAAGCAACTCTGGCTTTTCATGGTAAATGTAGTATTTCCTCTGTACCTCTACCAATCCATAATGCCACAAAATAATACAATCTAATTATTTTCTGAGTCATATAAAAAAAGGTAGGTAACATTTTATTTCGATAATCCAGACATTCTACTAAGTAACTTTGTAACTACATGTCAACTACCAGTCATTAAAGTATTTAAAGTTAAAAGATTGATATCTGCTAACACTTTATTTTAATGCTCCCCCAACAGACATTCTACTGACTAAAGTAACTTTTCAACTATGTCAACTTATACTAACCCTAACATAACTGTCTACTAAAACTCTAATGAGAGTTAGTTAACATGTAGTTGCATTAGGCCTATGTAGTTAGCAGAATGTCTAAAGTGGACAATTGAAATAAAGTTGTAAAGTCTACTTGCCTTTAAGAAATAAAATCACAAATAAGATCTCTTCATTTCTCCTAGACAGTAAAAGGAAACTTCTACATAAGTTCCTGCTACTCAGAATCTTTTTTTTTCCACAATAGAATGATCCTTGAGTCACCTGTAGATTTTTAGAGATCTAAACGATCTCACTCTCTGTCTGTGCTTAGATTTCATAAGACTGAAACTTTCCATCTAAAAGTTGATACGTAAAATATATAACTCCAGTAAGTCTCCTGAACATGAAGGAGAGCTGCCTCCGATCAAGTTTGTTTAGGTGGATTGAAAGTTTTATTATTGTGTCATTTTCAATAAATCTTGAAATATCAATAAAGATCGAGATCATGACTGACTGGGTGTACATGATCCTGCTGCTCAACATACAGCTTTTTACCAATTTGGTTAACAAATGCTCACGAAATAATCACCTTAGTTGAAATGATTTGATAATATGGAACAAACACACTGTAGGAGAGTGGTTTCTAGCACAGCTGTCAACAGTTTAGAGCTCATTATGCTGAAATAATAAACTCAGAATGACTGTCTAATCAGAATCAAGTATTCCAGAAAGCTGAAAATATTCATACCTTCTCATAATTGTTGATACTTTGTTTAGTAATAAATTGTTTACTGATAGTGTGAACTAAAGATAAATTTAGCTTCAAAGAGGTAATTTGGTGGAATGAAGTGATAAAATGCAATAAATAGATAATTCTCCTTAGAGGCGGTTATTCACAGACATTTAAGCAGCAGTCACAGGCGATAAATTCCTTAATCTCTGTTTGAAAATTGTTCTTCCATAGCAAGGATGTTTGCTTGGTCTTGGGCCTCTACTGCCCTCTACTGTGTCATTTAAAGGAAATAAAAAACACGTTATGAGAAGTGGCATCTGGTATCGTCTGAAATCAAACCTACTTGACTAAAATCGGCGTTGAAATGGCAAACAATTCAACCGTTTAACTGCTAGTAACTGATCCATGTACTGTAATAATATTTTTCTTAAACTCAGACAGTCTGTCCTTGGTTATTTTAGTCGGGTTCCGCATTTACGTTTCAAATGTACATGGTACGTATGACCATGTGCTATGTTGTGTTAAATGGCTACCATGTTTTGACGCGTAGGCTACTATGGTTAAACCATGTTTTTGAACTGCACCAAAGTAATGCATGCTTTTCTTTGGAGTAGGCCTACCAGTATAGTTAAGTAGGCTACCATGTGGTGAGTAAGAATTGTTTAGAAATAAAATATATGTATATTACTGAAAGAAACAGTAAAGACTTATCTTTGAAGTATCTTATGTAAATATGGAATATGGGTATCATTTGGTACCACAATGGTATAAAAATGTGCCATGGTGTTATTATTTGTCTTGAAAAGGCTAGTCACAGGGTAGCCAACAGTAAAAAGAACAACAGCACATTTGATATTCAGTTTTTTATTCATTCAATCACATTTAGTAGAAAATAAAGTTCATTTAGGGCCGGCAAATTCTTAAACATTATCCAGTTGCATAAACAATGCCTGATTAAGACAACAGTAATACTGCTATGATATTGATCGAGTAGACGGAAAATTATAAGAATAAGTTAGTCGCACACTACAAAACTTCACACGGGTAATGTCGGACATGAAGGGGAGGTACATCCACCAAACCAAACGAGAAATCAAGCGATGATTAGTGCAAATATTGGTTCTGTTTATATATTATACTTTACAAAATATCATTCTATGCTTCTGAAGATAAATAGATAAAAATGTTCCTTTATGTCTAAGATTGTCAGAAGACTGGGAGAGAGACGGAGAGAGAGAAATAAAGGAATAGTTGTTAAGTGCAGAGGGTTAAGAATGATGGTTAAGTAAAAGCGGGAGCAAAACAATTCACTTGAGTAAGCAAGAATATGCTGAATATGCTAGTGTAAAATTGTCCGAGAGAGTCTTTATGAAGTCATCAAGGTGCAAATTCATCTACTGATCATATCTCTCCCTCTCTCTCCTCTCAGCATCACAATGACCCTCTGTTTTCACAGAGCTTTGGCTCAAATGGTTGTCATGATGCTTCAGCGTTGCTTGGCTCCGAACTCTGATGACCTGCAGAGATAAACAGAGGAATAGAGAGAGAGCAGTGAATGATGGCCTACTTACGTTACCTGTTTACTAATCTGGCTTAGTTAAAGGTCAGTTCAGAGCCATCTGTCTGTGGACACACAAACACGGACAGGTGCACACTCGCACGCTCACGATACATTCACATGTAACAGGAAAGATTTCCTCTAATTACTGAAGCAGTTTCCAGTCAGACCAGACAATAAAACTGCTTGTCGCTTCCAAGAAGTACATACACACACAAAACAACACAGTACCGGGGAAATCCAAAGATTTATTTCGTTTCGGAGGGAGTCTAGGTTTTTTCACAGGGGGTTTGCGATCTGAGGATCTCTCCAGATCACAGCGGCTATCCTGCTCCATACCTAAGGGAGTAAGTACAGGGGGCACACACACAGAGGGAGGGATAGGCACGACGTGAGGATCAGGCTGATGCGGAGCTGATGTATGAAAGCATGCTAGAGCAGTAGGGCTGTCAAAATGGCTGAAAAGCTAAATTTGAATTTCTTCCTTAAATTGTCGCAAAACTCCAATTATATTCGAATTCTGAAGGCCATACTTAATGTGAGAGGGAAAAAAGTACTGTATTGTCTCCTATGCCCACAAGAGGGCGCAAGTGAGCGCAACAAGCTAAGATAAACCAAATCAAGCATTGCATCTTTTTTTTTAATGAAATTCACTTTTTAAAGTACATTGACTTTTGAAGCAATTGTTCTTTAATAAAATATAATTTCCTTAATGTGCATGCAAGGAAAATTAGGTTACAATAGTGCATAAAAATGTGTAAGTGCATCAGTAACCTGAGAAAACACTTCAACAGACAGCGTAATGAACTCAAAATAGCAAACTGCCACTCAGAAACAATCCACTTCTACTTACTACACAATGTTCGTCAAAAACACCAGATGGACAACTTGATCTGCAGCGAGTGCGGAGTGCTTTTTGTTGACAATATTTTCAATTGATGAAAACACGCTCAGCTCTGACCGATGTGCCAGGTCATGTTTCATGTCATTGTCATGTGATTCCCTGTTAGTCATGTGTTCCTGCCATGCGTTCCCTTGTCTGATGTGTCATGTTGTCATTGTTTCATTGTTCACAGGTGTCCCTTGTCTAGTCATTAGTCCTATGTGTATTTAAGCCCTCATGTTTGCCATGTGTCTTTGTCAAGTATTGTTTCATGTAACTGCTGTGGGTAAACTCCATGTCAGGTCTATGTTCTTGTTTTGCGTTTCATGCCACGCCACGCTTTTATTTTCTGTTTGATCACGTTTTTGTAAATAAACTGCATTGGGGTTCTCAACAAGCTTGCCTCCAGTGGACGTCCTTTACACCAAGTATGTCGTTGCATGATTTTTGCCACCAACTGAGATGGTTTTCGTCAGCAGGAAGCCCTTTTCCACCATTTTTCAAATTGACAACGCAGCCGCACCAGTCAGTTACGTCATTATCATGTCTCTTGACACACAAAAATTAGAACGCACGGTTTTTGCATTCGAATGTGCAGTTTTTTATTTTTATTCGACAAATATTCGAAATTCAAATTTTTATTTGACAGCCCTATAGAGCAGTAGATGTTGAACACGGACCCTCATACGCATGCTCAAAAGGGATGCGAAGAGTGTACCTGTGTCACATGAGTTCGCTTTCCTGTTTCGATGTGGTTTCATGGGACCTACAGGGCTGCCTTTGACTTCATCACCTGAAAAACAACAACAACATAATACAATCTCTACATCAGGGCCTTTCAAACTGGGAAGCCACAAAATGTTTTGAAATTTTGAAAAAAAAAAAAGTTTTTTACAAAATCTATTTTTAGAGCTGTAAAAGTCCTTAAAATCAATTTAATATTTAAAATTAGTACACTAGTTAAAATATGCATTTAAGATATTAGTAAAACATTAATATAATTATTTTTTACATTCATCAAATTTGATATTACCATTTCATTCTGCTTTCTAAAAACACTTTTTTTAAGTGTTGATCTCAGATACGCTGTTAACTAAATAAAAAAAATATTTTTCATATATAAAATATTAACTTTTTATGAAGTTATGCAATAAAGTAAAAGTGAATTATTTGATTTTTAAACAATTATTTTATAAATTAATAATAAAGTCTTTATATCATCACATTAAATTATTTCACAAAGTTTAAATGTACAATGTATAATTGTATACAGGAAAATATATATATTTAGGAAAGCAGTCCCTCACTAGGGATCATCATATAAAGGGGTCCTTTTCTTGTGACACAAAATGTAACTTATGGAAAGTTAAATGCAACTACCAGTATGATATTTTGACGTAATTTTTGTCTCTGAATAAATTACCTTGAAGTAAAGCAGAATCTACTGAAGCAGAGTGAAACACAGGCTTAGCAGAGGTGGGCGGAGGAGCTGGTGGATGATTCTCATTGGCCACGTCATTTGGCGAGGAGCCAATGGGAGACGTGTGAGGTGAATAATAACATGGCTGAAAGGAATGATATAATCAAACGCTGTTTTAATGATACATAAAGAAACACTCCCACTCAACAATCACTGACATTATGAATCAAAGATGTTTCAGGATACTATGATTCAAAAACCTTTTCAGGGATAGGTGGAGTATGTCCGTCTGGTTCTTTTTGGTCTTCTCCATATCTCCAGTTCTCCTTTTCCTCATCCGTCTCCCTCAATTCACCATAATCTTCAGTAGATTTATCTAGGGAAAGAAAAATAATGACCATGCTCATACTATTGATACAGAGAGTTAAATAGTGTAATATGCTTATTAAAACTAGTTAACATAATTTAGCTTTTCAAATAAAAGACTAAATATGCAGATATTATTATATCTATAATAACATATACCAGAGCTCTCCTCCAGATGGCGCTGGCGTGTCTTAGCCAGGCTCGGCTTGGTGCTCTGAGGCGGTGGCTCGGGTCTTTTTCTGGTTTCCAGCAGCTGAGGGTCCATTATATTGTCTGCCTTTTTCTGGCTGTCTGAATGTGATTCCTGTCTTCCTGTTTCTGTCTGTCTCTCAATAGATGGCATGTGCCCTTTAGCAACAATATCTGAATGTCGGTCCATCTCAGGGTCTCCGTATCCAATCTCTTCAGATGAGCCGAACACCTCACTGTAATCAGGCGACTGCAGGAAACAGAAAGACAAGAGTGTGAGAGACTGTGGTAAAATTCATACTAGTGTGTATAAATTAAATACACATCTCTGATAGCATTTCAAATATTATTAATATAATCTGATGTTTCTGGAAATAGTCAAAGGAATAATATACATTTATTTGAATTAAATGTTACTTCCTTCAAATTCACAGTTTCAAGAACTGAACAGGAATTTAAATGATGTCATGTGGTGGACTACCTGTCTCTGTGAGAAGCATGAGGGGCTAATTCCCATCATTCCTGGCAGGGGTATACCCTGCACGGGCCGTCCCGACAGCTGAGGGGTCCTCTGAACACACGGCCCAGCCAACCTCCCATTGGTGGCTTCAGTGCCTGGGTCTAACCTCCCACGATCCTTTGGGTGTTGAATCAAGGAGTACACATTCTCAGTGGCAATGCTGAGAGAGCAAAAGAAAACAACAACAAGCAAGATTAAGAGTTTGACTTATGTTGTCTGATTTATTAATGTAAAACAACGACTTTAAATGGTAGTTGTAAATGAAATAATACATTATAAAGGTTTGGATTTCAGTACTTTTATCCAGCAAGGACATTATAAATGTTTTACTGTAACTTTTGATTAACTTAATGTTAGTTACTAAAGATTTATATTTCAAATAAATGCTATTCTTTTGAACTTTCCATTCATCAAAGAATGCTAGAAATAAAATGTATCATGGTTTTCACAAAAAAAACATTTAGCAGCACAATAATTGCTTTTACATTTTAAATTACATCATCCTTTATTCATATTTTGTAAGCATAGCGCATAGTTGTGCTTGTGTGTCAATTTTTTTTTTGTGATAACTGAAAATATTAATAACTGATTATGCTGTAGTCAATGTATGCCTTTTTCTGTGATATTTTTTCTATGCATAGAAAAAAACCCTGTTGCTATAGTAGCCCTTTTTGGTCAGATAAATACCTTAACCAAGTTTAGTGTTTTGCTTCTATATAAAATATAAGCTAAATATTTATATTTTGATGATTTAATCAAACCAGTAGGGCAATTAAAACCAAATATCCCTTTCGGACATCACTTTTGGCCACTGCTGTATGACTCACTTAGTGCGACATTCCTCCCCACAGGCCCCGCTCCTTCCTGTAGGGTCTGGCTCCTGATATGATATGGTAGAGTTTCGGTTCTTCCTGAATCCTGAAAAGATTGACAGCACACTGCGTCTTTTCTTCCTCCTCAGAGCCTGAGCGTGATGGTGGGATGACAGCTGACTGCGAGGCAGAAAGTCAGGGTGTCAGAGATAAGATAACGTCCACATTTATGCATGCCCACATTACTTCAACCTTTAAAACGTTCATTGTTAGACTTCATTACTACACAGAAGTGCTCAGTGCTGAAGCACCTGTCTGGTAAAACTCTCTTGGTGTAGAAGTCAGGCAGTCCATCATCCAATAGAGATATTCCACCATTCTCCGAGCAGTGCTACAGGATGACAAGAGAAATAATGATGATGATGTCTGCTTTTGAGGACCGGGGCTGGAGTAGATCATCTCTCTAAATTTGTGTTAGAGGATGATGCTGTCATAGTGCTGCGTCTCACCATCTGGGATTTGTTCCTCTATATTATGTCAGTGCATTAATTTGATCAACAGGCAAAACAAAGACACGGCTTGCAGGCATTTAGACTGATCAGAAGTGATTGAAATGAAGAGAGCCTTTAATGCTTGATGCTGTAATTCTGGAGACCATGTAGAAAACATCTGGGCCTACGTTTAGTCAGATTTCTGATAAGAAATCACTTTAACAAGAGAATGTGATTAAAATCACCCCCTCCTCCTCTTGTTAACAGTTTGAATGGTTGTTGGTTAACCCATTTTATTTCATATTTAGTGTATTTTTGAAGAATATCTCCTGTAGAATACATAAACCAGCGTGATTTTGACTTAATTTACTGCAAATCATATTTAATTGCAGTATGTTTTTTCTCTCTTTAAGAGAACCCAGAACTGATTCGTTTGCTAGTCAGCGGAATAATAGAAGTTACAAGAAGACTGCAGGGGATACAAGCAATTCAACGGCAACATGATAAGGAATGCCTCTGGAGGTGCAAATCTAAACGTGTCTGTCTGCAACAGATTTAATTACAGGTGAAATTCAGAATTCAGTTTGACGTGATCGTGTTCTCCCACAATACACCAAGGCCCCAGTATATGACTGGTTGCCAAGTGTATCCATCAAACAGACAAAAGACAATATTGATCACAAAAATATATGATGAATATGTGGCTAATATCAAACTGGAGGGCAACGACGCAATAGGAGGCAAAGCCTGAAATGGTCGAAGTGCGAAGTCATTTTATGACATTTACCTTATTACCATTACCAATAAACATGCTATATAAAGATATATGAAAAGTAGTATTGGTGTGGTAATACTGGCAATGGCACTGGTTCTTACTATCTCAAAAGGAGCGTGTCCAGTCCTGTGCCTTCGTGGTGGCCGTGGTCTGACATGGGTCACATGACGCAGAGGTGAACCCTGTGTGGGCAGGGTGGACAGACCTTCCCATGATGCAGAGCGTGAAAGAGGAGCAGACGTCTGAGGAGTGGATACTAAAGGTGAGGAGTTAGGGTCGTCACCTAGACCTAGAGGACAGTGAATCACATCAAATGAATTACATGATATGCTAATTAACGAACTAATCAGATCATTCGCAAATAATCATATCAATTTTTGTAGAGAAAAGCACTCAAATGAAGACATTATTGTGGTAGACAAAAAGCAGGGAATGGCAAAAAGTGTCTTTAAAAAGTTAATATATATTATTTAATTTATTTATCAGTGATATTTGTATCTGTTAACATGTTAACATCATAAATTGGCAGGCCTAATAAATGTATAAATCCATCTATAAAATGTAGCTAAAATGTGATATAAAGAATGAATGGGTTTAAACTGAAAAATGTATGAAGTTATACATGACTTGAAAGCACTGAATGAGAGTTAACTAAAAAATGAATGATAATCCTGGTTTCATCCTACATAACGTGTGTGTGTGTGTGTGTGTGTGTGTGTGTGAGAGAGACTCACTGAGTCTGTTGGACACGGGACGAATGCGTCTGGTCCTGGAGCTGCGTTTCTTAATGGCGATTGTGTCCTGGGTGCAGAACGACAGAAGTGAGTGAGAACATTGCAAACTGAGCAGATGACAAGGCAGCTGAGTTACAAGAGATGACGGTTACTGTAAATACCACCAAACACACAGATGAGTCATTTGTGAGTGATTCACGTAACACACTCACTATGCTGATGCCAAAGTCATCCTCCACAACATCCAGTATGTCGGCGTGTCTGTGTGCGCGCCTGGCCGTTCCCCCGTCTTCCAGCCGTCTCATCTGTGAAACCTGCCGGAGCTGTGATGACGAACAGATGCGTGAGGAAGAGCGATGCGTGTGCACATGCTCAGAATGAACAGACGACTGGAGAGAGAAATTGGTTTGTAGTACCAGGGTTTTGTGTGTGGCATAAAGTTCCTGTAGGATCTGGTCCACTATGGAGTTGGTGAGATATGAGACCACAGACAGTTTCACCTCCCTAAGAGTGAGAGAGATGGAGACACAAAAGTACATGTTAGATCATGTTAAAACCATGCTGGGAATTCCAACTGTGAACACAGTGGTTACAGAAAAGTAGGTTTCGTCCTTCCATTAACGATTTCATGATTTCGATCGATGAGTGCAGTGCAGTGAGCGTTTGACTGGACAAAAATCTGGATACACCCATGAGTGTAACAGTTTTGGATATTTCTGTCATTCCCCATTCAAGTAGACAGCTGTTTTGAAAGCTGCAGCCCAGGGGTGTTATAAAGATGGGCGCTGAGTGAACTGACTTCAAAAGGACTCAAGGTGTTAAATTGAGAAGCATCTACCACTCAACACCCTCATTTCTTACTCCAGAGCTCTGTTGATGTCCTGAGCTGCTCTCTCCATCAGAGCGGTGCGGATGGATGAACGAGGGATAGAAACGCGCTCTGAGATGGAGGAGAGGGGAGGAGAGAGACACTCTGCTGCGGCACAAGAAAGCGGACACAGCTCCCGGCACAGAGACACCATGGAGTCCACAATGACCTGCACAAATCCACCATCAATCACCCATCATGCCTTTCAAGGCCAATAGAACAAGAAAGCAGAAATAAATCAGGATGAAGGATGAGCGAGAGAGAGAGAATCATCACCTGTAGTTCTTTATCAGCTGCTTTGGCAAGTTCTCCGGCCAGAGAGTCCAGCCTCTGTCTCACCGGCCCGTCCACTGACAGCACGTGGGCCAGTTCACACAGCGAGGGGTACAACTAGAGGACAGTGCAGACATACCAGTCATGATCTCTCACTCACCGCTATTAAGCTTCTGTTACACGTGACATGAGTCATGCAGATGATGTCTTTCATTTTTAAGTGGAAGTTTCTTAAATGAATAAACAGAGAACACATGAAATCAATAACCTGAATATCTGGATTTAACACAGCACATAAATAAAATCTGACTGAATGTTACTGTATAGCTATCTACTACTAGATTAAATGACGTTAAGCAAATATCAACATTAATGTGATAACAGAAAAAAATCCACATTAATAAAATGTCCAAGCAATGGAAGAAATATGTACAGTAGTATATCATTTATGGAATTTAATCTTCGAGTCAAAAATGTAGACATACTTGACTGAATTTGTTTCTCATGATCTTAAAAACCTGTTACTTCAAAGTCTAAATGCTTTATAATACGTTGAATTAGTTTTGTAGACTAAAAACAAAACAAAAAAATGTGCCTAAAAATGTTACACTTTACAATATAGTTCAATTTGTTCACATTAGTTAATGCAATGAACAATTCTTTTACAACATTTATTAAATTAAAAGTGCTGCTTTCAACATATGCTAATTCATTTTAACATTTCATGTTGTATAAATTAACATTAGAGAATGTAGTCTGAAACATCACGAATTAACAATAAATGAACAGTACTATAATTTATAAATGATTGTTTACCTACATTAATAAATGCTGTAAAAAATGTTCCTTGTAAAATATTACAATGCAAATATATATATATATATATTTCAAAAGAACAGAATTTATTTGAAAATATTTTGCAACATTATTCATGTATTTACTGACATTTTTTGATCAGTTTAAGGCAGCCGTGTTAGAGAATAAATGTTTTTTCTTTAAAAAAAAAATGTATTACTGATCCCAAACATTTGAATGATAGTGTATAGTGTATAATTCTTACACTTATATTTATTATGTTACATATGTTACATGACTGAAGCAAGTGATAGTCGGTGTCCAAACTTTTGACAGGTAAAAATACACAAACACACTCACAGCTCGAGAGTTCCTGGCCTCCTTGAGGACCTGTCTGGCCGCCTGTAGCTCTTCCCCTTCACCTGTTCCTCTCAACACACACACCTGCTGCTGCACGCGTACGCACAGACGCTCCATCACCTGGGACAGCAGGAGGAGAGAAAGACAGAGACAGAGATGGAAAGAGACAACAGAGAGAGGATAGAGATATTGCTGTGTGAGTTTGATCTAACAATACAAAGTTCACATTAGCAAGTAAAAGAGTTGCTCTCTCTCTCTCTCTGTCACATATCCACACACACACACACACACACACACATACAAATGTATAGTAAAAACCTTTCTCCTATCCCACTTTATTGGGAAGAGACCAATATAAGCAATCCATTCTCAGGCTGACCCGAATGGGAATGCAAATGGTAGAATTCCTCTCTCCAGGTATACTCTACCGATTCTTTTGTTGTTGAAAGAAATCTCTTATGCTAGAGCTGCATTTATTTGATCAAAAATACAATCAAAATAGTTATACTGTGAAATATTATTTAAATTGAAAATAACTGTTTTCTGTTTTAATATATTTTAAAAGTAAATTATTCCTGTGATGATAAGACTGAATTTCAGCATTTAAAGCGCTGAGAATTTAAATGAGATAATTACGCAAGTCTGCTTTTGCAAAATAAATGAATTAATAAATACATTTTAAAAATGAAACTGAAATAGAACAGACCCTCATTATCACCATCATCAACATGATCACATACTAGAAGTGTGATGTAAGTGAGTCGGATCTGCAGTGGTGAAGAGTAAGAGAGACCATGAGGCGTGTGAATATGAGGCGGTGGTCTGTACCTGTTCTGCAGTACTAGTGACCAGGCCCTGATGCAACCGAAGAGCCTGTTTCTGAGAGAAACGCTGAGTCTGGTTATTCCTTAACAGAGCCCGCTGGATCTGAGAGAGACAGACAGAGTGAGGGAGAGAATACTCATTAATGTCAAATAAAAGAACATTGATGCTCAGATAAGCCATGCAGTCATGTGGAAATGATTGTAATTATGCTGCAAATTAATGAAAGATAAATGTATTGTCTGCGGTGTCCCTCTCTCAGCACTGACCTTGTAGAAGTTTTACATCTCTGGGCTCATTAAACGTGTATAAACATTTCGACCACCTTGGGACTGTTAATCTCAAAACAGCTGTTCAAAACAGTCACATGATGCAAAAACAGATTTTTTTTAATGAATTAGTCCCATCTACTATGAGATCCAAGAATGCAACCAAATATTCATGATTTTGGGGACCAAATGTAAAAAAAAAAAAATTTGTCTGAATTTATTATTTATGCATCGTTTGCCTGCTAAATGCCCTGATTGACCAATCAGAATCAAGTATTTCAGAGAGCTGTGCAATAAAACCAAAATAACCAGTCGTAGTTCTAGTTCTTTTATTTATAAAGCACATTTAAAAACAGTCTGAGGACTGACCAAAGTGCTGTACAAGTCAGATAAACACAACAGAAAACTAAGTAACACATAATAAATAAGACAATCAACATCATTTAAAAGCTAAAAAAAAAAAATAGGTTTACAAGAGAGATTTAAAAAGTGATAGGGAGGGAGCAGCCCAAAGATGTGCTGGCAGGCTGTTCCACAACCTAGATCCCACTACCGAAAAGGCTCTATCTCCTCTACATTTGAGGAGTCAACAGTCCCTCCAGTCAGTGATTCCAAGTCGGGCTACTTTTAAGTTGTTGCAGTGGTTTGGTTTCCAGGTTTTGTAAAGAGGCTGTAATTTAAGGGTTGAGCAGCAGCACATATCTTGAACTCTATAGCAAATACACAATGTTATTCACTTCACCTAAAAAACTGGCCAATCATAACACATGGAGTTCACATAGAGGTCTTCAATGTATAGAAGCAAAAAAGCCTATTTATTATTATTTCTAAGGATAAAAGGGTAATGTTGAGCTAACTTATGGCTTGACTATTATTATACCTGGAATAAAAAAAATGTATACCACTTCAGTCATACTTTAGTTTGGTGAACTCATATTAACTATTAACTTTTGTTTCAATAAACACCTACTTCACTGCTAATCAATAGTTAGTAAAGTAGTTGTTATAGTGGTTAAGTTTAGGTATTGGGTAGGATTAAAGTGCCCCTCTTATGCTATTTTAAAGTTTCCTAATGTTGCTTTGGAGTCTCCTACAACAGGTTTACATGCATCAAAGGTCAAAAAACTGTTTAACTTCCTCATAATATACATTTGTACATCACCACATTTTTAAAGATTCTCAAACGACTCGTCAGATGAATCCATCTCTTTTAATACCTCCTTTCTGCGAGCTACTCTGCTCTGATTGACCAGACAGCTCAGTCTGTTGTGATTGGTTTGTAAACGCCCATTGCAATGTCAGCTGTCCTGAGGCTTCCTACACCGTAAACTAAACACAGTAACAAACAATGAAGTCGATTTTAGCATTTCAATGCGAGCGCGAGTCCAATGATGAAACATTGGAAGAACTAGTTATTCAACCCGAACCTCCATCGCAAGGACAACTCGAGCAGGACGTTTCTCAGTGATACGCTAACGTTACTTAGTTTGAGGTACATTATGAGATGTTGCAACTGTAATTCCTCACCATCAGAATTAACAAGTGCATGTCCATCAACAAACAGATTATTTTACTTGTACTAATTTATTTACAGAGTATTTTTCTACTATAATGCGGTGAACACGTGGAAACTGAATCAATAACAGTGCATGTATGCAATGTATACATTAGCCGAGCTCTAGCGTGAATGACTGATGTAACAAACGTTGGTAAAACAAATCTTGCTCCATGCTTAATCTTTCCTCAAAGTAGTGAGAACGACAGACAATCTGCATTAATAGACACAGTTTTAGGTAATAGTGGCCCACAACTGATTAGCAGAAGTATTTCAGTAAGACAGTGATAACGTGAGTTAGCCAATTAGCAGGAGACCTACACAATGTAAAACTCAAAACTAAGTATTTTGAACACCATCTTTCAGCGGTTTGCGAATCCTGCATTGAACTCTGAGATTTGAGAAGCAGTCGTCAGTAAAATAAAGGGAACAGCAAAAGTTTAGGAATATACTCCTGTGATATCGTGGTAAAGATGAAATTTTAACCACTGATTCTTTACATGCTAGCCCTTGGGCAGTGAAAAAAAAATAGCTTTAGCCTACCTTCACATTCTAGAGCACAGCATCTTCTCGACATGATGCTGTACAGTGTCCACAGGAATCAACTGCAGGTTTGAGGTTCAAGTTTTCACTGGTGTCTGCACGCGCAATAAGTGGATGGGCAATATGCTAATGTTTCGTCTTGACGTCACAACGAAGCGGCTTATGACTCGTTTAAAAACCATTCATTTCATTGACTCAGAGTCGACTCTTACTTTTGAAAGGGAATAACTTTATATACGGTGCACTTTCAGATTTAAAACTTTGCAGGATGTTTTCATTCACTTAGAGCTGTGTTACACACTACATGAAAGGTCATTTTCAAAAATCCATAATAGGGGCCCTTTAAGGGATGTAGAATATGATCATCCATCAAGGCATTAATATGTACTATTAACAGCCAAAATGCTAGTAATATGCAAGCTAATAAGCAACTGGTTTTGGTCCCCAAACTAATTTGTTACCATAGCTAATTTGTTACCTTCTTTCAAATAAAAAAATCATCACTCTTACCTTGGTTAGTGCCTGTTCTGTCCTGTCAGGAGCGCTACGGTATGCCTGTGTGACATCACTGAGTGGGATGGGCATGTACTGCAGAGTGAAGTTACTGAGGAGAGAGCAAAAATGATTAAAGTCTTCCCCAAACATGGCAACACAAGAGATGAATAAGCTCCAGCAAGATAGAAAATGTGTTTAAAGAAACAAGTTTTTTTTTTTTTTTTTTTTTTTTTACTTTTAACAGAGTAGGCTACTATGTTTTTTTCAACAGATGTCAAAGCATTCTGTACTGAGAACAACATTCTCACGACGATTACAGTCTCCTGAATGCAAGAATTCAAGTCTGCTAAAAAAGTTTCTACATTAAATAATAGTTGTGTAGATCTCCAGGGAAGAGAGGTGTTTCCAGAACAATGCTCTAATTGTGCATTACAGGTTGGAGAGGTGATGAAAGACTGTGCAATAACAAACACATTCATGTAGGCATGTACTGAAGTTCTTATTTCTTTCCCAGTAACAGCATGCTGTGAATAAGTTTGCAGAGGGATGAGTGAGTCAGTTCTCACATGGGTGAGTGTGCATGATATGAATGTGAGTGTGTGTGTGTGTGTGTGTCATACTGTTCTAAGGCTCGAGCCACATCTTGGAAACCCGTTGCACTTGTGTTATTCCGATCCCACGTCACACTTCTACAAGAAAGAAACAAACCATGACAATCTTAAACAGTATTACAGTACTATACAATTATGCATTATTAATTATTAATAAGTACACTCGAATAGAATCTTCATGCCTTTTGTAAATTTTCTGCTCTGCTTTTGAGGACAAAATCTGCTGGATTTGGTTTTAAATATGGTAAAATGAGTTAAAGAGAAAATAATTAGGGTCATTGGCAAAATTGTAAATTTTCCCACTTCCAGTCATTAACCAAAACATTTAATAAAGGGGGGAAAAATGCAATGGGCAGAAGATGCAGCAATCATAATTTTGCTGAAATATACAAAGCTTTCTATGAAAATGGATGTATCATTAGAAGGTCTAGGGCCAGATTTACTAAACAGGGCAAATTAGCGTGAGAGCGCAATCCCATAAAAGCGCAGATGGGAGTGGAAAGTTCTGCGCGTGATCTACTGTCGACGAGCAAATTGAAAAATTGAAAAGCACAGATGCAACCGGATCGGTTTCATAATGACCAACGCAATCTACCAAGAGCAGCACAAATTAGAATCTGGTTTACGACATGCTTTTTTTTGGGTGGTAAACAGGGGCGAAGCCAGTATTGGGCCAGGGCGGGACTGGCCCGCCCACATTACTCACTGGCCCGCCCAGGCAAGTTTGATAAAAATACATTTTTAGTTTATTTTTATTATTCAAATATATTTGTGAAAATATATTAATACCTGATTAATTGTTGACTGCTGTGTGTGTTTAATTTGTTTTCCGAATAAAATTTAACTGGTGAAGCAAGTTGTAGAAAGCCTCTCTCCGGAACGTTATTGGTCGCTATGGTTGCTGGGGGTTCCGACAGGAAAACTCTCAGAGGTGTCGGCGCCACAATAATGGCTAAACAACTTTCTTTAATGTGCTATTTGAAAAACAGCAAGAGTTGAGGAAGAAGACACACCACTGCCTTCATCTTCCGAGTCCACCCAGCCCAGTTCTTCCGACTCATTACCCCAGGAGAAGGTTAGTCAGGTGCTGGCGCCGGCCGCTTCTTGCTCCCTCTCTCCCCGTCAGCCTGACGCGGGTTTATCCGCCGATCTAACTGTGATATTATTATTTTAGCTTACTTTATTTTCGGGTGAACTGTATTTGCACTGCTGAATAGAATAAAATAGACAGGTTATTGTCTATACTGGTTTGTCCAGCCTTTGAGCTCTGTTGGTTGAACATGATGATTATAAAGGTGTAACTTTTTTCAGTTTGTCTATTAAATGTTAATTATTATAGAAGTCATTTTTCAATAATTATTATTAAAGTCATTTTTTCTAGGAAAAACTATAGGCCCAGTCACATTTTCACTGGCCCACCCAAAATACAATTTCTGCCTACGCCACTGGTGGTAAATAATGGCGCAAACACCAGTAAATTGACTAGCGCGACCCTTAGTAAATCTCCTTTGCATGATTCATTTAAATGCTCCCCTCCCATAAAGGGAAACTCCTACGAATGCATATGCAATAAGGTCACTGGCAAAAATAACCCTGTCCACACCTGTGCTAATTTTCACTGCATGCATTAAGTAAATCCTGACAGTACTTTTTTGAACTGGCGCAAGCTGACAGTAAATCTGGCCCCTAGTCCTTGACATGTAAATTAAAATTAATAGTTTGCATCTCAGTCAACAGTATATTTTTGTGCAGCTGAGACAGTGTATAATTCTTTTATAATTCATAGTACCGTAACCCTGTTCTCCTTACGACAGACTACCTGAGCGTGGTGTTGATCTGCAGGGCTTTACTGAGCATCCTCGCTCCTGTGTCATCAAGTCCGTTCCCACTCAAATCCACCTTCTTCAGGCAGGCGTTGCTGCCGAGAGCGTTCACGAGCACCGTGCCCCTCGAACGCAACCTGGAGTCAGCCAGAGACAAGCTCTGCAGGGCCTGTCAAGAAAGAGCAACCAGAAAGAGATAGAAAGAAGTATGTGTGTGTGAGTTTGCAATGTCTGTGATCTGTAAAAACAGCGCTTAATAATTGATCAAGCAAGGCGATATCTGCAGTGAGAGGGCTACGTGCCCTGAAGGAGAGAGAGTGAAGGAAGGATGGATGAATCACTAGTGCTGTAATACAGCAGACCATTAGAAAGCTTTTGTACTCTGCATGTGTGTTTGAAAGCAGAAAGAGTGTAAGGTGCGTACAGGAAACTGAGTTATGTCCATGTGTATATGCTTGTGAAACACTCACACACTCTTCCTCCTGCACGAGATGCACTAGTTTCTGCAGAACCTCGTCCAAAACCCTGCAAACAAAGGAAACATCAGGTCTTATACATACACACACATAAACTCCATCAACCCCCAAGATTAATAACACTTAACACACCTCCCCCCCAGTCCTTCCTCTGCCTCCCTGAGAGCCTCCTACTGTGTGCCCACATTCAGTTTGAGATTGCAGATGGTTTCACAGACTTTTCTAACCTGCTTACCTCATCTGCCTGTCTAAGAGTGGATATCTGTTATATCTGTTAATCGGTGTATGGAACTTAAGCTCTATATCTACTGTGTCAAGCTGTTGATTATCACAGAACATCATTTTGAATAATCCATCAATCTGTGAAAACAAACATTTGACCCTTGCAGTAATGCGTTTAAGACTGTGCCCCATTTTTTTTTTTTTTTTGTGAGGGATGGAACTACAATACTATAAAGCAATGCCCATTGATTTACAGCCATTCGTTATAAGTATAAAATAATATTTTGAATGTTTCGAAAAATATTGGTAACACTTTATAATAAAGGTCCATCATTAATAGGTAACAATACAGGTTGTAATGCAGGATTTAGGACTAAAATAGTTCCTTTTTGGGTAATTAATGATTACTGAATGAGATTACCCTCATCAAGAACTAATAACTAACTGACAAATTTTAAAGAATTACCAATTAATAATAATCACAATTCACAACACTAACGTGTCTGACAAGTGAGAAATTGTCTTTTTTTACTCTGAGCATGGTCATAAAATGCACAAAAATAAGTCAGTCTCACATTTTTCTTTTAAATGAGCATATTTATGTTTTTAATTTTACTCTTATTAGTGACATTTTTGAAAATAAGGCATTTCTACTCTATAACTGAACAATAACCTTTTAATGCCCTTAAAGTGAAATTACTAAATCTAAACATAGGAGCCTGATAAAAATACTCATTTAAAAGAAAAATGTCAGACGGACTTAGGTTTTTATATTTTATAGTCTTTATAGGTTTTAGTCTTCATATTTTAAAATGTAATTTATTCCTGTGATGGCAAAGCTGAATTTTCAGCATCATTACTCCAGGCTTTAGTGTCACATGATCCTATAGAAATCATTCTAATATGCTGATTTTATTTCTTTATTTCTTATTATCATCAATGTTGAAAACAGTTCCCTTTCAGTCGCTCACGTTCGACGTAGTCGACTGATTGGGATCACGCTTAGACAGCCTGTCATCTTCGAGTACTGTTAAAACGAGCTAATGTACATTGGCGTGCGTGAAATGCATCACACACTCCGCCCCCGCGGCGCGGGTATAAATACGGAAGTGGATGCACGCACTAGTTGTTTTTCGCTGAGGAGCCGAGCGTAACTCGGAGTCAGCGGTGGACCAGCAACAGTGGCGACGGGACTACGTCTCCGTTCCCTCCTTCTGGGAACGAGGGGTACATACGTAACCGAGACGTTCTGCTACTATTTTCTTTTCTTTGTGGAAACCATGATACATTGTTACGTTACATTCTAGTTCTGTTTTGGTCTTCATTCTGTGTCCTGTTCTGGGTTGCCTGAGTTCTGTTCGATTATTAGTTTCCATAGTTCCTCATTAGTTCCTCGCATGTTCTTAGTTCTGTTGATTGTCTGTGTATTTAAACCCCTAGTTTCCTCTGTTCATTGCCGTGTTGTTGTTGGTTTACTCGATTGTTTTATATGCTGTTTCCTGGTAATCTCCTGAGTGTTCTCTGTTTTTGTTATATTATCCTGCATTGTGTGCTTCATACAGCAACCTCAGTGACAGTTACATTTACAGATATAAAAATGATACACAAACATACAAGAAGCTTGAGTGTGTATAGCAAGACAGGTTATTAATTACATCATATGCAATGCTTCATAGTAGTGGCTGGTCACTGCTAAGCTGATTTGTTTGCTGCAACTCTCTGATTGGTAGATCTTTCTTCCCGGGGTTACAGGTAGTGTAGTTCTTCACCTGGAATTTGTCTATGATTTTTTTTTAATGATGTTGTAATTATGTTGACTGATGGCTTCAATAGAAACATTTAACATCCATTAATAACCTCAGAGCTCATTGTAGGTCTGTCTTGAAAGGTTTATATTGTTAAAAACATATTTTCACCAACCTAGAGAACTCGTCCCTTTTCAAAATGACAATTTAGACCATTTAGACAGCTCAAATGACATTTTTTACTGTAGGATTCACGTAAGTGCTTTGACAAAAATATGAGTTCCACATTTCCCACTTGCCTGCAAGGCTTCCATTGTAAGTGCACAGCTGTAAACACATTTTTAGTTTTTTGGTAATCGACAGGATGCCACAGATGTTGCTGATAGAGCTCAAGCTGTATTGAACCTTTAGGTGCTTATCTATAAACTGCTACAGGCAGCTAGTATCATTTGTACTTTAAGTCACTTTGGATACATGCATCTGCCAGACAAATAAATGTATACATGTATATCTGTTTGCTCTATGATGTGTCTCTCTCAGTCCGGGAATATGTACCTGCCCTTGATGTTAAAGTTCTTGCCCAGCAGCAGGTGTTTGAGGGACGGGTGTCTGGAGAAGGCAGGAATGACACAGAGAAGATCAGCATCCAGCCCTGAAATGAACACAAAAATTAACAGGCAGAGTCAAAGGTGACTGAAGCAAATGCAACTGAGGGGAAAGAGATGGGCTGAAGGTCGGTGGGAGCAGACAAAAGCTTCCTTTCATTTATGCAGTTAGATGTCTCACCGTTGTCTGAGATGTCCAGTGTGCTGATGCAGGAGACTCTGGGGAAAAGGTCCTGTATTATTCCCGCTCCAGCAGACCTGAGCTGAGAGGCAGAGAAACGGAGAGAATGAAAAAGAGATAGAGAAAGAAAGGAACACGGCTTGCTAGAGAGAGAGAGAAAACGCTCAGAGGCTCAAACATGTATAATTTATACTATGCACTTAAATATTTTCAATAACTCAACTGAAAGAGCATGTTGCTATCAACACCAAGGTCAAATTAACTGCCTTTTCATTTTTTAACAGCATTTCAAATCAGTGTTGGAATAGTTTGTTATGTTGAGACTAGGGCTGGTTGTCACCTTTTATTTTTTAGGAAGATTTTTTTGAAGGTCAATTTCTGTGCAGGAACATTTAGTATTGTTTTGCTATTCTAAAAAAGTCCAAGCATTTTTGTCAAAAGAATAAAGTTGATCCGGAATTAATCCATTAGAAATAGCTCTGCACATTTTTCCATTTTTGCAATGCATAAAGGATAGAGTAGCAGTTTTGGACTTATTTAGGGTTATTTAGAATGTATTCTGTATCAAGAAATATTTCATTTCATTGTCATACAAGCCATATTGGCAACTGAAAAAGTTACAGCAAAAGCTACTAAACACTTACACCATTATTATGCAGGGAAAAAAAATGTATACAGGTTGACCTTTTTAGATATGACTCTATATGGGGTAAGTGTCACAATATATTTAGAAGCTGACATTAAACAGCTTATAGATCTTTCAGCGAAATGTAAACAGTAAAGTATTTTTTTCATCAGCCAATATGTAAAAAGTAGCATGCAAAAAAAAAAAAAATGTAACCATGATTTGGTAAACAAAAATTGCAAATAATAAATTGAATGAAAAATAAAATCCTTGGCCTAAAGCCAACATACAAAATATACTGATAGTGTGACAACAAGCAGCACATAATGTTAACTATTTTCAAATCCACAGTAGTGAGATTTGCGGTAACGTTAAAATAGTTTATGATTTGATTTTTGAGAACAAATAAAACAATTGCATGAGGGCAAAATAAGGCCCCACAGAGATAAACACACATTGCATTCTCAAAAGAAACCTTGAAAGACTTTCTGTGTGACTAATTCAGTAGCCGACATATCTGTACACACAGTAAGGTGACCACAGACTGAAGGATCTACAGCCAACAGAGAGAAGGACAGGCATTTATAGAGCTCAATCCAGATTTAGGGACACAACGGGGGGATGGGGTACCTCACAGCTGCTAATGTCCAGGTGTAGGTCAGTGATGTGAGGATTGGATGACAGCCCAAGGAACAGAGCCCTGTGAACAAACACATGGACGTCGTCATTACTGACAGCATTACATGCCTCATTGGAGAGACTTAGCATTCTATTATGTGCTTCCATGGCTGATCTCCATAATAAATCAAATCAGAAAAGGTCTATATGGACACTGTCAAAGCGTTACGCAAGTCTTAAAGGATTAAGGGGAAAAGAGCTTAGAGATTAGTTCGACTCCTCTGGTGTGGGCCGGTGGTGTTGACAGAAGAGAGCTAAAATCAGGTGCTCAGTTGGGTGTGACAGACTGTCTTGCGCTCGGTTTGTGTTTGTGAGCAGGGAGGTAGTATGACCCTGTTTGAAATGCTTCATTTGAAAACATTCTGGCTTTCCCAAAATAGCAGCTGCGTGAACATCTTCATTCTGACCTCAGTTATGGGTGCAGAGCTCTAAAACTAGAAATGAATCGACAGAAAGTTCTTCAAGTGGGCTTTTCACACTCAAAATTGTTAACCCTTTAATGAATACATCCAGACAAAAACAATGGAATATGATTTGCTGTTTGTGTTCCCTTTTAGGTAATAATAATAACAGATTTAACAGTTTATTTATTATGAGCCTCCATTGAAGGAATAAGATGTCCATTAATAGTAAAAGTCAAATATTATGAATAATCCAATTCAAAAGTTTAGGGTAGCAAGAATTGCTAAAGGACATGCAACTGTTTTCAACACTGATAATAATAATAATATGAAATGCGTCTTGAGCACCAAATCTGCATATTAGAATGATTTTTGTAAGATCAAGTGACATTAAAGACTGGAGGAATAATGCTGAAAATTCAGCTTTGCCATCACAACAATAAATTAAATTTCAAAATATATTTAAATAGAAAACCATTGTTTTAAATGAATCATTAATTATATTCCACAATATTACTGTTTTTACTGTATTTTTGATCAAATAAACACAGCTTTTGTGAGCAATGCAGAACAGAAAGTACTTTTACCACTAATGGACAGTTTAGCTAAACATGTTTTCCAAAAATGATGACTTACACACTACACTTTTTACTTGTACACTACACAAGGGGGTGTGGTTGATTTGATAATCTCAGCAAGCCCTTCGATCTATATTACATCAAAAAATATCCCTGCCTTTTAAAAATTCACAAAAGTGAGTGATTTCACTGCTGGCTTCATGCTGACATAAAAACTGTGTATTCTTGAAAACTGCGTAAAGGGATAGTTCACCAAAAAATGTAAATTCTGTCATCATTTACACACCTTTTCCACCGTACAATGGAAGTCAATGGTCACCAAAACAGTTTACCAACATTCTTCAAAATACATTATTTTGTGTTCAGCGGAAGAAAGAAAGTCACTTTGAAACAATATGAGGTCAATAATGATGTAAAAAATGACAGAATATAATTTTTTGGGTGGACTTTTCTTTTTAATATACAGCACCTGAATGGTACAGATAATTAATTTAGGATTCAGTTCAGGATAGCATGATTTACAATATGCAAATCCTGGGTTAATGTTACATGGGTTATCTTGTTCCATAAAAGTCTCCCAGCTTAAAACATCTTAAACCAGCCTAATGTGGTAGGCTTGTCTCTCAGAATGTGAAAATCTGGTTTGTTGGCTTTAGAGAGGAATTGGGCTTTAGAGTTGGTCAGGCTGGGAAACCAACTAAATCAGATTAAACTAGCTAAGCCAGTGTTAAACTGCAGCATGAAAAGGCAAAACGCCGACCGGGCTCACCTCAGCACGTCGGGAGGCATCTTCATAGACGCCAGACTGATGTGAGTGAGGCTGAACGCTGAACTGAAGAACTGACGGAAGGAAGGAAGTGTCTCTCTCACTTTCCTAAAAGGGTGACAGAAATGAAGGGGATACTTTTATCCATAATACATCATACCATACTTCACAAAACCCTGAGCAATAAGCCATAAAAAGGCTCAAAAGTATACCCTCTGGCTTATTAGAAAAAGCGTTGTTTGTATCTTTATTACGTGTTATACATTTTAACAACGTTCAACATTTTAACAAGCTATCTTAGTTTATGGCATAAAACATTGGACTAAACAAATAATTTGGGTGGGACAGAACTAGACAGGGAAAATGAGAAAAAGAGAGAGAGGCAGTCAGTGAGGGATACGAGGGGGGGTCTAAAAACATGACAGTTTATGATAGCATTTCTGTGTTTGACAGTGACATTATCATTTAAGAGAGAGAAAGAGAGAGAGGGAAGAATATGTGTAAACGTGTTAACAAGAGCAGAGAGTGTTAAGGGAACATTCCCATTTAATATTCATGGGCTCTCTGTCTTATCAGCTCAGACAGATTTACATTGCTGCCTTCACATGGCACTAGCGTAGCCAGATTTACTCATACACATCTGCCCACACACCTCGTATGGAGATGCCCATGTGTGCAGTGGTTCTGTGTTGGGATGTGCACGTTTCTGAGTGGGAGTTGAGGTGGGAGTTTGTGAGAGGATGAAATTAGCACTAGAAAAAAAGGCTATGTTTGCAATAGCCTTTTAGAATACTATTATTATTGCTGCATGCTAAGCACAATGTGCAACGACCTATTACATTTGTCAAAAATAGAAATAGAAAGGCCTATTCACACCTAGAACGATAACTATAAAGATACATATGATGATATCTGTATTAGCATTCACACCAACGCATAATAATGTTCTAAACTATTTTAAGCGTTATGTCGTCTGCCACTTTAAATGCTCAAGCTCTAGATTTTGATTGGATGTTAATGTTTTTTAACGTTCATCAGCTGGAAAAAATCGTTCTCAAAGAAATTCCAACGAGATTTGTGTCATTATGTGGTCATGTGACAATGCAACATACTGCTGTTTGAAACCTATTTCGGCATAATGTGTCAACAAATATTACTACTAAACAATATTGCACAGTATTCGGTGTGTAGTAAGCTAGTATTTCAATCCCAACACAGCCAAAAAAAAAAGACTGTTTCAATCTTTAGACACCCAATCATCTAAAAAAATTCATCCCCCTGCAAATTCAAACCCATTTAAGAACAAACACATTTGTAGGAGGTGCAAATGATGAAGAAACCTTCCAATCTGAACAATAAGTTCAGCTAAAATTAGCCTCATTTTTCAGAGTTTCTCATAATGCCGTTAACGTGCCGAGAGGGGAGATGGAATTGCTGTTCGGGTTCAGAGGGAGTGAGGGAGGAAGATGGATCATTGCATTTCTGTATCTCCTCAGCCTACAGCTTCTCACATGCATGTTTACTTGCCATGCAGGCTTCTATCATAAAGCTAATGATAGAGTATTGGTAGAATTAAAAAAACAAAACATTATTTGCTTAATTTATGAGCCGTTTTTCCAAATCAGGTTTTGAAAGATTTGGCTCACTCATGGAGACACATTTTTTCACACGAAAACCTGTTTTCATCTGATGCTGTTGCAGTAGCTGTATTGCCATCTGTGGAATATGCAGGTCCATCAGCTCTATCTGATCGCTCATGTCCCACTTTAACTCGTAATGTATTACTACAGGCACTTTTCCCTGCTGAGAAACCCATTTACAACCAGCTTCTGATGGTAGTTAAATCCAGCTGGTACAAGCAGATCATGTATGGTTACTAACAGGTCCAAGCTGGTCTGGATGGTTGATGAGGAAAAGTATGAGCAGACCTGATGTTGACCTGTTAAACCAGCGATTCTAAGCTGGTTAGAGCTGGCAGACCACCAGCAACCTTGTTCTGCATAATATTTTTTCTACAAAAATATTTGTGTTGTTTTCAAGTAACAGTGAAGACACCATTCTAAGAAGACATGGGGTATCTTTTCATTGTTATGCGGACGATACCCAAATTTATATACCAATCAAGAGACATGATCCTTCTGTCTTTACATCCTTACAAAGTTGCCTAGATGAAGTTAAATCTTGGGTAGCTGAATTTTTTTTATCTTTAAATGAAAACAAAACAGAGGTGATCGTTTTTGGGCCCACTGATAATTCTCAGACTACCAGCTTCGATCTAGGTAGACTATACGCGTTTAGATCTACACGTGTACGGAACCTGGGCGTTCTGCTAGATGAGTCTTTAAACCTTGACAAACACATTTCTTCTGTAATAGGCTCTAGTTTTTATCAACTTCGTCTGTTGTCTAAAGTCAAACCTTCAAAGTCTCAAATTGCTCGTCTTCAACTAGTTCAAAACGCAGCTGCAAGATTCCTTTTTAATAGCCGTAAAAGCATTATTTTTAGAAATGAAGATAGCCCCTTCCTTGACCACTTTTAAGTCTCTACTAAAAACGCATTAACTTGTTTTCCATGGCTTATCATTTAAAAAAAATGATTAATCTTTTTTATTGTAATTGTTAATTAACTGTTTTAACACTAGAACGGCCACGACGGTCATTTTGACCGTTTTGAATTTTATATCTGCAATAACTTTGTTGAAAAAATAAATAAAATCCTGCTTGTACCTGACTTTTCCTAAAAGTTTCTGTATTTTCATTTAAAATGTTTTTAATATAAATTACACATAAGGCAAAAAAACAAATGAACATATTTACCTATTTCGGCCACATTGACCGCACTGAATTTCGCGGTATTCTTTTGTTACATTTCTCGCGGTTGACCTTTTTCTATTAGGAAATAATCAGAAGATTCAATTGCAAAATGACAGATATGTTTATTGAGAGCTGGTCAGATGCTGGGAGAGTTAAGGTGTGCAAATGTCCGGTATGAAGCCCTTGGCAGCACAGGGACTGCGTGTAGAACCATGGAGTGCTGAACACGGATGGATGACACACGGAAAACGGATACAGGCAGGGAACAAACACGCAAGAAAAATCCACAACGATCTGACAAAGACTATAGGCGACAACAGTAACACTAAAAAGGGTCGAATCGCTGATCAGTTGCAGCTGGCGCGTTGATCAGACCGGACGTGCTGATCAGCTGCAATGATGAGCGACCACGCACACACGCACACACACACGCACACACAACAAGACGAGAAAGGAGACAGCGAATTCATAAACCGTGACATTGTCTCTCTCACTGTCAAAAGAATCTCTAAATAAGATACTTTTAGTTGTTATTGTCTTGTTCTGAGTTATGTTGAATGGATATGGAAATATATATATCTGTTGTGAATATGCGATAATTACGGGCTACTGATATTAGCTATTATTTATAAATGTATAATTAAACTTGTTTAAATGTACAGTTTGGTGTTGTTTTGTTTTTAAAAGATATCATAATACAATAAATGCATCAATCTCTCAATTGGGTATTTATCATTAAAGATATAGAGTTTGCAATCTAACGGTCAAAATGACCGCTTGTGGCAGTTCTAGTAGTTATGGAATTCTGGCACTTCTAGTGTTAACTGTGTTTGCGTTGTTTGTTTACCTTTTCCCTTCCTTTTGAACCTCTGTACAGCACTTTGGTCAGTCGTGTGGCTGTTGTGTAAGTGCAAATAAACTGAACTTGAACATAAAAAAAATTCATAATTAAAACAGAATATAGTTTCTTAAAAAGCAAAATTGCGCAAAATTAAAACATGTTTATATTATTTTTTAACTATATAATGTTTTTTACTCACTAAATTTTATTTGTTTTTTTTATGCGTAAGAAATAATTTGCTTTGGGCACGAGAAATTTAAACTTAAAGTCCCCGTGAACCGGAAGTTGCAAATGACTTTTCTCCAGTGTTGTGACGTATTTCCGAGAGAAACGGAACACTAAATGAGGCAAAATAGTGGGCGTGGCTTTTTTTTTCCAACTAGCACCTGATTGGATCTAGAAAAGTAGGTGTTTTCATTCAGCCTGTCTACTGTCAGTTGGAGGAGCGTGGTTACGGATGTTAAGCAGACACCCAAACCGTCAAACCTACGTCATCAGGGAAGGTCCTCCAATGCAGAGGGGAGGGGAAATTTCAGATTTTGATTAAAGATTATGAAGCCAAAACATTTTTTTGTGTGGATTGACTTACATGGATGAATTGTTCACCACAAAACGATCAATTTAGCCAAACAAAGTAAGTATGGTCAATTTTGAATTCATGGGACTTTAAAGTTACCATTAATTCAAAATGGACAAGTCTTATTTTTTATGCAATATTGCAGCATTTATGATAAATGATTTATCCATCTCTTCTCTTCTCTGAAGATGTGTTTACTGGCGCGAGGGCGGGACAACCTGTCACTCACATTAGATCACAGCAATAGCAAACCACAACCACCTGATCAATTCCCGATGGACATAATCATAAGTCCCACCCTAAATTTTTTAGGGAAGAAAAGATTATTACAATTTCCATTTCATGCCATCTTAAATAGAAAGATCTGGGCCTGGTTTCACAGACGGGCTCATATTAAGCCAAGATTAGGCCTTAGATCAATTAGGACATGTAAGTATCGTTTATAACCATGCCTTAGAAAAAAACATTATTGGTGTGCATCTTGAGACTAAGCAATGGCACTGACATATTTTAAGAAATGACAGTGCAAGTTGCTTTCGGTCAAAACAGGGTAAACATAGTCTGGGACTAGGCTTAAGTCTGTGGAACCGGGGGCTGGTCTCTAAAAATAAACCTTAATATCTTCAGAAATAACTTTGCTTCTCAGATAAACACCTTGTTTTGATATTTTTACTGAAAAACAAGACAAAATACTGATGAAATAATGTGAAAACCGTGGGCACTTTAAAGGGTTAGTTCACACAAAAATTTAAATTCTATCAATAATTATTCACCCTCATGTCTTTCCGTAAGACCTTCGATCATCTTCAGAACACAAATTAAGATATTTTTCATCTCATAATAATAATGTCTTACAGGTTTGGAACCACATGAGGGTGAGTAATTAATGACAGAATTTTTGGGTGAACTAACCCTTTAAGCTGGTTTAGCTTTGTTTCCAGCAGGAACCTATTGGTTAAATTCATGGAAGTATTAGGAAGTGTTTTCTGAGCAGTGTTGGGGAAGTTACTTTTAAAAAGTAGTGTAACTCGTTACTTCTTTTAAAAAAAAGTAATCCGTTACTTTACTTAGTTACCCCATATGGAAATTTACTTTTTACGTTACTCGTTACTTTTACGTTACTTTTATGTTGCTTGACTTTGGGCAGAACCCAATATCTGTTCCTAAATGTGTAGGCCTACATTAAGTTCTACTATGCATAATGCCATATATAATGCCATAAATGCATAATGCATTTATCAAAATTTTGAATATTTATGAAGAAATGCCCGTTATATAGGCATATGCATGGGCGGCGCTATAGGGAGGGGCTAGAAAGAAACCCCCCAAGAAAGACCAAAGCTCCCCGTTAGCACGCCCAAAAATTATTTCTGGAAGCAATTATATTCAGGCTGTATTCTAAGGAAGTCCTGAACCGCATGGGGAAGAAAAAAATGAAATATTTTGACATAATAAGGGGACATTCTAATCTGCATTAAGCCAAATTAAGCGTTCTTATAATGGTTTTCTATGGGAGGAAAATGTTTAACGTGTAATTAAACACGTTGCGTTCATATTCTGGCCTCATCTGATTTTTTGTACATAGTATAGCCTACTTTATTATGATTTTAGTATCATAATGATTAATAAATGCACGCACAATTATCCGTGAACTTGATAAATGTTGCAGATATGTTTTACTATGCACGTAAGCAAATGCCTTTCAACTTACGTGTGCAAAATTCAGAAAAATGAATGTGCAGCAATTTGTACAAATAGAGTCTAGGCCAGCGGTCGGGAACCTATGGCTCGCGAGCCATACCTGGCTCTTTGGCAAAAATCATGTGGCTCGCGAGGTCTCTCACCCTTTACCAACAAACGAGCGAAACAAAAAAAAAAAGACACATCAATAGAGATCGGCTCTCTGCAGAAAAATCTGCCAGTTACAATTCCCTTGTAGCACAGTCTACCGAAGTTAGTTAAACGTTTATGATAATAAGTATATTCATGTTGTACCGGCAAAAGTGCGTAGCCTATTCAGAGCTGGTCGCGCTCACGAGTGTTACGAGTCATCAGAGCAATCAACCTGTCTCTGTGATAACCTACAGCTCCTGCATTGGGATTCAAGCAGCTGCAGCTTGTTTAAGGTAGGCATAATGGCGAAAATCAGCATAAACTTTAATACTTTCACTTTTGCCGCTGAGACCCTTTATGACAAATGGGTCGTATTTTTGATAATCCACGCAGATTTCAGTTGACGATTCTGTTTTAAGTTATTACTAACAAAAATTGAAGGAATGAAAAAAAGAGAAGGATGTGCTTTATATTGAAAAGAAACATTACAGTAAAAGCGTGATAAGTCGCGAAAGAGAACGGAATTACTGCTGTGTGCGCGCGCAACACGGAAAAGCATAGCCTTTGTCTTCGGTCGCGCACCTAAACGGCCAAATAAATACAGAAATATATAAAAATGGCAAGTCGAGTATTCACGTAAACACAGTAAATGTAAGTACTGTGTTTTCTCTCTCTCTCTCTCTCTCTCTCTCTCTCTCTCTCTCTCTCTCTCTCACGCAGACAGAGAGGATTTATGCTCATCAGTTGATAACTCAACCTCACAGTGAAAGCCCTTCACAAATAATATTGAAACTTTGCGAAATATTTGTTTGTTTTTAGCCTAATGCTGTTGAAATTATTGATAAAAAGCACGTCTTTAATAATAATATTATATAATTATTTTACTGTGGCTCTTTTGGAAAAATGCATTAACCAAAAATGAAAAAATGGCTCTTTGGTCAAAAAAGGTTCCCGACCCCTGGTCTAGGCCTACTATAGGTGTTATAGCCATTAAATAAGCGCATTTAGTTTCATATTTGTTAAAGTATTATAATGTTATTTTTTTCCATCTATGTTGATTATGAAAAGTAAACAGCATGAGGAAGATGGATGCGCAATATATCGGGAGACATGGAGTGGGTCAGACATGATTTTGACCACTTCATTAAGTTTTGTTTTGAAGAAACCCTTTCTTTAAAGTGAATTTCGTTTTGTATAAATTGTATCTTAATTTTAATCAATTTTTTATCAACCAATTGCCTGGATTTAATAAATAAGAAGCAAATATAGCAGACAATATAATCATGACATGGAGGCGCCGGCGCGGTCACTTGTTGCGCGTGAACTGGAGCGCACCTCATCATAAATGAACCGAAACTCAGCGTATGCCTCACAGGCATGATAAATGTATCTATATATAGAAAGCTTGAAATGTCTTTAAACGAAAAAATTCAAAACGAAAAGAAATAGGCTACTCTCTGATTATGTAATCCATTATGTGCATTTCTCTCTGTAGGCGACGTTCACTACGGAGATGGCGATCGCTGTCAAATCTGTCAAATGACGGAGATCGCTGTCAAATCTGTCCCTGGGAAAAGTAACGTTTCGCCGAGGTGAAAAAGGAACAACGTTTCGTTACCAAATTTTCAGTAGTAGCGCATTACACTACTTTTTACCCGAAAAAGTAGTTACGTTACTGTACAACACTGTTTCTGAGGAACTGACTGAGATGAGTCAAACTGACTTGTGATGATGTGCGTGGTTGAGGCAGGGAGATGCTATGAAACGGATTCAAAAGTGACAGATTATCATGCAAGAGGATGTGGGAGGCAGTTTAGCTCACCTGTGAGAAAAGGAGTTTTTGGACAGGTTCAAGTAGGAGAGATCGGCACAGCAGCCCCGCAGCAGAGCTCCAAATAGCTGAGAGGAAATAAAAAGAGAATGTAAAAAAACAGGGGAAAAAAGAGAGGGAAGGAGAGTGGCAGCAAAAGAATGATGAAAATTTGAATAATTCTGTAATTTAGGACCATTAAATATGAAAGAAATATCAATACGAAATCAGAGATAAATTGCTGTCTGGCATTCTGGGTGCAATGACATAAATCATGGTGTGTAAAAAGCAGTTTGGCAATAACAAATTCAGAAGAATGAGGCACACTGTCAACTCACAGAGTCTACGGTACAGTCAGTGCCTGACAGATCCAAATGCACCAGGCAGTTCGGCTGTGCCAGGAACAGGTACAGATTCTACAATGAGGAAGACGTATTGAGGCTGTTAATAGTGGTGTGTGTATGTGTGTGTCGTGTACCTGCCTCTGTATACGTGCAAGTTATTTTCAACATTCATTTGTGTGTCCTCACAAAGAAATCAAAACCAGAAAAAAATTGTGAGGACCTTAATGGAACATTAACATTATATATTATACGTATATGCCTATGAGAAATTAAATGAAAAGCTACACACTCCATCAAATAGGGTTAGGAGAACTGTTGCCAAACATATCACATGCTAGAAACATAATAATTACTGCAATAATGATCCAATCATTGACTTGAGCATTTGCCTATTTGCATTTGGAAGTGTGTGTGTATGTGTGTGTGTGTGTGTGTGTGTGTGTGTGTATATATATATAAAACGAGCTGTGCTAGTAGTGTACTGTTGCGGTGTGAAACAGTTAGTGTGAAACTCGCGGTTGTGGTAAGGGTCGTGACATTTCCTAAACATGCTCAAAGTGGTTGACCAATCACAACACACTGTTCCAGCTGACCAATCAGAGCACATTGCACCTCTTGGACAGAGAGGCTTCATAGAGAAATGAACTATACAGAGTGTTACTGACAGACTAAGAAGAGAGGTGCTGCAACAATGTAAAATGTGAAAAATAATGCGTTTTTTTTAACATTCAAGCATGATAACCTATTCTACTAAACCCCAAAAACAAAATCAAGACTTTATAAAAGGGCATAATATGGCCTCTTTAAGAACACTAGAAGTAAAAGTGAGATAAAAACAATTTCTAACCGTTGCATCCTCTCCAGACAGAATCCCTGGGTTCTTACTCAGGTCCAGATGAAGGAGAGAGTTGGAGTAGTCATCACTGGAGCACAGGGCCTGCGAAAGAGACGTGACACCTGGGGGGAAAAGACAAGGAAAGGCTGAATCATAGAGCAAATCTAAAGTTCACGAGAAAAAAAATGCTTCTATTTTGCTTGTTTTAAATAAAACACATTTTTCATTACATATTCAATTAAATTTCAGAATGTCGTTGATATTTGTAGCATTTGATATTTCGTCCTTCTACTTCAATGAGTTTTAAACCTAATAATTATGTTCTCCGGTGTGATTTAAGAATGATAAAACAAGCATCTTGAGCTTTAAATGGAAGCAAAAACATCTGTCTGTCTGTACAAAGGAGTTCACAAATATACATATTTGATTTGAGACTTAGAGACTTTGTGTATTTCCAGATGTAAATTAGATTTTGAATCCCAGATTCTCAATGTGGTCTCAGACTTTTAGACTCCACTGTACATAACCACCAAACCACAACAACATGCACAAAATGTTCAGTAAGCACTAAGCAGGGTGGATTTTCATTTAGTTTCTAAAGAAGAAAATGCTAGTGATTGCCTTTTGTACTATGAGACAAAAAGATAGCTCTACTAACTCTGTTAGGTGGCAGTTTGCCAGTGAACTCAGCCAGTACGCTTCCTCACCAGGGAGTAACAAAAACATCCCACTGCGCTCTCTGAAAGCAGGAATTTACTCATCAAAATGTTAACCACTGCAACCTTTCATGATACAGTAGTTTTCAGTTTTGCCTTTCACAGCTGCTGTAGTTCATATTTTGATATGTAAATTCTGTTTTTACTGCTGATATGGTTTCACTTTGAAGTTCACAATAAATGCTAACCGGATGTGGCAGATGCCACAAGTTCATCTTACTTCTACATTCAAAGTTAAAACTTCTGCAATGAAATCGTCACAAAACAGATTATAAATAAAGATTAATGAGGGGAGCTATTTCGAGTGGATTTTGATTCATGGCGTGTGCTGGAAGGCTATCCATCCATCCACTTGGTTTAAAAATGTATTGATTGAAAAAGAAAACCAGAGGTTCAGCAGACCCTGGGAGCAGCCAAGGATGCTGATAATTGAGTCTGGGCTCTCCAAGAGAAGACTAGCTCTTTCGTCATGAATCTGAAGCTCTCAAGTCAGATGCAACTAATCCATCGATAATCTTACTGATTTAAGAGAGAACAGGAAGTTGATTCTAGATCAGTGGAGCGAGAAAACATTATTTTTACAGCCTGAAATGTAACATAGAGATTGCAGATCTTCTGTAGACCATGTGTCCAAACTGAGATTTGACAAATTATTGTTTTGTGCCAAGTTTGAGATTGTTCTTTTTTATATCTGATTTGGGTGTGCATCACGCACGCAGGTGTGTAATAATGGGAAAAATATTATTAGATAGATAGATAAGATAGATAGATAGATGTTGCTAGAAAGGCTAACTGGACATAAATGTAATCTCACATTAACTTTCTTACATGCTTCTATTTAATATTTCTATCAGTGAATTGTAAGGGAGCAATAGTTGTTATAGACTTAACCAGCAGAGGGCGTTACACCTCTAGAGACCGATTACTTATGAACACACCCTTTGAAGAGAGCGACGTCTTGGAGAGGTTAAGTAGACGCAAGCCTTTACTGAGCCGACACACTTGCTGGATGAGATTAGAAACTCCTAAAGGAAAACAAACATCCACAAACACATTGGATCAGTCACAGACCAATTTACACACAGCGTATTATCATACACCTTCAGGCAAACACTGACATTGTTGTAGTTACGTTCACACACGCACACTTGTGATGTGATAGGCAATGACATGTGTCAGGCATGATGGCAGGCTGAAACTCTGACCCTGACACATATAGAGGACGTACCAGTGTTGGAGAAGCTACTGTTAGTAAAAACCACAAGCTACTGACAAAAAGAAGCTAATTAAACTAAAGCTACTTAAAGGGGAAGTAGCCTTTTAAAATATGCAATTCATTTATTTATTTTAAATCATTTATAAAATCTTAAAGGGGTCATATAATGCCATTTTTGTACAAGCTAATATGATTCTTTAGGGTCTAAATCAAAAGTTTGTAATATACTTTAATTAAAAATTCTCATTAGTATTGTAAGAAAACACTTATTTTACCTGGTAACAAACAGCTCTGTTTTTAGCACGCCGTTTCAGTGCATATGCCTTTAAATGATCATGAGCTTTGCTGACTCCGCCTCTCTGTTCTATGCGTACACCAGAGCCGGCTCTGGCGTACACCGTTTGTCACACAATAACACAATAACCATAACACGTTGTTCAGTATAAACGTGGGATTATGCATTATATTGAGAACGTCATACATAGAAAACATGCCGTAATGTATCCTGAGTGTAAACCTTAGACGCATTCATTGTGAAGCGTGCAGCTAGCGATTTACAAGGATTAATATAAATATTAATATAAAGTTTAATAAAATAGCAAATCCAGCTTTATACTGACTCTCGTTTATAAAGCAGTCTGGTGTGTGAAATGATTCGCGCAAACATGAGAGCATTGACGTTGCTCGTGGGGAATATTCCCTTCGAAAACAAACTCAGCCACTGCGTCTTCGGCGGTTCGGATTTAGGAACATTAAAATGACTGCTGTGTTCGTTATTACACCCAAGAACAGAACACCACAATCACTTAGACGCCATTCTGCTCATAGACAGTGCTCCAGCATATCAACCGCGCCGGTCCGCGACTCTGCGCAGACTATGATTGACAGCTGGCTCTCGAGCGAGGGCGGGTCTGTGTTGAAACGCGGCTGTCATTCAACAATCGTGGGAGGGGCGTGCGAGCTTGTGACGTCACAGGCTCGAACGGCTCGATTTGAGGCAGGGGAAAACATATAAGGAGATTAAAACAAAACCACTGGATGGATTTTTATCATTATATGATGGCTGTGTAAAGGCACTGCCAACACACATTTCAGTACAATCAACTTGTAAAAGTGCATGTACCATTATATGACCCCTTTAAAACATTTATAATAAAAGATATATATACTGTGAAGTTCACTTTGTACAGCACTATTGGCCAACTTGAATGTTCTTCCATTGTCACACTATTAATAAATGTATTTAAGATGGTGGCATTACTAGTAGTTGCTCTCCACCAAACACTGTACAGTAGGCTACATACAAAATGACACAAAAACACGGACATTAGAAAAACCACAGCACACACACAAATCTAAAAGACGCCATTTTCAAATCAGCTACAGATTCAGCACAATCAGCCAGCAAAACATAGACAAGAAAGAACAAAACACACCCACTCAGAGACAGAAATAGCAGACGCTGATACAGAAAGTGTAAAACAGACAAAAGCAGGTAAATAGATAGAGGAGGGGAGAGAGAGGGATAGTAGAACCAGAGAGACTTTGATGCATGTACCTTGGTTGTCCAGTGTATTGTGGGCCAAGTTAATGGAGTGTATGACTGATGCTGGATTTTCTGACAGGGCAGTGGCCATTTTCTGTGGGAAATCTCTAAATGACAGAAAGAAAGTCAGTAGAAATGGAACTGCAATACAAAGCTCCGCACTCTGGGACAGAGATGAAATACAGAAGCAAAGATGTGGCAGGGGAATAAGACTGGGAACAGCATAAAGGGAAAAAATGACAGTGACAGAACAAGAAACACACTTTTAGATGAAAAGAAAGAAAGTGGTCGGAGTGATGAATAACACAAAGAGAGCAATAGAGAGATTTATAACTCACGCTTTAAGGCCCGCGTTTTCCAGCGTGAGCTCCTCCAGACTGCTGGATTTACTGACAGAGTGCAGAATCTGTTCTACGACCTCTGAACTCTGTGTGTGAGTGTGTGAGAGAGAAAGAGAGAGAGAGGGGGAAAAGGATCAAATCACTAGAGTTTAATTCTTCAGGAAGACTCACCATAATGACTTCATGCACAGTCACAGACTTTAGTTTCAGACTGAACGAATACCATTTTCATATACCATAGTATTAACATGGTACTTTAAAGAATATGATCGTATTACCATCAAATTAGTGTCCAAAACCGCATGTAGAGATAATAACCCTAATAATAATACCACGGTACGGTTTTCTACGTAAAACAAACAAAAACAGAAAAACAAAAGACTTGGACATAGTAAAGAGAGAAATGGTTATAAAAGGATATTTACAATGCGCAAGTCTTTGCAATAAAGTTTGGTAAACCATGAGTTATACGCCATGGCCGCCACAATCACCGCAAGGTCCCTGTGACGAAAAGAGACACAGAAGAGAAAAATCAAAACAGATTGTCTTAGTGAGGTGCTGCATCAACCAGAGGCGTTCTCACTTTGCTCATGCAACCCCTCGTAAGGTTGCATGCGCTCCTCAAGACTAAAATAGAGATGTTATTATTCAAGAAAAATGATAGATTCAGCAATAAACGCTCACTGAGAGGAAAGCCAGGAGAGGAAGGGAAGAGGACAGTGTGGATCGATGGGAAAACTGATGCCAGGTCAGTGAATTACTCAGTGCAATGTGTCTATGATACAGCTTTTAATATTGGCCCTGAGCCTAAAACCTTTTTACCCGGTAGACAGAGCAGACCTTACTGCACTCATATGGAGAACGGAGAAAAAGGCGACGAGGGAAAGAAATGGAGAGGGGTTTCTCCTTTTGAGTACGGCTGATGGCTGTGTTCTCATTTGCAGCTTCGTCATTCCTCTGTTTAGACGCTGTAGTGAGGCTGTAGGCAGTGTGTACTCAGCTGTTTTCTCTTTCTAAATGAGAGTTTCTCTACATCACCCGTTCGTCTCTCTCCCTTTAGATGTTCTAATGGAACAAATGCTTAAAAATCAATGACATAACATCTTCAAGACAGATGCAGCATCTAGATGGTAGTTTAAGTGTCCCCGCTGGTGAAATAGCAAGAAACAAAGGGATGGCAGTTGAAGTGCTCTGCACTATAAAGGCTTATATGTTGAGTTTGTGTCTAAAATATACTTCTTTTTGCAAATATTTGATGTTCAACTCTAAAGGCAATGCAAATAAACTCCACTCTTCTTTTAATGGAAATATGTCATTGCCCACATTTGCATGCACATCGTTTTCTGATGAAGGACCATATTTTACTTGTAAGAAAATCCATTTGAAGATGGCAGATGTGTTTTGGGATATGGTTACTGGTGTCTTTCTAGTCTGAGGTAGACTATCTTGGACCAGGAGCAAGCCAGTTTAATGTGGTCAAGTTGGTTTTTGGAGGCTGGGGATCCAACTAATAACCTTGCACCAGCTAATGACATGCATCAAAACACAGCTATCACTTTAAAATGGATTTTTCAACATGGCTGGTTAAACCTTTATTCCATCTACAGTACACACATATATATATATATATATATATATATATATATATATATATATATATATATATATATAATCCGCACAGTATTTATCACATTATTAATCCTCAATCATGTTCTTGACACCAGCATACAAATGCGCTTTAAATTTCAATCTGTAGTTCATGAGACTCGTCCACTGTCAGCATATAGATTTTTTTTTGTAAGGAAATCAAAACGTTTTCTCTGAAAGCTTTACTTTTTTACAACAGCTTTTACTTCTAGCAGTCATAACAACTTTCACTTGGACATGTGCAGATATACACAGAACATTACCAAAAAGGTGTTTACATGACAGAAAGTTTAGATTAATAAAAGAATATAGCTGCAGCTTTCTTATTCAGATTGATTTCTAGAAACCGGTATATTGGGTTCATCAACTTAACGCAATTTTTTTCAAATGTTTGCATCATGCATTTGTAACACAGCATGCAAATGTGGTCAATGACGGAGCCAAAGCCTTTGCTAAATTACACCAATCGTCTGAAAGACACTCACTAAACTGTATATCTGAAATGACAAGCACTCTTGTCAGGCAAAAGCTCTTTTTAAAATGCAAAAATGATCTTTAAGTGGCTGCACTCCCATTAGAGTTTCATCATGCGACTGCTGAAAAAATTCTTTTTCAGCAGATAACCGGAACTGCCCTTGAGCAAAGTGCTCAACGAACCGTATCATTTCTCAGAGTCAGAGAATAAATAATATAAAGTGCATTTCCTTTTTTTATGTGTTAAAGGCGGCTGGGTCGTGTAGGTAAAAGTGCAGAGATGACGTTCGTTTTCACAGGTCATATATATTTGTAATCCTGTTTCAACTGGAAGAGAGTTGTGAACCAGCCTTCAGCCTGCAAACACAGACCCAACATCAGCAGAAAATACAGAATCTGATCTGGAATCAGTGAAGGAACCTGACACCGATTGGACGGATGTAAAAAGAAACAGCATGACTCCCACCGGGCAGGAAGTCAGCAGAGACGCCACAGGAAAGAGACTAAATGTATTATTACTGTTTCAATTCAGCACACATTCAAAGCACTGGCTGACATCAGCATTCCTGTGTCAATTATCATTCAAATCCCTGTCAATACGAAGCAATTAACGAAGCATAGAGTTATCATTAGACTAATCCTTCCAAAATGAAGAAGCTTTTAAACCTCTGCTCTGTGGGATGTAGAGATGGCAATGAAAGTAAAGGCAAGCAATTAGAGGTTGCAGATACAGAACATGAATATTAAGATGAGATGTAAATTTGTGTGCTCTGGCTACCCGCTTTCCAGGTGACTGAAGTCCAACAGGTTAAACTCCCTGTTGTCCTGCGAATGATAGATGGTATCCACATCCTGAAAAGAGCAAAAGAGATAGAGGAAGGCAGAGAGACCCAAAAAGAGGAAGAAAACATATTTAGAGTGCAATAACAGCGGTGACACATACAGAAAATGACACAGCTGGCGCTGAAGATATGTTTGTGGTTAAAGTAAGCTCTTACCCACTGCACTTCCTCTTTGCAGGTGATACCATTGTAATCGCACAGAGCTGCATAGGTCTCAGAAAAGCCCCCTGAAATGGGAGAAAGGAAAAAAAAATGCCTAAAAATGAAAAACTGCCCTACATGTATTTGTACAAATAAAGATTTAATGGTTTTTAGAGCACCGGAGGCAAAGAACTCATTTTATCAAACTATTTCTCGCTGTATAGGATTATCGAGCAGAGTTGTTATTGCTAACTAACACTTCTGCTATTTAAATAAAATATAAATATTATTTGAAAACAAACTTGTATTAAAATGAGAAGTGTTATTTTGGCAACCAACAGAGAAAAATTAAAAATAAATCGAAACATAAACTAATACAAATGATAAAAGCAAAACCAAATTACTAAATCTTAAAGGGGTCATGAACTGCATTTTTTTTAATGTTGTCTGAGGTCCCCATATAATGTAAAAATTTTACATAAAAAAAAAAACATCCTAATTTAGAAGTAATAAAACTATTTTCTATCCTGTTTTTTTGATAGGCGTCCCACATTCAAGACTTGGAAGTAAATATCAACTGCTATGATTGGGTTTTGCATATTAAAATCATTTTCAACGTCCCCGCCATTACACGTGGAACTAATTTGAAAATCTTTTTTTTTAGGAATACAGCGAATAGCTTAGATCAAAACGATAACAAAAGCAGCGTTCTTTACGATACGTGCTTTCTTCCGTATCTGATAATCCAACGCATTAACCCCATAAATGCCGGAGCAAAGGAAAGAACAGCAAAATCGCAACTATCACAACTTTTCAGTTTGACTGCGTCGCTACAGTATAAATACTCCGATCTGTATCAGATAAAGCGATGGTGAAAAAATATGCGATATTACTGTTGTATCCAAAGTAGTTGCCATTGCATCATCTTTTATTTTCAGTGTCTCTGAAAAGCCTGCGTCGAACTGTGTCTTGTTTAAAAACAAATCGGCAGTAAAGAAGCGAACAAACCAACAGTGTCTGACGAGATCTGACCGGAACTTTATAAAGAAATACATCTCATCCATGCTTTCTTAATGTTAGGATCACATGGATGGCAAAGCAAAGACAGTTTGTTTCCACAATTTGGCACTTTTAAAACGTCTTTATTGTAATCCTCAGAGGCATCTCTATGGTTTTGTTGCTGGAGTAATCCTTTGTTTGCATCTCTCATATTTACAACTACAAATTGGGGGGCGGGGCTAAAAAGACAGTGATGTAGAAATGGAAGTTGATCTTTTCGGCGCACTATGACATAATAACGTGACAAAGAGCTTAGTTTCAATAAAAGCTGTTTTTGGACTAACGAGGAAGTTTTGCAGTTCTGAAACTTACAGGATATTTTTATAGTACAATTCTTATATGTCAAAAGAGCATGGACAATTTGATTTCTCAATTCGTGACACCTTTAAACAAAAATTGAAATATTAAAATAAAAGCAAATCATTTTTTTAATACATTTATCTAACGCTTTTATCCAAAGCGACTTACAATTGCTATATATGTCAGAGGTCGCGCGCCTCTGGAGCAACTAGGGGTTAAGTGTCTTGCTCAGGGACACATTGGTGTCACGCAGTGGATTCGAACCCTGGTCTCTCACACCAAAGGCATGTGTCTTATCCACTGCGCCATCACCACCCCTAATTACTATAATAGTATATAAATAATACTAAAATAACACTGTTCTTGAGCTGGCTATACAGTTATTTGACACATCTCAGGATTATTTAAAGCACCAATAAATTAATAAAAAAATACTATGTATTTCTGAAGAACAAAAAGTTATTTGTGGAACTCCTCTAAGCGATTTTGTGCCACTAGTGACACTACACTCCCAGTTTTCCATTGTTCTACCAAACAGGTAGTCTTTCTTCTGTTTACAGGGACACTATGACATATATTTGAACAATATATGTCAATATGTAGGGACATATTAGCAATATTTCAAAAAAAGAGCTTGAAAGTGTGTTCTCCTATGCCATCAAGACTGTGAAACCCTTTTTGTTTCACATTTTTAAGTCTATATAAGTCAAACACAAGGACTGTGTTCTGTGTACTAGCTGCACACTGCACATCTCTCCCTGTCACCGTATGAAGGGCACGGAGTAATTTGCATAGTCTTTCTTATACCCACTATAACTGCTCCGTATAATGATTTTATGATTTGTATTATTTTTTTCTTAATTTATGTATTTGGCACCGTTTTAATTCTGTCCTTCACTGTCTACAGCTGCAGTGGCAAAACAAATATTGTTATATAATTTGTCATGAAAAGCAAAGAGCACCAAAAACAAGTAGATGGCATAAATTAAGTGCAAAATATTCAAAATATTCTTTGAGAAAACAGCAGTGGTGAGAGGGGAAGAAAAAGAGATTAGAGAGATTAAAATCTGGTGTATAATCAAAATATTTATGAGCTTGTGTGTGGATGCATGAACTATATGTACTTCTATTTCTCTCACCACATGCTCTTTGCGTCTCCACTGAACTCTCAGAACTTGGAGAAAATTTCCGATTTCCGTCAGTAACATCTCCTCCATCTGCGTGAAAGATGGAGGGGCTGAAAAAGAAGAGGGAGGGGGAGAGAGGGATTCGCAATGCATCAGAATCTCAGTTATTCCGACCCAGCATGTGAACACCTGGCCAAAGAGCTGAAACAGGAAAGAGAGCGAGAGAGTTGAATACTAAGACAGAAAAAGAGTGCTATTATGCATTGCACTAATCTCCTACTGTCTGAATATGAGAAAATCTCTCAATTAACTGCTCAGCAGTGCCTCACACCCCTGCTGCTCTAGCAGATACTGACTTCTATAGGCAGCATTATGGATTCTACAAAAAAAACTACTGTATTTATTTCACTTTGCAATGTTTAAATAATGTAACAACTTTTGACAGGACTTTATAAACTTAATATATATTATTTACCAAAGTTTTCATTAATAAGCATTTATTAAGTTTTTCTTTGTTTTTACACCACGAGGTGGTTATGTTTGAAATATGTTATGCACATCCATAAGTGCTTTTACCATATATAAAGTATATATACTGTGTATATATATATACTGTACATATATATAATATAATACATATATATATATACACATACAAATATAATATAATATAATAAATATAATATAATATTGTTACGGTTGGTGTATGCAGGAGAAGAAGAGGAGATCAGGATTTCCAAAAACAATATACTTTACTTAATAACACAAAACAACAAACAGGTACAGGCAGGCAGATGGGCAGAGGATACAAACACACCTAACATAAACGATAACCGACCAGGAGTGAGGGAGAACACAGGGTTTAAATACACATAGAACAGAATGGGGAAACAAGGCACAGCTGGGGCAAAAGAACTGATAATGACAGGTAAACAGGTGAATTAACTAAACAGTAACGAGGAGCGGGAAAATAGAAACAGGACTGAACCAAATACACAAAGAACGGGGGAAACACAGGACACACATGTAACAAATATAATATAATATAATAAAAATGATTTCCATTACACGAGAGTAGATGTTAAAACTTCATGCTGATTTTTACTCGGCTTTCGCCAAGATAAGCAAAACTAAGACGTAGCTTTACAGTAAACTATGCTTCTCCATCCATTTACGCTTCTTTCCATAAGGTGGTGTGACTCCCCTTCTGTCCGGCGTTAACGGCAGCAGTGTACTTGGCGCGTCAGCGCATGCGACTACAGGACCAGCACGACAACCGTCTGGATTGAACCGAGTAGGGGACATCTCTAGGGTCTTCAAGTGGGCACCTTCCGTCCTCAGTGTTTCGTCGACTAGCCCACGACACCTCAAGAGGGCTCGACAGTGACTCTGGCGTCCCAGAGTCACCCCCCTCCGTCCCCCACTCAACTCAGCCCAGCTTACTGACCTCTACATCCCTCCTGCTGCTGAGACCTAACCACAATCTCACAATCTCTCCGCAACCCGACCATACGCGCCAACCCGTTTGACTAAGGCTGTCGAGCCCCACTGGTGCGTTAATATGCAGTTTCAGTGGACAACGGTTCCGTATGGCATACCACCTACCGCAAAACACAATATCTGCCCGACCACCCGTCATTCACACAATATCCACAGGAACGTATACAAACAAACCAACAGACTCTTCAAGTTTTCAAGAATTCTACGAAACCGTAGCGTGGCGGCCTGTACACAGCCAGCTAGAATCTTTCCGTCTCAACCACAGCCAGTTGCTGCTCCTTTCTGCTGCTTCAGATAAGTTCTTTACTGTGCGACGCAACTCTTGGCCGCTGAATCCGATGTCTCTGAGGAACCGGGTTGTAGAGTGTGCCACAAAACCTCGACAACCCACTTCCACTGGATAAACCTGGACTCTCCATCCTCGCTGTTCTGCTTCAGTGGCCAGATGAGCATACCGCAGTTTCTTCCTCTCATATGCCTCATCTACAGCATCCTCCCATGGCACTGTTAACTCTATCAGTTGAACAATGTGTGCTGATCCAGACCACAAAACAATATCTGGTCGTAGGTTAGTGGTGGCAATCTCAGGTGGAAAAATAAGCCGTTGGTCAAGATCAGCCAGCATCTTCCAGTCCCTAGCAGCTTCCAGTTGTCCTGGGCGAGAATTGGTGTTAACACCTTTTCTTGGTGGTTGCTCGCCTGGGCGGAGGAATATTATCTTCTGCGTGTAATGTTTTGCTAGAACAGGTGGCAACTTATTGGTCATGTTACGCTTGCCTTCTAATGCTAAAGCCAAACATCGCAGTACTTGGTCATGGCGCCAAGTAAACCGACCTTGGCTAAGAGCCACCTTACATCCTGTCAAAATGTACCTTAATGTGGCAGGTGATGAACACAAATGACAAGAGGGATCCTCTCCTACCCAGAGGTTTAGGTTCTGCGGTGATGGGAGAACATCATATGTTGACCTAATAAGGAAACTGATCCTACTCTCTTCCATTGACCAAAGGTCTTGCCAGCCCATCTTACGTTGTTCCACACTCTCCAATCTCATCCACTCTCCCTGCTTGGCCTGGGAAATGGCCTTTATACACCTCATCCTCTCCTCCTGCTGTCGCACCTCGTTGACTACCAGCTTCCTCCTTTGAGCTGGGCCTGCCTTGTGCCATTTAGGAGGAGCTAAACTGAGCCCAAAACCCCCTCTTCCATGCTGTACCTGTTCCACGATATCCCTAATTTGAAGGGCAGCCTTTGCCTCTACTACAGATTTCTTTGCTGACCACTTTCTACCAGTTTTTAACACAGGGGCTACCTCCCTTACACATTTGTCGCGTGACTCTACTAAGGTCATTTCCAGTCTGACCTTGGCACACTTGAACTCCTCGGTTAAAGCAGAGACTGGCAGCTGCAATATTCCTTTACTATTCCTTTACTATAAAGTCCTACTCTGCTGAGGCAGCGTGGAACTCCCAACCATTTCCTGATGTATGAACTTATCAACGCTTCCAGCTTATCCACTGTTGTCAAAGAAACGTCATACACGGTCAGTGGCCACAGCAACCTCGGCAGTAGACCAAACTGAAAGCACCAGAGTTTTAGTTTACCAGGTAGAGCACAGCTGTTTATGCTCTTCAACCCTTCCACTGCTTGTCGTCTAACTTCTCCCACCCGAACTGTGTCCTTTAGATCCCCATCGTACCATCTCCCAAGACTCTTCACTGGCTTCTCAGAAACTGTTGGTATTGCCTCACCATTAATGAAGAATGTTTTATCTACTACCTTTCCTTTAACTATCGAGATGCTCCTTGATTTAGAGGGCTTAAATTTCATTCGTGCCCATTCAATATTATCTGTTAACTTCCCCAATAACCGATTAGTGCAGGCTACTGTTGTAGTCATGGTTGTCATGTCATCCATGTATGCTCTGATTGGTGGTAGTCGCATCCCAGAAGCCAAGCGCTCTCCTCCTACTACCCAGCTTGATGCCCTCATGATTACTTCCATCGCCATGGTAAAAGCCAGTGGAGAAATGGTGCATCCTGCCATTATTCCAACCTCTAGGCATTGCCATGCAGTGCTGAATTTTGGAGTTGAGAAACTGAATTGCAAATCTCCAAAATAGGCTTTCACTAAATTTGTTATTGACATTGGTACTCTGAAAAAATCAAATGCTGCCCAAAGAAGCTCATGTGGCACTGAACCATATGCATTAGCCAAATCCAGGAGTGTCACATGGAGCTCCTTCCTCTCCTTTTTAGCTGACTGAATTCGTTGCCAGATAACATTAGCCGCTTTCCGACCAAGTAGTTACAGGAATTTAGTTATAGGAACTGTCCACTTCTAAACAGAAGAACTACTCTCCCCCAAACTCGGTTTTGCTGTTTGCGTTCGCACTGGCCAAGTGGCCATAGGAACTGGTAGGAGGGGTAAGGGAGTGACGCAAGCACGGCCGCGGCGGCGCCACATACAACAGCAACAAACCAGCGTGGAGGAGGCTATCGGAATGTTCCTGTTCTGCCTTGCCGGGACCTTAATAACGAGTACGAACGGCGGCGTTTAAAGATCTTGAGTTCTGTACAGAGAAACACAGAAGACGAAGGCTCCAGCGTAATATGATCTTAAATAATATGATGGAAGAAGATAGAAGAGCAGAGCGCAGGAGGCAAACAAAACGACGGGTAAGTTTAGCAAGCATTAGCAATTAGCTGGTTGAATGCGTTATGTTTGTCTTAAGTTATGAGTTAGCATAGCCTACATAGGCGAATTGCAACAGACAGTGAAGAAAATGTGTTGACAGTGGGCGTGACTTATAAGTTTGAACCAATCAACGTAGACCTAGGGAAAGGGAACTAAAAAAGTCCTCGCTCTAGACTAGGTACTGAAAGAGTTATAGGAACTACGGTCTGCGGAACTAAAAAATCCCCAACTTAGTCCGGTCGGAACACGCGAAAAAAAGGGTTATAGGAACGTTAGGTTCTAGGAACTGCAAAAGTCCCTCCGGTCGGAAAGCGGCTATTGATGTGTTCTAAGCATCCTGAGAACCCTGGAATGCCCGCTTTTTGAACTGAGGTGTCAATGAAGCCATTCTTTAACAGGTAGGTGGACAATCTCTGGGCAATAATGCTGAAGAAAATCTTACCCTCAACGTTTAATAGTGAAATAGGACGAAACTGACTGATGCTTGTAGCATCTTTTTCTTTAGGTATAAAGACTCCACCTGCTCTGCGCCATGCTCTAGGTACAACCTGTTTTTCCCATGCCACTTTTATCAATTTCCACAGAATTCGCAGAACTCCTGAAGCACTCTTGTACACTCTGTACGGAACTCCATTAGGCCCTGGAGATGATGAAGCCCTTGCCTTTCTCACAGCCTGCTCTACCTCTTCAATGTAATATAATATAATATCATATAATATAATATAAGCACTAACTTTTGGACGTAACAAGTCTATAATGAAAAACCACTAGTAATAAAACAAAGCAAACTGTGATTGGTCGCTTTATGTTCGAGTGGGCGGTTCTTGGAATGTGGACCGTTTCGCTGTTTAGTCAAAGTCTGGCTATGTGGGACAGCAGCAAACCTGTGGGGTTCTTAGAATACTTACGTGTAGATGGAGTTGTTGAAGATCCGAGAGAGAGCAAAGTTGATGTGGTTTATCAGCTGATCCAGGTGCTCATTAGACTGCAGCCTCAGGGAATATGTGGACTTGTCTGTTTCTATGACAACCTGTGAAGGAAAGAACATGCTTTAGTAAAGCAAAAAATTTAAGAGAAGTAGTGGGAAAAAAAATATGGCAACAAAACCTAAAACACTGTAGCCCTGTAAATGCTTTTTCTACCTGATTATCCGGGTGGGTGTTCATTGCCCGAATCTCCAGGAAGTTGAACGTTTGTTCCACCTGAGGGGAAAATGAGCATCATACATAAATCAATCTAAATCAGATTACTGCAGTGCTTTGAGATGGAGCAGACAGGTGCGTAATTGCCTACCGTACCTTGGTTGGTATCTTGGGGGCCATGAGGTACAGCCGCCAAGTTGCCAAAACCTGAGAGACAAAAGAGAGTTTGAAAGCACAATTAATAGGGCAAGATTAAGTGCAAAGTGCAAGACTGTTCAAAGAAATAATGGTTTAGGTTTCCCTGGAGAACAACCTGTTCAACTGAATCCAAGTCATAGTTTAACCATTTTGTCAACTGAACACTTTACTCACAAAGATAACGCTACAGTATAACTGGGCTCTTATGTGTACATTATGCAACACAAATAACCTTATAAAGCGTACTTTATCATATTTAATACGCACATTTCTAAGGCCTCTGAATTATCAACATGATCAGAACTTTGCTGAAAAACCTGTTGTACACAATCTAATACACATCTGCTGTCATTGATAGTTTAAACATTTTTAGCAAGTAAAAGGCCTTTTAATATTATTCTAAAAACATTTCCCCCACAGGAAGTGGTACACGTGTCTTTTTGCTGGGAAAAATGTACTGATTTTCAAAGTAAACGCAAGTATAACTTTTATATTGTTAGTTACATTTCAAGATGAACACTTTCTGGACTGAAGAAACTTAGGTTTACATGATGCATCTTTTTTTTTTTTTTTTTTTTTACCATGTTAAAATGTGATTAAATCAGGCTTTTGAACAATCTCTAAATCATCATTGTATTGCATTGTAGTTTTTATTGTCTGGAGTAAAACATACTGTATAATAATGCAGAGCTTTGATCATAAAATGAAGCGTTTAGATATCATCTTATCTTACTAAGACATATTATTGAGAGATAGAATGACAACTTATATTTATATGCACTTTATATAAGTAGCTAGTCTTCTATACTGGTAAAAAGATCTTATTTATATGCACTTTATATAAGTAGTCTGCTATACTGGTAAAAATATCTTATTGATTTATATTAAAAGCAGCAATCTATCAGAATTTCATCTTTTTTGACCATATAAATATAAGCAACTGCACCAAACTGGATTTGGGGCCTCTAAATAAAAATGGGGTGGGGTTTTTTTTCTCTCTCTTTGAGAGCTCCATATTCTCCTATATCATACTATACCAGCCATAAAAGTCTGATTTATCAAATATGAAAACACATAGGCAAACTTTTGTAAAAAAAAACAAACAAATTGTCTAAAGATTTAATAAACCATTCCAAATGTGATTTTTCTCATTATTTCATATCTCAGGCTTTACATGGTTAAGAAAATTCTCAAAGCATTTTAATAATTAATTTTAATAAAGATTCAGTGTTATAACAAAATTATGGAGACTGGGCGCTTCTATGGGTGCTGTTGTTTATGAATTTCACATGTGTAATGAAGTGAGGCGAACAGTGTTACAGACAGATGAGTAGGCGCAGAGAGGACGGAATAAGGATTTGTGTGATGTCTGAGGATTACAGAAACATAAAAAGAGGGATTGTACTATATTTTAAGAAAGGGAACGAGTGTGTGTGTGTGTCCCTGAAACAGTACGATCAGGTCTGGAGAAACCACTTAATCTCATTCATAATTTAAATTCCTATAACACACTTCATTTAGGCTTTTGTGACACCCCTCACACCAGTCCCTCCCTTCCCCATCATCTTAACCAGTGATTCTCAACCAGGGGTCCGAGTGTCACTTGGGGCCGCAGCATAACTTAGAATTATTTAAATTAATATATTATTATTAAAATAATTGACATTAAGATTAGTATATTAAAACAAACTAGCTTAATCAAAACACTAACAAAAAACTTACAGTCAAGATGTAAACTGACATTTTCTTTTTTCCCATCTAATAACTATTGTATCTATTGTCTATTGAGTTGGGTCTATTTAAATCACATGTCTATTTCTGGAATCACAAAATGAATTGGCCAATTAATTTACTTACGTGTGTGTGTGTGTGTGTGTGTGTGTGAGCGTGTGGCTGTGTGTGTGTGTGTGTGTGTGTGTGTGTGTGTGTGTGATGGACAGTGGTGGGCCAACGAGTCAAAAAGGCTGAGATTCAGTGATCTAAAGATCGACCATTCTCCATCTGCCCTTTCTCTCCTCTGCAACATTATTCTACTCTTCCCGAGATGTTCTTTGTTTGATCTACAATGTATATACTTCAATTCTCTCTTCATTTTATCTCAAAAATGTCCAACTTCCTCTTATTCAGTGCGGTCCCCACATCCTAGGCCCCCTGTTTTCTTCACCCTCCTTCATTCGTCTATTCTTTTTCTGCCCTGTCGCTTTCGATTCTTCAAGGCCTCCCTCCAATGTATTACTAATGGCACCCCACCAAGAAGAAGAACCAGAGATGGAGATCCCAGATTTCTCCTTAATAAAGATTCTGTATAGGCTTTGATGGTGGGTATTTCGTATAGGGTTTGATGGCGGCTGGGGTTGGATGTGTAAGTCTGGGCGTTTTCAGTAAAGTAAGTTCCTGATGCTTTGTCAGAGTTAATAATAGAGACACAACCATTGAGCGAGAGATGACATTTTAGAGAGTGCACCCCACCACAAAACTCAATAACCGGTCAGGAAAACGTAGTTATATAAAAACGCTCCTTGAGAAAGAGAGATGATGCAAGAGAAACAGATAGAGGAAGGAAAAGTCAGTTTGGGAACCAGAAAGCGTCGTCTACTCATCAAAGACTTTACTATCAAAGGAAGCAGACACAAAAGATCGGCACGTAAACAGCCACATTAATTATTAAAGCCCGCTGGGGTGTTTGGACTTGACCGAGTTTGCATGGATGGATGGAAGTGGGGGGACCCCCCAATTAAGGAAAGATTGGAATACATCAAAGACTACCTAACACATTGCATGGGTGGGGACCGTGGCTGATGGCATGGTAATGAATGCAGCAGTTAAGCTACGACTCACATTACTCACCCTGCTGTCGAGCGCAGACGGAATACGGCATCCAGCGTATAATGATATCAACATTAGTATTCATTATTGGATCCGAGCCCTGTTGAGCAAGCATTTTTGAGCAAGACTGGGCCAAGCGAGGTTGGGTTTATCTGTAACAACGTCCTGCGAGTAGGTCAGAGGTCAGCCGCTTTGAGTGAGACGGCCACCCACCACATCCACTCGTAAAAGAGCAAAAAACACTTTCATCCTGTGATCGCAGACGGGCCAATTGTGGAAGGTAGACAGGACGACTTCAGTCCGTGGCTTTCATTGACCATTCGAGCCTGAGGAGATCAGACTGGTTCAACACTTGCCCTAAAAATCATCCACCACCTCTCAGTACTGACTTCAAAGAATGAGAGATATGAGGATGTGTGTGTGTGTGTGTGTGAAGGAGGGAGGAGAGGTTTGTGTGTGCAGAGGGGAGAGGGTTTATATTAATCATACGATGTCAGGGATCTGGCTTGACACTTCAAACACGACCCATAATTCAAAGGGTGTTGGGGACACGTCAGCGCTGTGCCCAGGAGACTGGAAAAGAGCAGCAGATTGCTCCAAACATGCCTCAGTACATCTCTTCTCAGACACATCACACTGCACGCAGGTGTCATTGCCTAAGACGGACCCATTTCGGCTGTCAGCCATTGCAGGGGAGAGGAAGAGCGTGGATTTACTCCCGCGGCAGGTCCGCGTCTTAACTCTGCTGAACTTAAGAGGCGAAGAGATGAGAGGAATAAAGAGCGAGAAGAGAGGATAGAAGATAGGATGGATCAGGGCTGAAATGCCGTATGCTCCAGATTCACTGATGATTAAAAGTCTCAGAATCAAAGCAGCTCTGCAACTAAAGCCTAGAGTGAGAGAACAAGAGGAAATAAAAGAGAGATAGAAATAGAACGACAGAGAGGAGGGGCTAAATGCTTAGGACTAGAGGAAGTATGTTACTTAGTTATTTGCATTGCAAAAATAAAATGTGTTCTTGATTATTTTTGTCCTATTTTTCAGTTAAAATATCGAAGCATCATTAAGTCATTTGCTGCACTAAGTTAAAAACAAGCGAAAAAAATCAGCCAATGAAGAAAGAAATACACATCTTTTCAAAAGATAAGTCTATGAAAACAAGCCATAATATCTTTATCTCTAAATTTCTGGTTTTGTCTGGTTTCCCAAGAAAATATATAAACATCCTTAAAGTAAGATAAATTTACTTGATAAGCAAAGTAGTAGAAGATAATAAGACTTACAATTTGAAATGATTCATTTTCATAAGAAAATTATAATAACAGGAATTAATAATAATTCTAATCATTTCAAACTATTTTATTTTCTAACCATTTCTTACCGTTTTTGTGTTAAGCATAAACCTAAATTTATTTTTTCATCATTAGATTCTGTTTCCCATTATGTTTTTCATACAATTAGGTTCTAATGGTGCTTTTCCACTGCTGGTACGGCTCAGTACGGTTCAGCTTGGCGCGGCATGGTTCGGCTCGCTTCGCTTTTCCACTGCGTGGTACGACTCGGCTTAGCACGGCACGGCTCGCTTTAGCTCGGTTTGCTTTTCCACTGCAGTTAATACCGCTTTAAAGTGGGTGGGATTTAGTCTGATCGTTATAGTTTATCCGCTTCTCGGCAACCAACTAGAGGAACATCTGCACTTCGTCCACTGACCCCGATTCAGCCATTACTTTTTTGGAAGTTTTCTTTCTTTCTTTTTTCTTCAAGCAAGTCGTTTTAAAACAGGTGCTACAGCTGTTGCTGACTGACTGTAACTATTTAAATCTAGCGAGTTTGATGTCTCGCAAATACAATTACGCTGGTAGTGACGATTCTGTCTGACCAATCAGTGATCTGCATTGTTTTTACGTCACATTTTAGCATCGGTACGGTACGCTTGGAACCTCAACAGAGGTGGTACCATTTAAAGCGAGCCGAAGCGAGCCGTACCGTACCGTACCATGCAGTGGAAAAGCGCCACAAGTGAGCCGTACCGAGCCGAGCCGTACCGTACCATGCAGTGGAAAAGCGCCAAAGCGTTCCGTACCGAACCGCGCTGTACCATACAGTGGAAAAGCGCCACAAGTGAGCCGTACAGAGCCGAGCCATACCGTACCGTACCATGCAGTGGAAAAGCGCCAAAGCGTTCCGTACCGAACCGTGCCGTACCATGCAGTGGAAAAGTGCCATAATATGTATGAAACTGGTACTGGTAAAGATCCATGCAGCTATAAGCCGGAATTTCAAGGCAGTGTTCAGAATTCAAATTAAAATGTTGAGACATGGGGCCTATAAAAACAGTAATACCTTTATCTTCTGAGTGCTCACTTCAAGTGCTGCCTTTCAGAATGAGTAGGACATAATAACGCACACTTTCGAATGGAATCCACTCTATGACTTAATTTTACTTCTCACGTACATTTATCTGTTTATGATATAATTTCAGGTATTTTGGAAAATAAGACAAAGCTATCGATTAATACAATTATATTTGCATAGAAATGGAATAAGACGCAGTATACCAATTAGCCAAAATCGGAAATTCTCCTATTTTATTTCTTCACTTAAAAGCAGATTTCCATTGGTATGCCTGGCATCAATTTTTGGAAAACTTTTAAATGTACTCCCTAGTATTTATACAAATGTCTGCATTAATGCATTACATTAGGCTTTCGCAGACATCAAACCCCATGGAGGAAAAAAAGTTATATGGAACAAGTTATTTGTTCGAGACATTTACTGTTATCATTTACCGAGACCATTGTACCCTTATCTCGCTCAAGGGTACAATGGTCATCGCCCTTTCTGGGGTTTGAACCTACAATCATAGATCTTCAGCAACGGCTTACCCTCAGCTTTAAGTCATACTCTACAGATAAACTTAGTCAAGTCAAGTCAAGTCATCTTCATTTATATAGCGCTTTTAACAATGTAGATTGTTTCAAAGCAGCTTTACAGAGATAAACATACAATTTACGGTAACAGAGATTGTTTTTTGAATAATGTTATTTCCAGCTAAAAATAGTTTTGATTGATTCACTTCCAGCAAAATTATCATTTGTTATCAAATTAGGGGCCACTAAGACGACGGTGTTCTCTCTAAACAGACTTTAAACGCGAACCTGTGACCTGATGGCGTTCACATGCGAAAGGGCAAAAGCAAAAGGAATACGTATCACACCATATCTACTCTAACTCTGGATCGGTTTTGTCTCTTGCATCACATCCGGCCAGACTGCAGTCAAATCCCCTATAGTCACTGCCTCTCAACATCACAGGTTATCCCTGCACCGCAGACTTCTCCTTAAGCACCTCGTATCACATTACCCGTCTTTACCCAGCATCTACTATCATAATGCAGCAATTGTGAAAGAGAAAGCTCATTACCCTGAGCGGTACACCCATAATCCTTGTTAAGTTTTTGTATTTAAAGATCTAATATGAACTGATCAGCACATTAAAGGATTATTTTGGGTTAAATACAAGTTGAGCTACTATATAGCAACAGCAGCTGTAAACAACATTTTGACAGTTATGCAATTATAATAACAAACAACGGCTGTCCCAGACTTCCACTGTAAGTGCGTTTCTGTCAATATGCTGTTGATAAAGTTTCACCCAGAATATTGCTTTAATAAAGATCATGAATCATATGTAATAGGTTAGTTAGTTAACCAATAATAGACACACGTTTTATTTTCAAGACTTTAGGGAAAGGATTCTATTAATGTATTAAGGAAAACAAATTTGTAGCATTTTGACATTGATGCTTAGCCTGGAAAACCCAGACAACTTCCGGCAAATTTAGATTTGCTCTGAAAGTTAGTCTGGCAAAGAGCTCATTCAAGCTCATTTCCAATCCGTCGAAATCGCGGCACCAATCAGAAACGTTGGGGCGGGCTTTACACGATGACGACAGCGCTGGGATTTTGAACCAGATTTTGTAGCCTACATTACAAAGATGGATGCCGCCGTCGAACATCACTCGTTCGAATCAGCTATCGCGTCTGTTTTAAGCGATTTGAACGTTTCCTTTCTGTTAAAAACCGAGCAAAGAACAACACTCGGAGATGTTTCTCCGCCGCTCTGCATACGTCATCTCCTTCATCGCTCTGATTGTTTTTAGGTCTATCCGCGACGTCCGTTGGTGACGCCCCTCTGGAAATGATTTGTCTATGACGCTTTGCCAGACCATAACTCAGTTACAACTGAGAATGGTCTGGTTTTAACCAGGCTAATTGATGCTGTAAGGAAAGTGACACCAAAGGGGACATTCTTCTCAAATGTTTTATTGTGACTTAATTCTCAACATGTTATGCCCTTTTCCTCATAAAAGCCCTAATATGAAATTAATCTTGAAACTTTATTCTCAAAAAAAAAATGTAAATTTTTTTTAAAATGTTCTTACTATTAAGGTGCTGTGACTGTTCAAGTTGTTTTTCCATTTTTAATAATCTTTTTGCAATTAGTCCTGCAGTGGGAGTATAATTAAAATATAATTAAAATTAGGTCATAAAACTGCACATATAATAATTATATAAGAATTAAAAAAATAAGTAGTTAAGTAGTTTTAGATTAATTGTATGTCACATTGCAGGACACTACCAGCAATGTCAACTACCCAGTAACAGTCATACACTTAAAAGCAAAACAAAATCTTGTATGAAATATCCAAATGAAATCACTGCATCTGAACTTAAGCATGTCACTTAAGTCAGTTATGTCAGCTAGAAAGCTTTGCATGGTACGGGCCAGCAGTCAGCGTGGTGGTGCGGACAGCCTCGATCTGAGGAAGTCTAAACGTCACTCACTGTGGCGATCACAGACTTTAATTGGCCTTTTATTCCACAGGAGAGGAAAAACTGAAGCGACAGTAAATAATTGAAGGGGAAGAAAAGGCGACATTTGGGGCTTCAAAACAACCGATTTCCTCTGCCGTTCGCCCTCCTCGCTCTCTCACTCACTCTCTCTCTCTCTCACTCTCTCACACTCTCTCTCCATTGCCCCCTCTTGCGAGCCTCTCCCTGGTGTGTTCCTGTTCACCAAGCCCAGCTTTTATCCCATCCCCTCTTCCAACATCACACTATCTCTCTTTGCTGTGGGGGCAGCAATGTGGGTTCCACAAAATATATACTGAATGTGTGTGCTCACATTAAGCTGTGTGATCTCTAAGTGAACGTGTATGAGAAAAAGTGTGTTTGAGTGATATTTTTTAGAGCTGTGCCCCAAGGCTTGAGCTGATGTCTTGCTGAGCACTCTATACAGCTGTATCGGGGCCAGATATGTCTGTCTGTGTGTGTGTGTGTGTGTGTGTGTGTGTGTGTGTGTGTGTGTGAATGTGCAGATTAGGGTGTGTTTGTAGGCTGGTACAGTTGGCAAACCACCAGACACACAAAACCCTTGGGGTAAAGGAGCAGCGAGTGACAGACCACAAGTGAGGATCACACAGTGTGTGTGTGTGTGTGTGTGTGTGTCTAAGTGTGTTTTAGTGTGCCTGCAAGCTCTTGTCATAGTGTTGGACCTACATTTAAATTTGCTATGCTCTTTGAGCACAATTTCTAACCATCCACAATCATAAGCACATTAAACTACTGAAAATACACACTTTGACATCAATCTGACAGAACAGAGGAGCTAGCCTGAGTAAAGAATGTAATGTGAGGAACAGAACGATGACAGAGAAAGAAAAAACAGAGCCGTCTAAGACACAGCGGAGGGGGGGAGGGGTGTAGAAGATGTTAATATAAATGGACAGAGTCAGAAAGAGGAAGAGAAACAAAGGCAGACTGGCAGGAGGGGTGAGGTTAAAAAGATAGTTCCCCCCAAAATAAAAATTCAGTCATCATTTATTCGTGCCGTGCACTATAAACACTAAGTTGGTAAAACTCAATATACAAATATTTGAAGTAATTAGTTGCATCAATTTTAGAGTAACAAAGTTAACTTTTTTTCTATAAATTACATTGAACTTTCAGTCATATTTAAGTGAAATAAACATTTCACTTGGTTAATTTTACTGTTCAGGTTTACAGCGTGGTCTACATTCACTTCTAATAAATGGAAAAGGGCCGGGACATTCTGCTAAACATTTCCTTTTGTGTTCCATAAAAGAAAGTAAGTCAAACAGGTTCGAAAGGACATGAGGTTGAATACTGTAAATAACTGAACTTTTATTTTTGGGTGAAGTACCCCTTAAAAAAGAAAGGAAGATCCCTCAGGGTTTGTGTCAACATCAATCTGTGGACACTCAGCAGGAAATGAGTTTGATTCCTCACCTCCATCACCTTCTTCACTCTGTGTGTGTGTGTGTGTGTTTGAAACCAATCTGGATGATTAATTTAGCTTTTGTGGCTCCAAACCCTGGCATTTTAAGTCTCCAGCTGCTTTCAATGGTCTTGAAGTGACTATCACACACACACACACACACACACACACACACACACACACACACACACACACACACACACACACAAACTGGCATTCGTATGCCACCTCTGCTCTCACCATCCTTCATCTCGCACACACTCCCTCCAGAGTCGGTCGGTCCCTCCGACTCACACAAGACTCAATGGCCACAGTAATGCTCACTGCACAGCAGGGGTCTGGTCTCCAACAATTTCTGTTTGTGTGTGTGCGCACCATCACACTTACATTGCTTTTATCATTGATTCCATTGCCCATTCTCCAAATGGACTTGGCAAAAACAACCCAACCAGCAGGCAGTAAACACTGCACACACCATTACAAAGGAGGAAAGGTTAAAGTCTTAGGCTCATTGTTTTTGTTACTGCTGGATAATAGGAGGCACAAAATAAAGGCACAGAGTGAATGCACATGTTTGCGCAAAGCTGATGGTTTTTTTTAAATTTTATAGTTCAAATTCAGACATAATTTATTTACTCATGTTTTTCCAAACCTGTATGACTTTCTTTCTTTTGTGGAACACTGTTTCTGAACAAGAACGGAAGCTTTCAAGTATTAATAAGCACCAGAATGGTCTGAATGATTCATTCTTGAATAATAATAATTCAGTTATTTAGTTCAACTCACTGACTCAATGATCCAGTAACAGCAATTAACAGCGAACTATTGGAGAAGATCATCACTGAATGACTGAAATTTCTTTAAAGGTCTTACATTAAGGCTTCAGAAGATCTTCTAGACCAGTGGTTCACAAACTTTTTACACCAAGTACCACCTCAGAAAATATTTGGCTCTCCAAGTAGCCTACCACCATAATGACCAATATTAAATTACAGTAGTGTAGTAGGCCTAACTATTCAGCTACAGTTATGCACAGCTCGAAAACGAGGCAGTTTTATTTCTAATAAGAATATTTATTATTGTCAGCCCCTTTTTATACAGTGTAAAAACCCAGTTTGAACATTAACACTGCACTGTGCTGCTTACATACAGGTAAATAAAAAAACTTAAATGATTAAATGAAAATGTATTGCACCTAAAAGTGAAATAAAAAAATGTACTGTACTTAAATGTTAAGTAAAAAAAGAAAAGGACTGTAGCCTACTTGATAAAAATTGAACACAGGCTGTGCAGCTGCAAGATAACCAAGACAGACAGTGGACCTAATCAACCAAAAAGAAAATATGATCGCCACTGTTCAGAGAATCGGATCTGTTGGATTTACAACACGTGAATTCATCCACTTCTCTCGAAATACATGAAAGTAAGTGGCCGGTGAACTGGGAGAAGAATAGAGTAAACTTTAAAGTTATACAATGTGTATCTGATATGAATAAAGCATGTCGTCTAATTATAATGGAAAGGATTATTATTGCCGCTTCCATAGACATCAGTGTGTAACTCTAAATGTATTATTTTTTTGTATTACTTATGTGAATTTAAATGTCTGAAACCTAAAATAAACATTATGTGGTTGAAAACGCTGAATAGTCTCTGGCTCAGCGCCAGCCAACACGCAAAAGCACATTTGAATTTAACAGTTGATCACGTGATACACTGACCATTCTAATCACACCGGTGTGATCGTTCGTGCGAAATTCAGCGATTCCTCCGCATACCACTAGAGAGAGCCTGCGCGTACCACATTTTGAGAATCAGTGTTCTTCTAGACTATGGTGAGTTGTAAGAATAATATGTGGTGCTTTGCTTTGGCATTGTTTTATGATTTCCCATTCATTGTAATTTTATGAAATAAAGAATTTCTCCTTTTGAATTTCACAAAAGAAAGTCACCCAGATTTGGAACAACATGAGGGTTAATGACGACACCATTTCAATTTGAGTGAACTGTACCTTTAAGGACATATACGATAGTATTATACAGTAGTGCCTTACCAGAATCCGATCTTCTGATTTGCCACTCTTGTTCTCTACTTTGATAGCTCTCACCAACTTGATTGATGTCTTGTCGATAACTCGTCTGATGCTCTCTGCAAAATAGACAGGCGATGCATTAACAGCCAGAGAAGCACTCTATCTATATCGCAGACGTATTTTCACTGCACGCAGGGTTAGAAAATGACTGCATTACACCCATATGCTTCATTTACACACGGTCCACTTGTGTAGGTGGTTTTTCTACATGCATGAAGTACATATCCAAAGCAAAACACAAATAAAAAGCACCTCAAGATGACCTTCAAAGCAAAAGCAGAAAATAAAATAGAAAAGTCACAAAGTATATCTGGCCTCACACAAATTAGACCTGTGATCTAATTCCTGGAATATGGCTTTTACACTATAGGAAATACTCAGAGAAGGAAGAAAAAGGGAGAATGAATAACAGAGAAAAGAGAGAGAGGGAGAGAAGGATCAGAGTGAGAGAAACAGTTAATGCAGTCGCAATCAACTTTAATCTGTGTAAGACCCAATCACGGAATCCTGGGCTTTCTGACTGACACTAAGAACAGCAAAGGGCCGAACTAGAGCACATGTTTCCATTACAGTGAGTCACAGGGGGATAAATAAATGGGTAAATGGGGTATGGATATGTAAATGTGGGTGAAAAAAGAAAGAAGCAGGAGATAAAAAGGGGGAAAATGCAAAAGAGAGAGAGAGAAAGACTGCTGTGTTCAAGCAGCACAGTACGTCTTCAATCACTGTCCTTCATATTGTATAGGTGATCTATCTTGCCCACTATTCTCCTATTTCAAAACTTTGGCTAACAATTCTTGTCACATCTAATCTCATTTTTTATGTTTAATTAATGTTACCATTTAGATTTTTCATTTTTGTTCAATGTGCTCTTATTTTACCCTGCATTGTTTATTTTAGCTTACTACATGCCATTCAAAAAGGCTAGTTTCTGATTGGTCAGTCACATAATTTTGCAGTCAAATTTTTATTATAAATTGACTTAACTGTATTTGCCCTATATGCCAGTTTCATGTCTCTCATATCATGTCTCTTTCTTCTCACATAATCCAATAATTTCAGCTCAAATCAATAATCTACATCCATATATTAGCAGGAAGCCACGAAATAAGTTTTACGTTGGGGTCTGGATCACTTTGCTGCAGGGTTATTTTATGTTATACTATGGGGCTGTTGAATGCTTGAATCTGATTGGTTTGCGAACGTTGGGGGTGTGCAATGGTTTTCAGGGAAACGCACGGCTAAAATAGTTCCAGGCACCGGCTGACTGTACATTATCCCGTACATTTCTTTTTTATTCTATCGCTTTATTTTATTTGTTAATGCTACTTAATTACTCTATTTGCTCTATTGTAATTTTACTTTTTAAAACATTAAGACTTTAGGTTAAAATTGAAATAGCGTGGTCACTTATTAACATTAACATGATTGTTGTCTACTGGCCCATTTACCTGAATTTACCCTACAGCATGCATAACGGAAAGTGTATATTTTAGGTTCTGGGACTGCTCAGCATTTTTAATGACCTTTTAGCTTTTCTAAAAGGAAAAATAATATTACAATCTATCTTAGCTATTAGTATCTGTGATTATTGCAAAAAGTAGTGATAAAAATACAGGTGGTACAATGGAAGGATATGATGAGATGACTCACAATTCACTAAATTTGCCTCTCCAGTGGCCAGTAAAAGACTGAACAGTGTCACCCACACAAACACCATCACAAACATGACTAAATAATGCAATAAACATGAAGTAAATAACTTAAAATGCAACATAAACAGTCCAATACACAATTGAGAACAAAAAATAAGAAACTAATTTTAAAAGAAAAAAAATCTGGGAATGCCCCTTCTTTCCCCATAAATTAGGCTATAAGTTGTTACCTTTCACTTATAAAAACTATAAACTTTACAATATTTTACCCAGGGAAATCGACAAATGAGAAAATCGCTCAGGGTTCGTTGCAATGGGGACCTAAGGTCCCTTGTGGTAGACTACTGATCCCCCAAATTTGGTTAAAAAGTGTCAACCCTTTTATTGTTATAATATGTATTGCCTTGTTAAATGGTAATACATGTATAATATATGGCAATACAATGCATATATAAAAGGCTATTCATACTCTTTATTTAAAAAAAATAATAATTAAAAAATACTTTACAGTAAAAGTATGTGTTGTCTCATATACCATACGATAAAATATCTTGAATTTTGTTTAACAAAAATCTTATGGTAAAATTATTTTGTAAGGAAAAGCAGTTAACTTAACATTTCTTAAATATATATATATATATCAAGTGCACTAAATGGAAATTGAAGAGCATGGCTGGAAGCAGGACAGTAAATACTGGGTTAGTAATAGGGATTAATTACCAAAGGAAGATAATAATGTGTGAAGGTAATTAACAGTGAGAGCGCTCCAAATGTCAAATTGCTAGTGTGTGCTCAGTGTGTGAGAAGGACGCATCACCGTGCGCAAAGATGACGGCCTCTATGATTGTGTTCAATCAGCCCTAAAGACACACACATCATGAATGTGACTAAAGAGTATCAGCCTCTCTGTGAACTTGCGTCAGCAGCGATTCGTAAAGGTGTAAAGGACTGAAAGTAGACTAACTCATATCAGACTCAGAGACACATCAAAGGGAGAACTGCGCGCGCGCACACACACACACAACTACCTACACGCGCGCAAACACTGCAGGCAAACGCAACACACAAATACAAAAAACCAACTGATCGATTTGCACAAATTTAGCCTTTTGAAGATAGACGCGAAGTGACCGTTATTACAGCGACCAGCACACATGCTCCCACGCGCAATTAATAATTCTACCGGTAATCACATTAAATCTGAATTAGAAATCATTACATCTCCAAAAATCTGCCACCTTATAAAACATTCCCCGCTCTGAGGATTTCAAACCACTAAAAACAAAGCACTGGCAGCAAGCGGGGACGCGCTTAACAAATCCCATGGTGCGCGTGTCGAATGTCGGATAGGAAGAGGAAAAAATAGCTATTGGGTTTAATCACCTGTCATTTCCCGACCCACGGTGAGAAAAGCAGTCGCGACGGTGTCTTTGGATGCCATGACGTCCAGCGCCCCTTTCCTCTTTCCTTTTCCTTATCAAGCAGGAGCAGCTATAATGCTTTCTCTCCCTCAGCCAATGCCTATAAACATATCATACTGAAGAGAGCCAGCGAGGGGAGGAGGAGGGGGGCATGAGAGAGGAGTTATCTAGCCTATGTAAAGCAATGAATTAATAATCCAAACGCAAGGTTGTGTGCCTGAATGAATGAGAACATGACTTAAGTCCTTTTATTTCAATTTCATTACGGATTAGACTTTTTTATTTTTTTTTTTTTTTATACTTTATTATTATTATTATTATTTTAAATTTGTATTTCCAGATAATATAATAATTTAAATAAAACGTCGTCGTCAATTGAGTGTAGGCTACTTAAAGAGAGCACAATTCCATGACTGTTTAACACACTTTTAACACATACTTTTATAAGTGCCCTTTGTAAAAATGTCAAAATAAAAGTTTTACTTAAAAGTACACTTTAAATCACTGTATTCATAATCTATCTTATGCTTTAAAGTACTCTTATTCTGAAGGGTTGACCAACATACTAAAATGTGTACTTGATTATAATTTTATCTGTAGTGTGTCATTACATTTAAAGTTAATTTTACTAAACAGCAACTTCATCCTTACAAATTTGTAATTTAAAAAAATATATATATTTCTTCAAATCATTGCGTTTTTTTGCATTCACACTTAAGCATAGCCTACTTTGATATGCTATAAATCTTTTAAAGTGTATTCTTTCCGTAATAAGTACTCTTTTTAAAAGTATGCTAAAGTGTACTTCTTCACACGGTGATAGTATGTTTTTAAATGTTAAAACAAAGTTCACTTGATATACTGAATGCATTTAAAAATGTACAGTCTTTCTCTGTCCAAAAATACTGATGACTCATCCTGCACTATACAAATTTTTGTCCTATCAAGTGCCATATAGAATGAGCAAGTCCCTCCCCTAAGACCACCTGTAGCCTATACCTATACGGCTAATTAAAACAAAATAATAAAAAAAATATATATATATCAAGCCATTTAATATATCCCGCCCAAACCTCTCATTTCGATAGAAAATGCATTAACACGAGAAAGAAAACTGTGTATTATACAATAGCAACTTACTCTAACAGCGTCAAGAGAGTCATTCACCTTGTTAGCTGTAAGAGTGACAGAGCTCTTAGCATCAGCTTGCTGGGTAATAGCTGAGCAGAGTTTGTGACTAGTGTTTTTAGTCTATATGGTGACTGTGTTTAAAAACGGCCATTTAAAGAGAATAGTGTCAGTGTCCTTGGCAGTGAGAGAAATGGTTTCTTTCCATAATAGAGTATTTTAAAATCCCCGTCACTCATAAAAGGATAATAAAGGCAGCAAATAATGTCTGTGATTGGACAGAACTATAAGCGGGCTCCCTGAGGACCATGGCACACTGTCTCACATAGGTTCTCAAAGTGCGGCCCGCGGGCCAATGGCGGCCCGCCGAAACATTTCTGGCGGCCCGCGATAACATCTGTAAAACTGTTAAAACTATTGCTTTGAAAAAATGAATATCTCCGTTTAGTGGTGTTTAGCGGCATCCATAGGCATAAGCGGTAATTACATGGTCCGACCGACCGATCGCACTTGACCTCACTCCCAAGGCCACCAGGAACAGTGTCTACACAGGAATAGGAATCGTGGCCAACCGAAACCAGCACCACAAATCCCATTGCAATTTAAAAGGGTATGTTGACCAAGTAATCAATATTCAATGTGACTTAATAATAATCTTAACAATGTCAAGCTTATTAATAGCCGCGTTTCCATTACCTTTCAAAATGTTCGCGGTCGCGAACACTTGCATTTTCCTATCAACAGTGGAAATAACTTAAACTAGTCTATCATTTCTGGTCATACAGAAAATAATAATGCATTATTCGCAACTACTTTTATTTGTGTAAACTCATAACAAGAACACGTGCTTTTGTAAAATAAAATAAAAGAATCAGTAGCCTATAGGCTATACGCGCTTTCATGATCTCCGTGAACTGGAGCGCGAGAACTGAAACAAAATATAGCCCAGGCTAAAGCTTAAAATGTGCACTTTTTAACAAACAAACTCGAATCGAAAGCAAATACCTGATTATGTAATCCGTATGAAAGGTGGATTTATCTCTAAAAGCGCATCTGCTTAACAGCGGAGATGGAGATATGTTTTTAGCCGACACTTAGAAAACAATAGTTTATTAATAAACAATTAAAATGCCTCGCTGTTTTTTCAGACGCATTTATTATCATTAGCCTATAACTCAAATCAGGCTAGATCAGACACGTACAGGCTATATGGCTCTTCTCATTCATCACTGCGGGAAAAATATAAATTCCAGGTTCTAATTTGGCCTTAGAAAACCAGTAAAATCGACATGTTTTCCATATTAATTTGTGAATATTTAAAATGTTTAATAAAGGGGCAGAAAGTCATTTAAACAAAAATCTGAAAAAGTCTGTCGATATTGACTTTTTTTGCGCAGCAGTTGAAGCCAGTTCAAATTAAAATTTTGTTCAACTTTGCGTTTTAAAAAGACAACAACCGTTCATTTTTCGTTTTTCAGTTACGGGTTAAAAAAGATAGATAATAATATGCAAATCTGCAATAATGGAAACGCGACTGACAAGCAATGATAGAAATGAATGATGATGATGACTTGTTTGGTAAGCTTCTATTTTAAAAGTTTCTTTCTCTCCCCCCCAAAATTTTCACAAGTTTTGCCAGGTTTAGCCTCAGTTATGAATTAAAATGTGTTTATTGCAACTAATGTAAACTGTAGAGATGCAACCTGGTCATTAAAATAATTTCAAATGGGATTTTCTTTTCAGTTTTTTTTTCCTTCGTTTTCTCCCCCGCCACTTTGGCGGCCCTCAGTTCAATGTTGGGTTCCTAAATTGGCCCTCACCTATCAAAACTTTGAGAACCCCTGCTCTATGAGGTTCTCTATTAGTGCCTATCCTTCCCTCTACACTATTTATTTGCTTCTCTGTTGCTCTGGCATTGCTTGCTCTGTTGAAACCATGTATGCCCACTTACCCTTAGGCTGATTCTGAGTTTGGAAGGGTGGGTAGCAGGGGGAAGGGCAGGAGGCGACTGAGTTTAATGTTGTCCCTGGCACCAACCCTCGGGGCCTCATATCTACTCAATGAGATGATGCAAGTGTGTGTGTGAGTACTTGCATTTGCTTGGTTTAAGGGAGAAAAAGAGACCACGTACATATATTTGTTGGGACAGTGGAAGAGTGCACCCTGAAGGGAACATGACAGGAGGGATGGACTAATGCATAAAGAAGGAAAGGATGTAAGCACAGTGATAGGAATATGACAGAGTAAGTGAATGTGGTTGAAGGATTAGGGGCCATTTACACAACACCGTTTTCAACTAAAAACGAAAAACTTTGTATGCATTTTGGCCGTTTGTTTAAGCCTACACGACAACAGCGTTTAGGGGGCCTGAAAACGCAAAGTTTTTTAAAACAATACTGTTACTGTCTCCGTGTAAATGCGAATTTGTGAAAATGGTGACATCATGTCATGTGCATGCATATTAAAGGGATAGTTCACCCAAAAACGAAAATTAGCCCATGATTTACTCACCCTGAAACCATCCTGTACATGACATTCTTCTTTCAGACGAATACAATCGGAGTTTTATTAAAAAATGTCCTGTCTCCTCCAAGTTTTATAATGGACTACAACAACAATATTTTTCTGTATCTTATTAAGTCACACTGGTACTCATAATAATCTCCACCTACCGAACGCAAAAAAAGAGCACGAGGCCTGGTTGAGCTGCAAAGAAAGTGCTGTTGCTGTGTCAAAGACAGTTTTTTCCACAACATTGCCAAAACTCATTTGTTTGACCTTCTTAAGGCTGAAGAACTTAGAGTGGTTAAAACTTACCGGTATTTATCGATGCGTTGCACATTTTATGAATAACAGCTTGTTTTCTGTAGCCTTTGTAAGACGGTTAATCGCCCCTTAGGAAAATTAACCATGGTTTTTGTGATTGATTATTGTTTGTAATACCATAGTTTTCCGACAAATATCACGATTAAATGGTGGATAACATCGTATCTATAATGTATAATAAAATTACAAAAAGCATACCACTCTGAAACGTCCTGTGAAATCCGTGCCTGCAAAGTCTGTGCATGAAATCTGTTCTCTGCACGGTCTTCTTGTTCGTTAACACTGTCAGGGTCTGAATCGTGCTCGAATTGGTTTGAAATTGAGACGATCCTCAATATTTATGTACTAGAGAAGAACATACGCTGATTTTACGCAGCCGCCATTTTGAAATGGCTCCGGTGGGAAGAAAAACGGAAGTGTCACCTTTAATCATAGGAGAGTCGCGAATGCGATGGCGTATTGTTGTGTTTAATGTAGAAATTAGTTATTCTAAAAATTTACATACATTTCTTTCATACTTTAGACTATATACAGTGAAATTCATTTATAAATACAATAATTTTTTAAATATATAATTCAGAACGTAAAAAAAGAAGCAGGAACGAACTATATACATATCCTAAATTGGATATTAACATCCAATAGTGTAAATCGCGGCAGCAGCTTCAGGTTGGTAGTCCAAGGCATTGTTGTCTATCTGTACTTCCGGGGTTCTTCCCACCGGAGCCTCGCTTTCGATTTCAAAATGGCGGCTGCGTGAAATCAGCCTATGGAGGAACTTGACATTTACCGAAGCGCTGCCAAGTGCCAAGCGCTGCCAATCACAACACACTGGGCCAGCTAACCAATCACAGCACATTTCGTATTTCAGAAGGAGGGGCTTCATCGAAATCAGCATGTGCGAGCCAGACTGTTGAGAGAGGTGCTGTAATAATGTAAATTTGTAAAAAAAATAATAATAATAAATAAAAAAATCCATTATGAAAACATATTCTAGTACACCCCAAAAACAAAATCAAGACAGTAAAAGGGCATAATAGGAACCATTTATTTTGACAACGTTGACGTCTGACGAAAAACGCAAAGGAAAAACAGGTTGGGGTCACCTCAACCCACGGACTACAGTGTAAAAGTAGCCCAGTTCTGCAGGAAAACCGCAGACTTGGCAACATTGTTAAACAGACACACCTGAACAAGCTGAGCAAGGATTAGAAAGCTACAGGCAGGGTTGGAGCTAAACTCTGCAGGACAGTGGATCTCGAACCAGTTTTGCCCTGTGTTTAAAAAAGTAGAGATTATGCATGTTGCAATAGTTTATAGTAGCTATATAAAATCAAATATATTCAATAATCATGCCATGATTCATACAAAACAAAACTTTTTTGCACTCAAAACACACTGCTTTGATATGCTCAGTCATTCTTGACTAAACTTGTGTTGTCCCTATTACAGATGCTGATAAAAAAAGATTGAATTTAAAATTTATCTAGTGCTGCCACCAAGTGTCTACATGCAAAAAGGGCATTCTTCCTCTGAATCCTGAAGAATTAGGCTATTACAAATCATTTGTTCATCAATGTTTGAGAATAATTTACATTTCATGAGAGCTGCATGTGTAAACACTAAAACTTACAAACTGCCAAACTTAAATGGAGAAGAAAGGGGCATTTTTGTCTCATTTTTCACTGGATCGCAAAGTCTCACATAGGACCCTTTGCCAGCCAGTCCGAACCCAGGATAAACAGGCTCTCTAAAAACAGTTTGGTGCTTATAAATGAGACTCATGTTGTCGGAGACATCGTAAAATGCCAAGATTCCAGCCCTGTAGTCCAAATACACTCCTATTTTGGAGCCACAAGATTTAATCTTCGAAAAAGTTTTCTTATTGTCCTGCCAAAATTCAATCCAGGACCAGTTACAACGTATTCCCCATGAGTGCGAGTTTCTCCCAAACAGAGTACGCTGCTTGCCTTTCCTACGGATCCCTTGGTAGGACACAGCAATGCAGACCCAAGTGCCCCCGCCAAACTCCACCTCCCAATATTTAGGGGACCCTCTGAGACGTTCATTGCACAGGATCTGTGCCCTGGAGTTAAACCTCTGAGTCTGTTCAGGATAGTCCTGGATCAGGTGTGAGGCCATCACCTCTCTGTCATCTTTTTTTAAGATGAGACTTTCATGTGCTGTGTTGGTATTAAAAGTGAGCTTTGATGCATCTGAGGTGAACAGATGGACAGATGAAAAGATGCAATATTAGTAAAAACCACCATACAGTAAGCATAACTTATGCAATTGCCAAATTATAACATAAAAGACTTTCTGTGCATTCAGTTCTATACTGGAAACTTACATTGTAGAAACTTTTCTCGAGTCTTTGGTGGTGGGAATGTTACGATTTGAGTGTTTTTCACTGCAAAGAAAAATAGTTAAGATGAATTAAAGACATTTTATAACTATAAAATATATATTTAAATAAATCTTCTACCAACCTTTTCTGGAAATTGTGAGTAAACTCAACTTGCTGGTCATGTTTAGCTTTTCTGTCAGTTCATTAACTGCCATGGAGTCACGCTCAAAAGAGTTGTATGGATGCACATGGAAGACGAATGATTTTTTATACTCGGTCAGTGTGGGCAGAGACACAGCGCTCTGTAGAGAGAACATAATACTTTAAATGCACTTGAAAAGTGACTGTACCTGATCATTTTACAAGGCAATCCGACAAGAATCCATTTCTACATTTGTTTCACATCTCGAATGTACCTCAAGAAATCGAACTTTATTGTCTGTATGAGAGAGCAGCTGCAGGTGTTGTAGATCAGCATCTGAGGTCTTCATATGACCGATCTCCTGGAGTAGAGTCTTTATGAATCCCTCCGCTTGCTTCACTGCAGTCTGTGTCTGACCTTGGATCAGCTCTGTCACTTTGGTTTGATTGTCCTTCAAAGACTGGATCAGCTCAGTAAACTCTCTCTCGTTCTTCTCCAGTGCCTTATTTGCTGAGGCCTATAGTGAAGAGGGATGAGTGGATGTCTTAAAATTAGCTACACAAGCAATACCATACTATACCATAAAAATGATGGTTACAGGTTTAAAGCAAAGTTAAATGCCCTCTAACCCTGAACATTTCAACAGCTTGTCTCAACTCTTGCACATCTTTCTCCTTTGCTTCAATTATGTCAATGTTGTGCTTCAGCAACTCCCCCAACTTAACCTTTAAAAGAAACATAATTGCAATTAAAATTGAGTTGAACACATTCTAGTGTTTTTAAGCCTTTTTTATCTCTTTTATTGGCACTGATAGTACAGAAAAAGAACACGGGCCAGACTCAAATTCATTCCACCCACATAAGCAACATGTTGAGCATGTGTGTTAACCACTGGTAATAGGCTGGTATTTGGCCATTTTGGCATTATCAGTCAAGTGCTTAAAAGATTATGTGTATTTTCAGTCATCTTTAGTCAGATTAATTTACATTGTGACTGTGCTAAGATGCAATCAACTGTCAGAAACACATCCTCGAATTTAGCACATGTATCTCTTCACTTCACTGATAATGCATTCTCAATTACCGCAATGAATTGCTTACAAATGACAAAGAAACAGCATTTCTCAGAGAAAATTGCAGAGTAGATCAATCTCCTGTGGGAGGTCCCCTAACAGTGAGTTTACTATTGTTTGTAGCCCATTTGTCTTCATGTATAAAGTTAAGTCTTTGGGTTAAGATTCATTGAAGGCCGACACGCTAACATCGCTGCTGAAGAACTGTGCTACACAGTAGCAATTCTTCTCCCCACAAGAACTCTGGTCAAGCTTACTTGTTTTATGTATTAGAGGAATCGAATACACTGGCGAGCCCCCAAACGACTGCTGGGCCAAATATAGAGAAATCTAACATGCTGAATATTCAACTTTGCCATCAGGGGAATTAAATACATACAGAAAACAGTTAAACTGTTATAAATGTTGATAGTATTAGTTTTTAATGTATTTTTTAATCAAATAAATTTATATTTACACATTCAAATTTTCATGTGAATTCATTCAAATATAGAGCACATTGCCTGTCCACGTTTTCCAGTGGCGTTGGTTCCGGAAGTGTTTTTCCATTAATGTTTCCCATAGGGATTTTTAAAAAATCTTTGTTTAAAGGTGGGGTATGTGATTTGGAAAACGACCGCCAGATTTTAAAAAATGTACAGTTCAAATGGTCCTACCTTCTTTCCTCCAACGCCGGTATTGTGCCTAATTTCGACCCCCTGCCAAATTATTACCCCCCTCGTTGAAGTCAGTACCTGATTGCCTAATCCCAACCCCGCCCCTAATCCTACCCCCTCCCCCACAACTAATCCTAAACCTACCAATGCTAGGGGGGTAATAATTTGGCGGGGGTCGAAATTCGGCACAACACCGGCTCTGACTCCACCCATTCGAAGAACATGGACGCGCAATCATGCACGAGCGAAAACTCAGATGCGCGAGAGATTGTAATGACGATTTACTACTAATCATGGAACCATAGACAGCATGGAACCGGCTTTACTGACGAGATGCGCATGCGTCACAAACTTTGAGTATGCACACGACGGGGGTCACGCGCGCTGGGGGGAGGGGGGTGTGGTACAACCGTTTGATTGACGGACTTACTGTCCAATGATTCTGGTGGTCTTGGAAATGATTGGCTGGAGTTTTTCGAGTCCTGCCCGTTCCACAGATTATTAAATTGCTTCATTTTCATTTCAGTGCTTCTAACTCAGTGGCTGTAAGTGGGTTAGGAATAGGATTTCAAGTTATTTTGAAAAAATGTACAAAAAAGAGAATCACATACCCCACCTTTAAAAGCCGTGAACCAAGTCAACTAGCTACGATGTGAATCACAACATTACAAACTTTTTATTTGAAGCAAAAAAGAACTGCAATCCCATTAAGCATTACAAACAACATAATCAAATTAAAAATGAGAGATATTAATAAGTATTCATTTAATGTTGTTGATTATATCTACAGAAACAATTTTTTTAAGTTCATTGCAATATACACTCACCGGCCACTTTATTAGGTACCCCATGCTAGTAACGGGTTGGACCCCCTTTTGCCTTCAGAACTGCCTCAATTCTTCGTGGCATAGATTCAACAAGGTGCTGGAAGCATTCCTCAGGGACTTTGGTCCATATTGACATGATGGCATCACACAGTTGCCGCAGATTTGTCGGCTGCACATCCATGATGCGAATCTCCCGTTCCACCACATCCCAAAGATGCTCTATTTGGGTTGAGATCTGGTGACTGTGGAGGCCATTTTAGTACAGTGAACTCATTGTCATGTTCAAGAAACCAATTTGAAATGATTAGAGCTTTGTGACATGGTGGAAGTAGCCATCAGAGGATGGGTACATGGTGGCCATAAAGGGATGGACATGGTCAGAAACCATGCTCAGGTAGGCCGTGGCATTTAAACGATGCCCAATTGGCACTAAGGGGCCTAAAGTGTGCCAGGAAAACATCCCCCACACCATTACACCACCACCACCAGCCTGCACAGTGGTAACAAGGCATGATGGTTCCATGTTCTCATTCTGTTTACGCCAAATTCTGACTCTAACATCTGAATGTCTCAACAGAAATCGAGACTCATCAGACCAGGCAACATTTTTCCAGTCTTCAACTGTTCAATTTTGGTGAGCTCTTGCAAATTGTAGCCTCTTTTTCCTATTTGTAGTGGAGATGAGTGGTACCCGGTGGAGTCTTCTGCTGTTGTAGCCCATCCGCCTCAAGGTTGTGCGTGTTGTGGCTTCACAAATGCTTTGCTGCATACCTCGGTTGTAACGAGTGGTTATTTCAGTCACTGTTGCCCTTCTATCAGCTCGAACCAGTCTGGCCATTCTCCTCTGACCTCTGGCATCAACAAGGCATTTCCGCCCACAGAACTGCCGCTCACTGGATGTTTTTTCTTTTTCGGACCATTCTCTGTAAACCCTAGAGATGGTTGTAACTGAAAACTTATCTCTTCCGGGAGCACTTAACTTAAAAAAACAAAAAACAAAAAAAAAATCCTTTCCTCTAAATCCTCGCTTGCCTGCCTTATGCTACTCCGAGCTATGTCTGAACTTTGTATTTTGAGCACTTCTTGCGTTGCTTTTGCCTCTTCACGATGACTCGCTTGGTTTAGTCCTCAGTTGTAAGTCACTTTGGATAAAAGCGTCTGCTAAATGACTAAATGTAAATGTAAAATCCCAGTAGATTAGCAGTTTCTGAAATACTCAGACCAGCCCTTCTGACACCAACAATCATGCCACGTTCAAAGTCACTCAAATCACCTTTCTTCCCCATACTGATGCTCGGTTTGAACTGCAGGAGATTGTCTTGACCATGTCTACATGCCTAAATGCACTGAGTTGCCGCCATGTGATTGGCTGCTTAGAAATTAAGTGTTAACGAGCAGTTGGACAGGTGTACCTAATAAAGTGGCAGGTGAGTGTATAGGCTATAGCCACACACACATGCTGTTACGTTTCTACGAGGGAGGACTCAAATGCAGAAATGTGTTAACAGGTTTTATTGAAAGACAGTTGACAAGACGAGATGGTGGTGGGTGAGGAGGTGAATAGTCCAAACAGTAGGCAGGGGTGAGGCACAAAGACAGGCAGGCTGAGAGAGCGCTGAATCCAACCCAGAATGATAGTAGGAGGGAGGGTAGACACAGAAGGCCAGCAAGAGACTGTTTTGCTGCTTGGCTGATGGTAAAAGCGGCCAGGGAAGCTCAGCTTGGAGACAAACTGGGAAGACAAAAGACACAGCAAGCACAAGAAACGACGAGACTAGACGAGGTGAGATTTAAGTTAGCTCTAACTAGAAATTACTAGACTGTCAAACAAACAATGTAGCACAACATCTATACAGAAGAACAACATCTAACGAACTGGCAACACATGAGGGAGAGCACACATATAAAGGGAGCTAAGAACAAGAGGAACAGGTAAGCACACTCAGGCCATGTCCACACGGACACGGGTATTTTTATAACCGGAGTTTTTCCTACAGCGTTTTTAAAAAAAATCCCGTCCACACATGCTCGGTCTCCGTCTACATGAAAACGTAAAAACACGCAATCAAGCGCGGTCAAGAGCATGCCACGCCAGCAGGCGGTGATATAAACCTTAACCGTAAAGCCACGTTGGCCAATCAGAAGCGCAAATCTGATGTCAAACACAGCTGATAACGGCGCACACTCTGACGTCGCAAGGCAAAAACCCCGGTTTCACTTTCTACACGACAACACTGTAACCGGCGTTTCTGAAAATCCTCACCCTGGCAGGGGTTTTAAAAAATGTTCGGTTTCAGTGCGTTTTCGTGTGGACGAACGGCCGAACCGCGTAAAAAAAGTCACGGTTATAAAAATACCCGTGTCCGTGTGGACAGGGCCTTAGACAAGGAACAGGTGACCACACTCAGGTAAACGAGGACTCAACTAGACAAGAGGGTGTGGTACAGAAGGAGGCAGGAACAGAGCACATGGCCAACACAAACAAAACCATACGTTCAAGCACAACACAAACATAGAGACATGAAACAAAGACAACACAGACAAAGCTGCCAGAGCAAGACCCTGACACATGCATATGTTGACACATTGTTGACTTTTTAATAGGTGGAATTTTCTGTACAGCATCATGGGCAGTGTAGTTTTCTCCATGAATTCCATTTAAAGATGTTTATTAAAATATGTGGAAATATTACGCACAGATGGTTTCAACAAAAGCATACCATTGATCAACAAACTCGGAACTCACATTGGGTCTGTCTTTAAATGCTGGTTATTGTTAAAAAATCTAAATCTCTATGGAGAAAATTGAGTTTACTTAAAAGATTAGTTCACCTCAAAATGAAAATTTCCTGATAATTTACTCACCCCAATGCCATCCAAGATGTTCATGTCTTTCTTTCTTCAGTGAAAAAAGAAAATAAGATTTTTAAGGAAAACAATTCAGGATTTTTTTCCACACAATGGACTTCAACGGTAACCAAATTGTTAGTTAGATCGTTTCGCTAGATAAGATCCTATTCCTCAGCTGGGATCGTGCAGAGCCCTTCGAAGCACTTCAAAGCCCTTTGAAACTGCATTGATTTGGACAACAATTTGGTTACCGTTGTGTGGAGAAAAAATGAAATGTTTTCCTAAAAAAAAACGTAATTTCTTTTCCACTGAAGAAAGAAAGACATGAACATCTTGGATGGCATTGGGGTGAGTAAATTATCAGGAAATCTTCATTTTGAGGTGAACTAATCCTTTAACTGCTTGCCCTTTTGGGTGTGACTTAATGTGGATGTGGGGGTGGGGGACTTTGATATGGGAAAGAGAAATATCCAAAAGATTTTGCTTTTTTTTTCTTTCGGAAAGGGGTTAGATGCCTTTTTGTTAGAGGCACTGACTCTGAAACACCCATCACAAAAATATATTACAGCGCCTAGATCGCTATACATTACAAAACCAACACCAGCCTATCACTACTAAACACCAAGTCCTGGCTCAGACTTTTAAGAATGACATTCTGCATTTTTAAAAAACACTTCTGACCTGTTTATTGGCCACCTCCACTTCCATTGCGATGACATTATGACCTCTGTGTTTATCAGTAATGCACAGGTGACAGATGCAGCGTTGGTCTGTTTGGCAGTACACCTCCAGCATCCTGCCATGATCAGGGCAGATGTTCTCCTGCAACGTTGCTTTCGGCTCCACCAGTCTGTGCCTCTTTCCGTGCAAAGTGTTATGCAAATCAAGATGAATATCACAGTATGATTCCACACACTCCAGACAGGTCTGATCAGCTTTGCGCTTCCTTCCGACGCACGCATTACACTCCACATCTGTGGATCCACTTGAATGAAGAGCTGGAGCTGTGTCCTCCATGATTGTGGATGTGCTGGCACTGGCACTGGCAGTACTTGACTGAGTTTTGTTTCTGTGGAAGTATGATTAAAGCACTGGCAATGCAGGATTCAAATATTGAGGACAAGGGTGTGGTTTCAGTGACTCAGAGGACTCCTATTGACAAAACCACTGAAAGAAGCCAAGCTATGTTCTTTCACAATAAACAAATCTAATCAAACAGAGAAAGCAACTACTCTATTGTACTTATGTATTCAGTGTCACATAATCCGTTTCTTCAGAAATCAATCTAATGCCATATGGTGCTCAAGAATAATTTCTTAACATTATTATAAATATTAAGTTCAAAAGAACAACATTTTTGTTGTTTGCTCAGGGCATGAAAGCAACAAGACAATATTAATATGAGCTTCATTTTTATAATCAGTACTGTTTTAGGAATTTGTAAATGTATTTGTATATGTAAAGTTGAGTTTGCTTTGGCTGAACCCGTAGGGCAAACAATATTGGATTACAGTACTTCAAACAACAATTCTGTGTTGCAAACAGACAGATATATTAATGTCAGTATGACAACTCATGAGCTGTGTGCAAAATCAAATACTAACATAGATGTATACTGCAGTAAACTTTATAATTCACACTGCATTTTTTCAAACAGTATTAAATGCAACTATACAACTATACAACTAACAAACAGTATTAAATGCAACTATTATTTATATATTATTATTATTTATAAATAAAATAAAGTATAAATAATATACTTTATGGGCATCTACGGCTGGTCGTGTGGGACATGTGCCAACTGTTGCTTGGGCGGTTTTGTCCCTTCTACTTGAAACAGGTTGTGGGAAAGAATATAAGGGAGCATCTCAAGTTGGCAAGCAAAGTTGTCATTTCGTTGTAGTGAAATGAGTGCCGATCCAGTGCTGGAATTTGTTATTTTTTTCATGTTTTTCACTGTCATAATTGGTGGGAAGCAACGGAAGGAGTAAAGTTCTTGCGCACAGAGGCATGCTTGTGAAATGACAAAACAAATGCTAGTAAATTGGTGCTTCTCAAACGGAAGGTTGCCAAGTGAACAAGTGTTGTCAAAGGCCATCTCCATTTGAAGGATCCTTGGAAGGTAGCCTTATTTTTGCGTCCTTCAGCTAATTTTGAGGGATGTATTAAGTGTATCCTTCATGTCCTTCAATCCTTTTAGACCCACAATCCTTTCCACACAACTCACAAAAAAGAACTGATGAAAACGAGTTGACACTGAGCTTGTCTGAGTTCATTATGAAATGTAAGACAAAAATAATGTTTTTGGAGAAGAAGGCATGCATGTTATCTTTTGTTTTGGTGTGAATTAATGACTTAACACTAAACTGCCACTGGGAGACCACAGACGGTTGTCAATCATTGCATTGCATTAGTAGAAACTAATAAAGATTTTTAATACAAAGTTTTTCCAAAATTAAGTTTTAATGGTATGTTCATGTTGTGATAGAGGGGACGGGACGGGACGGGAACATGTGTGACGTAGCCATGCGCACTTACTAGACCGTCTCATTCTAGCATTTGCTGAGGAAGAATCTAGTCTACAAGTCTCTGAAGGACTGGACTAGGATCGGCCGATCAGCACCTACTGTGTGTTCTGGGGTGCAGGGGATTTATGGCCAGCAGGGGGCCTGCGGGGCCTCACGCATTTGCATGATTTGTATGGTGGTTAACAAAGCTGCTGAGTATGTCTATTCTTCACTATCTTTGCAAAGCCTTGTCTGTGTGTCACTGCAAACCTAAGCAGTCTTCGTTGTCATTGTTTGTCCTGGTTTTGAACTGTCAGCGTTTTTTCTTGGATCATGGAATTGGATTTTTTTTTTTTTTTTTTTTTTGCTGGATCTTATAGAGGCCTACTCTGACTTTGACTCCAGGCACATGTCTCTCTGAATTGCCACACATTCCTTCATCATAGCCTATACTGGTTTTACCACTGTACCAGAGGCTTTGCAACAAGATTTTGCTGTGCAAGTGTCACAAATGAGTCACAAATGCTGTTTTGTTTAGTATTTTGTCCAAAGAGAAAAAAATAACTGAAATTATAAGAGCTAACTTCAAATGAACAAAGTTAACACAAATTAAACAAAAAATAATAATGGTATTTTTACATCAATAATTATAGTATTTGAGTAAAAACGTAAACCTGTAAATTAGTGTTAGTAATTCCTAGTCAAATAATTTCTCTCATATCTATTTATTATGCACTACTTCTGTCATATGTCTGCTGCCTTTATTTCCATCCTTTATCTTTTATCTTTAGTTTCATTTATGGCGTATCATTTCTCACATCTCTGTTTCTGTTCAATTCATAAATGGATTTGCTCGGTCTGTTGTAAGTCTTTTGACTTACATTGGTGAATTTGTTGATGGTCTGCTGAAGCAGTGTTGATAATCAGAGGTTCTTGGATTTATCAATCCAACTCATTCATCACAGCGAAAGCTAGTTTTTCAGTTTTGTCATCCTAAATCAATCCTACTGGGAATGTGAAACCCCTGTAAACACCTAGAACAAAAATCAGGTTCACACCTGGTTGAAAAATCTTTGCAAAAATGTTTTATAACATTAAAGTTCAGTAAAGCATAATTTATTTTGATGACACTTGCTTTTTGATTTTGTTATCTAACATTCATGCATTTTAAGTCTGGTTTTTCTAAATACTTTCCGGGCCACTCTGTTATATTTGAATCATCTTCTATAAAAAATGGCAGAATAATTAAGTTAAGTTCAAGTTATTTATCAACATATCATATGGTGGCTAGAGCAAATAATGGATTACGTAATGATTGACACCTGTTCCCTCGCATATTTACTGTAAAGTTATTTGACGAATAACTTCCTTGTATTTAAAATAGCCAGCTGAGATGAACTGATAAGATAAGCCTATAAGGAAAGTCTTAGTTTCTCATTACACACATAGGCCTAGAGTAAAATAAATCAAATAAACAAACAAGTCAGCTAAATACAATTGTATTCCCACCTATATTCTAATTTTTATTTCTGTTTCCAAGATTTGTACTTTAGAACTTCTCAGTTTATAGAGAAGTCATACCCTCTGGTCATACCCTCTGTGACGTTGTGGAATAAAAGTGAAACTATCTGTACAATTGTTCAAATTCTGCTGCACTGCCGTGGAGGTATGTTGGTTGTTTTGTTATGCTTAAATCTGCATTATTATTGTAACTGTAATTAAATTAGCATTTTCAAATTGTGTTCTTGTAAAATATCAAAGAGAATTTGTTCACTATCTTATAAGCAAAATAAGAGAAAATAAGAAATATAGAGTATATAATACCAACAGCATTTTAAGAGCACGTACTGTAAGATTACATACAGTATTGATGTCCTGATCAAGTTTTTTGTGACCCCGATCCTATTTGTGTCATTGAATATTGAGTATCTGCCGATATCGAGTCCCAATCCGATACTTGTATTGGTGCACACTTCAAATACAAGTTATTAAAATCAGTACAATGTATACAGGGATGTGCTAAAGAGTTTCTCGGAGGGCTCAAATGTGAAAAAGAGGCATCTACCACTCTTTCTCTCTCTGTCTAAGCTTCTTCTATAAACGACTATTCTATTGTATTTGATATAAACTTAATCTATTTAATATGTACACAAAGCAGGATAATTGCTTATGATAATTGGAGATAAGGTTAGAGCATATAATATTCCAAATATCGAAAATAGTTTTATCTTTAGTTTCACTTCAGTAATGCTCTGAAGTTATTACGTCTCTGTAACAATGTTCTTTAAAATACAGATTTTACTATATGCAAATTGCTAATTATGGGGGAGAAAATAGACCAATGTGTTAAAAGTATGGGCTGTGCTGTGTTTAAAGGGATAGTTGGTGAAAATTCTGTTATTTACTTTTCCTTGTGCCACATACTTTGGAAATTTATTTGCAAAAATGTCTCCAGTTTTTTTGTTCGTATAATTGCACTGACTTTCATTGCATGCACAAAAACATACATTCTTCAAATATATTCAGTTGTGTTCCACAGTAAAAAAAAAAACAAAAAAAAGATAAAGAAATGCAGGTTTGAAATGACATGGATGTCTAATTGAATGATGACAGAATTTTTATTTTGAGATTATTGGAGATTTTGGACAACCCTGCTTTAAGCAAACCACAAAAATAACTAATGTATTGCAACATTTATCTGAAGGTGTGTTTACCAGACGTCTGTACTGTCGTGGGAATACAGCAGCTATAGATGTTTCGGACATCTGTGTTTGTGAGCTCTTCTTGTTCTTGTTGTGTGTGCCCTGGGTGTTTCTTTGTTGACCTTCAACCAAATTGGCATAGTGACAAACGATCCTACATAATGTATCATGGCACTACAATGTGGAATGCGATGAGGATCATGAGCGAGGGCTTCTTTCCTTCCGCTGATGGCATGCTGGGTCCTGGAGTCTATGTCACTAGAAGCTTTGAAAAAGCCTCCCGTTACCCTCTGCATTCACATGGGGAGATGCTTGCGGTTCTCAGACTCAGCGTGAGAGTGGGCACGGTGAAGAAGATCGACTACCAGGGTCACCCTTTACAGAAGACCTGGTATGAGCATGGATATGACACAGCGTGGGTTCCTCCGAACTGTGGCATGGTGAACAGTGGCCTACAGGAGAACTGTGTGCATGATCCAAGCCGAATCTCAGTGCTGGAAGTCATTCCAAACCCCCGATTCTGGTAGATTCTGTAAAAAATAATGAACACTTCAATAATAAATGAATTTACTCAAAAACACACACTCTGATTTATGATTTTGTTTGTTTGGTTTTATATAAAACAGAACATTTTTACTAATACCTTTTTTTTTTTTTTTTTTACACAATTCGTAGATGTACACCTGCATTGTTTTTGTTGTTTACATAACGCTTAAGCAATTATTGACTTAAGCAACTATATATACAAAATACATTTATTTTAAACAATATTCATAATGTGCATTGGACATTCATATTTTGTGAATAAAGTGCTAAATTGTTTGTTTGTTTTTTGCACAAACAAAGCACTCGCATCACTTCATAAAATTGAGGTTAAACATCTGGAGTCACATGGATTACTTTAATGATGTCTTTAATACCTTTCTGGGGCTTGAAAGTATAGGCTGTCAATGGAGCGGTAGAAAGCTCTCAAATTTCACTAAAAAGATTGTGTTCCAAAGATGAAAGAATACCTTACGGGTTTGTAATGACATCATTTCTGGGTGAACTAACCCTTTAAATGTTCATTCTTGACTTTCTAAATGGTTGTTAGCCATTGATTCCATCCAGCATCAGTTTCATCTGATCAACACCAGAGGTCACCATCACTTGTTATGACTCCAGTTATGACTTGACAACATTTTGAATATAAAAAAAAAAAAAATGTACTGGTCTCCCCTGCATAGTTGTCAACTTAGGAAGTTTTTTGCATGCGTGTCATTTCAAATCTATCCCAACACGTGGATTCCACAAGTACCAGATGTGGGCCGGATCTGGGCCGACAATATGTCTGGGATGCATCCTGCCTTGTCAGCAAGAATAAAAAACGAAAAGACAATCTCGTTTAAGGTCTCATTCTTGTATTACACATACCTTGTTAGGAGGTAACTTATGCCTTGAAGGTTTCAGTATCAGTGTTAACTGGAATTTACACACGTCTTACTGATTTCTTATGTTGAGCAACTACTGTGTTGACTTCTTTTGTTAAAAGAAAAAGCCTCTGGAGTTAGTGTAGCATTGTTTGTTTAGTGATTACATACACACATACATAAATACATTTCTTGCCTGTTCGTTCAGGCAAGAAACTGAATTGCATTGATGAGAAATATGGTCTAAGTAAGAGTAGGCGACCACACCCTTAACCACCGACCCCCTTTCTCCCCTTTGGCTCCACCCCAATATACTAAATAAAAGTGAAACCAAAGTTCTATAAAGTTTTACTCTTTTTCTAGAGGCTGTGTGGCACCAAAAGACTCCCGAGCATGTAAGTTAAATTAAAACAAAATTTTAATTAAAGAAATTTTATTCAGCTAAATTAAATGAAGCCTTTAAAGCTTTTAAATGATGCAGAAAACTAAGTTTGATGTAGAAAGAAAGTTTCACAGCATAATTTGTGTAGTGTTCACAAGGTCCATTCATCATAACTTTCATTTTCATTTTCAAACTGCATATTTTTAATATCATTCAAATAATTTCTTTGGTTATTCACTAATTATCAAATACGAAAACTTTTCAAAGTGCTTTGGTTACTGCCATGGGGGACAATGGTTATATCACTGGAATGCAGAGCTATCCTGGACGGAGAACATACATCATGTACCACGGCACTACGATGGCAAACGCACGGAAGATCCAAAGTGAAGGATTCAGACCCTCCTCTGATGGCATGCTCGGTTATGGAGTTTACTTAAGCCGGAGTCAAGAGAAAGCTTCTCGTTACCCTGGGTTTGCTGGAGGACAACAGCTGGCCATTCTTAAACTAAGTGTTCGAGTGGGAAAAGTGAAGAGGATTGATTATCAGGGTCATCCCTTACAGAAAACCTGGCATCAACATGGTTACGACACTGCGTGGGTCCCGTCAAACTGTGGAATGGTATCCAGTGGATTAGAAGAGGACTGTATTTATGATCCAAGCCGAATCAAGGTTCTACAGATTATTCCAAACTAACTACTAAAACTTTTGTCAGCTTTATTTTGGCACCTTAAAAAGCCAATATAATGTAAACAGTAAATATGTTTTTCCACTGAGTTTTGCCAAACTGTTTATCTGTAAAAACCTTGTTTGAATCAATCAATCAATCAATCAATCATTCCATCATTAAATATAAAAATATAAATAGGCATATTGCTGTTTACTTGTATGTATGTCATCATATGCTTTAAGTCTATTTTAAGAAGTTAAATAATCAGACTTTTAGACTCAATAAAAACGTATTTGCATGTCTCTGTTGTCATGTCTTCAATAACAGGTTTCTGATAAGCACTGCAGTTTAGTGGGTTTCTAAGTGAGAATCGTATGCAAAACAAAGATGAAAATAAATTTGCATTTCCACTTGTTTCTCAAACAACTAGTGCTATTGTTGTCATTGTTTTGTTGTCATTATTATTAGCATATTCATTTATTTTATTTATTATATATCATTTTATTTGTCAAAAGGTAGAAACTTTTTGGGAAAAATCAAATCAAATGGAAATTTGGACATACTTTTTGATTTGGTTGCTGTTGCGCTTTTTTATTGCTATATTTTAATTTAAAAAAACGTATACCATGAATGGCCCTGAATGTTTCAATATAAATCTGTGTTTACAAGAATCGAGTGGAATTTGTGTGCATGTTTCTCTGAATTTAACTGAATTCTTCTGCAAAGCAACATGTAGAGAAACTGCATGAGTCACACAGATATTATATCACAGAAGCTATCACAGCATTGGGGGTTTTCCAAGCGTAAAGGCTCGTATTGGATGAGTTAGTGACTATTCACTTGTTGAAATGAACTATTTCTATAATGATCTTCTTGACAACACAGCTGAAACTGAAAGTACACATTGTATAGAAGAACTCTATGAATTTATGACTCCAGCCTCACTTTATTTCGGTTGTCCACTTTAGACATTCCACTAGCCTGGTAAAAACTAGACCATTCTCAGTTGTAACTGAGTTATGGTCTGGCAAGTGGCAAAGCGTCATAGACAAATCATTTCCAGAGGGGCGTCACCAACGGACGTCGCGGATACACCTAAAACCAATCAGAGCGATGAAGGAGATGACGTATGCAGAGCGGCAGAAACATCTCCAAAAGTCTGAGTGTTGTTCTTTGCTCGGTTTTTTAACAAAAAGGAAACGTTCAAATCGCTTAAAACAGACGCGATAGCTGATTCGAACGAGTGATGTTCGACGGTGGCATCCATCTTTGTAATGTAGGCTATAAAATTTGCTTCAAAATCCCAGCGCTGTCGTCATCGTGTAAAGCCCGCCCCAACGTTTCTGATTGGTGCCTCGATTTCGGCGGATTGGAAATGAGCTTGAATGAACTCTTTGCCAGACTTACTTTCAGAGCTAATTTAAATTTGATGGAAGTTGTCTGGGTTTTCCCAGGCTACCATGGGACAGAATTCAAGGTGAGCTCTCGGATCGCTTTCCCTGTAGCGGGAACCTCATTTTCCCTCATCTCAGATGACACTCAGGACAAATAATAATGGTAAATTGTCAAGGACTAGGTCAGAGAAACACTCTTCGCGACTATCCGTCCTAAATAGTATTCGAAAATAGAATTAGTACGTCCCAAATCGTAGTATGTTGAAATAAGTGTCCCAAAGAGACCCGGATGGTCTACTATATCCGGTCAGAATCCGAAGTGCAGATCGATGCTCACTCTAACGGCTGATATTGCCCACAACCCATTGCGCGTTGGACGAGGATTCGGTTAGAACTACAAACACGAATGAAAAGTGTTCAAAAACTACAGACATGGAGGCGCGAGTCCGACGGTTATGTAGAGAGGTTCAGAGAAAGGGGTTTGAGTGATTAATTATCAGTATCTAACCTGACGAAAATGTATTTATTCAATGTTGTCCACATTATATTGCATCTGCAGCAGCATTGTGAACTTTTGCAAAGATACGTTGGTTTAGCCATTAACTTTTAAATGCATTATTATATTCAAATTCCAAACACATGAGGAGAGTCTCCGCATGAAAGACCCATAAATGGCAGATGAACGTGCGACAACAATTCTCTCCGAAATGGTAAGAAGTTATATTAGATTGAATGGAGGATTTTAACTGTGACGAGATGATTGACAGGGCAGTTTACGGTGACAGGATGCACGCGACAGATCTGTCCGTTAAAGATGACGAAGTAGTATGTCCCAAAGCTGCCTACTCTTTTGCTACACACTCAAAAGTATGTACTTTTTCTTCACAAAAAGAGTACATACTTTTAGGGCGTAGTATAAGTAGGCGAATTGGGACGCAGCACGAGTGTTGTTCTTTGCTCGGTTTTTAACAAAAAGGAAACGTTCAAATCGCTTAAAACAGACGCGATAGCTGATTCGAACGAGTGATGTTCGAAGGCGGCATCCATCTTTGTAATGTAGGCTACAAAATCTGCTTCAAAATCCCAGCGCTGTCGTCATCATGTAAAGCCCGCCCCAATGTTTCTGATTGGTGCCTCGATTTCGGCGGATTGGAAATGGGCTTGAATGAGCTCTTTGCCAGACTAACTTTCAGAGCAAATCTAAATTTGCCATAAGTTGTCTGGGTTTTCCCAGGCTATAACTTTGCAACTACTTGTCAACTAGCACTCATTAGAGTAGACTGTAGTAGACTGTTAGGGTTAGTAGAATAAGTTGCAGAGTTACTTCGTGAGCACTGTAAAGTGTCTGCTGTGGGAGCATCAAAATAAAGTGTTAGCAGATATTGATTCCTGAATATTTTCTAAACAAATCTATATTACTTTTGGCCTAAGCAGCAAGAGATATACTCTTAATCCAGAATAAAATTATCACCACGCATAAAGCTTCAATGTGTATTGAATTACATGTAGGCCTATCATATCAGTCTTTTATAATTTAAATGATAGTTTATGGTTTATAGTTTAATACACCATACTATACAGACTATTATGTGACATTTGGGGAGTCTCAAAAGAGCTTGCAATCAAATCAAATGCTTCTGTTAAACATTTAAATGCTATGTAAAAAATGCGAAAGCTTTGTCATGCTGCTGCCTGCCAATGGAATATTAGGCTTTGTGTGGGACATCCTGTACTTAAGCAGCATGGGGAACAAGACTAGATTTTAAATAACCCTGAATAAGTGAAGGAGAAAAAAAAATGCGAAGGCCAAGTAACCAGATACTGGAATTTGTTCTCTGCATGTAACCCACTCAAGTTAGTGCACACACATTAGGAGAAGGGAGTAGTGAACACACACACACACACACACACACCTGGAGCAGTGGGAAGCCATTTTGCTGTGGCGCCCGGGGATTGATTGGGGGTTAGGTGCCTTGCTCAAGGGCACCTCAGTGATTTCCTGCCGGAATTGAGAACCGAAACCTGCAACCATACGGGTTACCAGTCTGACTCTCTAACCATAACCAGTGTGTCTAACCATTGTCATTGACCCTAGAAATTCATTTTATTACTAAAGCTACAGTACAACACTATTGTTGAGGAAGGTTCAAGTAAATAATAGCATTAACTTTTTAATCCAACAACATAACTGAAAAAACAAAGCAACATCATGTCACACACTAAGAAAACCAGACAATGAACAAACTGCAGGGCTTAAATACATAGGGTGAATGAACATAATACAAAACAGGTGTGCTCTAATTGATCATATAATGAGTAATTATGACAACTAAACACAAGCGGGAACAAAGGAAACAGGAAAACAAAGAGAAGGACTGTTGGGCAATGGATCACTTAATATTAAAACCTTGAAATGCATTGGTCCTTAACATTTGATCTTATTTTAAACCCATATGCAGTCTAATATTTTAACCTATTCTTTATTCATGCTAATTAATTCAAATAAACATTTTAGTTAAAATGACTTCTGAATCCCACTATGCCCTGCTTTGTCTTTAAATAACACCACGTCTCCTACTATTAAATAAATAGCTCGCCTAAAAAAATAAAAAACAAATTCTGTCAACATTTACTCACCCTGATGCAATTTCAAACCTGAATGACCACAAGAGAGCGGCACCAGCAACTTAGACTGTTGATTCCTAATGTGTCCATAAGATGGCAGCACCATCTTGTAAGCAAATCAACAAAGATTTTTATCTTTGAATCTTCTTTTATCTTCTGAATAATTCTTATGTCTTACCATAATTGTTGCCTAATGTTTGTGTGGAGGTCTCTTAATATTATTATTATTATGATTATAATCCTAATCAATAAACTATTTTTTTTCCCGAGCAGTACACCCAAGTGAGCATGTGCAAGTTGCTTGTATTAATAGCCTATTAAGAAATGTACGTATGCACTTTTAACGAAGTACTCATTTTGTGTCACCAAAAAAGAAAGAAAGAAAAAAAAGCTGTTATAAAACATATCTCTGACTCACTGCCTTTCAGACATATCTGCCTGGATGAAGGAGTGTCATACAGCTCAACCTTGCAAAGACTGAGCTCCGTGTAATTCCTGGAAAGCCGTCAGTTGACCACATCACTGTGATATTGGGGTCTACAACACTAACTGCATCTAAGACAGCGAGGAATTGGGGATTGTTTGAAGACCAACTGCTTTTCCACCATATTTATCTTTCTGTGTTGCACACACATTTATTTTCAGCAAAATCCTTTTTTTGTGTTGGTGGCCTCACAGAAATCCTGTTTATTTAAATAATAAATAAATAAAAATAATAAACTCTCCGTCTTGTGATACAAGAATTTCTAGGCATGCCTGAATCACCCCTGCCATAAGGTAGCCTAGGTACCGGTAAGTAAATTACATAAACTCAGCATCTAAAGAATTTCGGTGGAAAACAATTAGTAGCATTTTTTTAGTACCTGACTGTCTGACAAGAAACTACTGTATGATCCTCTATATTACCCATTATGAATTCCTAAGTCCTCTTCCTTAAAACATGGAAGACACCACCAGACTCAAAGGTGAAACAAAGTACAGACAGTATACGTCAGCAATACAATTACCGGTATGAATGCTGATATATTTACATGCTCAAAATAAAATATTATTGTCTATAAACTGTAACCCTATAAAATACTCTGTAACACAATACCGCCGCTCCCTATAGCCTACGCAGAGTAAGCAGCCTGTGTAGGATACAAATTACCAAGGGGGCACCATCTTGTTCCAACCGAGGAGCTGACGAATTGGAATGCCTGGCTGGTTTTTGATATTCAAGGCATGGGTCATTGGTCATTCATATTTAATCTGATTTAAATCCATATGGTCTAGTCTAACTATTATACATTTATTCAAATAAACTGAAACTGCTTTAGATTGTCACTCAATAATACAATAAGTAGGCCTATTCTATTATTAAAGGAATAGCTCACCCAAAAATGCTGTCATAATTTCCTAATCCTCATGTCGTTCCAAAGTATTCTGCACAGCAGCAGCAGAAGCATCAAAACACATTGGACTGTTTATTCCTATTGTGTCCATTAGATGGCAGCACCATCTTGTTCGCAAAATCAACAAGGAATTTTTCTTGGCTTTTCCTCTAGTCTAGATAATGGGCTATATGCACGCATAACTTCCGCGTTTGACGCAAGGATGTTCGTGCGTTTCCGGTTGGGGAGATTTAAAGCGGAGGAAAACGGTATTATGGCAGAGTCTTCAAAATGTACTGTCCTCTCGTCTTTGAAACGAAACTTTAATACGTTTCGATGTAATTGTATATAGTTATGTTTATTTAATATAATAAACACAGAAGCATAAACAAAATGAGGAGTGTCTGTTTTGTCTGTTTTTGTGACTAACACGTTTCTTTAGTATAGCAATAGAGTATAAAAACCAATATAAATTCTCGGTATAGCATTGGACTCTACGATCAGCGGAAGTAATCCAGCATCCTTAGACCTTCACCGGAAATACCGCCGTGCATAGAGCCCATTACAATTTGTCTTACATTTTGAAAGGTTTGGGTGGAGGACTATTATTATTATTATTCAACTTAAATAAGGTCAATGTATGAACATCACGTGCATCATGTCTTCTGTTACTAACCTAGAGACCCTTATAGCCTACTGCTCCTATGGATTTTTTTGTCAGCTTACTGTTTGGGTGATCGAACACTAATTAAGATCGTTAACGAAGATTTCATTTACCACTTAAAACCTGAACACATAGCACACAACACAATCTGCCAGTTCAACTTCAACGTCTTCAAGACTAGGCCTACCCTCACAGCAAAAGGACTCCGCGGCGGAGGTATCGCTAAACGGACTCGTACAATGTAGGCCTACAACACACACACACACACATACACAGGGAGGCCAGGGAAGCTATTAAAGGAACACTCCGACTTTTTGGGACTTTAGCCTATTCACCTTATCCCCCAGAGTTAGATAAGTCCATACATACCTTTTTCATCTCCGTGCGTGCTATAAGTCTGTTTGACGCACCCACCGCTAGCCTAGCTTAGCACAAAGACTGGATGTAAATGGTTGCAGCTAGCATACTAATCCAAATAAGTGACAAAATAAAGCAAACATTTTCCTATTTTCATGTTGTGATTTGTATAGTCACAGAGTGTACAAAAAACAAAGTCACATGAGACACAGACATATTTTAACCGTATAAATACTGGGAACTATATTCTCTGAAGGCGAAGCACTGCTACTTGGGCGGAGTGATAACCGCAGCACCTGAGACGTACCGTACCCAAACTCTGAACGAACTCTCTGCTCCTCACCACGGCGCGTCTCAGGTGCTGCGGTTATCACTCCGCCCAAGTAGCAGTGCTTCGCCTTCAGAGAATATAGTTCCCAGTATTTATACGGTTAAAATATGTCTGTGTCTCATGTGACTTTGTTTTTGTACACTCTGTGACTATACAAATCACAACATGAAAATAGGAAAATGTTTGCGTTATTTTGTCACTTATTTGGATTAGTATGCTAGCTGCAACCATTTACATCCAGTCTTTGTGCTAAGCTAGGCTAGCGGTGGGTGCGTCAGATAGAGTTATAGCACGCACGGAGATGAAAAAGGTATGTATGGACTTATCTAACTCTGGGGGATAAGGTGAATAGGCTAAAGTCCCAAAAAGTCGGAGTGTTCCTTTAAGAGAATTAGGGAATAAACACGCATTTTCTTAGCTGACTAAATGGGGAAAATACCACAGTATTGTTTATATTTAAATTAAGCAATATCTCCACAAGGAATGTTGTTCGAGCTGTAATTCAAACAGATGCACGAGGTCGCACGGTAATCACACAACCATGGAAAATATGACTCATACTCTACTGTCCTTGCGTATGTGATGTTGCTTTTATATAACTCAAAGTGAAGGTAAAATTGAGGAACAAAACTAGTTTCAAAAGGCTGAAGGCCTATCGAACGATGCTGTCTCGTTTCTGAATCAATCATGGCTGTGTCCGAAATCGCCCCCATAGCCTACCCTTAAATTGGGCATTTGAGGGGACAGGTGTTTGTAGTGCTGTCCAATACCACAGTTAAGTGTACTGATCTACACTTATCTAATACCCATAATGCACTGTGAGAGTCACACGCTGAATGAATTGTTTAATTAAGGTATATAGTTTCCATGACAGAGTTCAAGATAAATCGTATCATTACTACTGGAGCGGCATAGTTAAGTTTCAAATGATTATTAAAAAAGTAAACACAAAGTGGCAGCCAATTCCAGCGCTCTCAGTGTCCAATTTCACACTCACTCATTTTCATTCATTCCTTCAAGTGGACTATAGCGGAGTAATATAGGGAGTACTCAATGAGGGGGGCGATTTATTTCAAACACTGCTATTGTTGTTGAAAGAATCGGTTGAGTAAAATACAGACAGGCTGTATCCGAAATTGCATACTTCCCTACTATGGGCTATAGTAGTAGGTGAAAAACTGTATGACAAAAGAAGTATGTCCAAATTCACAGTAGGCCTACTCGTAAAAGAGTAGGCAAAGTGATAACCTACTTCTCCAAGCGAGATTCTAAGGTGTGGCATCCCATGAGGCCACGGGAGGGAATCTGTGAATGGTAGTGAAGCGACATCACAACTGACGCTGGTAGGTCACATGATAATGACATTGCGAATGTAGTAGGTTCAATATTACATTAATACTACACACATTCATACTATATAGAATATGCTTTTTAGCGGTTGTGAAGTGATTACTTATTCAAAATAAGTACCTACTAAATAGAGTATGCAATTTCGGACACAGCCACTGTTTCGTTCCAGAATGCTCAGTGTTTACGAATTAATCGGTTTAGTAAAGATTCAATGACTCGCTCGTATTGTATACTGCCACTTGTTTAATTCCTGAATGAATCCGTTTTGACTGAACAAACCGGTTGACTAAATAATTCACTAATTCAGAAATGCATAGGCCTACATTTTAGCATATCTTTCTGTGGCAGAAATAGTATGCTAGTACGAGAGTCTGAATTCAGCAGTGTAAAGAAACAAGTGGCTGTGTAATTCATTAGTTCCTAAATGAATCACTGATTTGAACGAATTAAATGATTCAGTGGTTGATTAAATGATTCAGTGGCTCACCCATAATATACAACACTGAATGATATTCAGAAGAATACTATTCTTGGTCGTAAATATTGCTTAATTGCTAGACTAACATGAAATGTCATTTTTATAAAGACTTTATTTATAAAATGTTCTTTATAAAACGTTGTTGAATGTCCCCAAAAGGAGGTTTTGTCAGATTAATTGCACCAATTTTGTCCCCAAACTAAAGGACAAAAAAAAAAAAAATCAGTCACAAAAACGTTTTACTACCCTTGTAAATATAGGCCTATAATACAAGGCGAGATAAATATGGCATGTACCGCCAGCCAGTCTTGCTGTTGTCCGTTTCACCCACTGCCTCAGTGGGCCAGATATTTAGTGGTTTAATTATCAAGGTTGGTGGGCATTTTCACCTTGCTGTTCCTGAGGAAGCATAGAAAATGCAAAACTGAGAAACACTTTAGGTTCACATACCTCTATTCCAGATGTCTTGTGGTTGAGCTGCACACTAATGATCTAAAGGTTCATTCTGAACTGTGCAGGATTGCAGGGCAATTCACCAAATTAATCTTTAATGAGGACCTTTTGCAGTGAATTAATGTATTAATAGCAAGTTATTTTTGTTCTTATTCGTGTACCGTACCTCTGTGCTCCATGTGTTCTGTGATAAATGCTTTCCTGACTATGAAAAACAAAATCTTCTGACATTACTTTTAGAAATAACCCATCTGTGGTATCACTCTGCTTAATGAAACATGCCCAGAAAATTTATTTGCATAAGTATCTGAGAAAATTTTTAGTAGTTTCAGCAAAAAAGTATTTTCTGTATGTGCATGTGTGATAGTTCTCACTCCCTGCCTATTTAGATAAACAGTACATTGTATAATACCCTGCGCATCAATTCATTATGTAACTCAAGGACAGAGCGTGCATTTATAATCTCACTTTCCTCAAATCATTTTGAATCCCTCTTGTGCTCTAAGTGAATTTTGAAGCAATCGCACTCTCTCTTTGTCTCTCTCATTCTAGTCTGCCATTTCCTACATCAAGCTTTGCGAATGTAATTAAACCAAATTTAATCTAACAGGATATGCACTGGAGTTCATGAATAATTAACCAGCCTCAAATCAAAAAGGTGGCCGTGGCTTGTTTATTTGCCAGCACATACGCTAGTTTAAACACAATCACACACACATATTGCAGGATTGAAGTGTAGGATAAGCAAGGTTGACTTGCAGGTGCGGTGGTTTGAAACAACCTTTATTTTCTCCACTTTCATCAGATCAACTAAGGCCCACTAATAAATCTCGCACTTTTTACGTAACCCAGACTTCAAATGGAGCAATTTCCAAGGAGAACCTTGCGGTTAACTTTTGTCTGTCTTAAAGTGCAACCTGAACTCTCAGTTTCCATTATTGACCTCGGGTTGTAAGTCTGTCACGTAGCATGGGAGTAAGTGGACTAGACATTGTGTTTACTCCCTGCCAACTCTGTCCCAGTTTGAAGGGCCTCTATGGACATCTCCAAAGCCAGCACTGCATTTACTCAGCAGAGGAAAACACAGACTACTGTAGAACAGAGGCAAGAGTCAAAAGTCAAGAGTTCCTTTTAAAAAAAAGAGCATATACACATTTGGTCGCGCACACATCACCTCAAAACATACTGTATTTATTCAAATTTACAAAAAAGAAAAGGAAAAAATACAACAGAATAAATACATTTTTAATACAAGCCATCGTGAGATCTCAGTACCAACAGGGACCACTTGGGGCCACAACAATGCAGTCCAATAGGAAGGCAGAAACCAGGATGAATGCAGTAACTCCACACTCAGTTTACAGTTGACCTACCGTAATCCACCTGAAAAATATGGAATGAAATGGGACGCATTCAATTCAAAGGTCACAACAGTTTGAGGCTGTCTACACTGGACAAAGCAAAAGTTACGAATCCATTTGCACTGCGATCGGAAGTAGCACAAGCGTGTGGAGTAAGTCAGAAATTGAACAGGCCGTCAGTTTACAGTTGGTGTCCATCTGTAAACTCCCGCCACATCCAGTGTAGACAGTATCAGTGATTATAATAGGATCTTTTTGCTTGCAATGTCGCACCGCTTGCTTCCAGTGTAGACACTGCGTTAGGGTAGTCCTGATCAAATAAGCTCCATTCTGTAATTATACTTGTCATAAAGTAACATTTACATGACAGAGCTTGATATTTGGGTTGTTTAACAAGGTGTGGGTTTGTACTGCATAAAGCCCCCTGGTATTAGTGCGCATGATGGTGGAGTGATACAGTGGTTCTGGTTCAGTCCAGTCACAGTGAGTCCTCGTGGCCAAAAACAGTGTGATATATCGGGATATCATTGCAGAGTGTGTGCTCAACCCAGAAAAAGGACTTCAAATACATTTAGTTGGACCTTTCGCATTCAATTTAAAACAAAAGTTCCGTTTGGGAAGAGCGACACATCCGAATCCGACATCGTATTGTAAATGGTTGGGTTTAATCTGCTTCAGTCAATTCAGTGTCTTCCAGTTATATCCAGTGGATTTCGATGTGGCATTATATATATAATATTATCCAGTTTTCATTTTATTATTCTATTATTTTTTGTTGCTTGAAGACTACAGTACTGTTGTTACTTTTCACAATGGCATTCAGTGATATTTACATTAATGCATTTACATAGAATATTTTTTCATGTTTTTTTCCTCCAATAAAAAAAACAACAACACCATTTGTATTCTATTTGAACATCATGTATAAAAGTGCATTCTAGCTGAAGCAGACCTGTCAGCTCTCGTAATTCACCTTCACTTTTTAAATGTGGGATTTATTTTGACAAGTAATGGTCGTTTGTGCACAGTTTATTTATTTTTTTTTTTTGCACAATTTTAACATCACTACATTTCAACTGCATCTTTTTTCTTTTTCTTGAGCAACTTTGTATACAATCTGTTCTTGGCAAAAAATGCAAGTAATTTTGAACCCTGACAATGAGACATCCGCAAAGCAGAATTTCCATGCAGGGTTTAAAATTGATGCGTGTTTGTTTTTGTGTGTATGTGTAAACACAGATAATCTTTGTGCAGACACTTATTCAGGGACTTTACTGTAATATTCAGTGCTTTCTTTTGAATAATTCAGTTCTCTTGCTTTTGTGAATGTATAAACAATTTCTGTACAAACATTAATTTTCCTTCTCCCTCGTGTGTTGCCGTAACTTTTCATCTATCGTTCCGGCCTTGCGTTTCTCATTCCCTTGTGGTGCCATTGTCTTGCTCACTGACACAAAAATCCAAGTTCAAATCTCTTACTTTCTCTGTTGTAATTAAATGTGATCTGGTATACAGTGAACTTTGCTTTTCACTCACTGCCAAACACACTTCAGGAATGTCAAATGCTGGCTAAAGAAACACACCTTTGACTGTGCTCACACATCAGCTTTTCAGCACTTATTGCTTCAAATTGCATCAATCACTCTCTCCACTGCCTCTGCTCTCTCAGTTCATTTTTCCTTGTCTTCCCTTATTACCTTTCCTCTTAGTCTCTCCCTCCTTACCCTTCACTTTTCATTATTCCAGCTCTTGTTGCCTTTTAATCACTGTCCCACCCAACCCCTCTCCTTCTCGCTCTCTTCCTCTCAGACATTCGCCTGCTCCTCGTCTTCAGACTGGTCCTCATTTTCTTTCCATTCCCTGTCCTTGTGCTTTTTGTGGGCCTCTACATCTCTTTCCTTATCTTCTTCATTCTCCTTCTCCCTTTCCCTAAAAAGCTGGGCTAATTTCTGGAATTGTGGGCCCCAATCTTCCAGACCTGCTCCCCACACCTCCTTCTCGGCGTCTTTGCTGCCATCGCTGTCCAGGGAACTGAGGGACCCGGCGCGCGAGCCTGTGCCCTCCAGCCCGTACACCTGCACCGAGTCGTATGGAGGCTGCGAGGGGTCAAAGGTCACCTGTGCCAGACGCAGACGCAGGAACTCGCCGACCCTCAGGGCGAGAGAGTGAGCACCTCCGATGGGCGCCCCTCTTCCTGACGCCTCAGGTGCTGAGGGCCACGCTCCGCCATAACCCAGGATGCCCCCAAATGCTCCCCGGCCTTGGCCAGGGTACGGAAGCAGCTGGGGTGTCATATCCCTCCTGCCCAGCGGGTACCCGGTTATGCCCATCCGTTCGTGCCAGTCTCCTATGAACCCGCCACCCTCCGGATACATCCCGGTGCTCAGTGGAATGCTGGCCTCTCTTTCGGGCCTGCCCACCACAAATCCGCTGCCCATCTCCAGCCCGCCCCGTCCCAGAGTCCCCGAGTAGTCCCTCTGCTGCTCCCCCTGCAGGATGGTGGCATAATTGCCACTGACCGATTGCATTTCTGCGCTTCCGTTAGCAGAGTCAACCACCCCAGGGTGGTTGGACTCGGCAGGCCCTGCGCCGCTCCTACTTAGGGAAAGACTGCCCCGCGAGGAGTGCCGTCCAGCACGGGGGAGCGTGGAGGAGTCACACATCCACCCTCCGGTGGTGCCCGGCCCAGCAACCGAACCGGAACGGGTCAATACCAGCTCTCGTTCGCGGGGGGCTGTGTCTGGCTGGACCTGTATGGGACGGGGAGGAGCAGGAGGGTTAGAGCGGGAGGTAAGAATGAGTTTATTCTTCTGTTATTCAACAGAGGGACGTGTGAGGAGAGAGGGAAGAGAAAGCAGAGAGATAATTCAGACACAATGAGCAGGTGAAAAAAAGAGAAACAGTGATAACAGTGAAGTGAGACAGTAAGTTATTAGCGAGTAGGGGAAGGAAGTGACAAAGTTAGACAGATGGAGAAAGAGAAACGATTATAGCTGAAACAGGTTAATTGAGCTCTAAAAAGAGCTAACACTGCACTGTGAGATGAGGATGAGGAGAAAGAGAGACAGTGAGAGACAACTTGTGAAAACACATCTTTCATCATCAACCTGTTTGGCACCTACAACAAAGAATAAGTGAAAAATAATCTTCTAACTAACTAGGGATGTGCAAAACAACATATTTTCACACATGGGACATGTACTCATTTTTAATAAAACTAAAGTAAGACTTTTTCAGTGGGAAAATATGTCTACCTTTTGCGTTTCATTGGATAAATGTGTATATGTGTAAAATAAGACATTAAAATTCAGTGGATTGGGCTCTTAAGATGTGCAACGGTATTAAAAAATAATGCAAGCTGCTTTCAATATTTTTGAATTCACGCCTTTCAGTTGTAACTGAATCTGTGGCTAACAACTGTCTCAGAGCAACACACATTATGAAATAAATATTAATATTAATTTCACAGTTGTTTCCAAGTCTCCGGTTCAGTGAATGTTTATTAGACATATTACATTAATACTGATTCAATGCTGCCGGAGTGTGACTGAGAAGTGTGTCTATGAATTAAAATTAGCCATACAAATTTTTTTTCTTAGGCGTTGTGTTTGCTAAAGCTGTTTAACTTATCCAGCCTTAAGCAGTGAGTGGTTTTCTTATTGTCTTGTCTTCTTATTGTTTGTTTAAAAGTCCATCAATTATTAAACAATAATGCATTATTTAGAGACCTCTGGAGAATGAAATGAATAGATTCAATGTACTACATTTGGGGTTTACCCCAAATATTGGTTATTAAAGCAGCTTTGTGATTAATTTGAACATTAATTAAATACTTAAATAATTAAGATAGAAGTATGTTGCTTTACCCAGTCTAGATCCTGGCTTTGACTCTGAATCTGCTGGGCATCACTGCCTGCGTCATCCTTTGAGTCATTTTTCCTTGGCGTTCCTCCCTCAGATGTGGTAGCTCCGTCCTGAGATCCTGTCCCCTCTTTAGAGCCGTGACCGGCCTCTGATGCTGGCACATAAATGGCCCCGGGCTCCAAAGGGCCAACCATAGCCGCCTGGTTTTGAATGACTAGAGAGTGGTCTGGTTGATTCCCAGGAAAGCGGTAAGCCAGCTCGGATAAGCCGGGCTCATAGGGGCCCTGTGAGCGACGCAGCACTGGGAGAGTGTGGCTGCTGTAGCAAATCCGCCCATATAGAGGGGCTCCTTGACTGGTGTACTGCCCCGGGTCAATCGCTCCAGCCTGAGCCCAGCTGCTATACGCACGAGCCTTCTCCTGACAGTGCTGTGAATAACGTCTGCGGGAACACGGAATATTTTATGAATGGAAGTTTTATGCAGCCTGCCAAATAAATAATAAAATAAAATACTAAGATCATTTTAAAGAAAAAAAGAACTGGCAGCACCATAAAACTAGTCCATACGACTTGAGCAGGATATTCCAAGTCTTCTGAAGCCACACGCTTTGTATAAGTAACATACCGAATTATAAAGGTTGTTATTCACATAAAATCTTCCACCATATAGCTTTTAAATCTCATTCATGCTTACACACACGCACATCTGCTAATTTTATGTTTTTGTTGAGTTTGTGTGCAACCTCAAGAGAGGTGATGTGATAATTGCGATAAAGCCATAGGTGTTTGAGATGGTATGATCTGTCTTCTTCTGCTTTTGTTTGCTGCGTGCCATTGTTGTTGTTGACTTTTATTATCACCATCGGGAAATTTAGTTTCAATGAGTTTTAACATGCGTTCACACAAAAAACAAACAATGTAGAGTACATAAATATGAGAATCACACAATATAAAAATCACAGAATAAAAATGACAAAACAATCCCCCCACATTCATCATCACAAACTCTACAAAAACACTCTTTCATTTAAGCATTTTACCTTTGACTTCAGCTTAAAACTGATTCTGTAGTTCTTTCAAATATAAAAAAGCGAAAATTGTGAAAAATTAATTGTGAAAATTAAAGCACAATTCATTTTAACATTTCAACATTAAAATAAACAATGATCAACTCAAAACTCATTCATCATAGACAATGAAATTCTTATAACCTAAAGAAGCATTTAAATAAAAAGGGCCATGATGAATTAAAATAGTGGCAACAAATAAGATGGATTTTGGAGGTGATTTGAAGCAGAATTAATAGTAGCAATGCATGATTTTAAGGAAAATGTAACTGCAATTTTTAATAGTTCACCAAAATAATACGGTAATAATAGTTCACCAGAAGAAAATAATAGTTAACCCAAAAATGAAGATCCAGTCATCATTTCCTCATCGTCAAGTTGTTCCAAACCTGTATGAATTTCTTCCTTCTACTGAACACAAAAGAAATATTTTGAAGAATGTCAGTAACAAAAGAGTTGACTAACTTCCATATAATTTTTTCCCCATACTATGCAAGTCAATGGGGGCCCAACAACTGTTTTGTTACCCATATTCTTCAAAATATCTTCTTTTGTGTTCAGCAGAAAAACAAAATGAAAAAAAATTCGAAACAAATTCATTTTTGGGTGAACTATCCCTTTAATACACTTTCAAACGTTATAGCATGGAACAGAACAGTCAGGACATTCCGCTAAACATCTCCTTTAATGTTCCATGGGAAGAAAAACAAAACATACAGACTTGAAATTACATAAGAGTGAGTGAATGATGCCAGAATTTTCGTTTTGTGGTGAACAATCCCAAGTGCATTCAGGAAGTGTTTTATGAATGCGCAGGAGCCAAGGAGTGAGTTGATGTAACAGATGTAGCCACACTCACATGTTCCTGCTGTCCAGGGTACGGTACCCCCTGCGTGCATTATGTGGGGCGCTCTGCAGCGCTGTGATGTCGAATGCAGCCGTGTCGGCCTCACCTCCTCCTTCATCATCATACGTGATGATGTTCTCTCTTACATCATCCTCCTCTAAAGGCGAAAGCGAGTCCCTTTTCTGCCTGCGCAGAGACAGAGACAAAGCACTGACAGCTAGAGAGAGAGAGGAAAGACAGAGGGAAAGAAAACAGTGAGAGGTGAAGAGAAAAAGAGTGAGTGTTTTATGATTCCATTTATAAAAATGGAGGACTTGTGTGTATGTGCTGGGTGACAAATTTTTGCAATAAAATTGCAGGGTGCTAAAGAAAGACAAACACTTACACAGGCTGATGCCCCATAATAACTTTTATTACACAGCTCTGGGAAATACTCAATTCTGATTGGTCAGTCACTGCATCCAGTGGTCTGATATTTCCTAATATTCACAGTCGTCCATGACAATGCTGTTTATCAGAGCACTCATCCGGGTGACTGAATTTGGTACTGCTTTCACGTCTTTCATATCACACTGCACCTTTCCATATCACTCACACTCTATCGTTTCATACAAAGATATTGACAGTGTTGACAATGACCTCAAAGGACTTATAGTAATATAGAAATAATCAGTATTATTTCTATATTACTATAATATTGTCACGAACAGTGTTCATCTTGTTGCTAGAACTATTGTTTTGCACACTGTTGTGGACTATTTTTCTTAGCATAAGCTCCAAGATACTATCACTGATTCTTGAAATAAGGGACAAAACATGTCCCCCATTAAAATGCTGCAATTTGCCTTAAAAAACAATAAATTATTTTAAAAGGCTTCAAAAGTTGGATTTGAAAGACTTGTTTACCTATGTTTAGACCCTTTGTTTTGTATATATTTATATTATTTCATAGTCATTTTATAAAATACCGGCACTGTACTATGAAAGCCCATGGAAATGAACTTGTCCCCTGTAGAGGTCACAGTATCAAACTGCAAGAAAAAGTGTTTTAAAATGCCCAAAAATGCCCAAATATGAGGTTAATTGGGTGGCTTAAAATATCACAAAATACTTAAAGTGAGTATTGCATTATTTTATACATAACAACAGCCTTTCAAAATATGTCATTAATTCATGTCAACTCCGTCAGATATTTATGAAATTCTAAATAAATCAACATATTTTGGTCAACTTTAACCCTAAGGACCTCCTTTGACTTCTTTCTGTTGATGGATGCAGCAGTCCAACACATGGTCTCGTAAGTTTTAATTTGTTTTAAAATATTCAGCAAACAAGTTGAAATCCCTGTGGTGACAGCTTTTATGTGTCAACACTGTCTTCAAAGTAGGCATGATTTCAATCAAGAATTTTAAAATAAAAGTTGGTATTTTGGTTTAGTTTAGTGGCAGCTGGCAACTGAGGAAAATCAAAATGGTTACCATTTATTAGACATGATTAAGTTGAAAAAACATGTTGTTTTGTGAACTCCGTCAGACGTCAACTCTGTCAGATATTTTGTCTGACCGTGTTGACATGTAAGCTGACGGAGTGGAAAAGTGCTCCCAAATACTCATTAAGCAATGTATAACAACTACATAACATGATAATATGATCGAAGTATACCGGTACATGTTGATTGACTTAAAATATCTTTAATATACCCAAATGCCAAATAATAACTTTAATAAAAAGTATTGTTTTTATCTGTACTGTAGGCAGACATGGCTAGACAAAAACTGTCAGTGGAGGAGCAAAGAAAAAGTAACAGAGTTTCAGATAAAAATGAGAGAAAGAATTAACAGTAGGCGCGTTTCCATTACAGATTTGCTCAAAACCTTTGTGTGTTTTTTTCCAAATGTCAACAAAAAACTATTGTGTAATGACGCAACTCTGCTAAAGCGTTTCCATTAAACAATGTTATGCGACTAAAACTTCATTTTTTCCTCTCGTGATAAGTCATTCCAAAAATCATGGCAGGTTTATGTATATCCCAGCCACTGCACTGGCCAATTTTTATTATGTGTTTGTGTGTTATCCAATCATTAATGGCAAGGAAAGACCCTTATACTTGTGAGCGGCACATATGAGATGTGTCTGGGTGTTTCTACCTCATATCTGCTTCGAGGTCTTGATTTTGGCATTTCTTTGAGGTTTAAAATCCAGTATTCCTGTATTTCTTTTGTCTTTTATGAATATAATAAAGAAATCTGTCCAAACATACTGTGTCCTCTATGTCAGGTGACTGTAAATGTAAAAAAAATGTTTCCATTGTCGTTTTGCGAAATAGTTCATTTTCGAATTGCCTGAAAAACCATCTCATGTGAACGTAAAAACGTTTTTGCAATAAATGGGATTTTTTTGCGAAATTGACATGTTTCCATTGGGCGTTTTTTCAATTTGCGCAATTTGAAGGGTAATGGAAACGCGGCTACTGACCCAGAAAGCAGAAGAGACCAGTTAGAAAAGGAGAGACTTAACAAAAAATTAAAACAAGTAGGAGAATTAGTACCAAGAGCAAAGAGGCACCGCAGAAAGTATTGGAGGAAAGCAAAGAAAAGGTCCAGAGCTATGCAGATTAGACGGCTAAATGAAATAGACACCCCACCAGAAGGTCCTCTGGACCAGACTGTTGAGGGCGAAGGGCTGGAGAAGGAACCGGTGGGGGAGGATGACAGGGAGGAAACGAAGTTCGCCGGGCCATGGTGGAGCAGAGGGTTCAGAGGGACACGGGGAAGCCGTTGACTAGGGTGACTTAGGTGTAGAAGAGGCAGAGGAGATGAGGATGACGGCTGGATGATGAGAGGAGGCGGGAGAGGGAGGTTGGGTGGGAATTTAGGCTCAGGAACCGACTCAGGCAAGAGACGATCATCTCCACTGAGTGCTCGGGCGGCAATCTTTGCCGGTGACAGATTCTCAGGCGTGGCCGGAGACGAGGGCTCAGGCATGGGGGCGACCATCTTGGCCGGATATGGATTCTCAGGTGTGGTGGCGGCCATCTTGGCCGGAGACGAGGGCTCAGGCGTGGCACTGGCCATCTTGGCCGGAGACGAAGGCTCAGGCGTGGCATGAAGCTTAGGCTGGGCAGGCATGACTGAAGGAAGCTCAGTCTTGACAGGCATGATGTGAAAAAGCTCTGGAAGGGTGGTCTCATCGGGACGAGACTCTGGAAGGGTGGTCTCGGCGGGACGAGACTCTGGAAGGGTGGTCTCAACGGGATGAGACTCTGGACGAAGATGGGAGGTGTGGCAATGAAGATGGCAGGTGACGGTGATCCAGGTATTGTTCGAACGTACCCGGGATCGCTGCTGCTGGAGCTTGCTGGTGCAGATGATCGTCCAGTCCGTACCAGAAGACAGTCTTTAGGACGCCATCTGCCCAGTCCACATGGTGAGAAATTTCGAGGAACCTCTCGATATATTTCTCGAGCAGTTGGCCTTCCCGGAAACAGGTTACAAGCCGATCTGCAGGATTCAGCAGGGTACGGAGAATGACCATTTTCTCCTTAATTCAGTCAGTATATAATTACCAACTTTTTGGGTATGGTCGGTTCTTCTGTCACGCTTTGGCTGCGTGAGGCATGTTCAGGAAGACGGATCAGGCTGAAACTCTATTTATTTACGAACAAGACACGTACCAAACTTAGCAAGCAGTATAGACGAGAACTGACAACGGAGAACTGAATCTAGGGAGACTCATGTCTGTGATGAGGATGATGACAGGTACCGATTAACAAGGAAACGCATGGTGCACAAACACAGAAGGCAAAACAAAGTCCAAGACAGGTGTCACAGTGACACTCCCTTTGCCATGTCAAAACTAGGTAAATATCTTTAATCGGTTTGATTCTCGATTAGTTTGTCAACACCGTCAATTGTGTGTCAACACCGTCAATTGTGTGTCAACACCATTAGTTGTGTGTCAACACCGTAAGATGGAGGTTTTTCATTTTTATAAAAAAAAATTGTTTCTTTTGTTCAATTGAGTGTTCATACATTCAAACACCAACTTATCTACATGCATCAGTGTGTTGTGTGCACAAAACCACTGATTGTATATATTCAAAATTAAAAAAATTAGTAAACTAAATGAAGGTTATTTAAAATGGCTAATTCCACAACAATATAAAATAATATTAAAAGTCTATACAATGCAATTTATCACTTAACTTTACAGTGTTGTTGAATTTATTAAACACAAAAAAACATATTTTCATGTGTCAGACGGAGTTGACAAAAGTCAAGTTACTAAGTGAGTAAATGTCAATTTCTATAAAAAGTGGTTAAATAAAAAAACTGTTTCTTTTCATGGTATGATAGATGAGACCAGTGTTTATGAAGATATCCAATTCAAATTAATGTAGTATAGATTTTTTGTTTGTCAAGAATCAATTCTTGTCTCAAGAATCAGTGATATATATACAGCGGTATATATTGAATTAGTTTTTATTTTCTTTCATTTTCATTTAATTTAGGGTTTAGTCATTTTTTTACATGCTTTTGTCATTTTTATTGGTCTTTGTTTTTATAAATATTTCTATTCAGCTTTAATTTATTTTTATTCCAATTTTCATTTTTAGCAATTTTAGTACTTCAACTAAAAACTTATTTTATTTCAGTTAGTTGCCAAGGCAGGTTTTTCATCTAATATTTATTTATATTTTATTTTGAAAATATTTATTTATATATTATTTTGAAAATATTTTATTTATATTTATTTTGAAAATATTTATTTATATTTTATTTTGAAAATATTTATTTATATTTTATTTTGAAAATTATTTTTATTAGCTTTGATTTTAGTTTTAGTTAACAATAACAATACTGATAAAGATAAAATCTATATTTGACCATCTGTACATGATCCCTACTATATGGAAGCTAACACTAAACTTACCCAAAAGAGTGGCCACACAGGCTAAAATGGCCAGCAGGGCAGCAGTGCTGAGTCCAGGGGAGGGCAAGGAGGAGTGCTGGGGCAAACAAACTGTCTCCCTGTCCCACTCTGCCTCACTTTGCTTCTCTTTCTCTCCCGCCCGGGCTCCTCCTCTCAGACAGGGACATACGGACACCGTGACTGTCCCAGTGCTGGTCAAACCGGAGACCCCGTCCCTCAGGACCAGCGGGACGTAGAGTGTGAGGGAGGAAGATGTAGAGCGAGACAGTGTCTGCAAAGGTGACGCCAACACCAAGCTAGCAGTGGGGCCTAGAAAATGAGAATAATAGCAGAGAAATTGAGATACACAGGAAAAGGGGGGGCTTTTAGATCAAATTGAGCTCGATGGAACTTTAATTTAATTGAACTCAATCGAGTGCAGTTTAATTCCATTGCTGCTCGTATAACATTTGTACAGACCAGTGAGTCCAAATGCAGCATAAATGCCAGAGCACATTTCGTCTGTGTGTGCCGGGAGAAGATAGATGTGGCAGAGAAGCAAAAGCAAACAATGGGGAAAACAAAGGAGCAGGGCACAAAGCAGCCACACAATGTGGTTGCAGACACAGACTAACGGATCAAGAGAGACGCCGATGCACACGGCTGGATGGGAGAAACAAATTGTGGTAGTAACTGCAGACCTCCACTCTCCCTGACGCTGAAGTTGAGGGCAGCGTTGGAGTCCGGAGGGATGTTGAAATGGACGGTGCTGTCATTTCCTCCCTCGTCTCTATCAATCGCCCGCAACACCTGCACCACCTGAGAAAATGAGATAGGAGAAAGATGGAGAGAGAGAAACAATATAAGGGGCAGAGCCAAAAGGGAGAAAGGAGAGAAAGGAGAAGAGAGCGAAAGATTTATGAAGAGAGAGGAGAGATTATAAAAATAAAAAACAACAACCTGATGCACATTTTAATCTCAGATATCAGCATTAACCTCGCCAGCACCTTTGCAAATGGGTGACTTGAGACTGATTAGCCCACACTATGCAGTCAAAAAATAATTAACTCTGACCGAGTAGCGAGCTTGGGGAACACCAAAACATAGACACAGCTTTAGCATGTGCTCTGAAAATGAGGCGCCGACTCCAGAGATCCACTTAAACTAGAAATATTCACTCGATGGGCCTCTTTTTGCAGTGCTCCCAACACACATTAGGGAAAAAGTTCTAACAAAAATGAGCCGTGTGATGCAGATCAGAGCTGTGGGCTAGGCGGTTGTGCTGAGGCATGAAAAAGGGAGCATTTTACTGTGATTTCAGTACCGCAATGAGATAATGTCGTCACGTTAGTAGTTTTCTGAGTCTGTCACCAAACTTTCCTCCTCATAATGGGACTTGTGGTAGGTCGTTATGCGAGCTTCCAGTTGAATAAGCAAGCAGACATTTAGTAAAGGCTTTTATCCAAAGTAAATCACACAGTTCCCTAACAAGATAAATCGCCAAAGGGATCTTTTCTATCTCAGTCAGAGTTCAGCTTTGCCATTACAGGAATAAATTACATTTCACAATATATTAAAATAGAAAACAGTTATTTTAAAGTGTAATAATATTTCAGAAGTTAACTGTTTTTTTTTTTACTGGATTGTACCAATAAAATAAACGCAGCATTGGTGAGGCTTCTTTCAAAAACATTTCAAAAATCGCACAGACTGTATTGTGAAGATAGTGTAGTGGTCATCAAACATGAATGAGGAAAGACTGATTGTTAGTTTAGATTATAAATAAATTCAGGAAATTGATTAAATAGATTTTATTGTCCCTAAAGGAAAATTATTATTATTAATAATAAAGACAACAGTTTTACGAGAAAAATATTTAAAAAACATTGTCTGATGAAGCATCACGGAAAACATTAAAACACCAGCTATGTGTTCTTATTTTTATCACATTGCGAGTGCACAAAAGTACCTAAATCACATTTAAAAATGTTGCTCCAGGATATCAAACTTGCATGTAAGCACATTCAATGTTATTCTAGGACCAACAAGGTTGATAATAACGTTGATCAAGGAACTACTTGTCCTACTTGGTGAAATCACAATACGCTTTCACAATTTACCGCAAGCTGCGAAGACAGCAGAATGATGAAGACAGGAGAAAGGACACAAGCTATGACAGCTTAACAGATGCACCACATCCAATTAAGAATTGAAGAAAAAACATGAGTCAGGCAAAAGGGGGAAAAAAGGGACAATATCATGGAGAGACAGGCACTCGAAATGAAGGAGAGGCAAAATGGATGAAAGCCAACAGACCAAAAGATGAGCAGATTATAATGTATATCTATAGAGAGGAGATGAGAAAGCTTGAAGCATCCGCTAAATGGGAACAGCAGTGATTCAGCTGCAGGGTAACGGCAGAACTAATCAATCAGCGTGCAGGCTGTATAAATGGACACACTCACAGATGTGCACAAAAAATGAGAGCGTACCAAAAAAAAAAAAAAACTTTCATGCACCACCAAATCTATATGAACACAAAGAGTGCGAGTCAGTGAGTCTAAAGGCCTGAAGTCTTGAGAAAAGGTAATTAATCACCCATAATTCATCTGTGACAATTACCTAATTACAGAGCTTAACAAAAGGACTCTCATTAGAGCACTTCCTGTGCTTTTACACTTCGGGTGGAGTAACGAATTATCAAGTCAATGGAGACAAGTGCGACCTTCCTTGCACCCATTATAACATGTGGCTTGTTCTCTCACCTGTCCAGTGGAGGCGGAGTCACACATGGCTGTGTTGTACTGCCTATCTAGCTCTGGAGCATTGTCATTTAAATCCAGCGTTTCTATGGCAACCACCACTCTGGACACCTGGCTGGGGTTATCTGAGGTAATTGAGAGAGCAGAGAAAGCAAGTCACCAAAAATACACACGCATGACACAGATTGAGTGGCTTCTTGAGGTGTGCTCGCCATGAGCCTGGGCCACTGAAGGTAAATTGTTCTCTTTTAAAGTTTATCACACATTTCCATGTGCGTGTCCACTCACACTTTGAGAAATCATATGCTGAATGCTGACAATTTTCACACACTCATGCTCTTTTACAAACAGTAATGAGCTGCCTACGGAGGCAGTATTTTAAGGCATTGTATTGCAAAAGGTAGCAGCATCACATGTATCCTTTGCAGACAATATGCAATTTCATAATGCATTGCGGCAAACTGAGGAAAAATATACATCAAAGTTCCCATGAAATCAAAAATGACGTTTTTTGGCTTTTAGTATGAACATGTTAGTCTTACTGTTATCTATAAGCTCCATCGATGTGCTCCAAACCAATGGCAAAATTCAGATTTAGAATATATAAGCATTCAAAACTTACAGTCTCTCACTTTTGCCAATATGGATCACTGATTTTGATGACATCACTCTGCACTTCAGCTTCTAATCAGATTTTCTGTCCAATCAACTACAGCGAAACTACAGCGCCCCGCCCTCAAATAGACGCTGAAGCTGCAGCTAAACTTGGTCACTTGTTCACACATTTACTATTTTCTACATGGTGGATGGCACATATTGCACTATATAGGGGATAGGGAATGATTCAGACAGTGTAAATATACGTTAGTTTCACGCGAACCGCAGCAGAGCGCACACACAGTCTGCTCGGGTCCAGAGACAAGATAGCACAAAGCAGAACATATGTGCGAGTCGGTGCATACCAGAAAAAGTATCAGATGTATCGGAGAAACAGTAAGAGATTAGGAGGAAACTGCGGCTTTACCGAGCTCAACAGCTCTGACCAGGCTGTGATACAAACTAACTGCTATTGGCTGTTTAAAAAAGGGGAGGAGCTGTTCGATATGTCCCGCCCTGTCTTCCTGTTTCTGTGGAAATGACGTCAACACATTGAATAATGCTGTGCGTATCAAGGCACTTCAGTGGGCCTTTAAAAATGTATCCAAGATAGAAGAAATGTTAAGTATAAATAAATGTATATTTCATATGATACAGAAATGAATCTATAAAAAATTATTGGACCCACTGTGTGACTTTTTTTTTAAATGAAAAAATACAGCATTTTAGTCTGACTTTCTTGTATTGTCCTATAACTTTGAACCCTCAATTTTTATGATTTTAGTAATTGCTTATTTGCAGTACATTAATAATCAATCATACCATTTTTATTGTATTACTATTGATTTTCTATTTTATACCGTCTAACTTTTTTAATGGTATTGTTGTAATATATATATGGGTCTATTGCTTGGTCTTGTCTGTAAAGCACTTTAAACGGTATCGGTTTGTTTGGAAAGGTGCTATATAAATAAAATAGGATTTCAGCAGTTACTTTTCATATTCTAGATGAATGGCTTGTCATGACGAACAAATAGCTTTCAGTAGCTTTTAATTCAGAATAGATCAGCATATTGGTACAGTATAGGTTGAACAAACTTAATGGATTGGTGTGAGCCTAAAGAGAAATTGAAGCATTCTGTCTTTCTTGGTATAATTCAGTCCCACACACTTGCCTGTGGTTTGGACTGCTTTCACACAAATGTTTTGGACTGCATCCACACACACACACACGCACACACGCACACGCACGCACACACACACACACACACACACACACACACACACACACACACACACACACACACACACACACACACACACACACACACACACATACACACACACACACACACACACACACACACACACACACACAGCTGTGACATGATGTTGTGGATTAGTGCCCACTGCTTCACATTACTGGGAAGAGGCTTTGCCTACAATAGCCATCAGGCCTCCCTGAAGCGGCTTAGACCTACTTTCCATACTGTAACACAGCAGCATAGATCATCTACTAACATGCTATCTCCCTGAGCAGTGCAAATTCAATGTATGTTTAAACCATGTTTAATCCATGTATGCATTAAGATCATAAATAAAGGATAAAAACACAAATCCATTAAATCCATCTGCTAGTAATTTTAGCCATAAATATTGCATCCTTATACAAATGTGATCAGGAATGTCGCAAGCCAGATTAGAACTTGTTAGCAACACTATTTTTACTAAGTAGACAAGGTGGCATGGACATTTTCAACCATTATTATGAATTATTGAGCTAATGAACAACATGCCATACTGACCAATTTCCAGGTCACTGTATATTGGGAAGTTATGAACTATAAAAAACACTGCTAACATTTTCCAGTAGTGTGACTAGCTCAGCTGTTTTCAAAATAGTGCAGCTTTTCCAGTAACAATCTACTTTTGAAACATGTAGCGGTACATCATGACAAATCACTGTTTTTAATGTCAAATTATATTGTGCACACAGCTTACAGCCGAGCAAACCGAGGCACTAATCTAATGTGCTCTCCTGAACTGTATTCTCTCTCAAATGTAGTCATTTTAGTGAATTAAACTTGAAAGGTATTTAAAAAGAATACTTGAATATAACTAAATATTTCTCTATAAAAAGAGGCAGTGATTTCTGCACAAACACATGAATCAGTGAAGCGTTTCAACAAGCCAATTCAAAAAGAAAGAAATCATTGATCCATGGCTATGCGCAGCAGTGTTAACTAAAATGTTTTCATTTATTGAAATGAAGTGGAAATAAAATAAAACACAAATATTGGATGGATGGATGGAAAAACTTGAACTTAAAAAACTAGAAAATTATAAATGTTGTCTTGGGCCTTGGCAACTAACTGAAATAAAACTGAAATAAAAGTAAATAGAAATAAAAATGACAAACTATTAAAATAAAGGCTAATTCAAAATATGAAATTTCTAATATTACTCTATTTCTAATAAATAGAAATATTGAAAAAAACAAATGACAAAAGCACTTACAATTACTAAAATTAAAATTAAAATGACAATATAAAAATCTAAGCTAATTAAAAATATGAATGCATACTATAATCACAAGTACATAAATAATACTATAATAATTCTGCTGTGTCACTGCATTTTTTTTATTTTAGAAATATTTAGCAATATTCTAGTTATATTGAGCTATATTCTCTTTTTTGTATTAAACTATGTTCAAGTGTAATGCTGTCAACCTAAACAAGATTTTTTATTTACAGATTCAGAAACTTCTGAGCTCTAATTAAATTATATAAATGGATATTTATACACTCACCTAAAGGATTATTAGGAACACCATACTAATACTGTGTTTGACCCCCTTTCGCCTTCAGAACTGCCTTAATTCTACGTGGCATTGATTCAACAAGGTGCTGAAAGCATTCTTTAGAAATGTTGGCACATATTGATAGGATAGCATCTTGCAGTTGATGGAGATTTGTGGGATGCACATCCAGGGCACGAAGCTCCCGTTCCACCACATCCCAAAGATGCTCTATTGGGTTGAGATCTGGTGACTGTGGGGGCCATTTTAGTACAGTGAACTCATTGTCATGTTCAAGAAACCAATTTGAAATGATTCGAGCTTTGTGACATGGTGCATTATCCTGCTGGAAGTAGCCATCAGAGGATGGGTACATGGTGGCCATAAAGGGATGGACATTGTCAGAAACAATGCTCAGGTAGGCCGTGGCATTTAAACGATGCCCAATTGGCACTAATGGCGCTTTTCCACTGCATGGAACGGTACGGTTCGGTTCGGTACGGCACGCTTTGGCGCTTTTCCACTGCATGGTACAGTACGGCTCGGTTCGGTACGGCTCACTTATGGCGCATTTCCACTGCATGGTCCGGTACGGTACGGCTCGCTTCGGCTCGCTTTAAATGGTACCTGCTCTGTTGAGGTTCCAAGCGTACCGTACCGATACTAAAATGTGACGTGAAAACACAACAGATCACTGATTGGTCAGAGAGACAGAATCGTCACTATCAGCGTCATTGTATTTGCGACACGAGACACTAAACCCACTCGATTTAAATAGCCAGTAGACAACAGCCACCGCTGTAGCACCTGTTTTAAAACTACTTGCTTGACTTGCTTGAAGAAAAAAGAAAGAAAGAAAACTTCCATAAAAAAAGAAATGGCTGAATCGTGGTCAGTGGACGAAGTGCAGACGTTCGTCTCGTTGGTTGCCGAGGAGCGGATAAACTATAACGGTCCATCTATAATCCCACCCACTTTGAAGCGGTACTAACTGCAGTGGAAAAGCAAACCGAGCTAAAGCGAGCCGAGCCGTGCCGTGCTGAGCCGAGTCGTACCAGCAGTGGAAAAGCGAAGCGAGCCGAACCGTGCCGAGCCAAACCGTACTGAGCCATACCAGCAGTGGAAAGGCGCCATAAGGGGCCTAAAGTGTGCCAAGAAAACATCCCCCACACCATTACACCACCACCACCAGCCTGCACAGTGGTAACAAGGCATGATTGATCCATGTTCTCATTCTGTTTACGCCAAATTCTCACTCTTCCATCTGAATGTCCCAACAGAAATCGAGACCAGGCAACATTTTTCCAGTCTTCAACTGTCCAATTTTGGTGAGCTCTTGCAAATTGTGGCCTCTTTTTCCTATTTCTAGTGGAGATGAGTGGTACCCGGTGGGGTCTTCTGCTGTTGTAGCCCATCCGCCTCAAGGTTGTGCGTGTTGTGGCTTCACAAATGCTTTGCTGCATACCTCGGTTGTAACGAGTGGTTATTTCAGTCAAAGTTGCTCTTCTATCAGCTTGAATCAGTCAGCCCATTCTCCTTTGACCTCTAGCATCAACAAGTCATTTTCGCCCACAGGACTGCCGCATACTGGATGTTTTTCCCTTTTCACACCATTCTTTGTAAACCATAGAAATGGTTGTGCGTGAAAATCCCAGAAACTGAGCAGATTGTGAAATACTCAGACCGGCCCGTCTGGCACCAACAACCATGTCACGCTCAAAATTGCTTAAATCACCTTTCTTTCCCATTCTGACATTCAGTTTGGAGTTCAGGAGATTGTCTTGACCAGGACCACACCCCTAAATGCATTGAAGCAACTGCCATGTGATTGGTTGATTAGATAATTGCATTAATGAGAAATTGAACAGGTGTTCCTAATAATCCTTTAGGTGAGTGTATATGGATATTTATCCAATTATATAACTATATAACTTGATAACTAACTAGCTTCACTACAGTTAGCTACTTTTATTTGTAGCTAAATACTTCCCTGTCAATGGGACTGTGTGTGTGTACCTCTCTGTGTAGCAATAATGGTGATATTATGCCACTGCTCATGCTCTCGGTCCAGCTCAGTCACTGTAGAGATGAGCCCAGTGTCTGGAGTGATCCGGAACAGAGCTTCTGGGTCAGACTGAGGATCGATAGAGAACCTGAGGGAGATAGAAGACAAATGGAGAAGGAGAAATGTGTGGCATGATGAGCAGGTGAGCAGATGCATAAAGTCCCGGTTAATCAGAAAATCTGTCATTCAGGAGCTGTTTTAAGCCCAGCGGCGGGAATCAAAAGAGCCGTAATTAGCAAGTGAGAATCCTCAGATCCCTAACTAGGCACTGTTGAAATAACTGTTCACTGGGATGGATCTTGATCATTGGCCTTTTCCATGTGGAGGCAAGCAAACGTGCCTTGTAGCATGAATACCTTGATTTCTGTGATAATGTTTTGAAGTGTTTTTACATAGAAAACAGAATAGCATACAACAATAATTAATGACATAATGGCTCTGTTCCAAACCCTAATGAGCTGCCTACCCGGACATCTGCTTTAGGTACTCCAGGCATGTTCCTGATGGGAAGGCTGTTCCAAACAACAGGCAGCAAAATTATGATGCCTTTTTAGATTCCACATTAGAGCCAAATTTTAAGGTTTTATGTATCTTTTGTGGGAAATACACTGCAATGAGCTTAGCGAATATTTTCATCCCAGATGGTGCACAGTGCCATTTTGTTCAGAACTTTTTATTCAGAAGTATTGATAAATACTTTCACCTGCACGGTCAGTGTATTGATCAAATGTAGCTTGTATACCAGTGGTTCACACAACCAGGGGTCCGGGGCCAAGGGGGGCTCAAGATGATTTAAAATGACATTAAAATAAGCTAAGATAACTAAAGGTCAAGATACTTCTTCAACAGCTGTTTTTTTTTTTTCCATCTCTAAAGAACCAAGATTCCCAACCCCTTGATATATGAGGTGGCTTCATTTGGAGTGATTTGTACTTGGACAAGTCATGTAAATTACTAAAATCTTAAAAACTCTGTGGGCAATTTTATAATGAATATACATTTTTCAATTATGCCAAAAATTGTATATTTAGGGAAGAAATGGTGAGTACAAATATTTCAAAAAAATCTTTCAAATCCCAAAACAACAATTAGCAAAGTCATTGGGCCTTTGAATATTTTCGTGGACAATGAGGGGCCTAGTAATCAAAAAGGTTGAGAAGCACTGCTGTTCACTGAAAATAATTTGCTATAGAAACAATTTTCTCTCAGAATTTGCTAGTAAAGGAAACGGCAAGTAACACTGAATTAAACGTGAAATCTTGAGGTAGAATAACTGAAATAGAATTTCTTGTCAAATGTACTCCAATAAAAAAGAATTTTTTACAGTGTACCTGATGTTGTTTGTGAGCCCCGTATCTGGGTCCACGGCACTGATCCGCCCCACTGTACACGCCGCTGGGCAGTTCTCAGACACATCCATTCGGTAACGTGCCCGTGAGAAGCGAGGGGGCTCATCGGCATCTATCACGGCCACTCTGATCGAGGCACGGTCTTTGAAAGGCCCACGCCGCAGGAATCGAGGGTCAACGATGGGATTCAGAACCTCCACTGAGAAAGAGTAGGAGCTACGGCTCTCATAGTCCACCGCCTGTAGATCAAACAAAAACATCAATATGAACATAAACCTTATGACAAGACTGCATTGCTCATACTGCCCACATGAGCTCAACATACAGTAGCACACACTAACTAATCACTAATGGATTATTAAATGGGTCTATTGGGCTATTATGTTGTTGCTTGTTTTCGTATATGTTTCTATGAGAGCAATTGCATGACCTGGAAAGGCTGTTAAATTACATTGGCTACCAGACGCTGATGTGATAGTAAATAATAAACAAGCCAGTTTGCTGGATGGCTGTAAAAAATACAATGCTGTTGAAAATGTGGTGCCGATGGATCTTTGACATCCAATTGAAACTTGGAATGAGCAGTAAATAAAAGTAGATCGATCTGACTATTATCAATCAAGCTGTCTACACCGCAAGATACACCTTCTTACAATAATCCAGGTCCAGGGCATGTAAACATCATACCGAAATTGACTTTGCTTTTGAACTATAAGCCACTGTATGGTATTTCAAAAACAGCATTATTTGACATTCAATTACGTTTTTTTTTAGTTTTTATTATCACAGTCTCTTGAAATGCAATCCTGCTCTTTGATGAGGATGGCCATGCTAATGCAGTAGCAAGGTCCAGGCAGCATTTTTGTATTGTGACGAGTCTTGGGATCTGAATCTGGCACTGGGAGGGTTGTGTGGGAAGCTGGCACACCAGGAATGGGTAATGGGTTGATTTTGGCAAGAGTAGCTGGACAGGGGCTGAAGGAAGTCAGAAACGACTGGCTCATTATGACTCTCACTTTTGTCATAATATGTTCTCCATTCATCTGCTCATCGCTATACTACACACTACACACACACACACACACACACGCACACACACACAAGACCAAGTTGAGTTTGGAAGAAGTCAGTGGGGCACACAATGTGTTTGGCCTTGGTTTCAGGCTGAAGGACAGACTGAAATGAGCTGAATTAAACTGAGCTGACTGAAGGACATCAGGTCACAATGGACACTTCAAATGTCTGCCACTTTCTGTCTCACCAGAGTTGGACTCTTGAACTTGAGGACTCTCATAAACATTGTCTGAGACTCATTACTTGGCCTGGGTCTCAAAACAACAGCAAATGGTCCTGGTTTATGGTCAAGAGACCTCAAAAAGTCATTCATAGAGGTGATAATTACCTCAGCCGAAGATCACTGAATTAAACAAAGAATTAGAAAAAGAAAGAAAGGAATACCGGTTTTGGAACGACATGGGGGTAAATAAATGCTCCCTTCACACTGTAAAGCCTGACAATAAAAAACTAGTAATTTTTAATGGAACAAGATTTTGAACATCATATTGTATGATATAGGAGAAAATATCAAGCTCAAAAACACAAACATGCAATTTGGTGAAGTTGTTGATATTTATATGGCCAAAAGGTCAGGTGAATACTGATCGCTTGTAGTGTAAATCAATTTGTCACTCTATATCTTCCAATAATATGTCTTAGTAAGATGCCATTTGAATGCCTAGTTTTATGATCAAAGTTCTTTTATTTTGGGAGCAATGATAATACAACAATAATTGAGAGATGTACAAATAAACATTCCTAAAATGCCTGATCATGTTTGATACTCACGTTTAAACAGGATATTTCAAACAGACAACAACAAAAAAGATGTATTGTTAATCAAGTACACGTGTAGTCGATTATGTACAACAGGATTTTCAGCAAAGTTTGGATCATTTAGAGGCCTTAAAAATGTGTGTATCAAATATGATACAGTAGGATTTATAGGATTAATAATTAATTATACTTGCCTAGGCATTTATCTCTCACATTTCTTCTAAAACAGCTTCTGTGAAGGCGTTTCACTAGATGTACCATGTCTGCAGGCATTTGCTCCCATTGCCAGTAAGGTCAGGCACTGACGTCTGGCACACAGTCTGTGTTTCAATTCATCTCAAAGGTGTTCAGCAGGGTTCAGGTCTGGGCTTTGTGCAAGTTAGTAAGGTTCATCCACACGAGACGCAGAAAATCATTCTTTAAGCACTTTGTGCACAGTGACATTCTAGTACAAAAAAGTGTGGCTTTGTGGCTCACTCCAAACCGTTGCCACAAAGTTGGAAGCACACAACTGTCTGAAATGTCATTGTGCCACAGCATTGAGATTTGTCTGCACTGCAACTATATATATGTGTACACAGCTCAAAAACTTAAAAAAATAAATAAAATAATAATCATTAAATTGATCAAAAGAGACAGTAAACACATTTATGTTACTTTTGAACTGTATATTCATTAAATAATCCTGGAAAAATCCACGGTTTCCACAAAAATATTAAGCAGCACAATTTTTTTCAACACTGATAATAATAAGAAATGTTTCTTGAGCACCAAATCAGCATATTATAATGATTTCTGAAGGATCGTGTGGCACTGAATACTGAAGTAATGATGATGAAAATTCAGCTTTGCTCACAGCAATAAATAACATTTGAAAATATATTTAAATTGTAATAATGTGTCTATTTTTACTACATTTTTTATCAAAAAAATGTAGCCTTGGTGAGCATCACAAGACTTCATTCGATCACATTTGAAAAAACCTTACCAACCCCAAACTTTTGAATGGTAGGCACTATTAAGTCCATATCGCATTCTGCTATGAATCTATAACCTGAAACAAGAAAGATTATAGATTAAAAATTACTCAGTGGGTAGGGGACAGTTGAAGGACACTGATATTGAAATATAAACATGAAAAATAAAAACATAAATGAAGGTGAGAAAGAGCGAAAGAGACCCCAAAAAAAGGGACAGAGAGTCATGCCAAGAGAGTAGAGGAGGGATAAATGGAGAGAAAAGGCTCCTAACAGGATCCCATTAGAGGCCGAGAGAGACAATCTGTCTGAGGAGGAGAGATGTCACTTACACTGTGAGCACACACTCATCACCCCATCCCTTCCTCTCTCACATACTCAATCATTCCCTCTCCCTCCATCCTTCTCTCCTTTCCTATCCCATCACTCCATCACACGCACAGCACCCCTCCTAGTGAGCGGCGGTCTGAGAATACACACTCGTGTCTGTTTATAATAAACCTGGCTGAAAAGACCGGACTGAAATGAATTCACAGGCTAGTTTATGCTAGTTTCATGCTGGTCTATGGGACTATACTTATTTGTATTTGTTTATTTATAAAGATGCGTTTTATCCAAAGTTTAGTTGAGGGTGGAATCTCCTCCTCTCTCTCTTGTTCCACTTTCCAGTTTTTCTTTTAAATGGCTCTCTAGTGAAATAGCAATTATACGAAATTAATTAGGCTCTCTATATGGTCCACGATTCGGCTATACTACATTACACTATATTCCATAATACCATATGGCAGATCATTACTTTTCAAGCATTTGATCTTTGGAGAGATATGAAATGAGGTAGATGGTAAGATGTTTTATTTATTTTTTTTCACGTTTTTAAAATAGTTATTTTATGTTCACCAAGGCTGCATTTAATTGATAAAAAAATAACAGTAATAATAACAAATATTATTACAATTTAAAATAAATGTTTACTAATTTATACATCTTAAAATGTGATTTTTTCCTCTGATTCCAAAGTTGAATTTTCAGCATCTTTATAGTCTTCAGTGTCACATGCTTTTTCAGAAATCTGCTCAAGAAACATTTCTAATTATTATCAATGTTGAAACCAATTGTGCTGCTTATTATTTTTGTGGAAACAGTGGTTTGCTTTTTATTTCATTATCTGATGAATAGAAATATCAAAATATCAAAAGAATTGCATTTATTGGAAATACAAATATTTTGTAACATTGTGCATGTCTTTACCATCACTTTAGATCAATTTAATGCATCCTTACTGAATAAAAGTATTAATGTAAAAAAAAAAAAAAACTTACTGACCACAAACATGAATGGTAATGTATGCACGAGTATATAGGAAAACAAAGAAAACCTGAGGGTAAAAGTATGGCTGTAAATATAATCAAATGAATTAATTATTTAAACCACCAGTGCTAACCTACTGCATCACATCAATAACTATTTGATGAGGGATAATGATAATAATAATAATGTACCTCTCTAATAATAAAATGCACCTCTCATAACTATAGTGCTACAAAAAACATCAACAACAACAATAATACATTTTATTTATTATACCCAAAGCACTACAACACAAAATAGTTATTTATAAAGAAATAAAATTGTACATTAAATTTACCAAGAGAAAAAAGGCTGAGAGAGGGCAAAATTGCTCAACAACAAAATCACTCTGTCTCCATACCATTTCACCCTGATACAAACAGTAAATAAAGCCGTCACTATACTTGTGGGTGAGGCCATATCTCCCGGTGAAACCCTCCAGGTTGATATTTTGATCTATTCTCTTTGTGAATTCCTGATGTCTCCCTGTTTCTCTTTCTGTGCATACACATGTTGGCTCTGTGCTTGAAATACTCGTCCTCTGCATGTCTTTTGCGTGCGTATGTCACTGCATTGAAAGTCGACAAGCAGTCTTGAATCAGGTTGTCTGCCTGACACCTGATTCACAGCTGGTCTCGCTGTCTCCCTTGTGTTTTAATACGACTCTGGGGTGTTAAGCCCAGATTATCCTTTCAATTCACACACTACATTCTAACAATGTTCTGCTTCCCTTCACTCGCTCTCTCATTCATTTCTTATGTTCTTAAACCTTACAAACCAGGTTTTATTCAAAATTCCACATTTGCATCCTTGCATTCCTTCCTTCTCACTATATTTCCTTCTCCTGTTTGCCACAGTCCTTCTTCGCACCCTCAATCACGATCTCTTTCTCTCTCTCTCTCTCTCTGAAGATTAACACAATCTCTCCACTCGGAGAGAAAACAAACACAGATAATCCGGACAGCACCACAGGTTGATGACTCTGGATTAGCTCAACGGTTAAATTGAGAATATATGCATATAAGTTACAGAGGGAGGACAGATTTACAGCATCCCCAGATGTTTTAAAACTCAACGGGCAGACAACGGCATTAAAAACCCAGAGGTCATGAGTTTGATTCGCAGGGAACACACGTCCAGATATAATATTGAGCTTAAGTGATGCATGCACTGCATAATGCTTGAATCCAGTCTGTCCAGGCAGAAATAATGATTATTTGTTGTTTAATGTTAATTGTTTTATTGTGTTTGTAAGGTGTCCTTGAGTGTCATGTAAGGTGCCTATAAATAAATGTATAATTAATGTATAATAATAATAATAAGTTGTCAAATCCATGAATGTAAATAATAAAAGATTTGAACCTGCAATCTATTCAGCATCACAAATTAACAGGAAATCCATGTCCACGGACCTATGTTTAATTCACAGCATCACAGCTTCCTATTCATTTGCAACAGCAAGAAAATGTCAATCACTCTGCTCAAACCTCTCAAAACATGTTGTACCACTAGGTGGCACTGTTGGAAAGCTGTATCGGACTTGTTACAAAAAGGTGGTTAATGCTACTTTAACATTAGTCACACACACAGAGTCACTTTAAGGACAGGTTGAACAACACTGCCACAAGAGATCACAGATGTGGATCTATAGCCGGCATATTAAATATTCAAATGTACACAGACCTCTTCCATTAAAGGCCTGTGTAGCTAATGCAGCTCTCTCTCACACAAACTCAAACGGATAAACACAGACTTCCAGCAATCTGCATACGCTTAATCAGAGCAAGCCACCCACCAGCCCACACAAACACACACGCGCCGCTCTGTCTGGATAATTATGACTCTGAAAATTCACTTTGTGTTGATTAGTCTAAGAACAGTGAATAATGCTGTGTAATGCCAGCGCGAGGACAAAGTGTTAAACGAATAGTTCACCCACAGATTCAAATTCTGTCATCATTTTCTCCCCCTCATGCCGCAGCTGTATGACTTAAGACATTCTTCGGTGGAATACACAAAATGTAGCTAATTTATTCTGAAGAAAGTCCTAAGTGGGCACTGTAAAAGCCAATGTGATTTTGGTGAATGCGAGCAGGGCCTGTTAAGTTCCAAAATGAGCACAAAAAAGCACCTAAAAGTAGGCTACAACAAAAATGCTCCATACGACTTATTCCGTCTCTTCTGAAGCATATGCTATAGTTTTGTTTGAGAAACAGACCGACATTTTTGTCATTGGCAGAAATAGCAACATGTCATTCAAGATTCACAGACCATCTTGACACGTTTTATTACTCTCGACACACTGTCATTAATGAGAAATGTAGCGTTGTCCGATTAAATTAATACAATAAAGCTAAATATAAATTAATATATACCAACGTTATGTTAAAGCAATTCAAACATACAGTGGTGTGAATAAGTTATTACCCCCATGCTAAAGTTGCCTAAGAAGAGGAATAAAAAATCATCTTTTGGAAATTGATCTTAATGCCTTAATTATAAAAATGAGGAAAAATCCAACCTTTAAGGACACCAATTTTCTTTGTGTATAAATAATGTATCATAAATAAATAAATGTTCTTCCTTAAAATACAGGGTGCATAAGTCAGGCCCCCCCTATGTTAAATTCCCATAGAGTCAGGCAGATTTTTATTTTTAAAGGCCAGTTATTTCATGGATCCATGATAATATGCATCCTGATAAAGTTCCCTTAGCCTTTGGAATTAAAATATCCCACATCATCACATTCCCTTCACCATACCTAGAGATTGGCATGGGGTACTTTCCATAAGATCATCTTTCAATGCAAATCAAACCAGCTATTAGGCTAACTGAAATAACACCATGCAAATCTCTAGGTATGGTGAAGGGAATGTGATGATGTGGGATATTTTAATTCCAAAGGCTAAGGGAACTTTATCAGGATGCATATTATCCTGGATCCATGAAATAACTGGCCTTTAAAAATAAAAATCTGCCTGACTCTATGGGAATTTAACATAGGGGGGGCCTGACTTATGCACCCTGTATTTTAAGGAAGAACATTTATTTATTTATGATACATTATTCATACACAAAGAAAATTGGTGTCCTTAAAGGTTGGATTTTTCCTCATTTTTCTAATTAAGGCATTAAGATCAATTTCCAAAAGATGATTTTTTTATTCCTCTTTTTAGGCAACTTTAGCATGGGGGTAATAACTTATTCACACCACTGTAATAGTAGGCTATGACTTTCTATTAAGCTGTGTATTGTGAAAAGCACTATACAAATATATTTGATTTGACTTAAATTATCCGAATACAAACTTTTCAGTGAATCGGTTCATCCAGTTCACAAAACGGGCCTGGATGATTCATTCACAAACTGGGCCGATTCTCTAGTTCAATTCACTAATTATCTGGTCAGTGTGGTCAAGCTTTCTGGAGTGCAAGATTGTAGTGAGGAGTGAATAATTATTTAAATGTCGATCTACTTGTTATGCAAAGCTACCAGAAGACTTTGAATATAGCACACAAACGGTATGGGCTACTTTTATGATACTTTTATGCTGATTTGTGCCATTTTTCAAGCTTTCACATCTCCCATTCATTGTAATTGCATGCAAAAAGGATCGACCAGTAAATTATTCAAAATTTCCCCTTTTTTGTTCCATGGAAGAAAAGTCAAATGGAGTTTGTAAAAACTTAAAGGTGAAAAAATGATAAAAAGAGTTGAGAACCGAACCTTGAAATACTCACTAAACTCATATCCAGACACCTCCTCAAAACTGAAATCTACAGATTTACACTTTGTTCCTTTCTTTAATCCTCAACTCAAGGCATGTCTTCTCAAGGACAAAGCGTTTTTGCACTGTTTGAGAATCAATGAATTTCTAGCCGTGCTCCACACACTTTTTGAAGCGCAGAAATGACCACAGCACATAACTAACATCCCCCAGGGGAGAGAGAGGGAGCGAGGGAAAATTTGCAGAGAGAAACCCAGCACTGCCTGCACACCGTGGAGATGAGTGAGTGAGCAAGGGAGGGAAAGAGAGAGAGTTTCTCCTCAGACAGGCAGGCATGACCTAGCTTACCAAAAAGGCCCTTGACTGACCCATTCACACACTAAGCCTTAGGCTTTGTCCTCTTTATCCGCACATCAAAGGTCTCTTCTTTTATCTGCAAGAAGCTTCTTTCTTCAGTACCTTTCATTTTTATAATGTGCTCCATTTTTTGTCATAACATAGTTTGTAATTCAGGGCAGAATTAACAGAGCGGGTGGAAAGGTCATGTGTAAATGAAGATGGTCTGTATGTGTGAAATAAAGAAAGGTTTTGTAATTGTCTCGGTCAAAAAGATCAGCTTAGACAAGTTCATGCTGGTTTAGCAGGTTAATCTTGCTGGTTATGAGGAATATACATGTCTTTCCAAATGCGCATGACTTCCTTTCTTCCTTCTGAATGCGAATGAATATATGCCTGAAATGTCCAAGCTATTCTTTTTTTTATATGAATATGACTGCAGACTTGAACTGTCCAGCTCCAAATAATGACAATATGTACAATCAAAATGCTCCAGATGATATTTGACATCATTGATTTCTGCTTGTCAAGCGACAGTCATCATTGACGTCAAGAGCTACAAGAGTTTTTTTCCATTTAAACTTCAGTTAGGACAGTTAATGTATGACTTCAGAAGATTTTAAAGAATTCAGTGACTGCTTTTATGTCTTTTTGTCATTTTTGGATCACAACGACCCTAGAGCTCATTCATTTTTGATTAAAAAGAGCAGCTTAGACATTCATCAAAATATCTTCCTGTTTCATGGACAAAAGAAAAGTCAAACAGGTTTGAGAGGAACAACCTGAGGGTGAGTAAATGATGACAGAAGTTTAATTTTGGGTTGAACTATGCCTTTAAGTGTCCATGCTGCATATGGTAATCTATACATCAACGGATGTATTATATGAGGTTGTTTGTATGTGTAACGGTCACCAGCTAGAGTGCCCTTGAGAGCCACCAGAGGACACTCCACATCAGACTATTGTCATTATCTCCCATAACTCACTGCCCGGACTCTTCATCCATTATCACATTCACCTGTGTCTCATTATCTTGTTTAGCTCACCCCATATAAGCCTGGTTTTCTCATTCATTTTCTGCGAAGTCGTGTTTAGTGTTACACTGCAATTCTCCCTGGTTTCATGTCTTTTGGTTTTGGATATCTTGCCTATTCCGTGGATTACTCTTTCGCCCGTGTTCCCTGCCTTGTTGTGTATGTTTGTATGGACTGCCTGCCTGTGTTTGACCTTGCCTGTACTTTGGATTACGTCTTTGGATTACCCTGTTCAATAAATACTGCATTTGGATCCTCAACCGAGCAGTTTGTGACAGTATGCGCATGTACGGGTATGTTTGTATGGTACGTGTATCTCCTCTAAGCAAAAAGCGACCACGCTCTAAGCTCTGTGGGTTCCTGAGAGGTCATGGCGGGCATTGTGATGACAGAAATTGCTCCTATTGGAAACACTTTCCTCCCTGGGGCGAGCTCTTCCTCTCTGTGCGCTGCTTTCTTTTCTTTTCACTATCTTTCTCTCTCCCTCTGTCTCAAAGAAATCTTCAACTTCAGTCTTTCTGATATGGAGCGAAATAAACAAGAGGCAGGCATGACGTTCGGCTGTTCTGAATGAGATAGGCAGGTGGCCAAACTAGAGCGGGGTCCTGTAAACACAAACACAAACACGACAAATAATGTTCAGCAGGTTTTTTTATTTTTGCTTAATGGGCCGGAAACCAAAGGGGAGCTTAGTGCTAATTTTACGCTTTGTTTATTCTAATTCTATTAGAGTGGTATCTTTCATGTTTTCTATTAGTTGCGCGTGGGTTCTCCGACTAAATCCCTTTTAACCTCTTCAATCTTTGTCTTCAGATACTCCCACCTGCATATCCTCACTCATTGTTCTCTTTCTCTGTCTTTGTCTTGTTCTTCATCTCCATCATTTCGTCTTGCAGCGCAGCCAGGAGTCCTGGCCAGAATTCCGAGCCCTAATGGACAATGGAACCGTCTCTGTGTGGTTTTGACAGGAATATTAGAGAGAACTGTAACACGGCAGCAATCTTAGAAAATATGATTGGGCGAATAAAGCATCAGTGTAGTGGAGGATGAAGAAGGAATTCAAGGAGAGACATGGGAGGAGTTCATTTGTTTACCCATAATTCCCCTTTTTCATTTCCTCCTTCACTAAGCATTAGAAGACTGAAGCATTCCCTCTTTTGCTTTCTAGTACTTTCTCACTTTTTCTTTCCCAGATGAACAAGTTGTTCCTTCAAGGTGGCTCTTTCAAAGCTCACGATTTACAGAAATACTTCACCCAAAAATGTAAATTCTGTCATCACCCTTTCTTTCTTCTGCAGAACATAAAAGAAGATAAATGAATCGGTGTTTTTGTCCATACAATGGAAGTCAATGGGCTCCAATGGTGTTTGGTTCCCAACGCTTTTCAAAATATCTTCTTTTGTGTTCAGCATTGGAGAAAAATGAATACAGGTTTTGGAACATGAGGTTTAGGAACCATCCCTTTATTGGAGTTACACATTAATGCGAGTTACGTAATACGATTACTTTTTTCAAGTAACTAAGAAACACATCACTTTTAAATGTACAAAAATAGTATTTGCTCCTTTATCGCCTACATGGTCCATGAACCCCTGTAAAGTTTAGTCTGCTATCCACCTTATTTTTCAACATGTAAGTAAGATGTTTTCTGTGAATGTGTGAGACTTCCGATTTATTAGCCGCTATAGGGAAATAACAGAGTGCAGTAAACTTTAAAACTGTCTGCGCTACAAACCAGCGTGTTTATAATTAAGACACTACATTAAAATAATATGGTAATAAATACCAGTTTGCAATATCAAGCAGCATAAAAAGCTGTTTTGTACAGCTAAAAATAACTGGAAGCTAATGACACCGGAAGCCAGACACATTCAAATTAGAAATGGTCGCTCCTGCTCTTACCTGAAAAATAAGGTGGATACTTAGCCTGACTTCGTCATACTCATATTCTAGTCAGAATGTGAGTCTGATACTGCTCCATAGGGAATTATGGGTAAACAAATGAACTCTGCACTCAATTGGATAGACTTACAACCAATCAGAGCAATGCAGTAAGTGTTTTTTTATGAGCTACGCAAAGTTTTCAACAACAGAACCCAACTATATGCACGCTGGAAGTAGTAGTAAAATAATGTGTTGCTTCTTTTACTTGGTCCTCCATGAGTGCGACCAAAGGAGAAACCACATCGACCACAGAGTTTTCATTGCGTCCCATCTTCTTAGTGACCATCGGAGCCAGCTGATAAAATAAACTTTTGCCGAATCCCGTAGGAAGGACGGCAAACACATCTTTCCGATCGACAAATGCCTTGATTGCAGTTCTCTGTTCGTCTTTTAAAATGAATGTGCTGTCGATTTCTTTTACAACAGATGCAATAACGGAATCTATACATCTCAATTCTCCAGCTGCAGTCATCTCTGAGGGAAACCAGTTCAATCCAAGCGCTCTTTGATAACGTGATGATTACGTAACTGCAGATCATCTGTCCATCATCGTATAAAGCCCGCCCTGGCAATTTGATTGGCCCGACTATTTCTGAACCGATCATAATTACTCCTCAATGGATCGAGTCCAGACCAAACTTCCCGACCAAAAAATGTTGTGGGCGGGGTTCGGGCTGGCATCCAGGCTAGTGGATACTAGTTCTGTATCCCAAACCAGGAAATGTGAAAAGGGTCCATTTCAACTTAGTTTAAATAGACAAAGTCTTTACATTTTCAGTTAGTTACTCTATGTGCGGCTTTAAAAGAAAATAACCGTCCTATCAAAAAAAACCTGAATGTGCAAGACTTCACATAACATCTTCAGTATGCCTAGCAACTTTAGCCGCTTTTCCACCGTCGGGCCGAGCGGTTCTTAGAACGGTAAGGAATGGCTCCAGTTGAGGCAGGTACTGCACTGCAAATTCGAACTTTACATTTTTATCTTTAATACTGTCTGCCCTAGTGTATGTCTTACTTCCACGTCTCTGTATCTCTCTATATACCGTCTCCTCTCTCTGGTCACTCGTTTAATCTCCCTGCTCCTTTCTGTCGCTTTCCTCTTTCCAGTTTTCCCTTATCGCAGTAACACATCCCTGGCCTAAAATCCCTCCCAGGCTCACCTGCAGCCAAAGCCTTTTTTAACACTGACTTCCCCACACCTGCCAGGACTGTCACAGGCAAACCCCCTCACTTTATTCACTCACACACACACACAAACTTGCATGATCGCAGTATAGTCGACCTGAGGTACACACAAATGAGTCCAGGAAGCCAGGAAGCTGGATTGGCATCAATAAAACTGTGCTGGCTTTTCCCAGTGTCTGATCACAGATCCAGATCTGAACAGAGCATACACACAATCACCTGGCCACCCAGCAGCTTGGAAATGGCGCTTCAAACATTTTAACTGTAACAGGCAACATGAAGTTCACATCACTGCAAAACCTGATCAGTTGAGATTATTTTGTATGCAAAATGAGCCTGTTGATTCCATTAAAGGAATAGTTTGATTCTGTCATCTTTTACTTAGGTTCATGTTGTTCCTGTAAGCAGTTATATTTGCAGTCAAAAACACAAAGAATCTTCACACAGCTGTTAAAAGCAAAAGGCAAAAAAAATTATATGTAGTCCAAACAACTCGTTTCCAAGTCTTCTGAACAGAAGTGTGAAGAACAGGCAGAATTTAAAGTCCCCATGAATTCAAAATTGACCATACTTACTTTGTTTGCCTAAATTGATCGTTTTGTGGTGAACAATTCATCCATGCAAGTCAATCCACACAAAAAAAATTTTTGGCTTCGTAATCTTTAATCAAAATCTGAAATTTCCCCTCCCCTCTGCATTGGAGGACCTTGCCTGATGACGTAGGTTTGACGGTTTGGGTGTCTGCTTAACATCCGTAACCACGCTCCTCCAACTGACAGTAGACAGACTGAATGAAAACACCTACTTTTCTAGATCCAATCAGGTGCTAGTTGGGAAAAAGCCACGCCCACCACTTTGCCTCATTTAGTATTCCGTTTCTCTCGGAAATACGTCACAACACTGGAGAAAAGTCGTTTGCAACTTCCGGTTCACGGGGACTTTAACTAATAATCTTCTATATTCAGATTCAAAAATGTTGTTACTTAAATAACAAATAAAGCAAATATATATTATTTATGTAAATTAATGCATTATAGTATAACACAGTATAGCTATGTGTTGCATGTTAAATACATTAAGGTGATGGAAATAGTGTTTTTGCATAAGCAATGGCATGTTTTGACTATTTTTGCACGTACTGTGAGGGAAGCAACATCTATCTACAAGGAGTGACAGCTTTCTTATAAATAATCCAACTCAGAAGTGTTTAACCTCACATTCAGCCAGAATTTAGAGCCTGGCACCAAGATTATCAATGAATAAGACTTACATTTTGTTCTGTTCCTTTTACAAACCTAACATAGTTTTGGAATATAATGATTTAATGCATGAGCCACTTTTATGTTGTGCAACGTGTTTCTTTTTTTCTTTTTGTTGTCCTGTTTGGAGCTTGACAGTCCCTGGTGACTATGAACTGTCATTGTATGACAAGAGCTTCTAAAAAAACTTCTACTTTTGAGTTCTATGGAGAGAAAAAAATACAGCATGTGTGTCTGGAATGACATGAGGGTGAGTAAACAATGACAGAATTTAAATTTTTGAGCAAACTATTTCTTCCATTTACTAATGTATCATGTGACGTTTCAGGTGATGTGACGATGCCCACAGGCGAACAGTGCCACTCAGAATCTTTATCAGTGAATGAGTGCAGTCTCATGGGGCTCCTGCGTGTGGCATGCACCACACGACATGTCAGCGTAAATCACACTCTTTTCTCTGATCGGTGTCTCGCGAGTGCGAGAGGAGGCACAGACTGCGATGGGGCTGATTCAACAATGACTCACATCGCCTATACAGCACCGACTCTCATTTTGGCCTTTTGTTGAGGTTTTTTTCTTCCACTGGAACAGATTTTCTCACGACACCTGGCAGAATGAGTAACCTGCCCCTCCTACACCAGAGCATCATCTGCTCTATGAGGCGTCTTCTGATCTCTACCCACCTTCTATGAACCCGTGCCCACACACAGGGCCGTAGCTAGAGGATTCGGAGCCCCCTGAAAAAATAGTGATGTGGGCCCCCACCACCCTCCACCAATATCATATACTGTACAATAGATGAGCATGGAGGCCCACATATAACAGAAGATGGTGATGTTGTTGTAAAACCTTTATCTTAAAAGTTAAATGTTTATATAAAAATTAAAAAAAACTAATAAAAACGAACAAAAAGCAAGAAATTGTTAAATAATAATAAAACCAATTTTAAAAAAAGTAATAGCAAAATAATGTTTTTTTCCCCCCCATCAGTCTGTTATAATTCATAAATCAAAAAGTAAACATTTAGAAATTGACAAGAATGCAGTCAAATTTAAAAAATAAAATAATTTATTGTATTATTTTTTTAATAAAGATAATATGGAACTGGTAATATTATTAAATAAAGGCAAGCTAATACATTTATTCATCCAAGTGCAGTGTGTTGTATTCATGTTTTTTGATTCCCAGCGAAATAACAATACAACATGTCTTTAAGAACGTCTTGATCGACTGGGATACAACAACTCTCCTGGCCTCCCTCTCCTTCTTTTCATGGCGTTTCTGGTACCCTGATTTATGTTTTCTTTTCCCCGACGGCCCTGCCCACACATACACACAAACTTTTCCCTGCTGAAAAGACCAGCGATGGTTACCAGAATGCACTGTGTTTTGGATGCAGGTCAACACTATTGTGCTGCAGTTCCCACCAGGCTTCTTAACTAGCTTAGCCAGCAAGACTTTCTTGTTCAGCCTGCCTCAAACAGGAAGACCATGCTGGTCGACAACCTTCACTACTGTAGCCATATTTAGCTGACAGCCAGCAGCCGAGTTTGTGTCCAACATATTTTATGTGAATTTTGGGATATTGCCTAAAAATAAAAATAAAAACCAGCACCAAACTGGAAATTCATGCTGACTTCAGATGGGCTTTTCAGCAAGGTTTTCTCCCTTTCACATATGTCCTGTGCATTCTTCCCACCTTGTTCAGAATGATCACAGCCTCTTGGTTGGCTCCGGTGATGTTAAAGGTGTCCCCTGACTCTCCGTCCAGGATGGTGTACTCCAGCTTGGCATTGTCTCCCAAGTCAGCATCTGTTGCTGAGATCCGACCCACCTCCGCCCCTGGCATGGCCAGCTCTGACACAGAGAACAGCCAGGAACCTGAGATAGGAAAAAGATTTGGACAAAAAGACGGGATGAGAAGTGAGACATGGACAATCATTTAGCATCTTCATACATCATATCAATTTGATTTACGAAAAGCTTTAAACTGAAGCTTCTCATATTTCACTGTATTTCAATCACAATTTTATCCTTTTGAGTTTCCCCATTTGACTTTGGCTATTGATTGATTGCGCAAAAATGGTTGTTAGCGAAGATTTTTCGTCAATGATGACAAAAATGCACATCATGATGATAATTCATTTGGTAACACTTTACAATACGGTTTCATTTGTTTCATCTACACTCACCGGCCACTTTATTAGGTACCCCATGCTAGTAACGGGTTGGACCCCCTTTTGCCTTCAGAACTGCCTAAATTCTTCGTGGCATAGATTCAACAAGGTGCTGGAAGCATTCCTCAGGGAGTTTGGTCCATATTGACATGATGGCATCACACAGTTGCCGCAGATTTGTCGGCTGCACATCCATGATGCGAATCTCCCGTTCCACCACATCCCAAAGATGCTCTATTGGGTTGAGATCTGGTGACTGTGGAGGCCATTTTAGTACAGTGAACTCATTGTCATGTTCAAGAAACCAATTTGAAATGATTAGAGCTTTGTGACATGGTGGAAGTAGCCATCAGAGGATGGGTACATGGTGGCCATAAAGGGATGGACATGGTCAGAAACAATGCTCAGGTAGGCCGTGGCATTTAAACGATGCCCAATTGGCACTAAGGGGCCTAAAGTGTGCCAGGAAAACATCCCCCACACCATTACACCACCACCACCAGCCTGCACAGTGGTAACAAGGCATGATGGTTCCATGTTCTCATTCTGTTTACGCCAAATTCTGACTCTAACATCTGAATGTCTCAACAGAAATCGAGACTCATCAGACCAGGCAACATTTTTCCAGTCTTCAACTGTTCAATTTTGGTGAGCTCTTGCAAATTGTAGCCTCTTTTTCCTATTTGTAGTGGAGATGAGTGGTACCCGGTGGAGTCTTCTGCTGTTGTAGCCCATCCGCCTCAAGGTTGTGCGTGTTGTGGCTTCACAAATGCTTTGCTGCATACCTCGGTTGTAACGAGTGGTTATTTCAGTCACTGTTGCCCTTCTATCAGCTCGAACCAGTCTGGCCATTCTCCTCTGACCTCTGGCATCAACAAGGCATTTCCGCCCACAGAACTGCCGCTCACTGGATATTTTTTCTTTTTCGGACCATTCTCTGTAAACCCTAGAGATGGTTGTGCGTGAAAATCCCAGTAGATTAGCAGTTTCTGAAATACTCAGACCAGCCCTTCTGGCACCAACAATCATGCCACGTTCAAAGTCACTCAAATCAACTTTCTTCCCCATACTGATGCTCGGTTTGAACTGCAGGAGATTGTCTTGACCATGTCTACATGCCTAAATGCACTGAGTTGCCGCCATGTGATTGGCTGCTTAGAAATTAAGTGTTAACGAGCAGTTGGACAGGTGTACCTAATAAAGTGGCCGGTGAGTGTATATTCATTAGATGAATACAGAATACGTTTTAAAAATCAGCATTTACTTAACTGTTAATTCTGATCTATTTAAGTTTATATTATTTTTTATTATTTTTGGCTAGCTCCCAAACTTTTGAACTTTAGTGTATATAATACAGAAGTGGCCACCTTTATGATGCACTTAAATTGTACATTGTAGAGCTAATACATTTTTTACAGCATTTATTTATCTTAGTTGTTAATCTCAACCATTACTAATGCATTTTTAAGATCAAAAGTTGTATGTTAACATTGGACTGTGCACTGTGAACGAACATGAACATTTGTATTAACTAAGATTAACAAAGGTGAATAAATGCTGTAAAAAATGTATTGCTCATTATTAGTTTGTGTTAGTTAATGCTTTAACTATAACAAATAGAGACCTTACCGTAAAGTGTTACCAATAATTTTAATTAAAACATGCTGTTAGCAAAAAAAATATGACAGGAAAAAATATCACAATGCAAGATCATTAATGCACTAACATTTCTTTTTGAAGAAGAAAAGTCTAAAAACAATATGATTGTTTCTGAAGCTAAACAGTGAATGAACACCGGCAAACTGAAGTGCTTTGCGAGTGGGTTAAAGACTAGCAAAGACAGAATGCTATAAAACAATGATAGGATTTTATTGTGACATTTATATACTGAGAAAAGTCAAGAAGGAAGGAAGGATAAAGAAAAATGATGGTCTAAAACATATATATAGTGAACATTAGTTCCAAATGTCACAACCCAGGACATTACACAGTACATCTCCATTAGACAACTTGTATCCGTGCAACAAAACAACAGCCTGTGATGAAAGTCAAAGCTAATAACCATCTCCGTATATCAACCAACTGCACCTAAATGTGCAGAAATATAACACCAGCCTTTCAAATCACTCCCTCAGTAGTGTGCATCAGTTCTGCATTTGAAGGGCTTTGAAATTCAGCACAGACTGACATGTAGTTGATGTCCTGCTGTTCTTCGATGACGGAGAGGTGGCTGATGGGGAAAAAGTCTACGGTACAGCAAGTGTGTGAGGATTCGTCTACAGAGTGGCCACCGTGTCATTGCTCTGACTTCAAAACGCTCTGTCACTTCTGTCAAGCAAATGCACGAAATTCCACTTAGAAGATGTCGTCTGCGATTCGGCACACTTGAGGCAAAATCGAGGAGAGCTGTTCGCATTAGGATTTAAGAATTTGGCACAACAGGAAGTCAAACACACATAATTGAATGCTCAAGGTCGTGCACTTAAAAGACAAGTAAAAGACAAGATTCCAGACAAGATATTATAATTTATACCTGTGATGGCAAAGCTGAATTTTCTATCTATTCTATATAGTTCTATAATAGAACTATCTAATAACGTATTAGACAGGACTGTTGGTCAGATCGTAACCTAATGAACACGGAGAACGCGAGCACTGTTTGTTTGCTCAGACTCTGGCGTTCTCAAAATAAAGAACGCCAGAGCAGTCAAAATAAAAGTCATAACAACAAGCGCGGCTTACGTCACTTCAGAGGTCATACTGGCGGTGCGAATGCAACGGGAAAAGGTTCCTATGGGAACCATTAGTTCTCAGGGAACCACCCTGATGGTTAGTTCCTTGAACTATCTGGTGCGAAAGCCCCTATTATCAATGTTGAAAACAGTTTTTGTTTTCTGAATTTTTTCAGGATTCGTTGATGAATACAGAATAAGGTTTAAAAACAGCATTTACTTTACTGTTAATTTTGATCTATTTAATAATTTTATTTTTTTGGCTAGCTCCCAAACTTTTGAACTTTGGTGTATACAATACAAAATTAGCCACTTTTATAATTTTCCACTTACATTTTTTAGTAACTTATTTATTGTTTAAAAAATGTTGGATGGAAATGCAAAGATGCAAACGAAATTATAAAAAATTCATACATATATGCACTGTTAAGGTGGACATATTTTATTCGATTTAATTTTTATAATATTTTATTTTTATTTTTAACTACAATAGAAAATCATTTTAAAAAATAAATTCCTATAAATAAAAAGATTAATCTTTCAGTGTGACTCTTTTGGCGTAAGTCGACTTTGCGCCATATTTAAAACGATAAAGTTTTAAATATGGATATTTTTCTTACACGAACGCATCGCTTCACTTCTGAAGTTCTTTATTAACCCGCCAGAGCCGTGTGGAGCACTTTTATCACGTATGGATAGGGTTTGATGGACTTCCAAAAAAATATACCCATTTACTCCCATTATAAAGCTTGGAAGAGCCAGGACATTTTTTTTAATATAACTCCGATTGTATTCGTCTGAAAGAAGAATGTCATGTACACCTAGGATGGCTTCAGGGTGAGTAAATCATGGGCTAATTTTCATTTTTGGGTGAACTATCCCTTTAATAAATTTGTCTGTCTATGTAGTAGAAAGGTGATTTTAAATCGGTGCTAAACATGTCTAGAGAAAATAGACAAAAAAGCTGTAGAGTTCCCTTTTGCCACAAAGGTAATGAAACAAAATCGTTTGTCTTTTTCCATGCCTTAACACTGAACAAACTCACTTCAAACGAGCAAACACACAATGACAGCTACCTGTCACCTCGGAAATCACAAATCAGGACAGGAGAAGAGCAGGGAAGCAAACGGATGCTCATCTTTTTCCGAAGCAGCTTTAGTTGGCCAATCACACAGCATGTAGGGACGAGATCAATGTTCTGTGACTTCGAGATAGCACTCCCCACTGGGTCACTGTAAATGTGTTCAGAAGGGACAAGCGAAGTGCCACCGCAGCGCCTGCTCGATCTCACTTCAAAAGCACCACCTTTACTCTCGGCCTCACCTCTGCAATGAGAGAGCCTGCTAGTTTTATTATTTTAATTCATTAAAAGCCACTCTAATGGGGCTGGGCTTCCCAGGGACAGAGAAGGGATTGGCTGGTATGAGTCAGCGCCCAATGGGAGATTAAGAGGAGAGTATTTAGAGCTTTTCAATGATAGGCAGATGGAGTTAATTAGCAGGTCTGTGGATGAAAGCAGGTTCAGCTCAGTAAATAACATGGACAATTACCTCAGGTCCTCTGAGCGAGATGTGTGAGACTCAGTGTGGGCAAGACTACATGTGGGCAAGCAAAAAATGGATTTTGAAAAGAAACCGATTTAAATGGTACAAAGAGTTTTCGATGGATGAATAGATACAGAGGACTGTTTTGTTTGTAAATGAGGGGGAAAACAGCTTGATTCAAAGATGTAGTGATTACAGAGCTGAATAGAAATGCAAAGGAAATTCTAGAAGAGAGAACAGGCGGGAGACAAAAAGAAAGTAAAGTTAAGAGAGAGTGAGAGAAGGAAAAGAGAAAATAAGAGGTCTTATCTATGGATGAGGCTTTATGTTGCAGTAGAAATGAGACCTCTGAGATGGGAGAGTCATTAAAAAAGTGTCTAGCTGGCTAAAGCTCAAGCGCTGTTTGAAAATTAGATTGAATAAAATCTGCATCCTTTTAAGGCGTCCATCACTGTAGCACTTATGGAGGCAGGGTGTAAAATGAAGGATGTGGAGAGAGAATTGTCCCAAAGCATCCCGCCTCAGCATCAGTTGCCCTGTCCCTTTACCGCTCTGCAGATCAACTCTGCTGGTAGATGTCATAGTTACACCATCTGGATCCTCCCATAGGGTAACAACAAGGGACCATGAGAAGGGGTGAACAGTTTCTTCTATAATCAAAGACTGATATAAAGCAGAAATATATCACAAAATTTAATTTAAATATAGTAAATAACACATGTGCAATGTAAGCGCAACATTTTATATTTAAAAATATTTATACATAATACGAACATACACTCACCTAAAGGATTATTAGGAACACCATACTGATACTGTGTTTGACCCCCTTTCGCCTTCAGAACTGCCTTAATTCTACGTGGCATTGATTCAACAAGGTGCTGAAAGCATTCTTTAGAAATGTTGGCCCATATTGATAGGATAGCATATTGCAGTTGATGGAGATTTGTGGGATGCACATCCAGGGCACGAAGCTCCCGTTTCACCACATCCCAAAGATGCTCTATTGGGTTGAGATCTGCTGACTGTGGGGGCCATTTAAGTACAGTGAACTCATTGTCATGTTCAAGAAACCAATTTGAAATGATTCGAGCTTTGTGACATGGTGCATTATCCTGCTGGAAGTAGCCATCAGAGGATGGGTACATGGTGGGCATAAAGGGATGGACATGGTCAGAAACAATGCCCTAGGTAGGCCGTGGCATTTAAACGATGCTCAATTGGTACTAAGGGGCCTAAAGTGTGCCAAGAAAACATCCCCCACACCATTACACCACCACCACCAGCCTGCACAGTGGTAACAAGGCATAATGGATCCATGTTCCCATTCTGTTTACGCCAAATTCTGACTCTACCATCTGAATGTCTCAACAGAAATCGAGACTCATCAGACCAGGCAACGTTTTTCCAGTCTTCAACTGTCCAAGTTTGGTGAGCTCTTGCAAATTGTAGCCTCTTTTTCCTATTTTTAGTGGAGATGAGTGGTACCCGGTGGGGTCTTCTGCTGTTGTAACCCATCCGCCTCAAGGTTGTGCGTGTTGTGGCTTCACAAATGCTTTGCTGCATACCTCGGTTGTAACGAGTGGTTATTTCAGTCAAAGTTGCTCTTCTATCAGCTTGAATCAGTCTGGCCATTCTCCTCTGACCTCTAGCATCAACAAGGCATTTTCGCCCACAGGACTGCCGCATACTGGATGTTTTTCCCTTTTCACGCCATTCTTTGTAAACCCTAGAAATGGTTGTGCGTGAAAATCCCAGTAACTGAGCAGATTGTGAAATACCGGCCCGTCTGGCACCAACAACCATGCCACGCTCAAAATTGCTTAAATCACCTTTCTTTCCCATTCTGACATTCAGTTTGGAGTTCAGGAGATTGTCTTGACCAGGACCACACCCCTAAATGCATTGAAGCAACTGCCATGTGATTGGTTGATTAGATAATTGCATTAATGAGAAATTGAACAGGTGTTCCTAATAAGTGTTCCTAATATTCCTTTAGGTGAGTGTAAGTTAGATAATTAATTTGAAAATGAATCATTTTTAACTTGATAAAAAAACCTATAAAAAAATATTGATTTACTTAGACGTCAAAATATAAGTTTCCTAAACTAATCGACCATAATCAGTCCAAATAAAAAAGCCAAATATCAACCAATTGATAAAAATAAATATTAATATAATATTTATAGAGGCTCTATGCACATTACATATAAAGGGATCTATAAACTGTGGAAAAGAAATAAAAAATAGGCCATTCAAAAGTAGTCATATATTCTGATGAATGTGTATATGTGTAATAAATAACATGATGGATATAAGGCGCTGTTCATCAAAAGAGCAAAGCAATCAGTAAAGACCCACTGAGATGATATGATTATGCAGGGGTTTTAACATGATATTTACATGCAGGTCCTGCTGTGAGGCTTAATGCATTGTAGAAGTGCTGTCCCGGTGCTTTGGCTCACCTCCCGTGAATGGGCGCACAGCATCGTGGGATTGCGAGAGGGTTAACACTGCTCACTCGAGCCAAAAGGATATATTCAGCACAGCAAGGATTCGGCACAGGGGGAGTTAGCTAACTGTATATGAATACATCAAAAGACTAACTGGAGGAACACTGAAAGTGAGAACGAGAGGCAGAGATTTAGAAATTGGTGTGGCGGCAGTGAGCGAGGTCTCAAAGAGAGAGATGCGTGGGAGATGGACAGTTACTGTATACTGTTCCTCAGAATGAAAGGACTGAGAACGCAGGGGTGCAAAAGCTAACGGGAGGGAAAGAGAAGTAAGAGGAGGTGAGCTAAAGAAAGAGAAAAGGTGAAGACGGACACAAGAGAGATGATGTGAGGCCAAGCGCTTGTGCATGGATGTGCATCTGTCTTCCATGAGTATGTGCTGTTGTGCGTGAGACTGAGGGATGGAGAAAGTTGAGGTACGGAGGGGGGCGGGAGACGTGTCTGTGGGCAATGATTAAGCCGTCAATTGAAGCAGAAAGAGCTGAACTTTAGATGAAATATGAATAAATAGAGCAAAAATAAGCAGGCAAAGAAAATGAAAAAGGATTAAAAGGAGGCTAATATGAACTACTACTATTTTAATTACACTCTTCAAGGATGTGGAGCTTAATTAGAGAAGACAATTATTGGAATTACTTCTATTATCGAACTCCTCCAATATTATTTAAATCACTATTTTCTGCCATTCTGCCATGGAGTTTAATCTGCGCTAAATAAGGATGACTTGGCTTGAAACCTCCATTTACACAGCATGCACCAGACTGGGCCAGACTTGTCTAGATCACCTTAATTACAAGTAACACTGGATGGCTCACAATCACAGGGTAAGAGAGAAGCTTACATGCTAGGTCTAAACTTTGCCTGCTATACATACCCCTGAAAGTCATTTTAGTTTACATAGGCTAATCTACATATGGCTGTAAGATGGAGCAGACTGCTTAAAAACAGTACATGTATTGTACCCAGCACACTGTAAAAATGATATGATCAATACGTTATGACAACATTGTTAAACATCAGTTAATTGTATTTTTTTACAGTGCAAAAACAGTAGATGCTGGTTTACTATTAACTGCCAGGTGATAATATGCACTGTACATTTTAATATAAATTTTTTATATATATTACACTTAAAAACTTTGAGGACAGTAAGATTTTTTTAAAGAAATTAATACTTTTATTTAGCAAGGCCTTATTAAAATGATAAAAAATTACAGTAAAGGCATTTATAATGTTACAAAAGATTTATATTTCAAATGTTTTCAAATGAACTTTCTATTCATCAAAGAATTCCTAGAAAATTATATTGCAGCATTTTCAACATAGATAATAATAAGAAATGTTTCTTGAGCAGCAAATCATATTATAATGATTTCTGAAGGATCAGTGTACTGAAGGCTTGAGTAATGGCTGAAGTCAGCTTTAAAATCACAGGATTAGATTACATTTTAAGATATATATTAAAATAGAAAACAGTTATTTTACCTATTTACGATTGATCAATTGACACAGACAGACAGACAGACAGACAGACAGACAGACAGACAGACAGACAGACAGACAGACAGACAGATAGACAGATAGACAGATAGACAGATAGACAGATAGACAGATAGATAGATAGATAGATAGATAGATAGACAGACAGACAGACAGACAGACAGACAGACAGACAGACAGACAGACAGACAGACAGACAGACAGACAGACAGACAGACAGACAGATAGATAGATAGATAGATAGATAGATAGATAGATAGATAGATAGATAGATAGACAGACAGACAGACAGACAGACAGACAGACAGACAGATAGATGTGGTATATATACAGTATATATATATATATATATATATATATATATGAATGATATATTTTTGTGGTATATGTGGCCAACAAGTTTCTTGGGAGAAGAGAAAAGTGATGGAAAAAGAGAAAACAGACTGGGAATGGTGACCGATATTGCTTGAGAAGGAGAACGGGGGGAAAGTAGATGAGAAGGAGAAGGGACAGAGATTGTGTTTATGTCAGGGCTGCACTGTTTCTGAGGAGAAATACAGGTGGTGAAATCAGTGTTGTGTGGTTGCTTCGGGGGGGTTAATACCTCCAAAGGACTCTCACTCTATTTCTCTCACAAAGACCGCTGGGGCTGTGGGGTAATCAAAACACATCCACACCCTCAGCTCAAAATGACTTTAATATCAAATCCCTTCCTCCGTAATTCCACTTTAATAACCGCGACAATTGTGTCCAGGCCACCTGGTGTATATTGTCAGTCTGCGTCTGGCTCTCCCAGGACACCTCAGGTCATCTGATGTGGTCAAGGCATCGTTTAAAATACCCAGGTTAAACTAAAGCTCACTCAGTGCTGCAATATTTCAGTACTAACCACTGCAACTAGATCACCGTATGCTGACCTTTATCAACAATGCCCTCAAAGAGCCCTGGCACACTGCCGTATAACTAAATCGGTCCTGTGATTCAACATGCCTGTAATCTAAAAGACCTTGCCCATAGCACAGTTTCTCCAATTACTCACCATCATATATATGGTGTGTTAAATAATAAAAGACATCAATGCATGGGCAAGTGTCCAGAAGAAGAGAAACTTCAAAGTAATAAGCCAGGAATTGACTAGTTTATGCAGCCAGAGCTCAGAGTCCACACTCTCTTTTAGTTCTAGCAAGCGCCCACTTCACTTTCTTTTCAGCATCGTGCGAGAGAGAGGAAGTTGCGAGTTCGTGGTTTGGTGCGAGACCCCCGTCGCGCTGGCAGTCCGACGGCTGCATTCATCATAGAGACATAGGCGCAGACAGAAAGGCCTGCCGGGAACATTCCCATTAGCATGGAAATCACTTCCCTCTTACCTACCCCCACCAACCACTCCACATCGCTCGTTCTCTGCCTCCATACAAGAAGAATGGCTCTAACTCCTATTATTCTGCGTGAAGGCACACTGCCAGGGTAGATGACAAGAAAAGCGAAATCGTTGACCATTTTTCCCGCACTCCACTCTCACTGTCGCCGATAGAACAACGGCCAACCTCCTGATTGATTCCATCGCTGACGTTTGGCTCTGGGGTTATTCCTCAAAAACTCACACGATGGACAAACACTAAAAAGTTTCCCTACAGCTCATATTACTGTCCACCTGCTCGTAAGTAAGGAAAAAAACATCATTGTGTCACTCTTGTGTCAGATTCAAGAACTTCTTCTGTTGCTGGAATATGTTCAGTGGTGGATTTTCTTAGCAAAAGAGCAATGCTAAAATGCAAATCACTGAATAAACATGCATAATTAAGACAGAAAAAATGAATAGGCTTTTCAACATTTTAAAAATGCTTCTCATATCCTTTTGTTAATGTTATAAGACATGAAAATAACTTTGTTAAAGTTTTAGGGCCAGATTTCCTAACAGCTTGCGCCAGCGCACCCCCTCTTTTGGTGTTAAAAAAAACTACTGTCAGGATTTACTAAAGACACACAGTGACAAATGTGCGCTGAAAAGGTGTGGACAGGGTTATTTTTGTGGCTGACCTTATTGAACATGCATTTATAGGAGAGTAGGAGAGTATTTAAATGAATCATGCAAGGTGATTTTCTAAAGGTTTGCACTAGTCATTTTACTGGTATTTGTGCCATTCTTTAACGCCCCCCAAAAAGCATGTTTTAAACCAGATGCTAATTTGCACTGCTCTGGGTAGATTGCGTTGGTCATTATGGAAATTATTATATTAATATCTGGAAAATGAAGTTGACACTTCCTTTCTACCCATTCTACCCACGTACAGTCAGATGTATAGGATACCTGAAGAGATAAAACTATGCCTGTTAAAAGAATAAAATAATTGTGATTTCCGACTAGTCTACAGAAAACAGAATAAAATAATGGTTTTGATTTCTGTAGCAAAACCAGCTGAGAACTTTTGATGTAGAAAGCTTAGTATTGCGCACGAAAAAAAGTAAATTTTCTTTTGCAGATAATTTGGCCTCTTGAGAAAAGACTGGATAGGTCTTTTTGATCTTTCGTATTGCTAGTGATTGAAACCTCAAAAAGGCTTTGCAGTGCTACTCTACTATATTTTTCTCTCATTATTAATGACATTAAAACAGTGTGCAGTCACTCTCGGATGCCTTTGACGTTTCACCTCAAATGCACTTTACTCAGACCTGCACATAACGTGTAAGCGGGCAGCCTCAAAGATTCAGTCATCACCAAAATTGGCCGCAGTGCTACCAGTGCCTCATGTGGAACCGTGGATCATCCAATCCCAGCTCTAATTGGGCGTTGTGATACGACGGAGCGATTTCAGGGACGTTTTCATGCCCCACTGCTGTCTATAGCCCCCCGAGGAGACCCCACAGGCAGTCGCCAAGTCAGAAGCGCTTTGCCTGCTTGCCTTATTCATACCAAACCCAATCAGCCGAATCAGTCAACAAATTATCCGATCAGAACACATGGCTGAGCTCCTCCAGCAAACTGACTCGAGGAAATGGACAAAGACCAGGCCACGCGTCACAGATAAGGAGCCGCAAGCTCGCTGGCATACCAGAAAAAAAAAAGCACATCTTCTGCAGTGTTTTCGAGCACAGCGTGAGATGAAAACGACTCAGACTTCTGTGATTACAGCGGGCTGGTATGGCCAAGATGAGGCTATTAGTGTTCCTCTCATCCCTTCCTTCCTTCATCCCTCCTTCACGCTCGGAGAAGTCGCCCTAGGGATGCATCTTTACGGATTCAGACACGCATCTCACGTCTTTATCGCGCCATGCATGGGGAAAACACAGAAATATAACCTTATGGGATTGGACGAGACTCGCAAATACAAATAGCCGGAGAGGTTCGCTGACAGAGGGTGGACCCACTGAATAGAATTAATTGTAAAGCTACTTTCATTTTAATTGAGTGTTCAGGACCCCGAAAGCCCATATCCGACTACCAAGAGAGAAAGCGCTTAAAGCACTCCCACACATGTGAATTTATTGGGAAAAGTCACTAGGGATGCGCTTTTGGGGTTTTTGGTCTCGCCTTAAACCTCTTTGCTCTCGCCACAGACAACATCAGAGACATTGGTGAGACGCCAGGCAACTAATTCTTTACATTTTCCGCTTCCTTTACTTTTAAAATGGATTCCAGAGGAGGCTGAGATGAGTTTTCCGGGTGCATCTTAGTTACATCCAAACTGTGGCGTTTTATTGCCATTATACTCAAGAGAACATATGCATCAGGCCTAATCGCCTGTTGAACTTGACACTGCATGATTCCATAATGCAAAGCTAGAAGGCTAAATGGGCTTTATGCTTTGATGAGAGTGTAAATAAACAGGCTTTATGATCCGCTGAGAGCACACAGTAAGTGTTTTGATGAACAGTGTTTTATTGTCTGTGTGCACCACTGACCACTGAAGAGCCTTTAAATGCAAAGCCAGCTGAGGGCAGAAGGGTGAGGAGGGCTGAAGAGGGTCGAAAAAAGAAATTCACATAGGAGACGCACAGAAAGCCAAAGAGCAAGAGCAAAGGATGCAGAATGACAATTAGCCCTTAAGGGTTGATGACAAAACCTGTCACCTCCGAGTTTCTCCATCCCCAGCCGTCCCTCCCTCAGACTGATGAACTGTCGAACGCGTGTATGTGACATGAATGTGTATGTGCGTGCGACACAGAAGCTGATGTGTATTCCTGTGAGCACGCACGAGTCTCCTCTCATGAGTCAGTCAGTGAGTGTGTAATTGGCATGCGTGAGAGATGGAGAGAGAGAGAGAGAGAGAGAGAGAGAGAGAGAGAGAGAGAGAGAGAGAGAGAGAGAGAGAGAGAGAGAGAGAGAGAGAGAGAGAGAGGGAGGGAGAGAGGGAAGACATGAGAACCGAAACAAGAAATGACACAAGAAACACCGTGTCTACACTGGACACGAGCGACAAAACATAATCGCTCCCATTATATTCAATGACAGCGTCAGATGTATCATGCGCTAAGTTGAAGAACGGCCTTTTCTATTTTTGATGCAATGCAGAGCTATGCAGTCCTGTTTTTTATGTTCATATGAAAAAAAATATACATTAACAAATTTAATCTGTAAACAGACTACAAATTTACAGCCGTGCTCAAAAGTTCACATACACCTTGCAAAATGTTAATTATTTACACAAAATAAGAGGGATCATACAAAACGCATGTTATTTTTCAGTTAGTACTGTCCTGAATAAGATATTTTACATAAAAGTTGTTTATATATAAACCACAAGACAAAAAAAAAGCTGAATTTATAAAAAATTACCCTGTTTAAAAGTTTACATACCCTTATTCTTAATACTGTTTGATCCACGACTGTTTTTTTTTTGTGTGTGTGTGTGATGGTTGTTCTTGAGTCCCTTGTTTGTTCTGAGCATTTAAACTGCCCAATGTTCTTCAGAAGAATCCTTCAGGTCCTGCAAATTCTTCTGTTTTCCAGCATCGTTTGCATACTTGAACCCTTTCCAGCAGTGACTGTATGATTTTGAGATTCATCTTTTCACACTGAGGGACTCAAACACAACTATTACAACAATTTATTGCAAAAATTTACTGAAGCTCCACAGGGAAGAACATGCATTAAGAGCCGGGAGGTAAAAACTTTTTGAATTTGAAGATCAAGGTAAATTGTACTTAATTTGTCTTTTGGGAAACATGTAAGTATCTTCTGTTACTTCCAAAGGGCAGTACTAAATGAAAAATGTTATATTTAAACAAAATAAGAAACATTTGGAAATCTTCATCCTGTTCAAAAGTCAGTCACTGCTGGAAGGGGTTCAGATATGCAAAAGATGCTGGAAAACTAAAGAATGTGCAGGACCTGAAGGATTTTTCTGAAGAACATTGAGCAGTTTAACTGCTCAGGATAAACACAGGACTCAAGAACAACCATCACAAAACAAAACAAAAAAAACCTTTTTGGATCATCCAGGTACGACACACAGTATTAAGAATCAAGGGTACAAACTTTTGAAAAGGGTAATTTTTATAAATTCAGCTAATGTATTTTTTTTGTCTTGTGGACTATATGTAAACATATTTTATGTACAATATCTTATTCAGCACAGAACTAAATAAAAAATAACAAACATTTCATATGATCTTATTTTTTTAAGGGGTTCTATCACTTCTGTCTAGTCTATTTCTTGGTTTTGTGACAGAGACACTCCTGTTTTGTCTTGTCTGTGCCTTGTTTCATGTGATTTCATGTCACGGTTTGTCTTGTGCTGTGTAGCACTCAGCTTGTGTTTTACACTAGCAGTGTGCTTTCATGTTGTCATGTTTTGTGTGAACACGTGGCTTATGAGTGTTCTCATTAGCTGCGTGTTCATGTCTCGTTTTGTGTGAGCACATGGCTGGTGATTTATTTTACTGACCATGTGCTTGTGTTCTAGTCCTGTTTGTTGTGAGCACATGGCATGTCATGTGTTTCCTTGTGCCATGTGCTCTCCTGTCGGTTGTCTAGGAGTAGGCAAGTTCGGTCCTAGAGAGCCGCTGTCCTGCAGAATTTAGTTCCAACCCTAATCAAACACACCTGAACAAGCTAATCAATGTCTTCAGGATTACTAAGGCCCCGTTTACACGAGAACGATTCCGGTTGAAAGCGTAAAAATATTTTTCGGATGTACCTTTCGTTTACACGGCAACGGCGTTTTGGGGGCTTAAAAACGCAAAAAAGTGAAACCACCCTCCAGAGTGGAAATCTTAAAAACGCTCCACCGTCGCGTTCCCGTCTAAACGGTAAAAACGCAAATCTGCTCACGGTGGCTCTCGTCGCGTACGCGTTTACGCCAAAGGCATGCGCTAGTACAGGGAAATAACAACCAACATGTCAGATTATTTCCATACGTCGGACCTTCAAGTTGCCCTAGCAGCTCTGAAAAACATACAAGAGTCTTTTTAGCAGTTGTACAAAATATTCTAAGATATTTGTGTTGTTGTGTGGCAGTGCTTCACATTGCCACCTAGCCGCCTGGAGTGCATACTACATCGAATTTCACACACTTTTGCGTCACCATATGCACACGGTTTTCCCAACCATAACGCTCGTCTAAACGCAGAATAAAAAGTGATAACGCAACGCCACTTTTGCGTTTTCTCTTCAGATCGTTTCCGTGTAAACATAGCCTAAGGCCGTGTGTCCACCAAAGCGTTTTTAGGCAGCTGAAAACGCTAGACGCTCTGCTGAAGACGCCTAGCTGTGAGCGCATGAGAGCGTTTTGGAAGCGCAGCGTTTTTTCCGTTGAGACGTTTCGTTGCTATGATACAGAATATCCGCAGCACAGTTTACTTGTAACTGATTTCGCAGGTAATTTGTTTCATACTAAAAAAATATTTTTCATCCATTTTGTTCGGTTTGCTCTGCTGGTTGATGTCGTTGTACAGAAAGAATGTTGTGACAGTTGGTCGGTGTGATATTAGTCCCGCCCCTCCTCCACTGTGATTGGACGGTTGGTGAAAAGTGACAGTGATGAGCGCTGCGTTTTATCCAAAAAAAGTTGAAAATTTTTCAACTCTCGGCGACCAGTAAAAACGCCGGGCGCTCAGCGCTTCAGCGTGTAAAAAACGCCGAACGCTCAGCGCTTGAGCGTTAAATACACGCTCAGCGCCTCGTTGTGCTCATGGCCTTTAAAAAACGCGGCGCTCCCATTGAAAACAATTGAAAACGTACGCCAGGCGCGAGTAAAAACGCTTTGGTGGACACTCGACCTAAGGCTATAGGCAGGAGAGGTTTTTTTCAGTGTTGGAGCCAAACTCTGCAGGACAGCGGCTCTCTAGGACCGAACTTGCCTGGCCTGGTCTAGCCCCTCCCATCTTGTTACCTTATTATTGATTGATTTGCCCCACCTGTCCTCCGTCGTTACCTGCCTTGTTTGCTTTCTATTTATTCTCCTTGTGTTTGCATTCCTGTGCTAGTTCGTCGTCGAATGTACACTATTGCTGCGTCCCAATTCGCCTACTTATACTACGCCCTAAAAGTATGTACTCTTTTTGTGAAGAAAAAGTACATCCTTTTGAGTGTGTAGCAAAAGAGTAGGCAAGCTTTGGGACATACTACTTCGTCATCTTTAACGGACAGATCTGTCGCGTGCATCCTGTCACCGTAAACTGCCCTGTCAATCATCTCGTCACAGTTAAAATCCTCCATTCAATCTAATATAACTTCTTACCATTTCGGAGAGAATTGTTGTCGCACGTTCATCTGCCAGTCGTGGGTCTTTCATGCCGAGACTCTCCTCATGTGTTTGGAATTTGAATATAATAATGCATTTAAAAGTGAATGGCTAAACGTATCTTTGCAGAAGTTCACAATGCTGCTGCAGATGCAATATAATGTGGACAACATTGAATAAATACATTTTCGTCAGGTTAGATACTGACAATTAATCACTCAAACCCCTTTGTCTAAACCTCTCTACATAACCGTCGGACTCGCGCGTCATCCTTGTCTGTAGTTTTTGAACACTTTTCACTTGTGTTTGTAGTTCTAACCGAATCCTCGTCCAACACGCGATGGGTTGTGGGCAATATCAGCCGTTAGAGTGCGCAGCGATCTGCACTTCGGATTCTGACCGGATATAGTAGACCATCCGGGTCTCTTTGGGACACTCATTTCAACATACTCTGATTTGGGACGTACTAATTCTATTTTCGAATACTATTTAGGACGGATAGTATGCGAATTGGGACGCAGCATGTGTGTTTCCCTGCTGTGTGTTCAAGTCAAGTCCAAGTCTGTCTTGTTTTCCCCCTCGGGGCAGTTTTTGTTGTCTGTTTTGTTTTACTTTATTATCATTAAAAACCCATCAACTCTGCACTTGAGTCCTCACTACTTTCACCACCCAAATCCTGACATTATTTTGTTTAAAATAATTAACATTTTGCAGATTCTGCAGGGTGTATATAAACTTTTGAGCATGACTGTATATTTTAAAATTTTAACACGAAAAAGCACAATTAGTTCAACCTCAGTTTGTTTCACTTAAATGCCCAATTAAATCAGTCCTGGTTCCTTTGATAGCTGCACCCTATATTTGGACAATTGTGCCAATTCTAGAGCCAGTGCATGCAAAATATTAATCAGAATAAACTGTATGTCTTCAGTTTATGTTAAAAAGATGACATTAGAATTGAAAAGAAAGATGATCATTTGAAATTATTAATATGATAATTAAATAAACTTTTTAAATTAACTGAAATTATTTCATTTAAAAAGGAAAATAGAAATAAAATAAATTATTTAAATTATTAATTTGATTACACAATTTGATAAAGTATAATTTGCACAATTTTACCTGATATGATAAGCAATCTTTAGATTTAAACAGCGTGATTTACTGCATTGTTTTTGTCCCCTTAGTTGGTCAGAAATAGTGGATGTTTCTTAGTTGTTCAGATGACATTTTCCGGTGAAAATTCTTATGTTGGTCATACTTCTAAAAAGTAGAATCTGTGATTCCGAATGACAGTTCCGAATGACAGCCGCACATTCTCCTCAAAACATTGGATTCATCCGCGCTGTGCCGTGCCGAGGCACAACCCACGTAAAGTTGATAATTCCGTGAATAACTACAATTGCAGTTTTCCAACAGAGATGGCGACAAAGAGGAAAAACTACGGACTGCAGCTTTAAGTTTAGCTCACAGCTAGTATTTTCAACATTGCTGGTGTGCAGCTTTGACGTTTCCAGTGTAGACAGGATGTAATAGATGATTTAAAGGTGTGAGTGGGCGCACAGACACACACATACAGGCAGACACACACTCCCATAAATAAAATTGATTCCATTCTCGGAGCAGAGTTAAGCTGTCCTTTTTCTTGTGTCACCATCACCTCTCCTCTCCTTCCCATCTCAGTCTCCCTGTCAGACCTTTTTTTTTTTTTTTTGCATTCTCACTCTGTCCGTGGACAAATTACGGTGATTATCATTTAGTTTCTCTATTCTTAAACTCTCTTTAAGAACTCTCTTAACCTCTCTTCTTTTGCTATCTTTTTCGTCTTCCCTCAATCTTCGTTTCCCCTCTCCTTCTCTTTTGTTCTGTAACCAGCAAAGACTCAGGGGAAATAAATTAGTAATATTTATGATGAAACCTTCTCTGTATCGTTGCTTCTTATCTCGTCGCCTCATAAAAAAAGACACTGATCTTAACAGGCGTACCTATGTAGTCATCCGTCAAACAATCTACCCAGCCATCCATCACGGGCACAGTGCACTCCTCTGCTCCTCTCGGATGCCCAACACGGTTCAAGGCTGTTAAAACTACAGAAACCAGCTCAACTCCCCCTGCACCTGAGTCTGCATCTATAATACCGAGGGATGCATCACCCTCCCCGCAACATTTTTCAAACGTAATTGCAATGTTCAAAACAGCTCCCAAAACGCCTGTAATTTGTTTGCTTTTATCTGAAGTGAATTCCCAGAGAGATTTCTAAATCGGCTTCCAAGTACGAGGAGATTTACCCAACCTTGCCCAGTGAACCTGAACGTCTACCTGGGTGAGACTTTGATATATTTTCCCCACACGCTCTCTCTCTCTTCAGTCTTCAGATAATCTCACCCTGGCTCACCCCGGTAAAAAAACACGAGAAAGAGAAGGGCAGAGCTGACGTCGGGAGAGAAAGGACCCTTCTATGACCATACTAATAAAGGGCTGGTATGTAATTGAGCAGAACTGGGGGGGTGGCTGCATTTGATAGTGTTACGGCCCCTATGCAGGCACAGTTAAACAGCTGGCGGTGTGGACTAGATAAGGCTCTGTCTGTGTCTATAACTAACCTGTAACTCTAGATCTCCTGTCTCCCGTTCATAGAAATGGCCGGTTTATGTGCACCAGGTTGTACACACAATCAATTCTCAAGACCATTTAGGAAAACAAAATAACACAAATCCAATGTTTTGGGATTTTGCCACTCTTATTGATGGAAACAACAGGAAGAGGATGAGAAAATGGGGCAGTGATATGATTTAAACTACATGAGCGCCACAGCTCAACATGTTTGGAACACATGCATTAACATCTAGACCATACTATGATGTATTTAAATTTACCATCAACAATAGTATCCACAAAAATCCCAAAGCACTGTAAAATCGTATTATGGAATGTGCTTGAAAGAGTATGTCAACTTCTGTTTTTGATGACAATGGTGGCTAATGCCATGCTTTATAGGGCTGCCAAGTCATGACGTTAAGTTGAAGGCCAACCTAAAATGTTAACTTGCAAATCCGGTTTTATTAGAAGCTGTAGGAATTGGTGAAATTGTAAGAATTCACACAAAAACATATGACCAAAACCTAACTCTTAAACCCGATCACTAAAACTATATGAAACTGCAATAGAAAAAAACAACTATAGAAGTTTAAAGGTGCAATCAATGTGTAATCATTTTGAGTATCTATTAACAGAAATGCAATATGACATCCATAACTATGTTTTCAGTGGTGTATAAAGAACTTACTTAATAAACCGTAATGTTTTTATTACCTGACACATTTATATCTACATAACCGCGGGCACCCCCTTCTATGAAGGTCGACATATTGTGTCGCCATGTTTCTACCAAAGCCGACAGCGAACAAACAGCGCTACAGAGCGCTACCTTGAAAGAGAAGCAGCAGAAAGCTAGAAGCCATAGACACCGTGAGTAGTGACTTTTCCCTTGTCAGTGGTGTAAAATATGTAGTTGGATTGTTTCATGTAACTTAGTTCTTCTCCCTCGCTGTGTTATGGCTTTGCTATGTGGGGATAATGCGCTGGTTAGGCCTACGTTCGTGAGACAGCTGATTAGTACTCTTGTCATTGACCGTAAAACAGTATGTTACAGGAATCACAACCCGTCGATCGCGGTCGACAAGTCGATCTTGGAAGCATTTTAAGTCGATCGCGAAGAGTTTTCAAAATCAGAGAAAAAAAGCCTATTGTGTGTAGTAAATGGTGTCTAGGGGATGCGGAGGCGTGCGCGCTGTTACAATCATGTCATTTTTGCCGCGCGCACCTTTGGGCTCATGCGTACACGTCGAGTTTAAAGGTGCTCTAAGCGATGTCGGGTGACATTACTTCTTGTTGACGTTAAAAGTATTGTCAAACAAAACGAAGTCTAGTCAGACCCTCCCTCCTCCTCATCCGCGCACTAACCCCCCAAACCACACCCCCAAATCGTTCCTGTCGGTTATTGGCTGGAACAGTTTGTTATGTTTCGGGGTTGCTACAGTTTGTTTTTGTTGCCGTTTGTGGAGCCTGGGGTGTCTGCAGAGACCGCGTCTTTTTACAGTGTGTTCAGGGGACAGGCAGCTATAGCGGATTGTGAGGAGATGTTTGCTGTATGTGACAAAAAATGTTTTGGCCTAAAAAAACGTGTGACATCGCTTAGAGCACCTTTAAACAAGGCTACGCTTTAACCAGCTCAGCCACAGTAACAGCTCATATTTAGCCAGCTAAACTTTTACTACCCTGTTAGAAAAAAATATATAGTTGCATAGTTTCATGTGGTTCTTCTCCCTCGCTGTATTATGGGTTTGCTATGTGGGGAGAAATGTGCTGGTTACGTTTGTGAGACAATCAGCTAATTACTATTATTATATTATATATTAAGACTCTTGATCCTCACCTGACTATGGCTTTGTAAACTTTATCCATGATGTGGTTTATAATGGACTGTGGTACAGAAACAGTGACAAAGTTACAGACTCTTGTCTTACTCTGACTATTCTCTGCTGTCTCAGACGATATGTTTGTCCCGTTTTAGCCACCATAGCTTCTTCGAAAGGGAGGGGTGAGCAGTGGGCTGAGCCCTTAGTGCAACTCGCAACCGAACCGCTAGATGCCGCTAAAAATCACACACTGCACCTTTAATACAGAAAATATATGGTGTAAGATCTCACCATCTTAATTATTAAGAGTTGTCATGAAAGTATGTTATAATTTGCCATTTGTTTCCTCTGGAAATTCAAATGTGTTTTTAGAATGGCAGTTTTTGATTTATGAATAAAACAATGTCTGTGGCGAACATCACTTGAGGAGACTTTCATTAAAAATACAGTAAAAACAGTAATATTGTAAAATACTGTTTACAATTTGAAAATAACTGTTTTCTAATTTAATATTTTAAAATGTAATTTATTCCTGTGATGGCAAAGCTGAATTTTCAGCATCATTACTCTAGTCTTCAGTGTCACATTATCATTCAGAAATCATTCTAATATGCTGTTGCATTTTATTTTATTTTTTCAGGATTCTTGAAATCCGTGTTGTTGTTGTTTATTTTTACAAAGTAAACGTCTTTACTGTCACTATTCAATTGAATGTGTCCTTACAGAATAAAAGTATCATTTCTGTTAAATAATTTAAAAGAAACCAAATTGACTGACCCCAAACTTTTGAATGGTAGTGAAAGTAGCACAACTACCTCAAGAATAAGTTCATATGCATGATGAATCAGACAACCAATTTAGTCCTTATAGCAACATTATTAACTAATGCTGTTAAAGCTCATCACTTCAACATCTGTGTATGATTGTGTGTGTAATTTATGTTGCAGAACAAAATTAAAAAGTTTGAATTTACTTTAAACTCCCTGAAAATTCCTGTGGGAACCCATGGAGGGAAAAAAAAAGCTAATTCTCATGTGAGTTTTAGGAGTACAAATAGTTCTTCATGGGATATACTTCAAAGAGTGTCTTTTTTTCAAAGATGGCTTTTATTGTAGCCACTATGGTAATTTGACAGACACTATTGGTACCATGGCAAACTTCTGTAAGGGACATAGATGTAGACTTGATGTAAGATAAGGAAAGTTACTCACTTTGTACGAAGCGCGGAGGGTTGTCGTTGACGTCCGTCAATCGTACAGTAATTGTAGTCGTTCCTGACAGGCCACCAAGATGTCCGCCCATGTCTTTAGCTTGCAGGACCACCAGATACAGATCCTGCGCTTCTCGATCCAGATCAGGAACTGCAGTACGCAGGATGCCTGAGGGAGAAAAAGAGACAAAAGAGAGAAGCACATCACAAATTCAATCATCTCCTTGAATCAAATAACTTCCATGTGTTCTCTGACCGTAAGCTTGTAGAAACACGTCCCAGTGGACAAGGTCACCCGTGGGAGACTCCAACCATCGGACAACAGTCTACAATGGAGGTTTATTAAAATATATCAAGGAAGTTTAACTACTGTATGGATACACACTATAATGCATATAGGAGGAGACCTTTCAGAGTGCTACGGCTCAGAATGCTAATTCCCGCTAATGAGTAAAAAAAGAATGCCATGCAATGCATACACGACAGAATTAGGTTAATATCCTTGATTAGCATTCACAAAACTCCAGGAGAAAAAGCTCTCTCATTCATATCAGTGTGGGGTCCACAAATGTCAACAAAATTAATTAGGTTTCATTAGACGGCCAAATGGAATCAAAACACGAAGGAAGTCCATTATCAACATAGACAGAGACACAATACACCGACTGCTACACAAACATTCGCACAATGGATCCGTGCGTGCAGAAAAATTCATCTTTCACTCTCTCGCTCCTTCTCTCGCCTCATTTTTTCTAGCCTGTCATACACACAAATACCCATCATTCTATTCTCAACCCTTACGCTCACACATAGAGGTATGCCACACAGTCCCCACTGCATGTAGAATCACCCTGCGCTCACTTCACTTCTGGCAATTCCACTCTACAGCTCAAAGAAGCAGGAGTGATTTTTCAAATGACTACAGCCCCCCTGTAACCATGAATAAAAGCCTCTCTCCAGCCTCTGGGTCACAAACCAGACCCTCTGACAGGCACAGAGGCAGAGCGCAGAGCCCGGCAAGTTTGCCATTTAAAAGAAAAGTTCACCCAGAAATTCTGTCATCATTTACTCACCTTCATGGCATTGCGAACCCGCATGCTGTCATTTTATTCTTTAGAACACCGGTGATATTTTTAAGATGCACCTACATTACCATTTAAAACTTTGGGGGCGGTACGACTTTGTTATTGAAAGTATCTTATGCTCACCAAGACTGCATTTAAAATACAGTAAAAAAGCAATGTTGTGAAATATTACTACAACTTAAAATAATTTATTTCTGTCATGGCAAAGCTGAACTTTCAGCAGCCATTACTTCAGTTTCACATGATCCTTCAGAAAATATGCTGATTTGTCGCTTATTAAAATGTATTATTATACAAGTTTAAAAAGCAGCCGTGCTGCTTAATAATTTTGTGAAAACTGTGAATAGAAAGTTCAAAAGAACAGCCTTTACTTCTCTGTACTGTCACTTCAATTTAATGCTTCCTTGCTGTATTAAAATATTAATTACTTTAAAGAAAAAAATATCTCACTGACCTCAAACTTTTGAATGGTTGTGTATATAATGGCAGTGAACAACACAAAAAAGCGCCATAAAAGTATCCCATTTGGCATGAAGTCATACAATATCTTTATGTGAGAAACAGACTGACATTTAAGTCGACAGATTGCACGAATGTTTCCTCAGCCAATCCTGCGAAAAGCCAGCGAAAAACATAATTTGTTCCCAAAAAAGAAAGCCAATTTAAAATTACTCACTAAATGCTGTATATAAGCCAAAGGGACAATTTATCATCAATTAAAAATGTCAGAATCATCATTTAATCTGGAGATGCAGGCTAGATGTGAGCTTTGGTGGCATCAGTAATAATGACTTGCAAAACTATCAAATAACTCCAGAAGACTTGGAATATGACGCATTAGTGAGTCATATGGACTACTTTTTATGATGCTTTTATGGTGATCTATGTCCATTTTTTCCTGCTTGGTAACTGAATTGTCATTGTATGGCAAGAGCTTCCCAAAGATTCTTAAAAACATTTTACTTTGTATTCCACTGAAAATATAACAGCATACAGGTTTGGAATGACATGAAGGTGAGTAAATGATGACAGAATTGAACTATTCACAAACCTGTGGTGACGTCCCACTTTGAAGAATTTCTCTTTTTTCCACAGCCCTCAGAAGTGTGATTTGAGTTAGTGTTTGCAGCATTTGTTAGAAGTGCAGCCGCTCAGCTGGTATGAATACATTTCTGCCAAGTCAGTCTGGATTAACGAGCATTGAAGAGAGGGAGGGAAGAACCAGGAATAGAGGAAGGAGGAAAGAACCAGAGAGATGAAGGGATGACAGAGTGAGGGGGAACTGATCAGGGCTTTGAAGGTAGAGAGCGTGGTGCTGATGGCTGATCAGGGACTGAGACCAGCCTAAAGAGAGTATAACATGAAACTGAAGACTCTCTATTCTACAGAAGCATTTTATTGTATTTTTCACTGATTTTAGTGACTTAACTTGAGGCTTAGTAACTTCACTTGTCCCTCAAGGATAAAGGACGGTGAGAATCTGATTAAGAACTTGTTCTCTATGGACAACCGATTAGCCAAACACTTGAAGCGGTTCTTCAAACAGTTTCTCATATAAATGTTTTAGATCTCCTCATGTTAGTGGTATCTACTGTTATTGCGTTGTTGTTGTTGCATACTCTGCCGTCAGAAACCTTTATTTTTCCCACTTTTAATGACAGTACAGTAGAGAGAAGATGGGAAATGATGGGAAAAACAAGATCAGAAAAAGATGCAAGCCAGACTTAAACTCATACTGGAAGCACGAACACCGCAGCACGTATCAAAAACCTGCGCTATACCCTTCTGAAAACATACCTGGTTTATGGTTGTCAGTGCTGGTTTGATGTTGGCGTAGCTGGTGGACAGCATGACCCTTTCTGGTCACAAGCAATACTATGATAGGGAAACTGGTTGACAAGTGATGTTGACCCTTTCGGCAGGCAACAACATTTCTGGAAAACAATGCCCAACTACTTTGTCTTGCTAAGGTTAATTTCATAGCTAGAATTGTATGCATTGCTAAATACAGAGTAAAATAATATAATCACCCTTTGTGCATAATATACTGCTTGTAATCAAAATGATGCTCAATTGTGAAAATGGATTTTTACAGATGATAATTGATCGTTACTTCATTCAAATTTCATGTCAAGCTTGTTTTTCGCTGACACTTTTGTCTATTTTATGGACTTTCATAGTTTAATAGGAATATTCACCCCATCAGTTACTTATTTGATGTGCTCTATGTTCATTGATCAATGTTTAGATGTGAATAAATGCCTAAATTAAATCTGTACAACATGAATCGTGTCTCTTCAGAAGACTTGAGTTTAACAGCTCGATTCATATGTATTACGCTTTAATGAACCTTTTGAAGCTTGAAAGGTTAGGGGGAATGAACTTTCAATGTAGAGACATAAATCTCACAGGTTTCATTAAAAAATATCTTCATTTGTGTTACAAAGACAAGAAGTTTTAAAGGTGCCCTAGAATTTGAAATTGAATTTATCTTGGGATAGTTAAATAACAAGAGTTCAGTACATGGACATGACATACAGTGAGTCTCAAACACCATTGTTTTCTCCTTCTTATAAATCTCGTTTTTGAAAAACACCCCTGAAAAATAGGCGAATCTCCACAATGTGGAAGTCTGCCCATTTCACCACGACTTATTTTCTAACCTGGGACAATATCAAGCAGGCTTCTCTCGGCGTCTCATACTGAAGAAGGGGTCAATTCCAACTATATTACCGCAAGCGATAAGTAGTGATTTTTTTATCGCTAATTTACACTGTGTTATCTCGATCCAGCGCAAGATCCTAGTACAGTAACAAATAGCAAACTCCAAGTAACGAGCATACATAACTGAATAGTATGACAAAGTATTTACGCTGAGGTTAATTTTTCTTACCTGTGTTGTCATATAAATCTACAAAATAATACTGTAGATACATATGTTAATTCCCTTTTGTCAAATAATTTTACTTTCGTCTATTTCATCAACAACACGTCAGGGGCTAACTACGTTAGTTTAGTTGCTCACAGATAATGTTAGCTCGCTCGATCCTTCTAGCTAACGTCACATTCTCCACCACATAAGTTGAAGCTATATTTATTTGACAAGACATCTAACGTTAGTCCATTTGTTTCACTGAGCCCGCAGTGAAACAGCCAATCAGAGCAGAACTCCTCATTACTATTCATGACCCTTCCAAATAAGGTAAAAACAGAGCATTTCATTCTAGGGCCAATTTCTAGAGTTGAAAATGGACCTGTAAAACCATATCAGGACATTTTAAATGCCCTTAAATAAGCCACAAACCCTCTATGTAGATATCAGAGACAAAATTAAAATATTATTTCAACACATTCTAGGGCACCTTTAAAAGGATCCTATTATGCTTTTTCACTTGTTCAACTTTAGGAGTGTGTTACTGTTTGAGCATAAAATAGATCTGCAAGGTTATAAAGCTCAAAGTCCACCCCAAAGGGAGATATTTTAATTAACAGAATTCACTTTCCAAGAACTACAGTGAACAATTCGTTTGGACAACAACGCGATTGTTTCGGGTTTTGTGAAGTCACAATGTTACTCATTTAAATAATCCCCGCCCACGGAATACGGAAAAAAAGGGGACGAGGCCTCTTTGAGCTGCATTAGAAAAGACAGTGTTGTTGCTGTGTCAAAGAGATGCTGTTTTTTTCACCCCGTTTCCAAAACTCATTTGATTGACCTTCCTAAGGCTGACGAGAGTGGTTAAAATTTGTTTTAAACATTGTTCCTGAAGATTATAACCCCAACAATGACTGTCTCTGTGTGCTGCCCATTTTCCGGAGAACAGCTTCCAGAACCTAAGAGAGTTGAATGCAGGCTACGCACAAAAGCTTCTCCTGAAATGGAGCAGTTCCCACTTTTTAGGGACAATCTGTTGTTTGTGGATCACAACTGGTAAGTATGTCTTATTATTTGTAGTTGCGTTTTCTATTAACAGTTCCAATTATAAGTTTTATGTTGTTGCTACGATGTAAACAAAGGACAAAGCTTTGCCTCTGCTCGCCTGCTAGCCAACATTAGTGTTGATAGTGTTTACTGTAGCTTTTGTAAGCTCTCGCTTTTGTAAAGCTGTTAACCGCCCCTTAGAAAAATTAGTCATGGTTTTGTGATTGATTACTGTTTGCATTACCATAGTTTTCCGACAAGTATTAAATGGTGTATAACGCATCTTAAATGTATAAGAAAATTACAACAAAAAACTAAAAAAATCCGTGCTTGCAAAATGCGTGCATGAAAACCGTTTTGCATGATCCTCTTGTTTGTTAAAGGACAAGTTCGGTATTTTACACTTAAATCCCTGTTTTAAGATCGTTTCTGATGAAATAGAACAGTTAAGATTGAAATTTGGACACATGCTGCTGGTCCGAGAATTTTTGGTTTCTGTGGTTGCATAGGTGCACTGGAACAATCCTTCATAAAACGCATTAAACTTTAGTTTACAAAGACGTGAAACTCACCGAGTGGTCTGGGGTGTTCACTGATATGCTCACACAAAAATCGCTGCAAAAGATGCTTTCCAACAGGTTTTATCGTAGTTTTTGTCCAAGTCAAGTGGACTTGGACAAAAACTACGATAAAACCTGTTGGAAAGCATCTTTTGCAGCGATTTTTGTGTGAGCATATCAGTGCAAATAGCCATATCCTTTAACATTCTTAAGTCTGAATCAGGCTTGAATTGGTTTGAAATTAACGCCAACCTTAATATTTACATCTGAGTAGAGCTCATGGTTATGGTAAGAGGTGTGATATTTCCCAAACACACGCTAACTGGTGCCAATCACGACACACTGGGCCAGCTAACCAATCACAGCAAAGTTCGTATTTCGGAATGAGGGGCCTTCATCAAAACAGGAACTAAATGTTCGTTCAAGCCAGACTGGGGAGTGATGTGCTGTAATAATGTAAAATATGTGAAAAATAATGAGTTTTTTGAACAATCAATCATGAAAGCATTTTCTAGTACACCCCAAAAACAAAATCAAGACTTTGTTAAAGGGCATGATATAACAAAAATCAGTTCCTGGGGGGAAAAACCCACCTGTCTGAGGGTCCATTGAGAAGTGCGGCTGCCCCTGAACTAGTGTGTACACAAGCCGTGCGCTGTTCCCATATGTTGGATCGTCTGCATCTGAAGCCGTCACCTGGATAATGGAGGTCCCTGAGGAATAGTTTCAGGGAGAAAGACAATAAGATATGATAAATACAGCACATATGAACACAGGTCATAACAGGACAAGCACATTAAATGGAGAGAGCCGTATAAAGACTGACAGATTCTCTCCCTCTCTCCTCTCTCCCCCTGCTGCAGTGTGACGGATACAGTATTCACTTTCTCTTCTCCCCAGCCGCACACCTTCTTTCATTGGCGCCTCTGACTGTCTCACTTCATTTCTCTTCATCTCCTTCTCCAATTCCCCATTTGCTCCCTCTCTCAATCTCTATGCCTGTTTCTGCGGCCACCCTCCCGTTCCCATAACTCCCTCACGTCTCGAATCTCTCCTGCGTTCCTGACAGATATGGACTTTTTTCCAACCAAATAAATCAAAGAGCTTCATGCGAAGGACCGAAGTGGTTTGAAAAGAACATATATATGTACAATGGAAAGGGAACTACGTTTCCCATGGGGCAACGGCTGACAAGCTCAGAGGGACGAAGGGATTTGTGGGAGCAGCTGTTGCTGTTTTCAGACATCAAAGGCCTGACAGTGTCACCAAGAGAGCTTGTGGGTTGAGGGGAGGCAGCCGTCTGATTACAGATCTTTCACAGGTAGTTAAGAAGCGGCAAATGGAATAAGGTAGGAGAAAGAAAGCAAAGGGAGATTGTCACTGTAAACGAACAATCAGATAGGCAGATCAAAAAACAGACATGACTGCCGGGTTGACGCAACATGTACGGGCTCAGAGAAATCTATTCATATTCAATTTGAGCGGAACTGAAGAAACAAGGCACAATTTAGACTGATAACGCATTCACACTGCTAGAATATAGATTTGAATGGTGCTCGGGTTTCGTTTACCCCAGCAAGGGTTCAAGCATTCAGATGCAGCGCAGAATATTTCTTGTTTGCGGATGGGATGCTTTGAAATTAATTAAACCCATTTCAGGCAAAACAAAACCACCACGACTGTCGAGGGGTAATATTTTGAGCCTGACTCAAACGGACGTAAAATCGATAAACGCGAGAGGTTATTTCACCAAATGAGCGTCATTAACATTTAAACGGCGCAAATTATAGAGAGCGTTTCCTCAGCTTTTCATCGGATGATTTTTGGGACAGCGTGAATCCTGCATTATTCAAAAACCATTGACATTCACAGAGAAAAAAACATAGCATGAGCATGTGCTGTCTTCCGCTACCTATGTTCGCCATCTCGGGTACTGTGGCGCTGTAGGGTCCGTCCTCGAAGACAGGTGGGTTGTCGTTGATATCTTGCACTCTAATGATGAACTGGGAGGAGGGCTCCAGGGCACGCTCTGTCTGACTGTCTGTTGCCGTGGCAATCAGACGGTATTCGTCCTTCTCCTCCCGATCCAAGGGCTTGGTTACGTGGATGTTGCCTGTCTTCTCGTCAATCACGAACACTGACCCCGCCCCCTCACCCCGCAGCACGTACTTAGTGCGTCCATCACCTCTGTCCATGTCAGTGTGAAGCTGATGAGAAGAAAAAGAGAGGGAAAGGATGAGACAGAAAGATTACAAGAGACTGAAGTGTTCAGAAGAACAAATAGTATACTGGAGGTCAAAACAGTTCAGACTATAAAAACAGACATTTGCATCAAGCAAAAACAGTCAAATAGATGATTAATCTTGAAATATTGACGCCACTGTGATGGGCGAAGACATTGGGGGCTCATCCGCAGACAGTACAGATGGGCGGTAATGATCACACAGCCTTGCGTGAAGCACTCGTACTCGAGGCATTGATTGCGGGCGGAGTCTGGTTACCGGATCAGCAGCAGTCTACGGCTAAGGCTTCATGCAGTGAGCAAAGCCTGGGCTGCAAAGGGAGCGTGTGACGCTCAGAAAGAAGAGTGTGGGGAACGCATCAGCATTCATCCTCATTATCGCTTCTACGTGGACAGAATACGGCTGCTTAAAAAGACCCCATAACAGCACAAGTTGCACAACTTCTACAAAAAGTGCCACACAGCAAGTTCGGAAGACAAATGGGAGCGTGTCCTATGTTTGGAGGCATTCGAGTGTGGAAAGAGCTGAGTATGTTCCCTCAATGGAATCAAAATGGAGATTTTTTTAAAATCAGAATATTCATCGTTTTTGCAGATTGAATTTTGAGACTAAACATGTGGTTGCGTAGATGTTAAATCCCCAAAGAATGCCCTGAAACTCTGTGGGCAGTGATGAGGAAAACTCTAAGAAAAACATTCTGCTCAGTGATACACACATTTTTGTGTACAATATCCAGGCGTAATGCAACAAGTTGACAAGCGATAAAACCATTTTTTCCATGTCGAGGGGTGTTCACATTGAGGTCTCCAGGTCTTTGTACTGTTGGTTGGTAGTAAGGGTTCCAACTCAGCTAGCTGTATCAGGAAGCATTCCTCAGTATGTTCAGATGTAGTTTAAAAGTTCAACTTCAATCAGTCTAAAGCAGTCATTTTTCTTTTTAAAATGTCATGTAAAAGTTTTAGACTGAATAAAATTGTACTAGTCTGCAAAGTTGGACTAACAGACCACTGTAGACTAACATCATCCAGCATGTACAATTGTAATCGAAATTATTCAACCCCCATTACAAATCAGGTTATTGGCAAAACGTACAGACTTTCAGCTGTTTGCAATGAACTAATTAATCAAAAGTAAACGTTTCGAGTAGTTTCCCCAAATTCAACTGAAAATGCAACATTTAATGACTTCTGCAGTCTCAAAATTATTCAACCCCCTGAATTGAATCTCTCACAATAGCACAAATATGCAAAACAGGTGTTGTCTCAAGCACACCTGATGCAACTTATGAAGGGCTTCATTAGTTGCACCAGGTGTGCTTGAACTAGAACACATGAAATATCTGAACTGGCTAGGTTTGTTGAGTGTCACATTTGAGTGCATGTTAGAAATATGTCAAAAGAATGGTCCAAAAAGTTTAGAGAAGATATCATCGCCCTTCACAAACAACGACCAGGATACAAATAGATAGTGAAGGCACTAAATGTTCCTTGAGAGACCACTGGAAGCATACGGTAGTTTGCAAGTTCAAAGTTAGAGGAGCAGTGGTTACACTACCTGGATAGGGCAGAAAAAGGAAGCTCTCACCGACTCGAGTGACTGCAAAAGTCCTGCAGCAAGACTTGAATCTAAAATCACATGGTTTTCATGCCAGAACTCCAAGACGTACACTACTGACCTAAAAGCACAAGAAAAGTCAGCCCCAATTTGCTCAAAATCATATAAATCCACAGAAGTTTTGGCATTTTGTTGTGTGGAGCGATGAAACAAAACTAGAACTTTTTGGCCCTATTAATCAGCGGTATGTCTGGAGGAAGAATAATGAAGCATATGCTGAAAAGAACACTATGTCTAGAGTTCAGCATGGTTGTGGGGCTCGGTGGTGCTCTGGGGCTGCTTTGCATTCTCTGGCACTGGGAACCTGCAGCGTGTGGAAGGCAAGATGGATTCATTGAAGTATCAGGAAATCCTAGGAGAAAACGTCATGCCGTCAGTGAGGAAGCTGAAGCTTGGGCGTCATTGAAACTTTCAACAGGACAATGATCCTAAGCATACCTCAAATTCCACCAAGGCTTGGTTGCAGAAGAAGTCCTGGAAGATTCTACAGTGGCCATCAGTCACCTGACTTGAACCCCTATAGGAAATCTCTGGTGGGATTTGAAGGCGGTTGCAGCACGCAAACCCAAGAATATTACTGAACTGGAGGCCATTTCTCATGGCTAAGATTCCTCAGAAACGCTGCCAGAAGCTGGTGTCTGGTTATACATCTCGTTTGCAGCAGGTCATAACAGCAAAAGGGTGTTCTAAGTACTGTACTAAAGATGCTTGCCATGAAGGGGTTGAATAATTTTGAGACTGCAGAAGTCATTAAAAGTTGCATTTTCAGTTGAATTTGGGGAAAACACTTGAAACATTTGTTTTGTTGAACTATTTCAATTACTTTTGTTTGATTTGTTCATTGCAAACAGCTGAAAGTCTGTAGATTTTGCCAATAAACCTGATTTGCAAGTTGAATAATTTCGATTACAACTGTATAATAAAAATAATACATTATTTTATTAATAAATGTTGATGTTTATTACAATAATAAGTAAATATTAATTATGTTTTCCACAGGCCAATCACAATAAATAAATAAATAACGTTTATATAACCCTTTTTTATGTACTTTCCAAATACTACTGCTTAAAGCATTTTATAGCATGGGTGGAGGGGTCTCCACAATCAGCATCCACCTGGATAATGCTACACCAGTTATCAGTGGAGAGGAGACAGTGTGAAGTAGCCAATTATATGTGGATGATTAGGAAGCCATGATGGAGAGAGGCCAATTTGACCAGGGCGCAGGAGTTGCATCCCAACTCTTTTCAAAAAGCACCCTTTTAATTACCATGAACACCTGGTATTAAATCCATTTTGGGTGATACTGTTTAGACCTGCTAGTATTCATCTCAAATGTGTCTTGTGTGACCACTTTTGTTTGATAAAATTTTTAGGGGAGGGTCTCAAGACTACATATATTACTTACCACATCAGAGTGATACTATAAGTTTGCAGGTGTAAAAAAAGGTACAATGAGTCAGCACATTATTGATTACTGCATAAAATTTAAACATGATGTTTTGAATTGAAAGCTCTATTATTTTAAGTCATTTTTGAAAGCACTTTACATAATCTGTGTCAATTAATGCTGATGCCATGCAAATCAAAGATATTCCAAGCAGTCTTGTGCATGTATATGCAACGTTATCTCATTAGTAATCATACATATTTGTAGGTAAAGTGGTTCTGGCACACATACATTTTTGTATGTTAGCAAAGACACAGAAGCATAACGTATACAAACAACTTTATAGAAGTACAAACGTTTACAAATCACTGGGTTTGGATCTGAAAAAAAAATATCTATATAATATACACTACTGGACAAAAGTTAGAAGTCTGTAAGATTTTTTACAAATATTTTTGACAAGAAGTCACTTATGTGCAACCAATCCTGCATTCATTTGATTTAAAAAAAAAAATACTGTAAAACAGTAATATTGTAAAATGTTATTACAGTTTAAAAAATTGGTTTTGTTTAATTTTTTTAAAAGAAATTTAAATGTGTCATCTATTCCTGTGACTTCAAAGCTGAATTTTCAGCCTATTACAGTATATGGTTGAGAAATAGTTACAGTACGTTTAGGAAAGAGGTCGGATTAAAGACTGGAAAATATTTATATAATAGTAAAATGTAACTGTACAAATATAATAGATAATTGTAATATTATATCGAAAAATATTATCTTTTTTTGTATTTTAGATGCTGTATGTCCATATTACACTTTCCAGAATATATCCAAATATACAAAAATATACATTAATAATATACATATATAAGTGTTAAAATCAAATTTATGAGATGAGGCTGGTACATTTGCACGGAATGGATGTTTTTGATGCAAGTGTTATTAGCCGCAAAACGTTTTGGACCCCACACTTGTTTTTTAGTCCTGATCTCTTGTTATTGGTTCACTGAAACGGATGTTAATACCAGGTGTTAGTACCTCAGCTTCAGTTGGTAACCAGTGGAGGGATATACGTGGCAGCCAGTCCAGGTGTCTGGTGTCGTTGCTAGGGAGAGCGGGCAGCTACGAAGCTGTTGCTGTGTTATTGCTTTGGAATTCCTGATTCCCATCCATTAATTCCGCCTTGAGCTCTTGGTCAGTCAAGCCTGCCAGCAGTTTGCCGTTCCAAGCCCGGGGTTCTTAACGAAGGGCCTTAATGACCCGCCTTAACGACAGGCCTTAACGACAAGACTTAACGAGGCCCTTAATGAAGCTGCCGCTATCGTTAAGGCTGGAGATGGCGGGATGATGAAAGACACGGAGAAACCCCTCTGTGTAGTCACGGAGAACGAGAGGAGCGTGTCCTTTTGTCCCTGGCATTGACCTGATCGAAGTGACCTCATCCAACACTCCTTGTGATTTACACATTCCATAACACAGACGTAGTGACATGGCTCAAAACAAACACTCAAACAGACTCAAGGACACACACACAGCGTGATCCACAACCACACACACACTTCCAAGCAGATGCCTGACCACATTAGTGAAAAAACGGCCATGAATTTAAACAGCAGTCGCACCATTATTGGCCCTACTGCGATTTGAATATTGGAACTAAATGAGGTATAATATCTACACAGATGAAGTGGGCTGACACCTTAATAAAGGATTTATCAGAGAGGCTGTTAATTCAAAAACAAGACATTTTAAAAAGCAACTGAATTATACATGAAACCGCATCCGAAAGGTCTAATTTATGCACTGATACACAGTTGACCATAATATGCATTCAAATTAGCCATGTCAATTCCTGCCAGACATCCTGTTTCAAGGACATATTCTCAGCTTCCTTTGTTCCTTTGTATTATCATTAGACCTCTAAATCAACTAAATTACTTATATTATAAAGTAATGTTCTTATACTCATATAGTCAATTTCATATTTTTGCAATAACCATAAATCATGAACTGTGGGAAAAAATATTCAGTGTCAACCTCTAAATCACTTAAATAACTTATTCGGGTATACTCAATTTCACATTCCTGCAGCACAATAAATCATAAAACATTGGGAGTAGGGAAAAAAATGTATCTCGCATCTGTGCATTAACCTAATGAATGTGTTTTCCTGGGCAGATTTATTTAGCGCCCCGTGAGTTGGGAGAAACAGTGTTTGAGAAAATGGCACTTCAGCCATCATGTGAAATGGGTTTTGACTGCTCTAAACAGCAATGCGGTGGCCTGGATACCGAGAGGCCATCTACACACATAACCATTATAGAAAAACACTCCGATACACACAGATCTCAGCGTGTTATGAGTTTCAATCCCCCTTTGTGACCAGGGAATCTTATCAAAGGCTTTAAGGCTGATGGGAGAGAATCCTCGGCTCCTTCACGTCTGAGTGAGGAAGATGAAGCTCACACGCTTCTCCTCAGAGGAACCCAGCCTCACATGACTCACTAGCCACGTTGATCAATTTTATATGTAAATTAAACAAATGAGTATATATATATATATATATATATATGATTTTTATATAATAAAATAAAATATATAATAAATATATATATATATATATAGTTTATTGAAATGTATTATTATTATTATTATTATTATTATTATTATTAATTTAATTAATCAATAAACAAGAACTATGTTAATAAAAATAAAAATTATATATACTGTATATATATATATATATATATATATATATATTATAGTTATAGATCATCTAAAGAAATAAGTCAATGTTTCACAATGCTGTTTGTTGATCCTAAACATAATATTTTTCCCATATTTTAATAATATTCAAAATTCAAAATTATTAAACAATGATAATGTCAATTTAACATGTAAATTTAGCATAGGTAATCTAAAAAAAGTGTGTGTGTATGTATGTATGTATATACAATATATATATATATATATATATATATATATATATATATATATGTATGTATGACCGAAAAATTTAAATATGTATTTAAATAGAACGAATTTAAATAACATAGATATTGTGTAAAATCAAGTATAATCACATTTCAAAATGTAATCTGACTAACATGAAACGTCACACCTATCGCTGCCCAAGAAGAAAAAGGCTGCCAGAAATCATGTCAATATTGAAAGATCTGCTAAAGCAGCTTCATAACTACTTCCACTTAACTACTTGAAGGCATATCTTGCAAACCAGAGCAAATAACAGGACCAGACAATCTATCACACATCTATGTTATTTCTGATCTGGCGAGGTGACAGGTGTCTCTTGCAGGTGCAGTGTGGGAGAATTCCAATTCGGGATGACCTTGCTTGGTTAACTCTTCACTCTTGGCCCTGCTGAATGACTAAGAGCAGGCGTGACTGTGTCTTCTCACCCAGACTGACCTTCCATCTGTCTGGCCCCCAGCTAGAACCAACCTTGCATCCCTCACTGGATCTCCTCTGCCAGGCGGCTCCGCACCTGCAGTCCGGGGGCCCAGCTGAGAGTCCACGACCGTGGGGCTCTTATCTATCCACTGACACATAATTAACATCAGCCCTGCCAGCCCAGGCACACTGACCGCATTATTAAAGCTGTTTACCTTGGCGTAGTCTGACACAGTCACACCAAAGTGCCAGACTCCTGAAGTGCAGCGCTGTGAACTCCAGGACAAGAAGGTTCGTTTCTTCTATTATTCGGTTCTGCTCAATCTGATTTGAAACAGTCGTGTAAGCACTGCTAGAACTAGGTGAGAATGGTGTCTTGCAGTTGATTTCACAAGTTGAGTTGAGCCGCGGTTACAGGTCAGTGGAGTCACACCGTAGCCTGGTTTCAACCCACACTCTTACACTAATGCCCCTAGCAAGTTAGTAGGGGTGCCGAGATTAGTTGCTGGTGCTGAGAGTCTGAGAATGTGTTGTTTTTGTCTGTTGTTTTTGTCAGGCTGAGTCTAAACTGATGTAATGCCATCTGACTCAGCTTGGCCAAACACCCGACAACGTCCATCACTCGAATGCCCACGTTTGACGGTCACATGAGTAATTGCTTTACATCATCAGCAAGTATTTTTCCAATTTTCTGCTGTTGTTCAGCCTCCTTCATGCATCATTTATGATCAAAATCAAAACCATCTTTATTTGGCACAAGTTTATGCAAATACCAGTGGTTATTAGCATAATCAGCTGAAATATGAAGAAAGAGAGCGTGGTTGTTTTTATGAATAGTGTTTAACTTTAATGGGTTGGCTTTGAGGCTGACACCATATATTTTAGCTTTATTTACTTTAATATTTTCAACAGGGGAGCATGTAGGCAGGAAAAGGGCACCAATGTTGATGCAAATCTCTTTTGCGCATTTAAAGGGCAGTTTGCTCACTTCTATGCCACTGTCTGACAGTGCCAAGACGAGCAACCCTGTGCCAAAACCTAAATAGCAAAAGACAGTGCTTCTTTTTAATTGTTCTGAGCATGACTTTGAGTAGGCTGTATGAATAAAACTACAAACAATACTACCTTGGTGCTTTTTGCATAAAAAGTGCCATGCAGTTCAAAAAATAGCAAGCGTTAGTCTCTCTGGAGAAATGTTAAGCGTGTTTATTAACCATTAGGGTGCAGTCCTTTTGAAAGTGGTCATCTCTATGCCGTATTCCTTATAAAGGAGAAAACCCTTTGAAGTAACTCTTCAAGGGGTTTGCCGGGAACAGGGATCACAATTTGCTGTGGTCTGGAATATACATCTAACGTCTCTTGAGGGAGAAGGGAGGCAATGCATCATCTTCATATGTTGTTTATGAAGAACATGAAATGAGCAAATTCTATGATTACATAGCTTTGGTATCTAGATTTAAATATAAATATCAAATTTGTAACATTTATATAGAAAATATATTCAAATTTCCTTTTTTATTTATTTAAAATATTACCCTAATCTTAACTCTGAATGAATAAATAAATATGTGGTGACAATTTTTCAGTGAATCTTTCTGCAAAGACAAATGACTGTCTTTATGAATTGAATCATTCATGCAAACAATTTGTTCAAAAACACTGAGTCATTTAGGAACAAAACCTTTGTGATAAAGTAATTGAATCAATCACTCAAGCATAAACATTGATTGGTTCAAGTGAAGTAATTGACTGAGTAAATCACTGAATCAACTTATTTATTCAAAAACACTGTGGCTGAATTCAAAATTGCCTACTATTTCTTACTATTTATTTATGCTATTTAATTATATTGTAGAAATAGTAAGAGAAGTATTCTAGCATGCAATTCTTAATTCAGCCTGATTCATTCATGAACAAAACAAGTGAGTCTTTGAATCATTCTCTCAATTGATTTGTTCAAAATGCTGATTCATTCAGGAATGCCACTACTGTGTTGTTGCTCAGACACATGCACTATTGAATGGTTTATTCACCTGCAACAATAATGTCTTTGATATACCTGCATTTTCTCAGCACATATGAGAGAATTTAATCAAATTAATCATGTATTAATTTGGTTAAAAAATTTAATTGATTGACAGCCCTAATATAATTTTGCAGCTCAAAGACCTGTTCTGACTGTAGTCTCCGGTTTCACACTATAATATTGATGAAGTGCCTTTGCAGTTCACAAGGCTGTTAGAATGCCCATCTGGAAAAAAATGGTTTCATTCATACCTGCACAAATCTGCACCTTTGCATTTTCATGTTTTAACAGTATAGGACACAGGTCAATTCCCCTTCCCTAAAGCTTCACCCTATTCAATCTCTTCATCTCTCTCTCTCTCTCTCTCTCTCTCTCTCTCTCTCTCTCTCTCTCTCTCTCTCTCTCTCTCTCTCTCTCTCTCTCTCTCTCACACACACACACACACACACACACACACACACGGGGGCAGTGGGCATGGTTAAGTAGAGCGGATGGCCAGCCTCAGCTGAGAGGATTCAGAATAAATATTAGCTCAAGGTCATGCACTGTATTCACACTGGACTGTGCATAATCATGAGTTAACCCTCTGCAAGACCATCCCCTGTCTGAGCATGAGCAAAGCCTTACAGTCCTCCAGCTGCAAATCACTGACAGCGAACTATCTCTAAAGCCTTCCCTGGTGAAAAAAAAATATATACTAAGTATGCTTGCAGCCAGACTGATTATCAGTATACTTCAAGTGTGTTAGTGATTAGTTAACTTGAAGTGTGCTATTTTGAAACAACTAATTTGTATTACGTATATTTTAGTTGTAATTAAATTGTAGTAAAGCATAACTTTAAGTGTATTTAGTGTACTTTTCTGTAGTAAATTGGACCAATTGGAATAATACAAATACATTTATTTACAGTCAAAAAAAGTGACTGCAGATTAAGTATTTTCAAAAACAATATTCACGGTATAAGTATGAATTGTAGCTGAAATATAGCCATTGATGCATGAGGTCCACTATAGTGGACAGATGATAAATCTGATTTTTCTCCCAATCTAAAATCAAAACTTGGAAAATTTTACTGTGATATGACTCATTAGATATTGCTTGATGCTGCAATATTTTTGTTTTATCTATAAGAGTCTCTTAGGATAGAAGGAATGGGTGGATATTCCGGAGAAACTTGGCATTTCTGACTGACCATTGGCCATCTTGGTTTGGAGGGGGGAAAAATCAAAACACAATGGCTTACAACTTGGTTGCAATGTATAGGATGATGCACCAGGGTCCACTGAAGAGATTGATGTGCAACTTTGCCATCAAAACCCTTGCAAATTCAAGAAAATGCTTTTTAAATAGCTGTCCACTGTAGTGACCACTATGCGTGAAAGGGTTAAACATTAGTTAATGTATTAACTAACATGAACTGTCCATGAGCAATACATTTGTGACTGTGTTTGTTAATCTTTGTTAACGTTAGTTAATACAAATCCAGCTGTTCATTGATTGTTCATGTTAGTTCACAGTGCATTAACTAATGTTAACAAGATTTTAATACAGTATTAGTAAATGTTGAAATTAACATTAACAAAGATTAACAAATGCTGAAGAAATATTGTTCATTCTTAGTTAATGTTAACTAATGTAGTTAACTAATGAATCTTATTGTAAAGTGTTAGCATATTTTTTTTATTATTTAAAATATCAATATTTTTGGCGTTTTTGCCTTTTATTAAGATAGGACAGTAACTACACGGGAAGTGAGGTGAGAGAGAGAGAGAGAGAGAGAGAGAGAGAGAGAGAGAGAGAGAGAGAGAGAGAGAGAGAGAGAGAGAGAGAGAGAGAGAGAGAGAGAGAGAGAGAGAGAGAGAGAGAGAGAGAGAGAGAGAGAGAGAGAGAGAGAGAGAATCATGGTGTGATATATTTGAGCAAAAAGTATAGGCGCATTAATACCTTTATTCCAAATACTACAAAGTCCATACTTTGTCTTCAATAACAAATGTACATTATTAGACAAATAAAACTATATACTGTATACTATAATGTATTTTGAAAGTATACTTTCAATGCATTGTTACAATGATAATTTCCAGCACAGTTAAAATATAGCCTAAAAATATATTTTTAATAAAGTGCAAATAAATACACTTTTAAAAAAAATCAAATACATTTTCACTTCAAGTGTATTTTTTAAAATATACTTTTAGAAAATATACTAAAGTACAATTATTTTAAAGTGTGTTAAAAGTTGTATTGTGAAAAAAGGTAAAAGCATGATGCTAATATACTTTTAATATATTTAAAGATAGTTAAGTTTGTGTTAGTATATTTGCAATGTAATATTGAAAAGGGGAATATATTTCAAAAACATTAAAGTATACTTTTTTTTCACTAGGGTTCATACAAGCCAGGCATGTGAGAACCTTATGTCATTTCTTCACTGTTGAAACTTGCCCTTACCAGGGTTTCCTAACCTGTGGATCACAGCATATATTTGACCTTAGGGGAAATTATTATCATTTTACTCTGAATCATAATCAATAATTTGCCACACAGACAGAAAATGAACACAGAGTGAAAACTTTAGGGCCATTCGCAGTGTTTTTAATGGCGAAATAATGCTGAAATAAAATAAAATATAAATATGAGATAAAACTAGCTGAATTAGGCTAGTTGAAAAAAAGCTACACTTTTACAGTCATCTTGAGACCTCTAGAGCTTTTAATTAAAAAGCCATGAGTAAATACCAGACGAAATACAGTTTGAGCCAAAAAACCTTTGTTTCTTGTGAAAAAATTCTCAGCATTCAGTGAAATAGGTGCAATCAAAAGAAAGGCACGCAACAGATTGAAAATGTGCAGTGATATTCATATGCCAATCACTAAAATTGAAGGCGCAATATGAAATAGCAAGTAATTTGGTCCATTTATATTAACTGTTCACAGATGCATGAGGATAGGGGCTTGTGAAGCATATTATTTGTGGGGGAAAACGTTTTTTTTTTTTGTTAGAAAAGGGTTGGGAAACACTGATCTAGACTGTCACAGTAGATGAAATATAAACTACTCACACCATATTCTAAACAAGAGCAATACAACAAGTAATTTGTCTGTCCAAGCTGAATTCGAAACTGCTGCCCAATGTGACAATCACTATGGGGCACCAAGTGTAACCTGACTAATTTCATGCACCGTATGAATTGCATCACACAAAATGCAGTATTTCATGATAAAATGCTGTTACACCATAATGTGTTTCATACACAGAACGGCAAAAGCCAGTTGCATTTTGTCAGTGGAACCTCTTCGTTTAGTCTGCAAAAGGTGTTTTCTGTTATTCAAAAATGTTCATAAAAAATTTAATTCACTGTTATATGTGCAAACGGAACGAACTTGTGTAAATTCCATGCATGAAATTACTGGTTCAGAATATTGTGTCCGAAATGAATAGCGGATTTTACATTTGACGAAAAGCAACTGGTTTTTGTGTTTCTGTGCATGATGAAATGCAGTAAAGTGTAACTGCATTTTGTTTTGAGATATTGCATTTCGTGTCACATAATTAAAGTTTTTTTTAATGTCACAATTTCACAAAATTAGTCAGATTACACTTAGTGATCCAATAATAAGTCAGTCAGAAAACATTTGATGTTTAACAGTTACACTATCGTTCAAACATTTGGGGCTTTTTTATGTTTTTAAAAGAAGTCTCTTATGCTCACCAAGGATGCATTTGCAGTCATTAGTCTTTAGTATCACATGATCCTTCAGAAATCATTCCTATATGCCAATTTGTTGGTCAAGAAACATTTCGAATCAATATAAATGTTGAAATAAATTACTATTCTGATGCACAGATAATTCAAAAGCATAAGCAAATGCATTCTTTTTGAATAAAATGATTAATTTCTGTAAAAAAAACTTACTGACCCCAAACTTTTAAACGGAATTTTGGACCAATGAGATTTCAAAGTGGGTGGGGCTGCAAAGGACAACCCTACAGAAATAGAAATAAAGCAATCATCAAAATGTCCTGTTGCTCATTGCAGTCATGACTAAAGGAACAACTCTACGAAGACTTGCATGCAAGAGATCGCTTTTATCATTAGTCAAGTTATTGCATCGTGTTACGCAGGCTGTTTCTCTGTTGTGCGAGAGAATAACAGTCAAAATTACCCTGGAATCAAAAAATAGCAGAACGCCATGTGATAGCACCATTTGTTAGAGAAATTAAAATAAGTTCACTTTACATGTGATGAAAGTGTGGGTAAAGGAAGAAAAAGGCACAAAAAGCGTTTGTGTGTGGCATTATCTTGATTTGAAAGATACACAGGGAGAGGCAGGGAAAAGAATAAAGAGAGAGGAGAGAAGAGAATGGCTTAGACATGTTCTCTTTGAATTTCACTTATAAAAGACTCCAAATCCTCCCCCTTCCCCCTCTCCTCTACTTCTCCCACTCTCAGAACAGAAAGACGTTTAAATTTCTTCTCCACGGGGGTTTATAATAAAATGGTATTTAACCACGCTCTCATTCGCTCTTTCTTAGCCCTCCTTCTCTCTTGCATCCTACTCTCTCCTTGTTTGCTGTGCTTTATCACTTTGCCTTTTCTTCTTTTTTTGAAAAATAGATAATTTTGCAAGAATCCCTCTCACTGGATTTCAAGGTCATGAGCTTGCATATACAGTGGGGTCAAAAGTCTGAAGATTCACTGAAAATCTGGGGTTTAAATTCTAATTTAAAGGAACAGTTTGCCCAAAAATAAATGTACCCTGTCTCACCTTCATGCCGTTCCAAACCTGGATGACTTTCTCTCATTTGGGGAACACAAAGAAGATATAATAAAAAAATATTCTGAACAGTTTTTGTTCACAGATTATTATTTTTAAAAAAATCACTTTAGAATACTGATCCAAATAATTAGTACTTTAATACATGGTAATACTTGAGTCATTACTAGTGGGTTACAATGAGCTTCACTTTAGAATGAATTATACATTATGCATTATTCATGTTAATTATGAACCTGTATATATTAGTTCTTGGTAGTCCTCTGGGAGGTATGAAAAAAAAATAGTAGTTATTGATTAGCTAATAGTGAACTACCACATTTGACTAAGCACTATTTACTTCATTGTACTTGTTAAAGGTATGTTCCAAACCAGTATGAGTTTCTTTCTTCTGTTGAACACAAAAGAAGATATTTTAAAGAATGTTGGTAACCAGACCAGTTTATGGTAGCCATTGACTTCCACAGTAGGAAAAAAAAATACTATGGAAGTCAATTGGTGCCGTCAACTGTCTGGTTACAACATTCTTTATATATTATTGTTAATATTGCATTACTCATTTGTTCCTGTGTAGTTATTCATTAATGAGGAAATAGTATTCTAAAATGTTACACACATTTGTGACACTGACCATGTTCGACTCATTTGTACAGACAATCAGAAGTTTTTGGTTCCATTGAAGTCCAAGATGCTCTTTGGGTTGTTCTCAAATTACTGGAGAACATGATCATCAAGTTTGACAAACGTGTGCCGTTCGTGCAGCTCGAGTGCTGCTGTCATTAAAGCAAAAGAGACCACAAAACCAAATACGGAGACATTCTGAAAATGCCACTTTTCACTATTATTATGCTGATAATTTTCACTAATGATCTGACTTTTGGACCCCACTGTTTGTGTTTTCCGCGTTGACCCTCTCTTCCCCTCTTGCGTGCATTTCCAGCTCATTTGCTCCGCGGCATTAACCTTCCAACATTTTCTCATTCCTAGCCCATCTCTCTGTCCATCCGTCATCTCCGCCGCCCACCCCATCGCTCACCTCGGCATCTCAGCATCATTCCTGCATCTTCCTTTATCATTTACCTGTGTGCTCCTCCTTTTCTTCTCTCCCTCTTTGTCTCTCTAATTGCTCTCTCTCTCTCCTGCTGAGCTCCAGCCTGGAGGCTAAATGATTTTCACTGCAAGAGACAGAGTGAAAGAAAACACAAAGCTGTTCCGAAAGAGACATTCCGCAATTATTACTGATGATCTCTCTCACAGCGTGTGTGTGCTGTAACTGTTGCCCCTGCATGCTCTCTTTTCTGTCGCTCACCCTCTGTGACTTATTCTCACTTTATTCTCATTTTCACTCATTCCCCCTCCCTTGCTTTGAAGTGATATTTAATTCTATTTGGATGTGCAGTGTTTTAGAACAGCTTGTTGGCCATGCTTTTAGGAATGATAAGAGACAAGCCGTGTGTGTGTGTGTGTGGCCAGATCACGCACGCTACGCCATATTGGCCCCCCAAGAGACCCACCCCATTAAAATGCCAGTGACAGCCACCATCTACCCCTGCCAACACCTAACATATTCAAAACGCTCCCCGAGTGCTCAAGAAATGAGAAATATAATAACCCAGTGTGTCAGAGCTGCAAACGCATACACAGCACGAAATTTGCACATGCTCCAAGGTTACTCAATTTCACCAGCTTGGAGCTCCATGGTGGCATCCTAACATCATCTTTTTCATCCCGAAAATGCGCTTTGTGCTACAAACGTGCTCCTGTTGAATTCGGTTATAGGTTTTATCAACAGATTGTCTAAGATCTTGGTGTGTTTTGTGCAAACTAAGCAGCACAGGTGGATTCGCAGAGAATCTGCGAGGATCCCTTGTGACAGTCGGGGGCCCTGGAGCTTGCGGAAAGTGTGCAGGGGTTCAGGCAGCTGGTTGATGATGCAGTGTGTTGTTCCTCCAAGCAACAGCTTGAAAGGAGGGCGTATTACATTACAGGTTGCCTGTAGGACCCACCAGCACCGGAGCATATGGTAAGAACACAAGGGCATCAACACGCTCTATAACACACACAAACATACTTAACATTAATTCATGACAAACAGGTTGCTTCACTGGGACTCAAAGGCCGACACCGGACCATCACAACCCACTGCGGATAATTTCCCACTACACAAGTGAAGCCCTTTTTTCACTTCAGAGGAAGTGAATTGAAGTGAAAATTGTGAAAAAAAAAGAAAAAAAACAGAATTGTGAGATATAAAGCCAGAGTGCCAGAAGTCAGATTTTGAGATATAATTTTACACCTGCGCGAAATAACAACAGCTTTTTTAGATATTAAGTCACATTATGCAATATAAAGTCACATTGTGAGTAGTCATAATATAAGATATAAATTCACAGCTGTGAGATATAACGGCACATTTTCAGATATAATCTCATATTGTGAGATATAAAGCCACATTGTGATAATTCATATTATTTCAGATATTAATTCACATTATGCGATATAAAGTCACATTGTGAGAAGTAATAATATAAGATATAAATTCTCAACTATGAGCTATAACGTTTTAAAACATAGTCACAGTGCGTGATATAAAGAATTATTGTGGCATAAATCTTCCCAATCTTGGGAAATAAAGCAATCCAAAATCATATTGTGAGATTTAAATTCACGATCTTGGAAAATAAAGTCACAACTGAGAGATATAAAGTGACAATAATGGTATATAAACTCACATTGTGAGATGTACTGTAAAGCCACATTGAGATAAATAATATTATCAGATATAAATTCACAACCGTGATATTACTAACACATTTTCAGACAGTCACATCATGCGATATAAAGTCATATTGTAAGGTGAAAACTCGCAGTTTAGAGATATTAAGTCACAATTATGATGTAAAATCACCATTTTGAGAAATAAAGTTGCAATCGTGAGATGTAGTCACATTATGCACAAAAAAAATGTGTGAGATATAAACTTGCAATTTCTGAAATATAAAGTCAGTTGTGAGACATAAAGTCATATTTATTTGACTTTATACGTTGTTTAAATTGGGTGATATAAAGTAATCTTGTGAGAAATAAAATCAATTTCGAGAAATAAAGTCAGAATTACCTTTTTAATGCATTTCCTTAGTGGTGGAATTAAGATTCCAAAATCACATGCATACTGTAACACAAACTTTCAAACTAGCTTTCCAGAGATTTCATGTGAACATTTGAACCCAACTTTAAAAAATGATTTATGTCTTATATAGCCTTTTACATTGCAAAGGCAGCACAAAAAATATATACAATAAATGAAATATCATTGATACTATTGAGTGATTTTCGATAGAGTTGAGACTTTGACAGATTAATACAGTCTCATATTTGAACATAATTTTTCAAGAAACTAGTAAAGGGTGCATTTGATTGCTTTCATTATGTGCTTTCACTGACTTTATTCAGCTGACCTGTACTGTACGGTGCTATTAATATAACACCATACCCCCACCCACAACATTTGGCTTCTAGCAGGTAAGGACAGACAAATAGCAGCAGAAAAGCGATGGGGCAGCCTGCGGCAGGAAGGAGTATAATACCCTGCGGTCAGCCAATGAATGATGCCTGGTGGTAACATCACAGTGTGCTACAAGGTCACTTTCAAAAACCTCAACACTTCCGATGAAACAAACTCCAAACCATTGACCAGGATCCATGGAATTCCTCAAAACAAACCTCTTCTGAATGCATGAAACAGAAGCAGTGGATAACCCCAGTCTAAACTAAGATCTACACTCAGTGAGACCCGAATCTGAAATATCAAAATACTATTGGAGCAAAAGGTTTCAAAAGCCACCCGACTGGAGATAGCTGAGCTGCCATGAAATTACAGAAATCAAGTGTTTGTGAGTGTTTTTTAATGGATTTCATAAAGCATTTGCAACACATTTTATGGTGTTTTGATGCACTTGCCATGAGAGGATTTGAAAATTCGAAATGAAGAAAGTGAAAGATCAAAGCTCAAAATGCTGTTTAGAGATTCTCCTGTAGAGCATTATTAGTGGTCTGAGGAGATTTCTGAAGACCTAAGTGAATTTGTTATTATTTAACAAACAATTATTTAGGACTAATAGCCGCTAACTCTCATTTTTAGCTCTCTGAGACTATCATTAGTTCATTCAGCTGGAGGAATTACTGTACATAAAAACATCACAGCTGCTTGTGTAATTAACTTACTAAAGTAAACTCAAGCTAACTCTTCCCAGGCCTCCTCACTTTACAATTTCAGTTCTATCAGAGCTTGAAGTGGGGAAAATTAGATTTAAATTTGCTTTAAAAATGGGTATTGCCACCTAGACCGAAATCTACCAACCTATTTATCTACCTACCTATCTATCCCATTCAGAATTTAATTGAAAAAGTCTTTTAAAATCCAATTTAACGACAGATGGACGGACAGACGGAATAACGGATGGATGGACAGACTGATCGAAACCAGATAGATATGCCAAACAAGTTGCTGACAAAACAACTGTGGAATTTTGAATCTGATTTGTAAACCGCAACATTTCGAATCAAAGCTAATCAAACAAAATTCAGAGGAGGGTAAAGGGCTGAGACATAATCAAGAGAAACCAAGCACCAAAACATCACTTCCACAAACACAAAACCCCACAGAGGAATGATGGTGTTTGCAAACACTTCAAACCTAATCTCAATCATTCCATTTTATTTTGTATCCAAACTATGCCTGTTAGGAACAGGCTAGGGAGACCCACGGCTTTACGAGACCACTGTTCTGATGGGTTCAAACGATAGAGTGCAAATTTGTTTTCCCCGTGCGTCACACCCTGCCACTGCTTTTGAATGCAAAATATGTGCTAATTTATGTCCATACATTAAGATCAAGAAGGAAATGCATTCATTACGGAGTTACAGAGGAGCATATATTGTTATCATAAAGCCCCTGCATTTGCTCACTGGCAATGAGTCCTCTGACATAAACATATGGATGCTTGTTATGCCAACCCCCCAATTTGATTATCATTTAACGCAACCATAATTGCATATAATTGATGTTACCTACCATAAAATATGTTAAAATGCATAATGGGCCAGTGCTGTATTTATAGACGGCGTAATGAGTATATGAACGCGCGCTCCAAATGCTGAATCTGTGCTTAGCATCACGCTGTAGATTGAGTACGCAGTGGCACTTGGCACGTCTGCCGCGGGGCTACATAGTTCACTTCAGCCCTTTATTAAATCATAATCATCTCAGTCATAAGGCGCAGCAAAACACGTCCCCGTTGATTCGACAGGCAGCAGTGCAGGCGGCTCTGCATGCCGAAGCAGCAAGATTAAACATCCGTAAGAGCATTAGGACACATAAGAGCATTAGGTGTGTACGTACACACACAGCACATGCTCAGACTCTGAACAGGTTCAGCCGCAGTGTTAGATACCGTGAAGGATGCTCAGAGAGCAGGGAACTATCAGTGACAGCATTGCCACCTGTTAAGCACACCATATTGGCTCTAATGACATACAGGACTGTCCATCTGTAGTAATGGTCAACAGCACCTAAGGCATTTTCAGTCTCATAATTCCCCATTCCTTCTTCCCGCTGCTTTCTTTCGCTCTCTCTTACTCTTTCTGCTGTCCACGAGGCCCTAATGAAGATCAATGCTTGTCTTCTTACCCACTCTAAACAGCCGTCCCGTTTGAGTGCAGTGATCAAATGTGTCTAAAACTATTGGGTGGATGTGCCTGGCTCTGAAGCTGGGTTTTAACAGCACAGGGGGTTCCATTAAATGCTGCAGGAGATATCACACAGACAGGAAGACGTCCCAGAAGAGAATGCAAGAGGGTTTTTTTATATCCCACAGTGCCGTCTGACTGCCTCAGGCAGACACGCAGAATCATCATCATTCATTTACTCAACATATTACCCCACCACCTTCCCCAGCCACTCAAACTGCAGCTCAGGGAGAAAAGAAGAGGGAAAAGACGAGAGAGAGAGAGAGAGAGAGAGAGAGAGAGAGAGAGAGAGAGAGAGAGAGAGAGAGAGAGAGAGAGAGAGAGAGAGAGAGAGAGAGAGAGAGAGAGAGAGAGAGAGAGAGAGAGAGAGAGAGAGTGAGAGTGTGTATTATGTATTGACTAACATGAACTAACCATGAGCAATACATTTGTTACTGTATTTGTTCATCTTTGGTAATGTTAGTTGATAAAAATAAAGCTATTCCTTGTTTGTTCATGTTAGTTTACAGTGCATTAACTAATGTTAACAACATTTTTAATACAGTATTAGTAAATGTTGAAATTAACATTAACAAAGATTAATAAATGCTGTAGCCTATAAGTGCAGTTCATTATTAGTTCATGCTAACTAATGTAGCTAACTAATGAACCTTATTGTAAACTGTTACCAAAATCTTTTTCTCTTTTTTTTTACGGCTTTCAAAACCTAAAAGCTAAAATCCAAATTATGAAAGCTAATAAAGAGATTACTGATCCCATTGATACTTTTTCTTGTTTTAAGCTCAAATATGAAATAAAAATTATTCTTAAAAGAAAAAGAAAAAACATTCACTTAATTTACTTTTTTTAAATTAAGCTTATTTTCCTGAAATATAATCTAACACAAAAAAGTAAATGTACCTAGAAAGATGTTTAAATATTTTTACTGGATAACAGGACAATTTAGCAGTATCTGTATTAATTCCTACGGCATGTGAAATATAAATACATTTTTAAATTCTTTACAAAAAATAAATATTACATTAAAAATGTAATGACAATTGAAAATAATAAATAAATGTATAAAATAATATATATATATTTAAATTAAATTTAAATAAACGGTTGAGTTTACCTCACAATGTGTGAGAGAAGATTTGCAAAGCTGTTATCAAGCAAAATGGTGGCTACCTGGTGGCGAAAAACTATGATATAGTTTATAGTTTAGTATATATAGTTTTGTTTGACATTTTCAGTCACTGCATAATTAAAAAATATATACATTTTTGTAATTTCATCATTTTGATACTTATTTATTCTAAAGATCATGATAAAGAATGTATGTCTAGGTCCTAAATTTTGACACCTCCAAACTGGGTCAGTAACAGAGAATGAGGGCAGGTAACGCAAACTTTTCATGCTCCACCACCAGGCTTTTGATATTCTGATGAGAAGAGCAATTGTTCACAGCACATGCATACTGTAGCTTTAGCAGAGTAGAATCAGTGGCTGATTAAGAGGCTGATTGAAACATTATTCTGTGACCTGCAGAGTTCGGCTTCCTCAATCCTCAGGATTTAAACAGACAAAGATAGCAAGAAAAAAAGACTGGGATAATGTGTCTAATGCTATTTAGATCATTGATGTGATAAACGTTCAGACATGATGTTCTGTGGGAGACGTCTTTCAGTCTCAGTGTGTGAGCTTTTTTTTCTCCAATTCGCTTTGTTGAGGGTCACACTGGTTAGTGATCTTTGATTTGATCAGCTCATTATTTAATTAGGATAAGTGGTTATTTAGATATATTCAAAATAATGTCTATTAATAAAAGTTGATAGCAATGAGTTGTGTCATCATCATCAAATTATTTACAGAAGAATGTTTTGTTCATAAAATGATTGTCAATGGGGGCCAAAATAACACTGGACCTCAGTCTTTCATTGTATGGACTTCCTTTCTTTGTGTTTCACTGTTCTTCAAAATTTTGGGGTCAGCAAGATTTTTTTTCAAAGAAATGAATATTTTTTCAGCAAAGATGCATTAAATTGATCAAAAGTGCCAGTTAAAACATGTATAATGTTACAAAAGATTTCAATTTCAAATAACAGCTGCTGTTTTGAACTTTCTATTCGCCAAACACTCCTGATAATAAATGTTTCTTGAACAACAAAACAGCATATTAGAATGATTTCTGAATGATCAGGTAACACTAATGACTGGAGCAATGGCTGCTGAAAATTCAGCTCTGCCATCACAGGAATAAATTACATTTTGTAATATATTAAAATGGAAAATAACTTTAATTGTAATATTTTTTCACAATATTATGGATTTTACAGTATTTTTGATCAAATAAATAGACTTTAAAAAACAAGAAAATTCTTACTGACCCCAAAAATTTGCTACATGCCTGTATTGACGTGGCAGTGAGTACCGGTAAATGAAAGTAAATTTTTGACTAAACCATCCCTTTAATAGAATCATAATGGGTTCTTACCCTTCCAATGAGCACTGGTTCTGGACCAGCATACTCCTCAATGACAAAGAACTGGTTCCAGATCCAGCTTCGTCGTCTTCTAGATCGAGCGATTTCCCCTTTTTGTTGATTCCGCCCCTCATCTTCATCCTCATCCATTTCCTGGAAAACAAGGCCCTGTCCACCTCTGCCAAGGCGAGAGTCCACAGTCATCTCTCCGCTCTCCTCCACCTCCTTCCTTCCCCATTCTGGATCTGGTGGGAGTTTTAGGATGTGACTGCTGTCAATGGGTTCTGAAATTTTAATCAACGGATTCTGAGTGACACTGAATGGCATTAGAGTGCTCTGATCTGATTCATCTTCAACATCAAGACTCCTCTCAGTCAATGAGCTGAAAATGTCAGGCCGAAGTCCTGAGTCGATCTGAGACGGAGTGTGTGATATGCCCATATCTCTCTGACCAGCGAAGGGATTCGTCTCGGTGCTGGGCATTATCTCACTTTGGGGAGTTGATGCTATGTGAGTCGTGAAGTGTTTGTACTTCCATGAAGCAGTTACTGGAACACCTCTCACCTCCAATTTTCTGTCCTCCTCTCCTAGATCCATATTGAATCCGCTAAATTGTTTAAAGAGAGTGTGAACAGTTTGATCCGAATTTAGACTGGCATTTGTAAAAGTCCTTGAATGTAGCTCCGCAGTCTGGTTATCCATGTTATACAGTTCAGGAGTGCCGTTCATTTCTTGTTTTTTCAGTTTGAGTGCCTCCATCTGACTGTGATCCATGTTGATCAGATCCCTTTTCCTGCTGTGACTAATTTTTCCTAGAATATTTAGACCTGGAACACTCTTAAGCTGGGAATTCACAATCCGTACAAGGCTCTCTTTAGATATTAGTTTTAATAAGCTTCCAGTGAGATTCAATTTTCGAGGCGAATCTGGAGTGACTATCTTTGTACCAGCTGTAGTGTGAATGGCAAAATTTGAACTCATTCTGGATCTTGAAGGGATTTTGAATCTTGTTCTATTGAAGCGCATGCCAGAGGTTGGCCTGTGGTGCTTTGGGATCCATTTCTCAACTCTTCCGCCTTTCCTTGTGTTATTTCTGCTCCTTTTTAACTCTAAAATGTCTCTAGAGTCATCAATTGGTGCTTGTACCTTAAAATCCGCTTGACCTGAGTCTTCATTTATTTGTACAGGTGGTTTGGCATTGAACCCAACAAAGCTTTCCTTGGTGAAGACGGGAGAAGCTCCATGGCTCTGGTGAGTTGTAATCTGCTCTTCAATTTCCTCAGGAGCAATCAGTTCTTTGAGTCTTGTCATTGTATTTCCATTCCTCTCCAAACTTGCATCCCATTGGTCAGTTGCTCCATTTTCTGTATGCTGGGTCTGAATTGAGCTTACCCCTCTTCTCCGAATAATCTTACTGACACAGGCTCCTCCTACAAAACAGAGGGACACCAATAGGAGCAGCCTTCTATCAATCATGTCGTCTTATTGTGATGTATTAATTTAAACAACAACTGATGAAAAGACGTGTTCGCTTTCCAGTTGTCTTCATTCTTTCGTCTTTCTCTTCTCACTCTCCTTCACTTATTCCTCCATTACACCACCTTCATCCAGCTCTGGAGAGTGTACGTCAGTCACTGTTGTGTTCACTTTATGTATCTCCCTCTATCTAGCAGAGCTTCTGTGTTTTAGTGCCGGTGAAACGCTTTACTCAGTTTCCCACAGAGGGTTGGATGCCCTGAGAGAAAAGATAAAGATAATTAAGTTAAAACTTTAATCATTGCGGTATGTTAATTAAAAGTGGAACGACATGGCAAAGTAGCAGAACACACAGCCAGGCTGATTCATTAACGTATGAGTAATCGCAAGACAGTAACGTCGGCATCATCATTACAATTCAATATGAGCCAAGGTGGCTGATATTTTCTTGTACTGCCAGATGTCTAAGGCATCATCAGAAGGCTTATAGGAAAATTGTGTTATGGCATTTCATTTGTGCTTATCGGAGACAGGTCTGGTCGGCAGCGCACACAGTGGCGCTCCGGATCTTATATCTGAGTCTACTGTGTAATAAAAGCGAAATTGTCTACTGTAGCAGGCGGAGCCAGCGGGGCGCTGTGGGACCATGGACGATGCGTTATATGCAAAAAGACATTTAGCTTCAGGTAAATATCGCTAAATTTAGACTTTCAAAGATTTAATATAAATAAATAACAAATAAATAACACAAATAAATAAATAAAGAGATACACATACATAAATAATTGGCTTGTATATATGTTCAATCCCTTTCACATCAGTGGTGCTTTGATATATCTTGGGTCAAAGTACAAGATGGCTTCAAATGATTTACAATAAGACAAAACAAGCTTGAAAATAAGCTCAAACAGGCAGACCAGGGATCTCATGGTCTTTGAAAACCTGGAATTTTGAAGGAAATATGAAAGATTTTTAAAAGTGTGAATTCAAGACCTGGAAAAGTCATGGAAATGAATAAAACCTTATAAATGATACAGGACAGTGGCATTAACACCAGTGATCATGTAGCGCCTGGAAAGACTGGTCCTCAATTACATCAAGACTGCTCTCCCACCCACTTACAGTTATCGCCAGTACCGTTATATTGCGACACCCCTAGTGTGTACAGTACCATGCAATGACAATAAAAGGAATCTTAATCGTAATATTAATCTTAAAGTTATGGAAAATGTCGTTTTTGGGGATAGAAATTGCTATTTGTGAGTAAAACCAAGTAATCACAAATGACAAGAAAAGTTATAAAAAGTGTAGTTAAAAAGTGTAAACCCTGAAAATTATTCAGTTATTAGAAGTCCACGAAAGGAGGGAGGGCATTCTCGCATTTAGCTCCAAAACTCTGGAATAGCCTTCCCGATACGGTCCGATGCTCTGACTCGCTGACACAGTTTAAAACTAGACTAAAGACGTGTCTCTTTAGTCAAGCATTCACATAATGCTTACCTTTTAGTCCTCTGCTATGCCATACGGAACCGTTTGCCACTGAAACTGCTTAACGCACCAGTGGGGCTCGACAGCCTTATAGACAAACGGGTCGGTCCGTATGGTTGCGGTTGGGTTGCGGAGAGTTTGGGTTGCGGAGAGTTTGGGTTGCGGAGAGTTGTGAGATTATGGTTTTCTAACACCTACTCCCGTGTAATGGAAATCATTATGAACATCAGCTATGCTAATTATTTCCCATCTGCCTTTCTGCTGTTATCTCGGGACGCTTGTCCCGAGAAAAATGGCGTTCGTAGGCTCCAGTTTTGTATCCTGCCTCTCACGGGGATTTCGGATGCCCCAACGCCTGTGATGAGAAGACCAACGCCTGTGAAGAGACGACTCAACGCCTGCGAAGAGACGACTCAACGCCGGCGATATGTTATCCCCTTAATATTACATGATTAACTAAATGTATTTTTTCTAGATACTTCTGATATGCACTTACTGTAAAGCTTCTTTAAAACCCTATGATTGTTAGCCAGAGGAGAACTGGCCCCTGACTAGCCTGGGTTCTCCCAAGGTTTTTTTCTCCATCCAATCTGATGGAGTTTTGGTTCCTTGCCACTGTCGCCTTGCTTTTGGCTTGCTTAGTTGGGGATATTTAATATTCAACAATATTATTGAACTGTGTTGTACTACTTTCATGTTATCACTGTGAAGCTGCTTTGATGCAATCTGTATTGTGAAAAGCGCTATATAAATAAATGTGACTTGACTTGACTTGACTTATTGAAACTATCTTAATTAATTAAATGATCTTAATATACTTCCACTGCAGTTTCTTTAAATAAAAAGGTTTAAAATTAGCTATTTTTATTACAGTAAGGCCTGGTTTCACAAACATGGCTTAGATTAAGCCAGGATTTGGCCTTAGTTCAATTAGGATATTTAAATTGCTTTTTGTGGCGAGCAGGACGGGGCAGAGGGCCGTAAGAGAACGGCGCGAGGCCGGTGCCGTGATTAATAATGAGCGACACCTGCGCGACGCACCGGTCTCGTATCTCTCACGGAGGAGCGGTAGCATAAAAGGAGGAGCGACGACAGTGAAGGACGAGAGAGGACAGGCCTGGGGCCTGATGTATAAACGTTGCGTACGCATTTTTCCACGCACATATCGGGATTTATAAAAAATAAACTTGCCGTAAATAAGTGCGCACCGTAAGGATGCTCTTGACCGTGCGTACGCACATTCTGGAGACAAAGGGAATTGGCGACACCGATGGTGAGCTGGAGTTAAATGTCTTTTTGGTCACTTTTAGACAGAAAATTTAAAGAAAATGATACATATACAGAAAGATAATAAAAATATTATTTCACTTTGAAGCTAATATCCATCCCTTCTTAAATGTCTGCGCCAGTGAGCGCGTTGGGCCTTTAGTGAAACTGACGAATGTGTAGGCTATCTAACGGCAGATTAAGTAAAACCGTAAATCTTCATTATGAGTCCTAATCATAAATACAGTGCATGTTCACAATAAAAGTTTAAATAAATAAAAAAAAATGATTTAAACCAAGCTTTACTCCTGATATAAACATTTAGATTAAATATTCCATTCTCATTAATTGAGTTAAACACTTAAATTACATGAAATCATTACTGAGAAGTTACAACATTTTTTTTATATTCAATCAATAGAAATATTTGTAGTGGATGCAATGCTTTTGACCACTTTCCCTGTAGCATGCTGTGTTTAAATGTTTTACAGAGATAATTGCTTATCATGATAATAGCAGATTGCCTGAGAAAATATTTTCGTGGAAATTATGCACAATAAGGCCTATCTGTATCTGTCCATTAAAAATATAAATCAATTAAAAATACTATTTGGCCAGTGGAAAAGATTGAGAAAAACTTTCTCTGAAATGTATTTTATAATATTTGATTTATTTATTCAAAAACAAGGCAAGGATAGGCTACTAAATGATTTTTATTAATGTAATGTGAAGGCACATCCATATTTCATATTTTCCAAATGTCTTGTACCGTTAAACATGTTATCACGTGGATGAATAATCATATGCAAATGATGTGCAGATGAGGATATGCATAGTAAAACTAGGCGTTGTAAGCTTCATATATGGTTATTTCGGGGTGGAGACGCATGTGCGCACAATCTTCCGCTGGCTGGGATTTATAAAGTGAATTCTGCGCAGGTTCTGGCGTACGAACGGTTTTATAAGTCGGAATATTTTTCTGCGTACGCCATTTTTGGCTTTCGGGCACACGTACAGTTTTAGTAAGGATTCTACGCACAGTTTTATAAATGAGGCCCCTGGACTTTACGTTGTTTTGTTTATGTTTTATTATGTGTGTACACGGCAGTCGGCCGTGAGGGGCTGCCGTCTTTACTTTGTTTTTGTATTTGTTTATTTATTAAAGTTAAATGTTCGCTGGTTCCTGCCTCCTTCTTCCCATTTTTAATTATTTTATTTATTTAACAGGGACCATACAGTCAAACATAGTTACAATACAAAGCTTATAACTGATGCACAGCATATAGTTTGTAGCTAATGCTAATGTTCAACTCCTGTCCCTGGTTGGGCATTTCTAAGTACATTATAAATAGATACATACAAATAGAAAACATTCACATTTCTTCACACACACACACACACACACACACACACACACACACACACACACACACAAAAATAAAAATAGTTAAAAATGGTTATAGTTTTGGTTTGCCTTTAGCCACAACTTAATCCTGGAAGTGACAACGAACATAACAACGAACTGCGTTAGACTTTTATAAACATGCCTTAAAAAATCTAATTCAAGCATGTCCTTACTAAGGTCATCCATTTTCCTTCAGTGAATGCAACTTAACACCTAAAAAAACTCACCAAACATTTGAGTATATTTTTGGTGAAATGAATGACAGACTTCTCAAGCATTCAAGCATGCAGTCGGTGATGCATCATTTCACAGGTTGATTTTTGCAATTACCTGGAACCGAAGCTGTTTCTAGCACAATACATTAGGAACTGTGCAATTTTACAGTTTAAGTTTGATGTTGAATGAGGCTGTCTGATTTGTATAGACATGAACAATGAGGCACTGCAGTGTGAGTTGTGTTTATGAAGAGTAATGAACAGTAAGTTGAATGGTGGTAATGATAAAACTGCATAACATTGCGGTGGGTTGTGTATGTGCAAAGAGAGGCCCTCCCTGTGGGATGTATAATTGCAAAACCATGAACTGTGGACTATATACAGTAACTACAGAACTACTTTCACCCAAGAACAGTCTGTTGTGATTACAGTCCTAGAAAGTGCATAAAGCCATCCATTCAAACCAAAAATGGTGAATGGTGGAGAGTGAGCAAACGGGCAATATTACAGATTTACCTGCGGGGGAATGCACTACGGCTTCTAAACTACACTTAACCCTGGGTTAATGTCTTTTTAAACACCAGGTAAAGTCCACTTTTAACCCTGGGTTAATCAACGTTTCACTTGTGATTTTATAAAGGGATTTAGCACTGATATTGCAAGTATAACCCCAAAATATTGCACTAAATGCATACAATATGATGCTAGAATGCCATGGGGAGTTGTTTAGCAACAGACAACCATTCATAACCAGCCTCAGTACTTGCCTCTTTAAATATTCGTGTGCTTCGTACAGTTGCAGAAAATATCCATGCCCCATATCTAAGGGCAAATGTGCTTAAGTAAAAATTCGCCCAATCTATTTTTTAAATGCATGTTATTGCTCTTATTGTGAATGATTAATTCATGCATACGTTTAATTTTCTTCTTGAGCTCATAATTTTTCATCAAAATGTCATAACTTGATCTTTTGTACTATACAATTCAGAAGAAAAGTTCTGTCGCTACTTCTGTTTTATCACAACTTTAACTGGATAAAGACACACTTATTATTTTGAGGTATGTTTCAGAAGACACAAGACAACCCAAACAGAGACAAGATGACATTCCTACAAATAGACAAGCAGTTATTAATACAGGTCATGTCCTGTCAATCAATGTTAATGACCTCATGCATATGCAAATAAGAACTTTAACCCAGCATTAACAAACGCACAGTGTGAAATCTATGAATTAATAACCATGAATAAAGTATGCAGTGTTGCCAAGTCCACGGTTTTTCCATGGAATTGGGCTACTTTTATACTATTGCCGCGGGTTGTTTTTATATTCCGTGGGTTGAAGCGACACCCCACCCCCGGAACACAATTATGCTAGTTTTGGCTGTGATTGGGCTAGTTTTGATTAACAATTGGACTGGTTTTTTTTTTTTTGTGTGCAAACCTGGCAACCCTGAAAGTATGAACAGTGTGAAACATGAATAAAATAACCAAGGACTACATTAACCAAGTGTAAGAAGAAGCCCAGCTGTGATTCACATAATTGCAGAGTAATGCGTTGTATGTTATGCATGTCTGCTGTAAATGCTATGACATGCAAGTAAAGTAGCAGCGCTCTTGGTTTTGTCAACATGCCCACTGAAGTATAACAGAGTCCTGCGTATCCTCACAGGATCCCCAAAATTCCTGGTTCCCCCTCCCTCCTGATTATTCACACAAGCCTTCATTCCTTAACAAATATTCCCCCCATCTCCTAAAAGCTTTTCTGTTCATGTTATATTTTCTCTTTCGTCACCTCCTCCCACTCACCACCTGTCTCTCTCTGCCTATCTCTTTCCATTTATCGGCATTGTTTTAATATGTTATCCTCTGCTTCTCTTTCCTTTTCTTCGGCTACCTCCACGTCAATCATGATTGTTCTTTAACCTCTCTCACCTTCTGCGCTTTGACTCGCTTCGATCAATCAGCCAATCTCCGCATTGACATTGGGATTGACGGCTGTCTGGCACCTGCACTGATTCCTAAACGAAATGAACCTGTAGCTGAGAGTCTTACCGGTGATTCTTATAGATTATACAAATGAAAACACGTTAACATGCTACAACGGGATCCAAGTCTGCCCAGCAGCAGATTTATACAATGGACAAACTAAACAGCTGTTTGCAGGGTATATAGCAGTTAAGGTTCATACAAAAATGGATTTGTTTTTGCTGGAACAATAGATGAATATGTGCCAAACAAATCATTCATCCAGATAGAGATAGGAAACTGCTGATAGATTGTTGTGGTCTGAATTTAACAAGCTTGAAAACAATGGTGAAGCAAAAATTGCAGAGGCAGTGAAACGTTCTTGCCAGCAGTGACAGTTTCTTTAGATTAGATTCATTAGATAGGAACTTTTTTCACGCTGGCTGACTTATTATTGATGGCTAGACGGTCACAACTTGGGCACAGATTTGGATATGGATAGTAGACACAAGTTTATAGGCAATAGACTGTAGAATAGAGCCTAATAATATTTGTAGTGATGTTGGCTGAATATAATGTAAAAATGCAATAAAAGTCTGGTGTGTCATTTTTCATAAGACACAACAGCTGTTTCTTTTTAAAAATCAGGGGTTGGTTTTTTTTTTCAGTTACAGTACAGATGTTACATTTTATGAAATCAAACTGACTTTATACATGGATTTAAATGCATTCATTTTGCACTGTATAAAATAAAAAATGAGAACAGGGATTTTTCAAATATAATCATTAAACTCAAGTGTATTATTTGGACATTTATAGTAATAAAAAAAATATGATACTTAATTTATCCAGAATTGTGTTTCACTAATTCATTGAATCAAAATAGTTTATTTGTAACCTTTAACCTAAACATAATAACTTCCTCTGAAACAACTTTTCTTTGCTCGAAAAAAATAGCAGGACATGCATGAATGTTTCGCTAATCAGCTCTATCATATTCGGGTCTTTAGCGACCCGGATCTCTAACACGGATGGAACTCTAACTTACAAGTCGTGACTAGTGATAATATAAAACTCTCCTGATATTAGAGTAACAAGAAGAATAAAATAAAGCATATTTTGTTACATTTTGGTGCTTGGAAGGGTTCAGTTTGAGAATATGTTTTATAACCATCATCACTGTCCTCGTCAGAGCTCATACCTCAGTTCATTCAGCATCTGGCTCATATTCGGGAACATATTCTCAAAAAAACTATCAATTTCAAATATTTTCATCGCTGACAGCTCTTCACCAGATCCACCATAAAGTGTGACAGTGACACTAATATTTGATTGCATTCAGTACTTGCTCTGCAGTAAATCACTGAGCCATTTCAAGTTTTGCTGATGATACTTCCTATTTTTTAAACGTCACTTCATCATCGTGTATCACATTTCCACCTTGTGGAATAAAGGTGAATTGCACTATTCAGATAAACTAAAGAAAAAAATACACTTACACTGTTACGCACCTCGGGTCGTTAGCGACCCTATACAATTTTTTATAAAAAATGTATGGGAAAGGCATCCTTTTATAATTGTATTCTTTTTTCTTTTTATATTATTTATAATGAATTGATTGAGGAATACTAGAAGGTCGATGTCTAACTTTAAAAAAATAAATGAGGAGGTGGATATGAATGACCTCCCGGGTAACTAAAGACTAAAGGTATGCGTTTAAGGGTTAATATTTACTAAAAGCTGCTTTAGAAAACGTAGGTTCGGTTTGACTCCATTCTGCTACGGTAACAACCACTTTTAACAATATAATCAATTCACATCATTCAAATATTTTTTATTCTATGAATATTGTTACTCATTAGGAAAGTAAAATAGGTTACACATGGCAATTCGCTTTGAACAAACTAAAAATATTTATTTGGTTATTTCACATAGGTAAAAAAACCCTGTTCTCTGTGATTTAAAATGCAGTCAAAATGGAAAAACAAAAACCAGATATCACATTTTAGTTTTTCGGCTGTTAGATATAGTGATAAAATGCAGTACGTACAAGCCTTCAGAGTGACAAGGAAATAATTGATCTTTGCCTGCCTGCCTATATATCTACTTGTGCATTTGTAGTTTGGCAAGTCAGTGTTAAAAAAAAACCTACATGATTAGATCTAGTTAGTAGACATCAAACAAATAACCTACTCTAATCTAATCATAGGTGGGAAAGAAGTTGCAGTCTAGAAAGATCTGGTTTCTAACACAAAGGTCGCTGGTTTATTTCCAGGAAGGTGTGTCCCACTAGACAGGTTCTGTGACAGCACTCTTGCTCTAGCACTGTTGTGCTCCTGAGTGAGACACTTAACCTCGCTCTGCCCCTGACTAAGGCTCTTAACACCAGCTTGTTTAAGTGTCTCTGCTCCAGGCAGACTGTCCCTCCAATTACAGTGTTACTTTAAATAAAATGTCTGCAAAATGACAAGTAACAATGCTGAATACATTAAAAATCGGTGTATCTTAATAACACAGTTTTCATGCTCCAGTCCCCAAAATATGCAGATAGAGAATCATAAGTAGCTCAAAGTGTCTTTGCTTATTTCACTCAGCCTATTTACTCACCCATCTACAGGATACAAATAAAAGCTCCCACTTGTGATTCAAAATTATGCCCTGCGTTAGCCTGAATAGTTCTAGTAGGCTAACACATCTTACTTCAGCAGAAAAAAAGGTTATCCATTACAATATTTCTGGAAAATTTGGTTTTTCATTAGGTGTTTTGATGCTGCTCTGCCTACGCTCCACATATGGAGCCAAGTGACAAAAAAAGAGAAATTTCTTAAGGCTACAAAAAGCTACAAAGAGCCCTTTCTAGGGCAGAAATCAATAAAGCTGTTGCCAACTTGAAGAATGAAGAAGAATTAAGCAGTAAAGTAAGCAAACTCAGCAAACTAATAACTCTGCTAAATGTTAATCACTCTTATGCTCATGGGCAGGGTTTTTTATATGAAAAGTGGATGGGATGATGGCACCTGAACGGTCATGGAGACAGCATGAATATTAATACGATTATGCTAAAATGTTTTAAAATAGAATATATGTTCAATTAAAAAAATAATAATTCATTTAAACAACAATTTCCACCACATGCTGAGTGGTAATTCAACATAAAACTGAATCTATTTGACAAAGCGATCATTCTTGTCGACCAATTCAAGTGCTTAATTTAAAATTGTGATATATTTATATGAAAACCATGGAAACATTTTCGCTTTGAATACATGGGTTTGGGGTTCTGATTTGCCCTAAAGTTAGTTTTTGTTTTAATAAACGCAGTAACATTTATTTTAGTGCTGTCCATTTAACCACCAGTTAGTGTAGTTAATTATTAAGAAAGTAACATGAAAAAAAATGTATGCAATTCATCATGCCGCTTTGCTGCATGACCTGTGTGTAAATTCCATAATAAAAATTTCCATTAAAGCCAGTCAAGCTTGAAGTAGTATTTTATTTCGCTGCTACGGACCAACTATGATAAATATAATATAATATAATAATATTCTAAAATATAGAAAAGCAATAGTGAGTGAAGCAATAAATAAGCATTAATTGTCACACATGTAGTTGTGTGTAAAAGGCACAATTGTTACTATCCTTGCCACAATTTCCATTGTATTAAACATCCCTGTTGCAAGCCTATTTCATAAAGTGGTGGGGATGTGAAATGATGCCATGTTCCCGTTCAATAATTGCTCATGGCTCTTGCCCACACGAAGGGCGTAAAATGCAGGTGGTTGGATTTCGCTATTGTCATGGCACCAGGGCAACATGCTGAGAGCGTAGAGTAAACCAGCGTATGGACACTGTCACATCTGCGGTGGGAGTGTACTCTTGCTCGACACCACGAACAGCATATGCGAGGGAGACAGACTGAGCATAATGTCCCCGTCACTATGTGGTCTCTGATGCTAAATCAATGCAGGGCAAAAGTGTACGGCTGAAGGTGTCGGGAGCACTCGCTCTTTAAGCTGGAGTGTGTGTGAGTGTGAACAGCAGAACGTGACAGCATCCGATCACTTTGAGGCTTTCCTTTCACTTCATGCGACATGCATCCATACACCCCCTGGACAATCAGAGTATGTCACTGAACTGATTAATTGGGGCCATAAATAGTTTTAATAAATTTTTCTTTTCCCCAGGGCTTCGGAATCCCTTGGTTCGTTAGTATTGGAGCCAGATCTTTTTCATCGATCGCTGGAACCCGTGGTGCAGTGAAGGCTGTCACCAACTTAACGAGACTGAAAATTTTAATTACGATTCTCATCCGTATTCCTAGCTCGCCATTTATTTTTCACTCACACACATAACACCTACCCAAAAAAACACTGTTCTCAACCAGAAAGCCAGAAACACATTCAGTCGGACATTGTGCAACATATACGCTCCGTTCCAAAACATGCTTTGGGCGTGTAAGAAATACGCACGCTCTCAAAGTGAGGGCTGGTAAAAAAGTAGGAAAGTTAAAGGGTTAGTTCACCCAAAAATGTACATTTTTTAATTACTTACTCACCCTCATGTTGTTCCAAACCTGTATAAGTTTCTTTCTTATATTGGACACAAAAGAAGATATTTTGAAGAATGTTGGTATCCAATAGGGGTGTAACGGTTCACAAAATTCACGGTTCGGTTCGATACGATACACTTGTGTCACGGTTCGGTTCGGTTCGGTACGTTTTCGATACAGCGAAAAGAAAGAAATGCCAGAGAAATTTCCTTGATTTAATTTTTTTAATTATATTTTTATTAAAACTAACATCATAAAGTATGATATTTTTTTTACTTTGAGCAATGATGGAGCTATACTTGACTCTTCTTAGGAGCATATAAAACAAAACAGCTCCTTGGACAAAATGAAATGTAATATTGTAGTAGTTATGAACAAAGGTTTATTTTAGTTCAGATTAACATTTGAGGGCAGCAATTGTATTCATAATGTCAAAATAAAACTGACGTAATGTTACTTGAAAGCATTATAGCCTACTATTCCTGCCAAACTTCCATGGTTACAGTTAGTAGTGTTACTACAGTAAATCCATGGTGAATGTTGCTAATCTGTGACACTGGATAGTTCATTCATGGCACAATGTTTCTTCCTGGTTTCCACGTCAACGCTGTTTGATCCGTTAATAACAGAGAAATGTGAATGTTTCTCACTAGATCTCGCAGCAATGTTATTTCTTCAGTGGCGAATTCAAAAATTTTCTTTACTGGATTTCGCTGTGTAGTAACAGTGGCGATGATTAAGATCGGCTCGCGCTGCATCGGTCCAAACTGATAAACGGTCCGTCAACCACACAATAACGAGTAGCTCAGTTTCGTTCCGCTTACATTACATTTGCCATTTGATGTTGGGCGATGTTGTGGTCACGCCAGCGTCTCTTACATTATGAGCGCGCTTGCCACGGGCGACGCGCCTACATTTGAAATAACGAAATTTTGGTGGGCAGGAAAAATGGTCCAACGAACCGTTCGGTTTAAAAATGTGTACTGAAAACCGAAAGCCTCGTACCGAACGGTTCAATACGAATACGTGTATCGTTACACCCCTAGTATCCAAACAGTTGACGGCACCCATTGACTTTTCCAAAGTATTTATGTTTTTTCATTCTATGGAAGTCAATGGGGTCCATCAACTGTCTGGTCACCAACATTCTTCAAAATATCTTCTTTTGTGTTCAAAAGAAGAAAGAAACTCATACAGGTCTGGAACAACATGAGGGTGAGTAAATGATGCCAAAATGTGTCTATCCCTTGAACTATCCCTTTAATTACACTTCCTCAAAAAAACCTTGCTTTGACGAAATTTTAAGCAACATCACAGCAACATGTATCCTTCCCAAATCCCAGTATGCACTATAAAGTTTAGAAAAAACAAACCCAAGATGACAGACAAAAAAAAGAAAGAAATAGGGATACACAACATTGAATGAATTCATTCTTATTGATGAATCCGAGCATAGTGTTTACATGAACACTACATAAAGTGTTCGAGATGATGTGTGCGTTTATGTCACAAGCTTTAAATAGGAATTAACTTTTTGACAAATATACAGAGTTTCCCGCTGGTTGCGCATATACTATCCATTTTCCTACATTGCTTCTTTTCTTTGTTTTAAAGAGCAGACATAATATTTATCTAATTCCGGTCCTAATTAGGAAACGCCGAGCACATGAACTGTTGAGCCGTGCTGCTTATATTTATCAATCAGTAAAAACGCCCCTTCTCACGCCCAAAACAAGCCGTCTGTGGATGAGAGTCTGAAACAAGGATTGGTGGGATGTTGTCCTGCTCCACTTCACAGTTTTTTATTATTTTCTTTTCTTTTAAATGTATGTACATTTATAACACTAACCCCCAGGTTTCACAGACCAGGCTTACCCTAAGTCTAGTCCCAGACTAAAATGCAAGTCTAAGCTGTTTTAACTGAAAGCAACTTGCACTAAGATATCTTAAAATATGTCAGTGCCATTGTTTTGTCTAAAGACGCACACATGTAATGTTTTTTTTCTAAGGCACGTTTATAAAAGCTACTTAAACGTGCTTATGTCACATGTCTGTAAAGCCGGACCTATACTTTGTATTATATTACCTTTGCATCAAATGACAAATATCTAGTTAACGCTGCTGTGAGAGTGTTTCTAATACAGCGGCGGCGAAGGTAAAATTGACATCTTTCTCTCTTTTGACTGCTGTTATCAATCTCTCTCTATTTTTTTCCTCATTTTGAAAGTTGTGAAAACACTATTGTGGAGTTTTTCTTTTGCTATTTGAACAAATGTCTCTCATTCACCGCTATAGAAGTTTTCCGCTTTGAAGAAACCCAGAAATGTGAAAAGGGTCCATGTATGTTTATAATGGAATTGCAGAGTGCTATTTGTATGATGCACACTTGCAACCTACCTACATTAAAGCTCTCAAAATCAGTCACTTATGAAGTTGTATTTCAGTTAGTATGTAGGCAGCAAGGCTGTTTATGGTCTTCTTGAAAATAACACTAACTCTTCATAATGCACAATCCGCAGTAGATTTCAGATCAAAAATACACAGCGCACTCTAACTCTAGGAAACATTATCCCACACATGGCAGGGGAAATAAATAAAGCTATCTTTGTTATGTTAGGTTTTTTTTTTACCTCTCCTGCTGTAGTGCTCCAGGGAAGAACCTTCTGGACCAAAAGGGAAAAATAGTAAAGAAAAAGCTTCTTTATTGCTACCGAAGTGAAAAAAAAAAATATATATATATAGGCAAAGTAATGCTGTGCGGAGTGTATGGTGGCTGCAGGTGCTCCCTGCTGCGAGACCTTCAGTGGCACAAAAGTACAAAAATGACTTTGAGAGAGTCGGTCTTTCCTGCCTCACAAAAGCTTGAGTGTGAAACAAGAGATCTGAGAGCAACGGGGGAAATCTGCCAAAGCGCTGCGGATAATGCATGAGGCATTCTGTTTGCAAAAGGAGGACGTCTCTTAATCTAAATGGATAAAATCCATCCTCCTACATTTGTATTTTACCTAAGGTGAAATTGTCAAACCGCTGATCAGTATGCTGTGACTACGCCAGTGCGGGGTGTCGGCGGGGGGCCAGTGTTTTTAAAAATGTCGGCTCTCTCGGGACACTCGAGAAACATGCTGGAAGGGGTGAAAAAAACAACACGATCGTCGACAGAAATGGACAGAGGGAGCATAATCTAGATGGTTTTCACGTTCCGATAAGTGCCAAGGATAAGTCCACTTCAGGGTGGTTCCCGTCTGGAGGATTAATATAAAAGGATCATTTTAACACAAAAGACAAAAAGGGGCTTAAAACCGCACAGGGCCTCGGCACGCTGTGAGCGTTTCCGTCGGGGCGAGCGGAGGAGAGGAAATGAAAACTCAGCAATCGGCAGATGAAATGGGACAAGAGTGAAACAGATAAACAATCTCTGAGCCCTCTGTTACAAAACAGCCTATAAGAGACAATCAATCTGCCTCCCACACCACAAGCCAACTGGAGAAATCTCGCCATCGGTAATCTGATTACGGCCTATGGCGCTAAAAGTACAGTGGGAAAATGATAAACATGCCCTCACTCTGACCCCACTGTCATAAGCACCTCATTAATAACATAATCAGTATTCACACACATTACTGAGCTTTTAATAATTCATACACAGCAACAAGAGATGCATGGGGTTAGAAAACAGAGCAAGAGATAAGATAAGAGACCTTTTGGTATTTGACGAGTTTGCAGTCAATCCCAGGTATTTTGCATTATTTGTATCATAAAAGTGTAAGCCCCAGCCCACTTTCATTAATCTCAAAATCCTCACAATGGCCCCCCAAAAAACCTAAATTAACCACTTTCTTATTAGCATAAAATAACAGATTCAAAGTTCATATCTGTTTAAATCTCAAAAGGTAAACAGTTATGAAAAAGGCTGTTAGAAGATGTGTGAGCCACAACAGCTTGCAGTTTTTTTAGCAATCATTTGTGTCATTGATTCGAAATGCTTGTGTCCTTTACATTGAGATTTTCACCATGTATTATGTTGCAGTTACAGTAAACTGGCGAGTAACTGTTTTATTTACTGATCACAAAACAAGTTTGCATTCGCCTCTGTGTTTGTCTTATGGTTTAATGATTCTAATAGAGTCGACTGAGATAAATTGCGAGGAGTTACGATTATATTTTTATCCTGCATTATACACTGGAAAATGGACTTTCAAACTGTCTAGTTACATCTTATAATGATAACTTCTGCACAGTCAATGGTTTTAGCGACTCATGTATGCCAGTGTTTCACAGACAGAGAGTTGCCAGAGAGGATTTGCTGGTGAGTCAGAAAGTACGGAAACATTTGCTGAAATTACACCTGATGCCCATCAAGAGTCTTTCTTCTTCTTCTGCCTCAGTGGCTCTTGACATCAAAAAGCTATCTGATCCCTTCAGAACAGCGCCTGACATTTTACAGAATGGTCTGCAATCTTTGCCTCTCTCCACTCAGCAAAAGCTCTATGTATGCGTGTGTTTGTGTGGATTCACTACATGCTTACACGAAGTTAACAAAAAGGCAAATATGTCAAGATGATGTTAATTGATTACATTTTAACTGAATTATTTATATGATATGGTTAATCAAATACAGTGCAATTATTGGTATATCAATATTTGCTGAGAAACACCCACCCAATGAAGACAATTCAAAGACTTTATCTACATTAGCGGTAGATGAATCCATTGAATAGACAGCCATCATGAGAAAATGTAACTATTTCACGAGGTGGCAATTTCATATTCATTTCTTAGATGTAATTCATACTGAAACATGCCATTTTTTTTAGAAACAAAAATGTAGAAATGAATTTCCATGAGAATGTGCTGGAATAGGCAAAAAGAAGAAAAACCCCCAACTAGACTGGTTTAAGCTGGTCTTCCAGCCTTGCAAAGCTGGTCTTCTGCTAATCTATCTGAAATCCCAGCCTGACCAACTGGAAAATGTCCATGTAAGTTGGAGACCAGTTAAACCAGCAAACCATTTTAGGCTAGTTAAATTATTATTATTTTTTTTATAATCTCTGGAACAGATTTTGAAGGAGAGCGGGAGAGTCTTCACTCCGATGAGGCAAGTGAAGGAGTAGGTTAGTTATACTGCTGAGAGTATAAGAAGTCGCTGAGAGCGTAACGGCAGCAGACAGCGCACACGAAGCGTGCTCTGTGGGGGCCCCGCTGGGCATTACTGGTGTAGCACCACCCCAGCAGAGTACGTCCCTGGGCTAGAGGTCCAGTGGCACCGTAAACCGGCTAAATCTCTTCCATCTCGGATAGGGGTGGACCAGTATTACTTTATTTAATTTTTTTATTCTAAACTGTTTTAATTATTCTTATTTGTTTTGATTATTTTAATTTCTTCTATGTAAAGCACTTTGAATTGCCATTGTGTATGAAATGTGCTATATAAATAAACTTGCCTTGCCTAGTTTAAGATGCTTTTTAGGTACAGTGGCCCTCATTTATCATTCTTGCGTAGAAACGTATATGTTGGCGTTAGATTATGCTTCCACTCCTCTCACCGCCTGATTTATGAAGCTGTGCGTACCTTTGAAATCCAGGTGTACGCAATACCTGCCCCTGATAAATCCCGCGGCTGAAAACGATCGTCATTAGAATAACACGCCCCTATATATTCAAGTCTCCGCTTCCCCCACGCCCTCATTTTACGCCATGTACACACGGAAGACGGCACAGAAGAGAAACTTCTCCGACGTGGAGCCGAAATGACCTATCACAATGCATTATTTTACAGCACGTCTTTTGAAACAATTAGCATTCAATTTCGAATCACGTCACATGTATTGGGGTGTACAATAGTGATGATGTGATGCGGAGTACCATTCATTCACAATAATAATTGCATGACAATTTGTAATATTCTTCTTATTATGATGATTTTTATTATTATAATGACGCTTATTGTTATTTAGAAGAAGAACGTCGTTATTATTATTTGTATTATTATTATTATTTAAAAGAAGAAGAATGTATTTTTTATTATTTTGTCAAGTCTGATTTATTTTTTGGTCATTGAAAGCCTTTCATTACCGAACCCAGTCGTGCACACCTGCCGGGCCTAACCATGAAACGTCAGGGTAAAGCGCACAGGCTCGCAACTGAAGGAATACATATGGCTACAAATCAAATGCTTTGGTAAAGTCACACAAATTAAACATTGAAGTCCATGTTGCACAAAAAAACCCACTGAAGTTTATAATTACTATGTTGTTGTTGTTGGTCATAATATATCATATCTTTTAGTTTGTCAGTGCGTTTTGTGGTGTTAGGAATTGTTTTTCTGCGCATTTCCGCACTAACTCAAAACGTGCGTACACCACCTCCTGAGCTGGCGTAGGATTTGAGCGTGCCGTACGCCAACGTCCATATTGATAAATCTCAAAGTCACCGTGGTTTTGGGTGTACGCCAGGTGTACGCTGGAAATTTGGTGTACGCACTTTTGATAAATGAGGGCCAGTGTCTTTAAACTTTTGAACATTCTCTGTACGTGTGGTTAACATTGCAAAAACATGAAGATGGTATTTCAATTTGAATTGTGGTGTTTTAGAAATTTCCAAAGTAAGGGGGCATTTTAAATTACATAATTATTTTATTTTACTTTTTTATATTTATTCTCACTCAATTAACATGTTAAATTGACACACCTAATTAAATATGAATAACTGCAGTCTCTCACACACATGTAAAATACTTGACACAGAACATAAAACTGCTTCAACAGATTAAAGTGCCTTCATTCAATTTATTTCACTCCACTCACAACAACTCTCCGAGAAGCCTTTCTTACAGTAAGCGTTCTTGTAGAAGCTCAGCCGGACAGGCAGATGAATAGGACAGGTTATCCAATACATTTTAATATTTACAACACTACAGTCCCTAAGAACAAGACAAGACCCCTGTCATAAAGCCTGAAAGAGAATTAATAGCTCATTTTACTAATTACAACTCGTTTGTCATTAAGCTGACGGTTTCATCCAGAGCAATTTACAATACGCTTATTATAGAAGGTCCCCTGTGGTGCAACTTGGGGTAAAGTGTCTTGCTCAAGGGCACGATCCATTGATCAATCCTTACGAGGTTTCAACCTGCAACCATTTTGATTACCGGCCAAGATCTTTAACCCATAGGCTACGCAAACCTTTTTTTTTTTAAACCACTCTCAAGTTCATTTAACAACAAATGCTTCCATTGTTGCCTTACAATCTCTGAAGCTTCTATGAAAAGAGCAACAAAAAAAAAGCAGTACAGTATCTCCACAGGGCACATCCTCTAGCTAGCTGAATGACAATAAAGTGAACTTCCACAGCAAACACAGATCGATTGGCTTTGTTCAAGCTGTCTGTTGGATAGCCTTGCTATCAACGCTCAGAACTGACATCTTACGTGAACCCAAATACAACCGAATCACACGCTTTCTTACTATATCACATTTTACTTGTGAGGGGTTCTGTAGCCTAGAGCAGGTTTTTGCTCTGCCATTAAAACTACCCTTGCTTAGTTCTTAGCTTTAGGGATCTGTGATGGCTGCAGGTACTGATCAAGCTAACAAGCTCAGAGCAGTGCTAGCTGAATGCTAGTGTTGTGGGGTCTGGGGTGCTAAAAAATAAGACTTTAAGTTTGTTTTGGGGCTTTGTGAGACGCCTGAGGCGTTTTTGTTTCTATATTGCTAAACCCACCCTTGCCCCACAAACCACCAGTTCGTGTGTGTGGCAGGTTGCATGATTATATTGGTTCAGGTTTCGGCTGGAGCTGGCAGAACCGGAGTTGAATAAATTGGGCGTTTGAAAAGAAGAAAAATAGAGGAAGAAATAGTTGTTTGTTTAGAAATGCATATGAAAAACAGTTACTCAGCTGCCGTTTTTTATTTTCGTTTTATTTTAAGTTTTAGTAAAAAAAAAAAATCAAGTTTTTTTATTTAAATTTTAGTTTTTTGTATTTCAACTTCAACTTATTTTATTTCAGTTTGATGCCAAAGCAACATTTCTAATAATTATTCATTTTACTTCAGTTTTTTTTTTTCAATTGTTGTTCAAATACATCATTTTTCCAGATTGTTTACATTCAATTTCTATGTTTACCTACCAAATTTGCTATTTAATACATGAGAGGGAGCCATTTTGTGTTAATGGTGCTTGAAGACAAAAGTGTTTCAAAAAAGATTATTATATGCTAATTCTGATTTTATAGCATTATTGAGAAGAATATACAGCTTTGATACCAGGGGAAAAATATAACCAAAAAATGTTTAGGTAGAACCTAAACCATGCAGGAGCGTGTGGGAAGAAAATTATTATAGGTCCGGAACGGATGGACACGGAGTAAAGAAATTGGAAGCGGGTGGGTGTGGAATGAAACTCGCAGGAGCGGGAAAACAAAATCAGTCTCACGCAGACCTCTAGGGTAATGCTAACGCTGTCTGAAATGGAATGTTAGCATACTGGCGTGTTGACAATCCTGCAGCGTCAGCTACAGTGGAGTGCTAGCTACTAAATATCTGCAGTGCTGTCTTCACATCAGATGTTCAAGCTAAAAGTCAGAGCTGAAACACCTCTTTAGTTCTTTTAAAAGCTTCCATTCAACTGTCATGTTATGCAAGATGTGGAATTTCAGAGTAATACGCTCAGTAACAGAGTGAATTAGACTCGTTAAAAGGGAAAGTGCAGCTTCATGATGTGTCAAACTGGTGATTGCTGATGTACATGGTCCTTTGTACCTACACAAGAGCTTACACAAGCTACGCGGGGATATATGACAAGCAAAAGGAAGTTAGAATTATGTTATACATTCATAAATGCACAATTGCTACAGTGGTGCTCTCTATACTCCACAAAACACTATAGGTACAGTGCAGCATAGAACCGCAGCATGCAGGTCTATAAAACTCATCTGCTTTCTCTTTTTAATCCCCCTGGTTGGAGTCACAGCGCGCCCTGGCTCATTAGCATATCTCCCTGTACGGGTGACTTTCATTCTCTCTGGTCCTTTTGCGCTTTAGCAAGCTGTTGACAGTTATTTTTGTAATTCTAATGACTTTGCCCCAATCTCTAATGCATTTACTGTTTTGTTATTTTCCGTATATGGGTCATTTTCGGGAGGTTCATTCTTCTTCTGTTAGGCAGCGCGGCAAAGATTCATTATCTTAATCAGTATTTTTGTCTTGTTTTACTTAAACATCCTTAAATCAAGACTAATGTACTGTACTAGAGAAGCAAAATTGTGTAAGATAACAAGGCTTGTTTTCATAAAATATATCTTTTTGCCACCGGCAAATTGTTTTCTTTTGCCTCGAGCATTAAGCTCACTGTTTATGCACTGCAAAAAAAGAAATGCTTTTCTTACTTAGTATTTTTGTCTTGTTTCCAGTTCAAATATCTAAAAATTATTTAATCAAGATGCTTTTAATAGATAAGCAAAATGGCAAAAGGTATTATGTCTTGTTTTCTGGGTGGGAAAGAAATCAAAATGAAGTGAGTTTTTGCTTAAAACAAGATAAATTATCTGCCAATTGGGTAAGAAAAATCATCTTGAATTAACATTTATAAGCAAATAATAAGCACATTTATAAGCAAATAATATTTTTTCTTAGCTTGTTTTAAGCTAAAAAAAAAAATAAAAAAAATATCTTATGTCATTTTACTTGTCTCAGAATTTTTTGATATTTGGACTGGAAACAAGACAAGAATAGTAAATGGGAAAAGCATTTTTTTTTTTGCAGAATGCGAACAATTGTCGGAAAAAAAAATATTAAACAGTACCGTATATTCTTAAACTCTCATTATCTTACACAGTTTGACTTCTCAAGCAAACTTATTTTGTTCTAAAGAGATATTCGCATTAGACAAAAATACTCAACACCAGGAGAGCATTCAATTACATGAGCATTTTTTTGTTCCAAAAGGAGAAGAGAATGCATAGAAAAGCAGAGAAAGAAACATAATGGGAAGACATCTCAAAAAAGATTTTGATTAACAAAACAGCAGATAAAATCAATAATCTCACATTTAAGTAATAGCTCTTTTGAAGGTAAAAGCTCCTTTGGTTTGTTTGCGCAGATGTAAATTTACCGAATGATCCGGCTTGCTCTTTGTCGTTATATTTTGATGTATTACTTTACAGTGTATTAAGCCTCGGGACGGGTTTGGCCGGGCTGTGTGTTGCTGCTGATGTACTTTGCAGTGAACTAAGTTATGACTCATTCTAATAGCCTGCTGGTTTTATGTGGATGCTTTTACATCTTTAGTAGTTTTACTTGTGGACAGATATAATACATTGTGCAGAGCAAGGCTTGTTTTTTTTTGGGGGGGGGGGGTTCCCGCATCAAGCTTACACGTATTTGCACAACCCGAGCATGCGACTCAATAAAGTACAGTTCTGTTTCTTTGGTTAGCGTAGCGTTTTTATTGAGTTATTTTGATAGAGATTTAAAAGGCTATATGGGAGCCGAGTAGTGCTCGTATGGGGCTTTGTGGAGGATAGATTCATTTTTATGTTGTGCTCTGCTGTGCAAGTTATGCTGATATACTTTCCCGCAACCTTCTGCTACAGTAATTCAGTTTAGCGAGACCACGGCAGCCTCAGTTAGCGCGTGTTCGGTTGTATTTTAGGGTCGTTTTCAGAGTCGTCTTTGCGTAGTCTGGCTCGGCTTCAGCAAGAGGTAGTAACTCTGCCGTAGACGGTGTCCTCCTCCTCCTCCTCCTCCTCCTCCTCGTTTTCTCATTTCCTCTCACCCCTTGAACGACTATCTCTGACCACTCAAGGTCATCCCCAAGCACAAAGGGCAGCGGTTGATAAGAGATATAGAGCAGCCGGCGGTCACGTGGAGGGAGGGACACATACTGCATAATGCACAACTAAGCGCTCTTTGATGAGGAGATTCCCCACCTTGGGAGCACAGAGATCACGTCCTATTTTTCTGAAATCCCTGTGCTTTGTTTGGCCTTCCTTCGCTTTTTCTTGTTTATAAAGCCACATCCATTATTGCGGAGAAGCTTACCCGATAATCCCGCATAATGGATTGACTCTGCCGTTCCTTTTGATGGATCCCCCTTTAATTTTAATGTGTGTGCTCTCGCCCACTCGGACAGGTATTCGACGCGCTTATGGCTATAGCCTATGAATGGGCAACATAAGAGCTTTGTTTTTAGGCCCCTCTTTCTCCATGCGCATATCAATAAGGGCATTAGAGCGAGGGTATCGCTTCTTTTTAGTACACCGCTGCCATTAAGAGTCTTTGGAGTCAGCTTTTCTCTACTTCTCTAGATCCATCCCTTCATCCCTTTATCACCCATATATTCCATCTCTCCCTCTCTCGGCGTATTAGCCATTCAAAGATCTCTCTCTCTATGGCATGCAGTAAAAGTTATCTCTCCATCTCTCCTGCCGTCGCTTTATCTCTCTAATCTTCCTTAATCTTCCAGCCCAGAGTGAAGTGAGAATTAGTTTCTCACTCTCTCTCATCAATCTCTCACACCCTTCCAAGCCAGCTCTGTACCTCTCTCGCCATTTAACTTTACTCTCCCTCCCTCATTTGTACTTTTTCGCACTGTTATTCCTTTGGTCTTGACTCTTTCTCCACCTTTTCAGGTTCTCACTCAGATCAGAGATCTTTCTCTCCTTGAAACATGCATATCCATTAGTTCTACCTTTCTTTCTTGCACTCACACTTTCTTTGCTTTTTTCTTACTATACCTCTCTTTGTCCTTACCCCCACACTAAATTTCTGAAGAAGCATGTTCATTTAATCCTGTCAATCACAATACAAGGGCATATGAGGGTGTTTCTTCAACTATGGTTCACTTTTAGCCCTGTGAACTAAATAAACAAACATTCTGAACATTTCCAACAGTTTCAATCACATTTCCAAATGTGTATTGTGTTTAATACATTTAATACAATGAAAACTGTATCAATTTACTGAAATTGACACTATTAAAAACACAGAATAAGTCAATTGAATTGAGGTAAATAATGACACTATACTGTCTTCTGTAGAGCAACTTTTATAATTAATTTGAATTAAGTGAATTGAATTTACTATTTCCTACAGATGTTTTATTACTGTAAAGCTGCTTTGAAACAATCTATAGCGTATAAAGCACTTTATAAATAAACATGACTTGACTTGAATAACATTCTATGGTAAAATAATTTTCTATGGTAAAAGTATTTTCAAAAGTATTATTGGAATAAAATGGCCAGCACTTATCTTTCTATGTCTAATTTCATATACTTTATGTATTCTAAAGACACAAAATTATTTTCCTCTGGTAAAATATTTTCCGACCTCTGCATATTTTGACAAAATTACAGCTTGATTGGAAATGACGGGCAAAAAAATCACAAATTTATGGGAGGAATATTTAGTTAAACACTATTAGCACTATTTTTTTTTTTACAGTGTACGGTGTTTTTGTATTTACTGTGAATTGCGATGCATACAGAAAACTCAGCATTGAAAACAAAAAAAGCATTGATTAAAGTATAAATGTTCAAATAGAATAGATTTTAAATAGTGCTGTCAAATTGATTAATCGCGATTTAATTTTGCGAAATATATTATTATATTTATATATATTGTAAATTATTTATTATATGTCTATTATATTATTATATGTGTGTGCGTGTCTGTCAAATATAATAGATTTTAAATAGTGCTGTCAAATCGATTAATCGCGATTTAATTTTGCGAAATATATTATTATATTTATATATATTATAAATTATTTATTATATGTCTATTATATTATTATATGTGTGTGCGTGTCTGTGTCAAATATAATAGATTTTAAATAGTGCTGTCAAATCGATTAATCGCGATTTAATTTTGCGAAATATATTATTATATTTATATATATATTATAAATTATTTATTATATGTCTATTATATTATTATATGTGTGTGCGTGTCTGTGTCAAATATAATAGATTTTAAATAGTGCTGTCAAATCGATTAATCGCGATTTAATTTCGTGAAATATATTATTATATTTATATATATTATAAATTATTTATTATATGTCTATTATATTATTATATGTGTGTGCGTGTCTGTGTATATATACATATACATATACTGTATATATAAGTGTGTACAATATACACACACAGACATACAGTATATACATTACATATACTATAAATATAGTATATATACATATAATATGTAAACAAACTTATCTCAGATGCGATGAATCACGATTAATTGATTTAACAGCACTAATTTTAAAATAAACTTTGTTAGAAGCCTGAACTACCTACTATTTAACTACTATGATGAAGTAGCTTGACATATTAGCTTTAAAATTTAAAAGGAAGATTACATTTAAATTAACTTCAAATGTGTTGCTCACTACAGTTTGAAGGTTTATACGTTGCTTCCTGAACACCATCTTGCACAATACTTGCAAAACTTTACAAATGACACCAAAATTGCAACGAATTGCACAGACTCTCAAATAATTAAAAATGACAAAACTTTATAAACAAAACTAAGCTGAAGCTACTCTCTCTTTAATTAGAAATCTGACGAATGTCAATGTTTCTACAAAGGAATGACGAGAACTCAAAAGCTCCACGTCCTTTTTTTAGACAAACCAATCCTCACAATCCCACTAAAGGGACTTCAATAAATAACAAACCTGGCCTATATCCCAGGAAAGCTATCATATCGCTGTGCTTTCTTTTCTCTGTACATTTTTGTTGAGTTTACCACTGTGGCCTGGATTGAAGGTACAGAGGTGACAGACAGCACCTTTGATGTGCGCAGACATTTCTTTTACAAATGCCTATGCTGAATGAATACACAATGTGCTAAGCAGCAGGTACACAGATGGAAACAGACAGAGAAATAGATAGAGAAAGCCAAAGACAGAGAGATGGGAGCCATGAGAGGTATAGACCGGCGCAGGAGAAAGTAAGAGAGTGGACAAAATAAAAATAAATCAAGATTGGAGCAAGCAACATTAATGCGACGAGCGGGAGAAAGAAGATGAAGATTAGAGGTTTAAGGATAAACAGATAAGGAGAGCATTGAGCAAGCACGTGGCAGGCGACGAAGCGAAGTAAAAAAATAAGATAGAGAGATGAGATGAGAGACTGGCAGCCGATAAGACGTAATCCTCCCCTTTCCCTGTCATTCCAAAGAAAACAGAGAGCACTAGCAGAAGAAAGAGAGAGAAAAATGTGAGGCCACCTCATTTACTTTGCCGCTTACACGATCCTTCCATTTTCAGCGGTCCGCTGATTAAACGTAACTCGTTTCCCTTCACCTAAGAAATCTAAGAAAGACATCAGCTATACGAAATACAATTCGGAATAATTTCTCTCCTCAAGCTCCCCCCTTGTGCAGACACACACAACCTTCTGTTACTGACGTAAAATAAAGATGTGGCAAGAATAAAAGAATATGAGAAGTATATCGCATCGTATTGCATCGGGAGTAGTGCAAGTTGAGAGTCTGCTTCCCAAATACTTGTAAGAGTGGATCTGTAAGGATGTACCTAGGAGAAGAACTGCCACTTTAAATGCTACTGAGAGTCTACAGCAGTGTTGCCAGATTGGGCGGGTTCCCGCCCAATTGGGCGGTTTTGAATTTGATTGTGCGGGTAAAAAAGGGTTTGGGCGGGTGGTCAAAATTTGGGCTGGTTTGGGATCATTTCGGCGGTTTTCAAACATCTACATTTTAAAGTCTAATTGGTTAAAAAAAACGAAACTAAAGTGCATGTAGTCCATAAAATCAGTCATAATGACATTACTGTACACACACGCTCATGCAGAGTCAGCTGGCGTTAGTGTTGACATCACCGACGAGCACGCACTTTTAGCCAATCAGCGATCCGCAGGCAGACGCGATTGAGCGTGAGAAGTTGTAGCTGTATATTAAAGTAATCGCTAAGGCAAAGTGACATAGCCAACTAAACAAAAGAGTGTACAGTAGTGAGCAACTCTAAAAAACGCACACGTGGAAGGAGATCACTCTATGGTGAATATAACTCTGAGAGGAGAGCACAGTTGAATGACTTGAATTGAAATAAAAAATGGGACGATTCCTGTCCATGTCATATGTGCACACTAGCCTAACCAAACATCTGCAACTTGACACCATCCAGACTGCACTCTACTTGTCCCTGACAGCTGCTGAAAAAGGTTTGAATCAACGATGAATCCGTTTTGACTGCTAAATTCTGCGTTATGTTCTGCAATGTGTACTTCCGAGGGTTAAAGTCATCGGTTCATTTCTTGATTGCCGTTTTGACAGTGTCCACCTGGACATTTTAGTCATATTGGCTAATTCTCCTTAATTTTTGATCTGTTTTGCTGGAAAATTTATTTATTTTTTATTTTATCATTGTTATTTTGTTTTAAGGAGAAACAAATTGTGCTTATCAACCTTAAATGACATGGTAATGAAATTATATCACATTATTTTGGCAGTAAAATTTTGGGCGGTTTTTTCTTGTAGTGGGCGGGTTTTGGTGAGCTTTTGGGCGGGAAATCACCGTCCCAATCTGGCAACACTGTCTACAGCTTTTGAGTTGAACACAATAAATCCACACTGTCTTGATTATGAATTAACAACATGATTAAGATAACTGAAATGTTTAATTATTTTCAAAAATGTCAAGTTTTTTTACAGTGAGGTTACCCTCTTTTGGGGCACGTTGTCACAAAAGGTAAAGGTGTTTTGAATGAACTGTATTGAAAAAACAGTAGATTTTTTTGTAGCCCAGGCAATAAAGTGTAAAGCCCGATTTATATTGTTTTAATGTCGTAAATGTTAAAGAACTATGTTTACTCGTTCTCCTTGTTACCTGGACCGTACCGTAAACTAATTTTTCAGACGTCATGCCCATCACGGAGCTGAACTTCTGCCGTCAGTCTGAAGGTCTGACTCGGTCTGACTATGCCAAACATGGACCAAGAAATTCACGTTTATTTGTCAGCAAAAGTTATCTGGACTTTTGGCAGCTCCAAGGCTTTTGTAGAAACTATTATACTTCAGCATTTTTCATGGACAATCGGAGCGACAGGGGGTTAACAGAACAGTTATTGTAAGGGTAGGTTTATCACTGAAAATTGTATCGTAGCTACTTTGTCTACTCTTTAAGCAGCATTATGGTAAAAATGGAACACTATGGCAACCGTTTTCTTACCTGTATGCGACGGCGTTTTGCTTCGGGGGTTGGGCGGAACTGACAGAATGGCAGTTTAAGTTTTCCCCTTTGTTTGGCCTAAAACACTTTGCTCGTCGTAGTAATCCAGTTTGAAATGTTGTTGACTACAATGATTTTCTGTTGCAGCGTTCTCTCCATTTAGAGAGCCTTTAGCCGCCATGCATCTATACAACGCGCTGGATCCTTCACTGGAAAACGAAAGTAACTCACTCCGGCTAAACGTTTACTCTTTGAATTCTTGGACCCGGGAACAATACTACCGGTAGTCAACACTATTATGTCTAAAAGTTTGCTAAAAGGTATTACCTACTAAAGCAAAGCAGGATTTTTGACTCTGGTAAGCGTATCGAAAACTGGTGGAAATGGCCTTTGACGGCAACATGCCCTGTGCATTATGCGTGTTGAAGCTTTCCCAGATAGTCAGATAGCACCGATTAAAAAAAGAAAACAAATCTACTGTATAGGCAAGGCAGCCGTTTCATTGAAAGCCCATTTTGCCAGCGGTGAAGTAGGCTACCCCTTAAAGGTGTGTTCGTACACAAAATTAATGCCCTGAGAAATATTCACTGAGATAAAAAGTGTGACAAGTTGACAACTAACACCAGTCTCGTTTTATATAATCCATTGCATTTGATTGGGAGAGGTCATTGTAAATGACCCCTATTAGCATTAAGAATATAACTATGAGACATAATTAATCACAGAGAATTTAAAACAGCAGTTTTAGACTTATGATATTTTAAACAAGGTGGAAAAATATATAAACATAATCAAGCCCAAAAAAAAATGTATGCGAATAAGATAACAAAAAATAATTGCACATCATAGAAAAATAATAATAATCTGGCTGGTGTAAGTGTAGTCGGTATTAAGCTCATGCTGGAGATGCAGATCTGTGATCTGAGCAATTAACCTGAATTTCTCTGGTGAAATCCCCAGCTGTGCAAGCAGGGCACGTGTAAAGATGTAACCTACAAAACGTCTCCATGGCTAAGGGCATCTGCCAACAAAATAAGCAAAGCACTGTAATCAAAATGAGCTAATCACTTCAGCCTAATTTACCACAGCCACACAAAAAAAGCTTCTCCGGAAGAAAACGAGAGAATAGAAAGATTGAGGCAGTGTGGCAGAAACATCACAGAGATTATATGTATGTGTGTGTAAAAAATGAAAATAAAAAATGTGTAAAATTATATATATATATTTATTTTTGCTTTAAAACGGCCAAAAAGCACCCCAAAAGCATTATAAAAGTAGCTCTGTATGAGAAAAAGGCTTTATTCTGAGAAAACCTTGCCATGAAAATCTTGCTTGTATGGTAAAGAGCACCTTGACATCCTGCTGTAAATAACTCTTTTTGTGTTCCATATAGGAGAAAAAGGCATGAGAGTACATAAACGATGACAGAATTTTCATTTTTGGCTGAGAAGAAAAGAAAAGTGAGAAGAAGGAAAGACAGAGATCTATGAGGGAAATGATGGGGTGAAACCACAGGAGGTGCAGGCAGAGAGAACGCTGGAGGCAGAAAGGAGACTGGCGATACTATACGTCTCATGAAACTCCACTGCTTCTAGCTCACTAATTCAATCTCTGCAATCCTGGTGAGTGACTGAACACTCCGCCCTTCCCATTCCTCAGCTCCCGCGTGCTAATCCGATGCCTGCATCCACTATATACGCAACATAACATGACAGAACAGACAGGAAGGGGAGAAAGATGAAGAGAGGTAAGAGGAAGGGAGTGGAGTGAAGGGGCGTTTGTGGCACATGTGAACCAACAGTTATGCTATTCCTAATAAATTTGTCTAATTAAAACTCTAAATCCCTCACACTTTAAAGCCATTTTTATAATTAACACTCTGATCTACCCCTCCTAAATATAAAACAAGAAAACAATTAAAACTTTTATGATTTTTTACTTCAAAAACCCATTAATTAAAAAATGCAAACGAACAATGGAAAGATATTGAGACGGACCCCTCTTTGCTCATTAACTCGTGGCTAATTGATCCAAACCGGAATGTTTACCATAGGGAAGGCAAAGAATAAAATGCTCTCTTTTTATTCACTTAATTGCATTTTTTTATTTTTTGCATTTCTCCACTTTTGAAGATTAAAGATTGGTTGAAATAACATGAAAAGGTTTTCTTTTAATCCCTACGCTCTTTAATATTTTGCCCAGGTTTCTATAAAAATTAAGTTCCGACTTTGAAGTGCCCGATGAAGGGTTGAAGAAGTTGGGGTTATTCGAGTGCTGGCTGTAAGTGGTGTTCAGCATTTGGTCAAATAGTCATGCCCTTCACCATGACCCTGAGAAAGAAATGATGGACTCATCCATCAAAACTACAATACCCATGATCCATCAGTGCAAGTACAGATAGCAAACATCGCCTTAAGACACACAAGCCATTGCGATGGCAAATAAGCCAAAAACTCACTCATCCTTTTACTCCTCCTTTGCATGCACTTCATTTCTACTCTCTCCTCAAGGCAAGAGGAACTTTTAATAAAAAAAAAGCATTTTAGCCCAGAACATGGGTGTTATAAAAATGAGCGAGAGAAGGCCATCTCGCCTTAACATGGTTGTGAATAATTGAATGACAGAAATGCTACGTGCCAACCTGCCAAAAGCCTAGGAGATTTCTTTTTACCGTCATTTAAATAATTCTTTCATCTAACAGTATAAGGTCCAAAGTAATGGCTAGGCCTCTTCTTTTTTTTTCTCAACAGCACTTAAACAACACACATTATCACATTCTCATCAATATTCATCAGTCTGTCCCTTTTCCTGTGTCACGTGACTTCTTCCACAAACTCTGTTAACATCTCCATCTTCCTCATAATAGTCTGACTCCTCCATAAAGCTTTTACTTTCAACTCATCTCACCAACACCTTGTTTTCCTCCCTCATATTTCTCGTATCTGTTCAGTGCAAATATTGATTTCTGGCAATATGATGCAGTTTTTATTACGATAGATGTCCACCAATCAAAATCAAGTATGCAGGCTATATTTCATATTTTATTATACCCATATTTCGGTTTATTAAAAAAAAAGAGAATCAGTTAAAGAGATTCCCAATATACCATTTATACTGTTCACTTTGCTCACTTTGCAATTTATTAACTTGCGTGATCTGCAGCATTTTTATACAGAACTTATCCCAGGTCAAACTATAATGCACATATTTTTTAACTGTTTTATTTTGTCACAAATAAATGAATTCATTAATCTTAGCACATTAAATATTTCCAAGGCTGTGGTTTGAGTTGACTTTGAGTTAATCAAAAATTAAGAAAAAATATGCAAACTTATTAATAAATGTATTATTTCTGCATTACAATATTTGCAAACAGTTTTATGCACCAATGTGCATATGGTTAGTGAATGAAACCCAATGAGTGCAATGTTTACATGCACTGATAACTAGTGATGGTTTCAGAAACATTGTGCACATAAATCTAGAAAAATAAAGAAATAAATCTATATGGCACAGCTTAGAGCTCAGTGCCACCAGTTTGAGGTGCAGTTAGTTATAAAAGTTGTCTTAAAACTGGCCATGGATCATAAACCATCCATTCCATCCCATCTGTCTTTTGATTTAACACTTTCTGCTATTTCCCTCCCCCCAACGGTGTCTCCTTTTCAAAACTCACTAAAAAAAAAAAGACCAATTCTAACAATTTCTTCAACCACTCAAGCTTCATCTCTCCTTCACACTCAGACATGCCGATAATTTTTTTAATCCGTTTATGAGCCAGACTAATTATAAATGTCCTATTTTCCTGAGCCCTTCCACCATCGCCCCAAAAGGTCAGATCCCCTCACACCCGCGTTGGTTTTGCATGCGTCTGATCTCTCAGTCCGTCATCAGGTCGTGTTGCCGCGGGCACTTTTCATTCAATTACGCCTTCCACTGTTGTTGTTATTGTCCTCACTAATAATAGAGCACCTCTGTCTTTGCTGTCACGCAAGGAGCCATCAATAGTGCCAGCCCTTATCTCCATCTCAGCAATCAGCCATAGCAGTGCCACCCTAGACTAGAGGAAAGATGGAGGGGAGGGTGAGGAAAGGACAGCCAAACAGCGTAACTGTCATAAATGAGAGAGGGAAGAGATGAATGGAAACCCCGGAGTCCTGGAGAGTGAGATGAGGGTGGGCTAGCCGCTAGCGTATGAGTGTTGGTTTGTGTGCATCATTGTGGACTCTGTGTGTGTGTATGTTTACTAGACTTAGAAGATAGGGGCAGAGGAAATGGAGGAGAAGCAGTACAGGCACAGAGAAAGATTCAGAGATGAATAAGGGTGTGACAGACAGAATTGCCCTGAAGGCTCCGGTTACATTTGAAATTGAGGACTCACAGTGACATGGATGTAATTGGTGGAAACAAGCTTAAGAAGAGGGAAACGGCCACTCGTGAACGAAGGCCAAATAGGCCCCTATTGCATCACTGGCAATCCCAGCTCTCTTCCTTTTAGTCATATTTTCACCCTGTCATCACAAATTCACATATTTGCTCATTTGACCTCTATGTTTAATGCTGTAATCACAGTTTAGCTCCACTCCAGGTTTTTCATTTCCTACTCCAGCTCATTAATGTAACTAGGGATGAGCAACAGCACTCATTTTCTTTTGTAATATTAAGCACTATCAAGGTCAATATATAACACTAATTGAAAAAAAAATACTGTCTTCAAATTCACATTATATTATCACTTTTAATACCACTAGAATTGAAATAAACCCCATTGAAATATATATAAAAATAAAACAAAAATATATATATTAACCCCATATCTGTATATTTATATATATACTGTATATATATATATATATATATATATATATAGGGTTAATGTTAATTATATTTTACATTTTATATATATATATATATATATTTATATATATTCAATACTTCAAGATAAAATCCATCTGGCAATCCATAAACTTTTATCCATAATTATACATTTTTCGTCCATGAGTAATATTTAAACTAATATTGCAATAAACTACTGTCGTATTGTAGTAGATTAAAGTATTTATGATTATATTTGCTAACAGTTGTGCTCCCGTACACAGATGTCTCTGATAAGTTTAAATAGTCTGTATAGTTAAAATATAGTCCTGTCGTTCAGTCTCGTTTGTTTTAGGTCCTTCAATAACTTGGATCTCATCTGCAAGTTTCTCCACACCTGTTGAGAAGAAATCCCACCCCTTGCTCCAAGTGGAATCACACAACTCTGCACCATTCCATTTGGCCTCATATGACAGTCTCGGACATTTCTGCATTATAAGACCATGGTGAGCTCTGTAATTGTAGTGAAGCCTTTATAATGTCTGATAGACAGATGGCCAGCAGGGCTGCTAAGATTAATCTGTACAAAAGCAAAAGCTTTCCCACCATGTGTTCACAGCAAGAAACTGGATTTTACAGACACCCGGTAATAACATTTCTAAATCTCTCTGAGTTAACGAAGAAGTTCAAGGCCAAAGCCGAAGTCAGCATGAGTGTGAACCTTCGGCCTTGCACTGGCTTGGCAAAAGTGGTGTTCTTACCTTAGGGAGCAGAGGAACTCAGACTCAAAAAACAAGGCATTAATGCAATTTAACCACAATTTACATTCAATTGCCTTTGTTGAACACGTCCCCTCTGCCTCGCAACAGACTCAAGGCCGGTGGTATCCAAAGTACTAGTCTTGCATACCAAGGAATTTCCGAGTGCCTAAATCTGTGCCGAAAGTTACATTTTTTTGGCAGAGATGCACAAAGTAGCTGTCAGGTTTGTTTTTTGCCACATAGAATAAAAAGAGGCTAGTTTAATTTCATAATCCATATCTGTGCGGAAGTTTGTGGTTAAGTAGATTGATTGAGTGGGAATTTTAATTCATGAAATTGCATGAACTCTTAAATTATAAAAAAGAAAGGGAGAGAAAGTGTGTAATTTGAGAGCAGAGCTTTCAACCAGACCAAGGTCATTAGCGAAAATGAGAAGGTCTCTGCGTGTTACGTTATTTGATTACCTAATACATTAGACTACTAAATTTGAAGCACACAGACAAGATAATGAAGGACTAAAGAAATCGTAGAACTCCAAAACTCTTTGTCTTTTTTTATTTTGTGGAACACAAAAGAATACATTTTGAAGAAATATCCATACAATGAAGGTCAAATGTTGCTATGGGCCACACTGACTTTCATTTTATGGATGAAAACAGTTGAAATATTCATCCACCTACATGAACCTTTCGAAAGAACCAATTGCGTGATCCTATCAAGCACACCCTGCAAACACAAAACAATTTCTCTGCCCCACATGCACACCTACTCACTCTTTATCATCAGCTGTGCACGTATAATATAAACCTGAGCCCGCGCACACAACCCCCAAAACCTCTGCTGTAATGGAGTAGATTTGTGCGGGAGAGAGTTCGCTGTCAGCATTGAAATGAATCTAGTGTTAAAAATACACACAGGCACTTGGGTTTTCAAAGTAGAAAAAAGAAGGGAGCTAAAAAAGCAGCATTTTTCATTTAACTTTTCCCCTTTCCCCTATGGTCCTTTGAGGCCATGTGGATTAAACCTTTTTGTAAGTAAAGGGAGTTGGTGCTGCCAAGATTTCTAAATGAAGGGGGCGTCTTAATTGGGAAAAGGCTTTAGATATTCCTGAGTCTGATTAAACAGCTCTGCACAACAGAGATGGATGAAGGGAGTGAGGAAGGGAAGGATGGATAAGAAGAAAGAGGGAAGGAGAGAGACAAAGGAGTGAAGTAAAGAAGAAGATGTAGCAGAAAGAGAGCGAGTGAAGTAGGATGTAAAGGACTGTGTGTTCATTGAAGTAGGGAAATAGATGTGAGCGGAAGCTGATGAGTTATCCTCCAGGCTTCAAGTGGCCAGAGCGGAGCTGAGCTCTGCAAAACACTCTTAATGTCATTATTCACTGAAAATCTTACTGTCCGCAGAACTCTGGAATAGACAAAATGATATGGACTATAAAAATGGCAAAACTGATGCCTAACATCATTGGTTCTTGTGTGTCTTGTGACCAAACATCATACACTCAATGTTAACATTAGCCTGGGAAAACCCAGACAACTCCCGGCAAATTTAGATTTGCTCTGAAAGTTAGTCTGGCAAAGAGCTCATTCAAGCCCATTTCCAATCCGTCGAAATCAAGGGACCAATCAGAAACGTTGGGGCGGGCTTTACATGATGACGACAGCGCTGGGATTTTGAAGCAGAATTTGTAGCCTACATTACAAAGATGGATGCCGTCGTCGAACATCACTCGTTCGAATCAGCTATCGCGTCTGTTTTAAGCGATTTGAACGTTTCCTTTCTGTTAAAAACCGAGCAAAGAACAACACACGGAGATGTTTTTCCGCCGCTCTGCATACGCCATCTCCTTCATCGCTCTGATTGGTTTAGGTCTATCCGCGATGTCCATTGGTGACACCCCTCTGGAAATGATTTGTCTATGATGCTTTGCCAGACCATAACTCAGTTACAACTGAGAATGGTCTGGTTTTAACCAGGCTATGTTAACATATGTCTGAAGAATCAGAATATTGCTCATGAATCATATGGATGACTTCTTTGATACTATTATGGTGCTTTTTGTCATTTTGAGGCTTATAAATCACCGACCATATAGGGTTTGAGGTTGATGATAGAATTGTATTCTAAATATACTACTGTATATTTCGAATTTAAGAATGGTTGCATTGCAAAAGAAACTACATGAAGGGATCTGCGCCCCCTTTGGAGACTGGGAAAATGTGATCTCACTGCATCGTCCCCTGAGGACCTCTTCACGACAACTCCACAGGGCCATGATTATAAGCAGGCCAATTGGAACATCATCTGCTGTCTGTGAGTCCAAAATATTAATCATAGCTTTACTAGACTCCTAAATATTTCTTGCACCTCTCGTGATACTGGAATATTTATGATTCTCAGAAACTGGGAAATTGACAGACTGCACGCGTGTGAGTGCATCTCTGAGTGCCACTACACTATGTATCTATTTACTTTTTTGCGTGTTTATGAAAAATTTTCGACTTCTAATCATGCTGATTTTGATGGTGCCTAAGCATGCGCGCACATATCTTATTAGCAAACAGTTAGTGCTCATAATTAAGAGAGTGTGTGTGTCGACACGATACACATGTGGATTAAAAGATTTGGCCGTGCTCCTCCAAACCTCTAGGCCCGATTAGCCTTCCCTCTCCTCTTTTCCAAAGAGCCCTTAGGTGGGCTTTAGTGCAGCAGATAATTTACCCTTCCTTAGCTTCCCCCTGGGCTGGCTGGGTGGATGGCTGGGTGGATGACTGGGCACGAGGGCCAGGCCATGGCCGCTGCAGGGTGTGGGGGTGCTCTTTCCTGTGGAGGTTCTGCTGAAGCATCATCCAGCTGGTGTGGATAGATCAGCGATTACCTCAGGCAGGTGGTTAACACAAAACTACAACTGTATCTGGTTGTGTTCCTTTTACACAATGCATTACACTGAACAACACTAAACCTAGAAGCTTGGGACTGTTGACTGCTGAAAACCTAAAAACTTATTTTTTGATTAATTGAAATAAAAAAGACTAACATAGCTGCGAAAACCCAAAATACTCCAAAACCAACTTAAAGCTGCAGTCCGTAGCTTTTTTGGGGGTTAAAAATTATCCAAAATACATATTTGAGAAAACACATAACCAGCCAGTGTTCAAAACTATCTGCTTGCCTTAGCTCAATTCCAAACGGTAAGCTTGTAATAATGGTTTTAATTCCAGTGGTGGTTGATTTTCGCGGGAGATTTAAGCATGTCTTTGCCTCATTACGTCACATCTGTACACACACAGAAGAGTCTCGGCTAGTAGGCTATATTATGTGTGAGGATGTTGGAGGTGGAGATTTATAGCCTTTTCTCACAGCACTTGATATAATTAAACTTATCAATTTGATGGCAGATCCAAAAAGGTTCAAACGACAATCACCAGTGACAACTGGAGACTCACCCGTTGTAAAATGAAAAAGACTTCGTTCGGATTTCAGCTACAGAAAAAAAGAGACTGCAACCGGACCCATGCGAAAACAAGGATACATATCGGAAGGACATGTCGTCACGCAATGCTGACGTTGTTAAAATTAACAATTTGGGAACAAAGTATAATTTGCACGGTTTTGCGTGATATGATAAGCGATTTTTAGATTTAATCAGCGCTATTTACTGCAATGTCAGAACCAGAACAAAAGTGGATGTTTCTTACTTGTTCAGATGACATTTTCCGGTGAAAATTATTATGTTGGTCATACTTCCAAAAAGAATAATCTGTGATTCTGAATGCCAGTATCCACACCGGCACGGTGATTGACAGCTAAACACTCTCCTCAAATATTGTGTTCATCCACGCTGTGTCGTGTTGAAGTACAACTCACGTAATCTTGATAATTTCGCGAATAACTGTAATTGCAGATTTCGAACAGAGATGGCGACAAAGAGGAAAAACTGCGGACTGGAGCTTTAAATAAACAAAAAAATTCTGCAAATTAATATAATGTGAAAAATGTGTAAAAAGATTTTTAATGATATCAGTTAGTGCCTTAACTGTGGCCGCATGTATTTATTGTAGTTTTAAAATACTAAAACTACCATACAAAAATATGTACTAAAACTGGAAAATTCTACAAAAAAGTAATAAAATAAAACTAAACAGTGATAGAGTGAAAACTACCAAAAATTCTAATAAATTGTAAAGTAATAAAAAAATAAATAAATATACAATTAAACCAAATACAACACAAAACAAAAATAAAATAAAAATATAAATTCTAAATAAAATAAAAATAGAATACATTGCATAAATAAATGAATACATAAAGGGCATAAGGGTGATGCTTCATGGCTTATTCCTTGAGATCAAACTGGTAACAGTTACAGTCAAAGATCTTTAACCGGCCACGCCACCCTCATGTATTAATATTTGTGATTCTCGGCTCCGTACTGAGATGGCAGGATCAGGCTTTTACAGCATGTTTTAACAAAGTGTGACTTGATAAAGTGACAAGCGATAAATCCTTTCGCATCCATGTCCTAACCAGCCATGACTGCAACATGTGATGTTTGACAAGACATTCTGTCCATCAATTGGTTTCTATTTTTGCTGACTAGCTCCATCCACAGTGAAATCTACTGACTTAAAGTCCCGCTCCCCATAGCTGTACATCAAATATTTTTTGATAGGCTGTTATTTATAGTATGTCACATTGAAAGTTTGCTGTCGCTTCACGCTTGTTGACAATTTGCTTGAAAGGGGAGAATAAAGTACCAGTTTGGACACACCTATATTAATGTTTCTCGTCTTAAAGATCATTTGATCATGCTACAGTCTTAAGATAAATGCCACAAGTTAGTGTTTTTCTGTACAAGACTAAAAAATGTATGAGGAGTGAAATTGGACTCGAAAAGGAAGGAAAAGCAGAAAAAGTCTCCAGCCGGCATGTGAACTGCTTCACTCCTTAATATTTAACTTATAAGTAACATATGTGGGAAAATGGAAATTAAACTAAAATACATTTCCATGACCCTAAAAATAACTACACTAAACTACATAAATAGAGTAGAAAAAAAGACACATTTAAAACGTTTTCATACAAATTTTAAATAAATTTAAAATTATTCGAAAAACTGGAATAACCAGCTTTAAAGAAGCTAAAATATAAGACTATTTTGTCTCTTTGCTATTTTACTCACTGCAATACTTATATTTCGTAGTTTTTATGACTTTGATGACTCTTATTCTGAAATGTGAACATCTAAATAATAAGTTTTATTATATAGGCATGTGTTTGTGTCTGTATGTGTTTTCCTGTGCATAGTTTAGTTTTGATCCCATTTCAATTGTAACCTGCGGATCTGTGACAGCTTCTGTCAATTCCGGTCACAGTTTCGTCTGTCCTGATTTGGCAAAGTTATACTAAAATCAGATGGAAATGATGTGAACACTGATGTCACAAACTTTAAACTTGTCCACCAAATCTGATTGTTTGATTGGAATATTGTTCCAGAATCAACAAAGATGTTGATCCAGGAACATGTTGCACTTGGTGAAATCAGGTTCTGCCACAGTGCAATGCCAGTCTATAACAAGACCCAAGCTATGCAGAGAAAAAAACACTCACAGACTTCGCTTATTAAAAGGCCTCTCATGGCAAGGCCTCAATGTTCGGAAATTCTTCAGTGGATTAATGGAAGGTCATGCCATTATTCTACACAGAAAACCAAGGCACGTCAGGATGAGAGGTACCAGTCGGGCCTTGACACTCACAAGCGCTCAGTCAAAGAAATTACGAGAGAAACGGATAAAGGGAAGCTGAGCCTGAGACATGAAGAGGTGGAGGGGGTGGAAATAAATAGGGGAAGCGAGTGAAAGTGAGGGTGACGGAAACGAACAAAAAGAACGGTAGAGAGTAGAAAGGGTAAGGAAGAAAAGATCAGCCATAGATCAGCAAACGAGAAAAGAACATACAGGCAGATTGATTCGCGAATGGTTTGATTTCAGAGACAGTCGGCGGCTGAATTGCACCTTAAGATTGACGGGGTGAGAAAGGGAGAGAAATCGAAGGAAATGATAAATTATAAAGAGTTATGAAAGTACAACTGCGAATGCAGCGAGCCAAGAAGAGAAGAGAGGGATTAGAAAGAGGAACAAATTAAGGCCAGGGGAAGTTAAAGAGAGAGCGAAAGATTGAGCGAGCGCTACAATGTGAGAGAGCAGAGAGAGAGAGAGAGAGAGAGAGAGAGATGATGATGGTGGTTGATTCACCGATGTTATCTCAGTGCAGGGAGATGTGTGTGACACAATCTCAAATTGGAAATCGCTGTTTCAATCTCTCCTCACTCTTTGCTCGCCGCTCCACTGATAACGAGACGAGCTTAATTCTATTAAAAATAGCCCGGTATGTGTGGCAGGAACAGAACCGGCCCAGGCTGCTAAAAGATGCAGGGTTCCTTTTACTGACAGCCAGCATTATAGCCCACTTTAACAATCCCCCCTACCAGAGCCCCCGCTGGACTAACTTTCATCTCAATCTCGGCATCGCCATCTCTCAGCATTCATCTATCTATCTAATTATCCATCTGTCCCTCTATCACTCTCACCCATCTGCTGTACTCTATCTCTTTCTTCCAGACTAAGACTAGCTCTAGGGATTCTTTTGTTTTTCTTTTTCCGTTCTCTCTTTTCTGTGAGTTTTTGCTTTGCTGAGCCTAGTGTTTTCTTTAAACCGCTCTTTCTTGGTCTCGCTTTCTCGCTGTGTCTTCCAGACCGTCTTAATCTCTGCACGCTTCAGCTCCTCTTTTTTTCCTCCTTCGCTCTTTCTTTAGGGCAGGCGGTACATTTCCGCCATCTCATCCTGCACGTAGCGCCGTCCTTCCGTTCGGAAGCTTGAGCGACATTTGGTATACTCTCTCACCCCTCAACTTCTGACCCTGGCGACACAGCCAAGCCACTCTCACGCATGCTAATACCTCCAACCAATCATGTGTCAGCAGGTAGCCAAACGGCCAATCAGATCACGGTGCTCCATCTCACAGCGGGAAGGTGAAATGAGGCTCATTTAATTAGCAAGGGATGTTTTTTTAGAACCATGTATCAGAGAAACCAACTATCTTCAGCGAACTTTCCCAGCTGGAAAATAAATAACACAAAATCATAATGAGCCTTGATATTAGATTCGTACCGAGATTCATAATGTGAAAGGGAAGAGATGGGGGGGGGGGGGGGTACTTTTTTCTAAAAGTTTACTATCAAGAATACCTCTGTATGAACAGTTTTAAAGCCCCATCAAAAAACAAAAAATGTGTTTTGTTGCTTATGTCTGTTAGCTTTGATGCTATGTACTTCTAATGCCTGGTACACATTGTACGATTTTGAGCTGTCCCAGATGGAAGATGATCAATCGTGAAATCACATACACTCACCTAAAGGATTATTAGGAACACCTGTTCAATTTCTCATTAATGCAATTATGTAATCAACCAATCACATGGCAGCTGCTTCAATGCATTTAGGGGTGTGGTCCTGGTCAAGACAATCTCCTGAACTCCAAACTGAATGTCAGAATGGGAAAGAAAGGTGATTTAAGCAATTTTGAGCTTGGCATGGTTGTTGGTGCCAGACGGGCCGGTCTGAGTATTTCACAATCTGCTCAGTTACTGGGATTTTCACACACAACCATTTCTAGGGTTTACAAAGAATGGTGTGAAAAGGGAAAAACATCCAATATGCGGCAGTCCTGTGGGTGAAAATGCCTTGTTGATGCTAGAGGTCAGGGGAGAATGGGCCGATTCAAGCTGATAGAGGAACAACTTTGACTGAAATAACCACTCGTTACAACCGAGGTATGCAGCAAAGCATTTGTGAAGCCACAACACGCACAACCTTGAGGCGGATGGGCTACAACAGAAGCAGAAGACCCCACCGGGTACCACTCATCTCCACTACAAATAGGAAAAAGAGGCTACAATTTGCAAGAGCTCACCAAAATTGGACAGTTGAAGACTGGAAAAATGTTGCCTGGTCTGATGAGTCTCGATTTCTGTTGAGACATTCAGATGGTAGAGTCAGAATTTGGCATAAACAGAATGAGAACATGGATCCATCATGCCTTGTTACCACTGTGCAGGCTGGTGGTGGTGGTGTAATGGTGTGGGGGATGTTTTCTTGGCACACTTTAGGCCCCTTAGTGCCAATTGAGCATCGTTTAAATGCCACGGCCTACCTGGGCATTGTTTCTGACCATGTCCATCCCTTTATGGCCACCATGTACCCATCCTCTGATGGCTACTTCCAGCAGGATAATGCACCATGTCACAAACCTCGAATCATTTCAAATTGGTTTTTTGAACATGAAAATGATTTCACTGTACTAAAATGGCCCCCACAGTCACCAGATCTCAACCCAATAGAGCATCTTTGGGATGTGGTGGAACGGGAGCTTCGTGCCCTGGATGTGCATCCCACAAATCTCCATCAACTGCAAGATGCTATCCTATCAATATGGGCCAACATTTCTAAAGAATGCTTTCAGCACCATGTTGAAGGCAGTTCTGAAGGCGAAAGGGGGTCAAACACAGTATTAGTATGGTGTTCCTAATAATCCTTTAGGTGAGTGTAGTCTGTAGCAGGCAAAAAAACTTTGAAAAAACAAACAAAATAAAATGTTCAGTAGATAAATGCATTAAAAACTTCCTGTGAAATGAGGCGTGTTTTTCCATTGAGCCTATGTTGAAAACTATTTATGGTTTAAAAAAGAGCCCTTCCATTGGTCCCATCCTAACTTCCTGTTTTAACAGGAAAAACTTCAACAAATGGAAAAACTGCACTCTTCAAGCAATTTCATAGAGAGGGCTATTTTTCCCAGAATGCCCTGCTTTTGGATTGAAGTAGTGATGGGAAAATGGGTTTGCCCACATGAAAGAGTAAGGAGGGTGTCAGGCTAATGAATTAATCAGGCGGTTATTAGTTTATATCTACTGCAGCCACGCCAAGCTCTTTTTTTTCCACACAGAAGGAACGGAGCAGAGAGAACGAAGAAGGCAAATCATTCAGGCGTGAGAATGAGGTTTTCTACAGTGTGTGTGTGTGTGTGTGTGGAAGGGACACGGAGAGACCAAAAAGAAATAGAGAAAATGAAGGAGTTACGAGCGTGTGTTAAAGCATGCTCTTTCATTCCTCTTAGCTAACTGTGTTCATTTCCCATCATGCCAATAAAGCCGAACTTGATTTGAAATTAAATCGGGTGAAGGGATGTATGACTTTAGCAAGGGCAGACAGATAAAGAGTTCGAGGGAAACTGAAGAAAGAAGAACGTTGTTTGAATG